>JASCIT010000002.1:7500000-8750000 GCA_036711955.1 Digitonthophagus gazella | reverse complement strand
GTCTTATTTATGAATTTTTTCATTCGAAAAAGCGCGTATTATTCCATTGGAATCACCAAAAATGTAAAAAATCAATAATTTTACACAATAGACCCTTGTTAAATTAAAAAAACACCGACCTGTTAAATTTTTCAACAGACCAAATCACATCTATAATTAAAAAGTCAATCACATTCATTTTACCAACAGTTTTTCATTCATTTTCCATCCACCAAGTGAAAAAAATACAGCAAATGAATTAGAAAATAAAATTTTAATTCCAATTTTATCTCTAAATTATTGATTGTTGTTATAGTGAATTAGACACTGTCTTAAAGCAAAAAATATCAGTGAAATATTATCCATGACAAATGCACATTGCAAGATATTTAGGCGATTTATCGGTTAATACCAAAACAAATACTTCATTACAAGACAAAAATGAATAAAGAAATTTCATTCAATTGTATTTTACATTAAACAATTTTAAATAATCCATCTAATTTTTTTAAAACCATCATTTCTCATAAAAAATTGTATTCATAAAGAATTAGAATTTTAAATTAGTATTAAAATCTTTGAGCATAAATTTACATAAGTACCATCATTTTAATAAATGACAACCAATTTATACTTTTCTTTATAGGAATAAAATAAAAATTAGTATTAGAAGAAAGCAAAAAAAAAATTCAAATTTTATCTTTGCATAAAACACCAAAAATCAAACAAATTTTACTATATACTTTTATACTTAACTAAAATTTTGATCTTTAAATGTTAAAAATGACATCTTGAAAGAGAATTTTGATCTGTAAATGTCAAAAGTGACACTTTAAAGTTAAAAACTAACATTTAAACGTCAAAATTGATATTTTCAAAACGGATTTAGACAGTTAAACGTCAAGATTGACATTTCAAAGTAAGATTTTGATTTTTAAACGTCAAGATTCACATTTCGAAAGAGAATTTTGATCTTTAAACGTCAAAAGTGACACTTTAAAGTTAAAAAGTGACGTTTAAACCTCAAAATTGACATTTTCAAAACGGATTTAGACAGTTAAACGTCAAGATTGACATTTCGAAAGAGGATTTTCATCTTTAAACGTCAAAAGTGACACTTTAACGTTAAAAAGTAACGTTTAAACGTCAAAATTGACATTTTCAAAACGGATTTAGACAGTTAAACGTCAAGATTGACATTTCAAAGTAAAATTTTGATTTTTAAACGTCAAGATAGACATTTCGAAAGAGAATTTTGATCTTTAAACGTCAAAAGTGACACTTTAAATTTAAAAAGTATCTTTTAAACATCAAAAGTAACATTTTAGAGATGAAAAATGACGTTTAAACATCAAAATTGACATTTCAAAGTAAAAATTTTAATTTTCAAAACGTCAAAACGAAAAAAAGTTTATTACAACTTTATTATATTAATTAATATCATTAAAATCATCTAATAAAACGTATTTTTAAACTTCACCGAGATTATATAGTTGTTTTACAGTACAAAATAATTGTACTCGTTAGATAGAAGATCGGAACACTTTCTATAACTTCATAGTTTCAATATTAAACTATATATAGACAGAAATACAATCAAAAATGGATTACAACTTAAAATATTTATTATTTTTCTTAAAATTATTACCTTTGCTTCGATATTTTTCTTATAAAAAAGTCTTCAATTTCATTTCTAAACCTACAAAAATTTAAATTTAAATCATTTCTATTCAGTTAACTTTATGTATTAAAATTAAAAATATACATAATTTTATAACCAAAAATAAACTTGCATTCTTATTTCATACCGTTTAATTGCACTTATTTTACAAAATTTAAAGATTACATAAAACTCAATGTCACAACAATTTTTACACAAAATAAACCATAATTTTATAAAAACTAGAAGATTTTTAATATTGTGTGTACTTCCAAGTGATGTTTCCATTCATAAATAATCTCAAAAAGCGTTTGTAAAGGTGTAAAACTAACTCTGACAAGTGTCTAGTGGAAACACCATTCAAAAGTGTGCAATGACTGGTTGCAGTGTGTAAATTTGTAGGTCACAGTGGGGCGCAGGAGGGCCCTGTACTTACTTTCTCGCGATCGCGGCCCCAGACGGTTCGGCGGGCTCAGTTTCGCGTTTTACAATTAATCTTAGGCACTCTACAGATGGCCATAAGGCTATATAGGGTGAATCCTAACCCCTGTTGTCAGTCGAAAAATTGTAAACAAGTCCGCCGCATTGGAACGGGAGTCGAGAGACCGATGGGCTGGGGCCGGGCACTCGGGGCCTTCGCTCCTCCGTTGGTTTTACTCGTCTCGAACGGCTGAAATTTGTAAAATTATAGAAAAACCCAGTTTACAAACATACTGGGTACACATTGCGCCTCTACTGGCAGGATTTTATTAACCAATCAGCGCGCACTTCGCATGCTCGTGGCATGCGCGGCAAAATTTAAAATCACATTTGAATTAACCCTTTATAATCACCATCTGACAGTTCTTATATAAACGATTTTAATAAACCCAAAATATAAAATAAAATTTAATATGCTTTTAAATTAATATTATGATTCATTTACTAATATTATTTTAGAAAGTTAGGTTAAGGTTTTTATTTTTGAAAAGTTAAAAATTAAAAAATAAAATAAAAATATTTAAATATTTTTAAAGATCGTGAAAAATCTTTTAATTTGATACCAAACACAATTAAATTTGGATTTAAAATAAAAAAGTTACATCGATTTAAAGATGGCGGTCGTCGATTATTTTTAGATTTAAAAAGGTTAATAACTTATAAAGTATTTAAGCTAGATGGGTCGTGTTTATACTCAGATTAAACCAAATTTGATTTCCTAACGATTTCTAGTAAAAAGATTACCCAAAAATTATTTTTTTAAAATTAATTTTTAAAAAATCGGAAATAAAAAAATTGAAAATATCTGAAAATTATTGAATATTCTTAAAGATCGTTAAAAATCCTTTAATTTGATACCAAACATGACTACATTTGGACTAAAACTAACGGAGTTACGTCGATTTAAAGATGGCAGTCGTCGATTATTTTTAGACATAAAAAATTGATAAGTTAGGAACTATTTCATCTAGATGGGTCGTGTTTGTATTCAAATTGAAAGAAATTTACTTTCCTAGTTACGTCGATTTAAAGATGGCGACTGTCGATTATTTTTTAGGTTAATAATGTCAATAACTTCGAAACTATTTAAGTTAGATATGTCATGTTTGTACTTAAATTAAAGGACATTTAATTTCCTATCGATTTTTATTGAAAACTCTATTCTGAAATTGTTCTTTTAGTTACTTTTAAAAAAATCGAAAATAAAAAAATTGAAAATATCTTAAAATTGTTAAATATTCTTAAAAATAGTTAAAAATCCTTTAATTTGATACCAAGCACGACTATATTTAGATTAAAACTAACGGAGTTACATCGATTTAAAGACGCCGGTCGTCGTTTTTCTTTGGTGTTAAAAATCGATAACTTGAAAACTATTTCAGCTAGATAGGTTGTATTTGTATTCAAACTGAAGCAAATTTATTTTCCTAGTTAGGTCGATTTAAAGATGGCGGTCGTCGATTATTTGTAAGGTTACAAACTTCAATAACTTTAAAAGTATTTCTGCTAGATATATCATCTTTGTACTCAAATTAAAGGAAATTTCATTTCCTATCGATTTCTAATGAAAATTTTATTCTAAAATTATTTTTTAAATTACATTTTAAAAGATCGAAAATAAAAAAATTGAAAATATCTTAAAATTGTTGAATATTCTCAAAGATCGTTAAAAATGCTTTAATTTGATACCAAACATGACTATATCTGGATTAAAACTAACGGAGTTACATCGATTTAAAAATGGCGACCGTCGATTATTTTTTAGTATAAAAAATCGGTAACTTAGAAACTATTTTAGCTAGATGGGTTGTGTTTGTACTCAAATTAAAGGAAATTTACTTTCCTAGTTGGGTCGATTTAAAGATGGCGGTCGTCGATTATTTTTAAGGTTAAAAACTCCAATAACTTTGAAACTATTTCTGCTAGATATATCATGTTTGTACTCAAATTAAAGGAAATTTCATTTCTTATCGATTTCTAATGAAAGCTTTATTCTAAAATTATTTTTAAAGAATTAATTTTTAAAAAATCGAAAATTAAGAAATTAAAGGTAACTTATAATTATTGAATATTCTCAAAGATCGTTAAAAATCCTTTAATTTGATACCAAACACGACTATATTTGGATTAAAACTAATGGAGTTACATCGATTTAAAGATGGCGACCGTCGATTATCTTTTGACATAAAAAATCGATAAGTTAGGAACTATTTCAGCTAGATGGGTCGTGTTTGTACTCAAATTGAAGCAAAATTATTTTCCTAGTTAAGTCGATTTAAAGATGGCGATCGTCGATTATTTTTTGACATAAAAAATCGATAAGTTTGGAACTATTTCAGTTAGATGAGTCGTGTTTGTATTCAAATTGAAGCAAATTTACTTTCCTAGTTAGGTCGATTTAAAGATGGCGGTCGTCGATTATTTTTTAGGTTAAGAATTTCAATAACTTCGAAACTATTAAAGCTAGATATGTCATGTTTGTACTTAAATTAAAGGAAATTTAATTTCCTATCGATTTCAAATGAAAATTTTATTCTAAAATTATTTTTAAACCTTATATTATAAAATGAAACACTTTTTAAGAATTTTATCAATTTTATTTTAACAAAAATATAAACTACATTATAAAATATTTTATGGAATAATACAATCAAGTAAATTTTCTGCAATATCATTACCGGAAATAACCTGATCACTCATTATAATAATCCTCGAACCTGTTAAACTCTCTAGTAAGTTACAAGCAGCTATTTCAGCGTAAGTAACACCTCCTATAACGTATAATAAAACCGTTCGGGTTGTTAAAGGATATCCAGTGTCGTTAGTGATAGAAAAAGGTCCGAATTGACCAAGTTTACCCTCGATTTCTTTTAAAGGAGTCGTACTTAAAATAGATCCAATTAATTGAGCTATAAAAGGAATATAAATCCCACCAAAAACGTAACTCATACAAGTTGGATGTTTCACATCGACCTTTTCGGGTTGTTGTGGAATTAATTTCATATTTATAGCTGATTGATAAAAACTATTAGTAAATAAATTCGGTATTTTCATTAATTTATTTTGTAAACTTGTTTGTTCTTGATCGATAAAGTTCATTTTTAAAAGATTATTATATAAAAATCCATATTTATATCCAAATTCATGAAAGTACTTTGTTAAAAATTTAGTTACATCCGAATCGGATAATTTTTGAGTTAAACACATTAATAATAGTAACCGTAAAGAAAGTAATCGATCGTTTTCTAATAAACTTTCAGTTAAATAAGAATAATTAAAGGATTTATTTTTATTTTGCATAATACACAATTCAACTTCTTGTAATTTTTCAAATCTATTTCCTAAAACATTAATAATTGTTTCCGCTGCACTTAAATGATTTGATATTAAAGTTTTTTTAGATGTAGCTTCTTTTAATTGGGTTTTAACGTAACGTTTTAACTCATCTAAAGCCATTTCTTTGGACGTATCGGTTTCAGACTTTAATTGTTTAGTTAAAGAACTTAAAATAGCTGTAACTTCTGTAAAATAACGATTTTTTATGTTATTATAAATCGTATCACGTTTACTATCGAAATTAATAAGTACGGGATTTTTTTCTATTTTTACATTAAGTTTATTATCATATTTATTATCCGTTTCGACTTGTTTATGTTCACAAACTCCACATTTTACGTTATAAATCTCTTTTAATAACGCCGTGTAAGTTCTCGGTGTTAATAAAGCACTTGTATAATCTATATTTCTATCGAAAAGAATAACACAACCAAATTCACTTTCTAATTTATCCGTTTCACCTAAATCTTCGTTTAGTAACTCGAGTTGTTTTAAAATGTTTAAAGAATTTTGTCCTAAAGCTATCGAAAGTTTTGGTTTACCAACGATAAAATATAAATGTCGTAATGTCTTTGCGTAACTTTGTAATAACGATAAATCTTGTTGGACGAATAAGTACTTAAACATATCTGGTATTTCTAACGTTAAAATACCCCGATCTATATGAATAGGTTGCCATTGTAACGAATACAATCTTATAACGGTTTCTAATAAACCTTCCTCTTCTAATTTCTGTTCATAACTATACAAAACTTGCGGAATACAAATTATATGAAATTTCCCTTTCGGATGATTTTCTAAACCAATTTGATTCTTAATCAAACCAACAACTTGTTTAAAAACATCCCAATTAGAATAAATCATGTAATATTGTGCATTCGTCGAATGACTCGGAATGTTATTTTCCAATTTAAAGATTTTATCAATTCCATTCCCTCTATAAATATAAATAATAAATAATTTATAACATAATATAAATATTTTTTAATTACTTTAACCAAATTGCCCCACAAATCCTTTCTAAAGCTTTGATTATATCCGGTTGGATGATTAAATCTTTTGGTCCGGAATGAAAATTTAAGATGTTTAAAAGTTGATTTTTTGATATTTCAGTTAAAGATGATAATTTTTTATACAAAATATCATCCATAATGTATTTTAATTTAAAGAAATAAAGTTGAAATTAAAAAATGACGTTTAAAAGTGAGGTTAAGTTATTTGACATTTAAAAGTTAGGTTAAATTTTTTGACATTTAAAAAGTTAGGTTATGTTATTAATAAATGTTGTTTAAATTTAAAAGTTTTTCTTTATTAACCGTTTTAAAATGGAAAAACTCACCGATTATTTAATAACACATCATAAAGAAGATATTTTTGAGATATTAAAAGATGATATGGAAGAAAAACATTTTTCTATAAACGTTAAGTAAGTTTATTTGTAAATTTATTTACTTTTTATTAATATTTAAAGTAGTTTTACACAGTTATTTGAAAAAAAGGATGCTTTGGGAAGAAGTCTTTTAACTAATTTCGAATCTACACTTTCAAGATGTTCGATTCATTTACAAAACGTTCAAAAAATTCTTTCGGAAGAGTTGGGTTACGGGGAAATAAAAAAGAATGTTCATTTACGTGTGTTTAGTTTACCAGCTTGTTCGGAGTTAAATAGGAATGTTTTTCCGGGTTGTGAAGATTTAGAATTATTTTTACAAGTTACAGGTAGGTTTTTTTGTTAACATGTTCGCTACCACTATGCAAAAAGGCACCATCTCCCATAGACCAATGATGTTTTAATGTGCCTATATCAACGTCCCAAATATGAGTCGTTGGTCTGTTAGAGAAAACCACTTGGCTCAAATATGAGCCGGCTGGTAGCGAATGTGTTAAATATTTTTATTATTTTTATTGTGAAAAATTTGTTTAAAATAAAATTAATTAAATATAATAGGTACCGTTATACGAACGAGTGTTAGAAAAATTTTAGAGTGTAGAAGGGCATATAAATGTACAAAATGTAAGAATGTCGTTGAAATAGAAGCGGATTTTTACCAAAAATATTTAATTCAAGCTCCGAGAAGATGTAAAAATCCCGATTGTAAATCAACCGGTTTTATAATAGATAGTGAAAAAGGTTTAAATACTTGTAAAGATTATCAAGAAGTTAAAATACAAGTAATAAAAATAAAAATTAATTAATAAAACGAGAATAAATTTTTTTAATGTTTTTTTTATAGGAACAAATTTCTCAAGCTCAATTTGGATGTTTGCCAAATTCTTTATGGGTAATTTTAGAGGATGATCTTGTTGATTCTTGTAAACCTGGTGATGCTATAACAATTTGGTAAAATAATTCTTATTTTTTTAAATTTAAACTCCTAAAATTAAGTATAAAAATTTCATTTTGACTATTTTTTAGTGGTGTTGTTAAAAGACAATTTAAACCAGTAATAATAAATAAAAAAATCGAAGTTCAAATCGTTATAAAAGCCAATCATATTCAAGTAAATAATGATAGTTTGACTTTGGCAACAATCACACCTGCAAGTGAACAGTATTTTACGTCGTTTTGGAAATTTTATCAGAAAAATCCTTTAAAAGGTCGTGATGTAATCGTTCGATCTTTTTGTCCACATGTAGGTATTTTTTAATTTAATTATGAACAAAAAAATTAATTTATAAAAAATAGATTTATGGTTTACATCTTGTAAAATTAGCGGTGTTGATTACATTAGCTGGTGGAAGTAAATTTGATAAGAAGAACGATTCTAATGTTAAAACACGTTCGGAACCGCATATTTTATTGGTTGGAGATCCGGGAACTGCGAAATCTCAGTTTTTACGAGCTGCTGCTAAGATTATTAAAAGATCTATTTTAACAACTGGAGTTGGATCGACTGCAGCTGGTTTAACAGTTACTGCTATAAAGGTTTTAAAAAAGTTTCATGTTATCCTTAAATATTCAATAATATTGTCAATATTTTTATTTTTACTAATAATACAAGCCGACAAAATTTTATGAAAGGTGAGACCTGTAGATCAAATAGCACTTTCCTACAAGATTTTGACGCACTGAATTCAAATATGACCTCAGAATTGTTCCATCACCTCAGGTTTTCAAGATATTCTAACTTATAGATGCAAAAAACACATGTTTTCAACATATTTGGAATTAAATAACGTAGCGAATAAATTTTTATACACAGAACTCTATGCAGGATCTGAATGTACCACTCTTTCCATTCAAATTGTACTTTGAATTTCTTCGATACCTCTATTTCTTCATGAAAAAATACTTTTTTATGATACCTCCTAAGTCGTAGTTGTCAGTACAGTGGTAGGCAATGGTTTGGTCGTAATCTCAAAAAGATGTAACGTTTTAAAATTCTTGTTTCCAGCTAGATCATAGCTTCTTAGGTTTTTAGATTGATTGGCTTTGTAGTCTGTATTAATCAATCGAAATAAATATGGAAAGTGGAAATTTCAAAACGGCGAATTCAGTATGTCACACCAGAATTTGTAGTTGTTTATATTACCACCTTTACCAAACCCAAAGCAACTGAACCTTAACCTTTTTTTCCTTTTTAGAAGAATAAAATTACAGGCCCTTATAAAATCGTCTTCTCTTCAATTCAAATGAACGTTGCAGCGACTTGCGTTTATAACTAATGGAATTATCTTCCCTTTTCAAAGTTTAACAATAGTCGGCCATCATTCTCTCATCGCATCTACCTTGATAATGTCACCTTTTTTCTTTAAAGTCTTGGTGAAAACGTTCGTCCAACATTTTCCGGGAAATAGTCCATATGGAAATGTAGAAAGTGCAATTTCATGCTCATTAAACAACCTCATCACTTAAAATGTTGCAACATGTTTTTCACAATACTTTTGAATTTTGGATCACTCTAGTTGCCTAAAAAATTGTGTACAACATCTTTAAAAACCAACCAAGCTTTTTTTCAGTAGATGTCATAGCTTTTATAAAATTATCATCTTCCATGACTTGTCTTATATCAGGCCCAACGAAAATTCTTTCCGTAATTTTAGCAAAAGTTATACGTGGAAATTTTGATTGAATATACTTGAAACACGGTCCTTTTCTATTTAAAACTTTTACAAATTGTTTCATTAACCCCAGCTTAATATAAAGTGGGGGTAATAAGATGCGCTTTATATCAACAAGTTTTTCATGTACAACGTTATGATTATATCCAACGTTTCACTCTAATCGTTTTAGCCATTTCTCGTTTATCCAATGCTGATCTCTTGCACGACTGTCCCACAAGCAAACAAAACTAGGATTTTTAGTGCTTCCCGATTGTAAGCCAAGAAGAATATTTATCATTTTCAATCACCACAAATAAGTCATTCATGCGCCTTGTAATTTATTTTTTTCCAGAAGGAATTTCAGACATTCATATGATATCTTCAGTACAGTTAAACCTCCAGAGCATCCTGTAGGTTGATGATAATGCAAAAAGTGATATTATAGAAATTATCTTTCTTCAAGAAGAAATAAAGCTATTCGAAAAATTCAAAATACATTTTCAATGGGAACAGTGGTACTTTCAGGTGCCGCATAAAATCTTGTGAACAAAAATTTATTCGCTGTCTTATTTCATTCCGAAGATGTTTAAAAACCGAGCTTTTTGCATCTTTAGGTTAGAATATTTAATAAACCTGACGTGATGGAGCAATTCTGAGGCCGAATTTGTGTTCAGCGCGCCTAAAACTATTAAAAAACTATTGTCCGATCTATGGGTCTGAAAAATGTTGGCCAGTGTAATCATCAAAAATCTTGTTTAGTTCTATGAATTTTTTACTGTACGTGTTTAATTGTTTGTTCAAAATTGGTTTTTTTAATTAATTAATTTACTTTTCTGGTGTAAGTTTAAGTAAGATTTTTCAAGCTTTTACAACTTAAAGATTATTATGGAAATTTTTATTTTTTGTCTAAATTTTCATGTTTGATGGTGAAATATGAAATCATCACAATTTTTTTTTTTTAATTTTTTAATCTTTGGTCTGTTAAAAATCAGTTTTTGAGTTAATTTCTTTACTTTTTTGATTTAAATTTAAAGAAGACTTTTCCAAACGTTTACAGGTTTAAGACTATTATTAAATTTTTTGCGGTTTTTTGGAAATTACATTTTTTCTTGATAAAATCATCAAAACTCTTCTTTAGTTATTAACAGTTTTTTGACAAAGTTTAGTTTTTCTCTAATTTCTCTACTTTTCTGGTTTACATTTAAGGAAACCCATTCAAAACCTCTAATATATTTGTGATTATTATCGAAATTTTAATTTTTCGTATAAATTTATTTATTTACTTTTTCCATCTTCAGTTTATTTATTGATTTACACAAAACATTTCAAGACTTTAACCCATTCGCTACCACTCGGCACATGTAAGTGACATTAAGTAAAATCGGATAAATAAATAATAATTTTGATAAAAGTTGCAAAAGGTCAGAGATAATACTTCAAAAGTAGGTATACAAACAAATAATTAGAAAATTAGTGTGTGGTCTGTAGAGAGGATTTTACGAAAGAGCCTTGGTAGGGAATGGGTTAAGTGTAATTTACACGAGCAAGTAAAATCATGAAGTTTATTTAAAGGAAATAATTAAAGAAGGGTTTCTACCACTTAATGCGTTACAGGAGAAAAAATGTCTCATTACTGCACTGGGATCCGAACCCAGGTCTCCTGCTTTCCGGGTCTAATTTCATTATATTGACATTAAGTTTATGTCTAAGAACACTTCAAAACAATATGTATGTGTAAACAGTGTCCGAGAGATCTATCACAATGACTCGAAAAAGTGGCAGTAAGTATTTGCAAAAAGAATATTTTGTGTGTATAAACAAATTGTGAGAGTCATCTAGGAAATTAGAATTTATTTCCGTCCGTGGTTGGAAATTGTGAGCAAGTGAATAGGGAAAGTTGACTAAATAAAAAAAAAGAGGATTAGCGCACATGGTTAAAAGAAGATCTTTGCATTAATACCTTGTTATTAAATTCTTTATAATTTGCCATTATTAGGTGACATTAGTCAGATACAACAGTTTATCGAAACTGTGTCTAAATGTATGTATGTAGGAAACGGGAGGACACGCCAGATGGCATACCGCACTTAGGCCCCATTGCGCCCTTTGTACAATCTCCCTGTCACTCACTCTGTCTACATCGACCACTCTAAAGATTTACCAAAGGTTAGGATGTAGTTTAGAGGTGTGTTCCTGATTCCATCCATGGTTGACCAGTCGTCACCCAAGTCCTTTAATCTAAGGTCCTTGAGATTCAGGCAATCACATAGGATGTGCTTAATAGTCTCAACGTCTTGCTCGCAAGCACGACATAGACGAAATGCGGCAAACCCTAAATTATAAAGGTACTTATTAACCTTATAGTGTCTCGTCAGTAGACCTGTGATTAGGCGTAGATCCTTCCTGTTGAGATCTGTAAAGAACCGGGTCGCCTCACACGAAAACTGTGTCTAAAATTCTTAAAGCTGCAGCAAGTCGCACTCTTGGTTTCATATATTCACGCATGTTTGTATTCGATTTTGCTATTTTATTAGAAGCTAGAGTTTACTACAAACAATTAAAGTCGGTTTCTAATAGATTTGGGTCTTCGTTGCTTAATTCATTTACTACCGTTGCATAAGCATCAATCGCAAGTCTCCTACTTATTCATTCATTCACGTATATTCTGTTCTTTTTTCTCTCTCTTCAACGCTTTATCAAGTTTTTAATAATAGCTGCGATTGCAAGCCCCTTTCTGCAGCGAGATGTTTTATTACACTGAGCTATAACATGTATTATAACCAGAAATGGAGCTGCATCATGAAGAGAAAGATGAAAAAGTAAATTTGCTCTTCATAACATTGCCGAGTACTCTTTTATCTTTCTCTTCATGGTGCAGCTCCATTTCTGGTTAGAGTACACACTATTCTTTGTTCATTGTTGAAAGTATACCAAATTTCTACCCGTAGAGTGCTTGCTAAGGAAAACTGGTAGCAGTGTATAAACGTATCTGCAATGACTTGCCGAAAATTCTGTCTATAGAGTACTTGCCGAGAGAAATTGCACGAAAAAATTGCTTTTATGTAAATGATAGTGCAAGTTACTTTCAGAAGCGCTATCGCAAGTTACTATTCCGAGTGAATCATGCTTTTGCGGTCTCACAATCAGTTTATTTTCGAAATTTTTAATTTCTGTTTAAATTTTCATTTATCAGATTAAAATCATCAAAATTCTTTTTTATTTCTTCGATTTTTTGGTTCAAGATTTTATGATTTATTTATGATAAATCATAAAAACTTGATGAAATTTATATAATCTATGATAAATTTATCGTTTTACTTTTTAACGTGTTGTCGTATCTGTCCAATAACTTAATCTTGTGTATTTGGTAAAAGTTTGAATATTTTATATCAATGGGTTTTAATTTCGTCAACTCATTTTATATATAACGATAACTTACCTCTGAAGATGGTCTTAAGTCGAAACATGTAAGGATTTTTTAAAATAAAACCAGAAAAAATGGCGATTAATATATGAAGATCACAAGCAAAGAAAGAGCTAGGTCAAGAAACATGATTTACAAAAAATTCATTTTAAAATATTGGGAATTTCATATTTTTATTTATTTCTGATAAATAGTACAAATGGTATACAAACCATGCTTTTACATTTCTTGTCTTTTTTTAATGAACATTAACAAAATGATCTAATGAAGCCCTTCTTATTCACTACCGCGCTGATATGGTATCTTCTTTAGTCTGTTCATCAATATTACAAATTGAAATAAGTATGTAGAATCTAAGTTTGAAAATTTTCTAATACATAACACCAAAATCTCAACACTGGTGAAAAAAATAAATAACAATCAAGCTTTTCCTGTTTAAATTCTTAATATTGTTTATTCGAAATGAGTTTTGTTTTGAAATTTTTTCAAAATTTAAGATAATTTCTAACGATAACTCTTCCTCTTTTATTTACATAGTCAATCAATTAATGTTCAAACATTCATATTAAAACAAATATTGACAATATTATTCATTATTTAGAAATTACTTAACTCTTAACTAATTTAAAGTTCTAATATTAATTTTTAATAAACAGGAAGCTAACGAATGGCAATTAGAAGCCGGAGCATTAGTTTTATCAGACGGTGGCGTTTGTTGCATCGACGAATTCAATTCAATGAAAGAACACGATCGAACAAGCATCCACGAAGCGATGGAACAACAAAGCATAAGCGTCGCAAAAGCAGGAATCGTTTGCAAATTAAAAACACGATGTTCAATCCTCGCAGCGACAAATCCAAAAGGTACCTGGGACTCAAACCATCCTCTTACGATAAACATAGGCCTTCCGAGTCCACTTTTAAGCCGTTTCGATTTAGTTTTTATCCTAAGAGATAACATAGATAAAAAATGGGACGAAATCGTCGCTAAATACATTTTAAACGATTGCACCGATATTGATTGTAAAGAAGAAAATTTATGGGATATTGAAATGTTACAAGCTTACTTTATAACAATTAAAAAAATTAACCCAGTTTTAACCGAAAACTCAAATAAAATCTTAGCGGCTTATTATCAATTTCAAAGAAGAGCTTTAACGAGAAACAAAGCTCGAACTACAGTAAGATTATTAGATAGCTTAATAAGATTATCACAAGCACACGCTAAATTAATGTTTCACGATGAAGTTGAGGTTTTAGACGCTATAATGGCTGTGGTTTTAATTGAAACATCTATGCAAAATGAATCTTCGATTTTATCTTTAAATTTAGATATTCGAAAAGCAAGTTGTAACGATCCAGATAAAATTTATCTTGAAATAGCTGAGATTGTTTTACAAAAATTAGAACTTTTTGATATTTTACAAGAGGAATTGGAAAATTTTAAAAGAAATTGTTCTCAAAATAGTGACGATGTAAGTGTTTTAAAATCGGATGAAACGTCGGAAATGTCTGGCGAATTATGGAGGAAATTAAATCGTGCTTTTTGCAAAAGAAAAGAATCTTCTAGTATTGTTTATAAGAGGATTGTTGGGAATGAATCGAAAAGTTTAATTGGGAGTTTTAATTTTGATAAAGGTGATGATGAATTTATGGAGAGTGAAGATTTTAATTCTGAAAATGTAAATAATAAAACTAATTTAACTGAGTTTGATGTTAATGATATGATGTCATCAACTCAAAATAATTCAAAAATTAATTTACTTAAAAATAATGAAAGTATTCCATTTAAAAATAATGAAATTCTTTCATCTGAAGATAAAAAATTAAAAAATAAATATCTCACACAATCACAATTTGATTCGAGTAATTTAAATATGGATGATTCTTCGTTATTTAATTTTGATGATAGTTCAAATCAATCAAAATCAAAAAAATTACTAGAAATCGATAAAGAAATAGTTACAAACTCTCCATCTCAAAGAACGAAAACAAAAATCTTTTTGCAACAGTTTAAATCGACAGAAAATCTTTATAATAAACGTCTTTTAAAAGAATCTAAAAATCAAAACGTTAAACAATCGAAATTTGATTTAAATCTTACAGAAAATATGAATAATTCTTTATTATTTAATTTTGATGATAATTCAAAGGATAAACATTCGTCAGAATCATCAATAAAGCCGTCAAATTTCGATTTGAATAATTTTACGAATAATTCTGTATTATTTAAAATTAATGAAGGTGTTATTCAATCTACTTCAATTAATTCGAAAGGAAATTTATTAAAACACCAAGAAATTAATAGTAAAAAATCAGAAGAAAGTGAACATAATAATTCAAGACATAAAAATTTATTACAAAACCCAAAAAAGCAATCAAAATTTGATTTAAGTGATTCACTAGATATGAATGATTCTTCGTTATTTAAAATCGATCAAAATGTTCAATCTACTTCACTTAATTTTCATCGTGAATTATTAAAAGTTAATCAGATTAATAGTAAAATATCGGAAGAAAAAGAAAATGATAATTTAAGACACAAAAACTTTTTAGAAAAATCAGGAAAGCAATCAAGGTTTGATTTAAGTAATTCAACAGATATGAATGATTCTTTATTTAAAATCGATCAAAATGTTCAATCTACTTCACTTAATTTTCAGCGTGAATTATTAAAAGTTAATCAGATTAATAGTAAAATATCGGAAGAAAAAGAAAATGATAATTTAAGATACAAAAATGTATTACAAAAATCAGGAAAGCAATCAAGGTTTGATTTAAGTGATTCAATAGATATGAATGATTCTTTATTTAAAATCGATCAAAATGTTCATTCTACTTCACTTAATTTGAAACGTAAATTATTAACAGATAATCAGATTAATAGTAAAAGATCGAAAGATAAAGAAAATAATAGTAATTTAAGTCAGAAAAACTTATTACAAAAATCAGGAAAGCAATCAAGGTTTGATTTAAGTGATTTAGTAGATATGGATGATTCTTCTTTATTTAAAATCGGTCAAGATGTTGTTCAATCTGCTTCAATTAATTCAAAATGTGATTTATTAAAAGATAACGAGACATCAAACTCTAATCGTGATTTATTAAATGATTACGAGGCATCAAATTCAAGTCGTAATTTGTCAAAAAATAACTACGTTAATAGTAAAAATGCGAAAGAAAATGAAGAAGTAATGAAACCTGTTCTATCTCAGAAAACAAGAACGAGAAATTTTTTGCAAAGATTTAAATTTGTGCCCCGTATTGAAGATGAAAGTACGTCTATTCTAAATAAAGAAGATTCTCTTAAAAGTAAACCGGAAGAATCCCTAACAAATAAAGAACAAGAATCTCTTAGAACTACACCCCAAGAGAAGTCCTTTAGAAATAAACCCGAAAAGGAATCTTATGGAAGTAATTCGGAAGAAGAATTTTTTAGACGTAAACCAGAAGAGGAAGTCTTACGAAGTAAACCAGAAAAGAAATTCTTTAGATATAAACACGAAAAGGAATCCTTTAGAAGTAATTTGGAAGAAGAATTGTTTAGAAGTCAATCAAAAAAGAATTTCCTTAGAAATAAACCAGAAAAAGAGTCATTTGGAAGTAATTCGGAAGAAGAATTCTTTACAAGTAAGTCACAAGTAGAATCATGTGGAAGTAAATCGGAAGAATTTCTTGAAAGTACGCCAGAAGAATGCTTTAGAAGTAAATCAAAAGAATCTTTGAGAAGTAATTCTGAAGGAATACTTAACAGTAAGTTTGATTACATTATTGGAAAAGCCGGTCAAAGTACGCAAAAATCTATTTTTGAATCGAGTATTCACGATGATTTAGATTTGGATATTTGAATTATCTATTTAAAAAGAATAAAATTATATTGAGTTCTATGCGTATTCTTTATTTAATATATTATTTATTATTTAATTGAAGCGTAAACGCACTTATTAAAAAACATGACAATATAACCTTGTATCTTAAGTCTAGTTATTTTAAGGGTAAGGAGAGGAAATCCGTTATTTTATTCCTTTAATAATACGTACACGAGATATTTTAAGTATTTCTCTGATTTTTTAAATAATCTACATTCATCAATGATGATTCTCAACCTATACTGATGAACTTGGAAACTTATTTTTCATGGCTAATAATGATAAAAAAATTGGCAAAAACTGTTTAATTGCAAACCAAGAATAATATAATAATCACGTGTAATTAGGAAAATAACGTCAGAAAATTACTTTCGGCAATATCCACATAAGATGTGGTTGAGAATCAATCTATCTTGCGTAATCTTACCTTTTGTTGCGTTTGAACCATACCCCTGCTATCCGTGTTAATAGTATCAGTGATCTACGATTTTGAATTTTAACTATGTTATGCAAAAATGATCACCGATCACGACAGTTTTTACCCCTATTTTCTCGATAAAAACTTTCAGAGTACCACCACCCAAAACTTGACTGACGTGACTTTTGGCACGGATAGTAGTTCCAAAGACAACGGATTAGCGGGGTTTTACTATAAATTGTTTCTTAGAAGAAAAGCCATTACTGATTTATAGAGTCGAAGAAGGTACATCAAAATAATGAGTAATATGAAGTTAAGAAAGTTAAAAACGATTTGAAGAATTAATGATAATTAAAAGAAGATTAGTGACTTTATGCGATACAAAAATATACACCAAATTGTAAAACATAAAGAAAAATAATTTTACTGACGGAAGCAGTTATTCATCATATCGACACTCTCAAGCCAAAACAGCATAAACGCCAAAATGGCCATTTTTTAGTTAGCTGCACCGTTGAGTAGCATTTTTAAATCTGCATGCAACAGTTAAAGCGGTATACCCGCAAACAAACTTCATTCGCTATAAAATTGGTTTAAAGTTTGCGTAAAAGCCATTTAAGATTCATTATGTCAATCGTTTTTTGCGTTTTCCGAAAAATTAAGTTAATGGCGTTTATGCTGTTTTGGCTTGGCAGCGTCGATGTCTTGTTTTTGCTTGTATAAGGCCGTCAAAAGATATGGTAACTGTATGCCAATTTAGTGAATTATTTTTAAGAGAATTGGAAATAAGCTGCATAAAAGAAATTTCAGAAGTTATTCTTTTTCATATTATACAGGGTGTTTCAAAATTAAACGGCACTATTTCAGAGATATGTTGTCCAGCACGAAATAAACAAGACAGTTTATATAAACATAAGTCACAAATTAATTTTTTATCGAGATATTGAAAAGTTAAAGATAAATATCTAAATGTCTTGAATTTAATCAGATAACTGTGGATTGCAATTGCATAGCGCTTCTGTGTTTGACAGATGATTAAGCCGATTAGTATTAAATCCTGTTCGTGTAAATAAGTAACCTGTTTTATTATTTCTGCGAGTTTTCGTATAAGTTAATAAGAAGACTTCCATTTTGTATTATCATGGGAGACACCACAAATTTATTCACTTTTGAAGAACAAAACATGCTCTTAATTTATGGCGAGGTATATAAAAACGATACTGCTGTTCGAAAATATGAAACATTTCTCACTAGGAGGATACCAAATCGGAAAACGTTTGAAGCCATTGAAAGACGTGTTAGGGAAATTGACACGCTAAAACTACAACGACAAAACGCTGGTCGACAAAGATTTCGACGAAATGTTGAAGAAGGGATACTCAATTCTGTTCTATCTCCTACTACCAGCACCAGAAAATTGTCACATTTCAATGTTTCATCTGCATATGGTGAACATTGCGCGAGTAACAATTGTATCCGTATCACGTTACGTGTGTGCAACATTTGTTACCAGAAGATTATATATGTATTAACTTTATATTTAACAAGTCGCTAACTACGTGACGGCAATAATCTCAAGAAAACTGAAGACCTATACCGAATTGTACGCCCGGTTGGGTCTGATCTCCATCGCTGAACCTTATCGGGAAGCAATAGTTGATTTCAACTCGAGCCATCAGTCCCAATCGAACCGCTATTCCCAATCCGATTGATAAACGGACGTTTTTACTTAACTGATCCATGTACTTCTCCTCCGACTTTTCTGCCGCGACGTTACCGGCGTTTACGAAGAAATGCGTGCGGAATATGTCCCCGAGTCCACCTTTTCCAGGTCGGAGGGGAAGTGGTGTAAATAAATGTAATCCAGCCGGCCAATACATATCAGCTCCTAAAGAATCACTGTCAGCTCTCGGACCGCTACCTCTCATTTGAAAACCTCTTAAATCCAACGGACCACCCAAAAAGAACATATCGCTCATCTGTACCTTCATATCGTTATCAATTCCTCTTAAAAATCCACCTCCGAGAGTTCCTTGAAGTACAAAATCCTTTAAAATACTAATATTTGATTGTACGTACAAATCGTTCTTAAAAAATCCAATGTTCCCCCCCAAACCGGCCAATTCCGTATTTAACTGTAATAAACTTCCGCAAGATGGAAAAATCAAATCATCTCTCAAGTCCAGGGTTAAAATATGAGCAATCGCCGATTTTAAACTCGGTCCGGAGTTCTCTCGTACTTCAAACGAAGATGATTTGGATAACACTCCCAAATCTCTAGTCGAACCTTTTTATTGGAAATTGTGGCGAACGTTTGGATACGAAGTCAATAGCAAGCGGATAAATTTCTGCCAGTGGTTGATTCGACAATGCATACGAGATCCTAACTTCCTGAGCTGCTTGCTAGTTACCGATGAATCTTGCTTTACCAGAAATTAAATTATTAATTTTCGAAATACTCATACTTGGATCGACGAAAACCGTCATACGACTGCTATTACGCATTAACAACATATCTTTTCATTAAATGTCTGGGTTGGTCTTCTTGGTGATAATCTCATCGGCCCTTTCTTTTTACCAACAAGGCTTTCAGGAATATCTTACTTGATTTTTTTTGCAAAATAATCTATACGAGCTTCTAGAAGACACTCCGATTGCCAACAGGCAGGGGATGTGGTTTATGCATGATGGTGCCCTTGCTCAGTTTTCTTATATTGTTACCGATTATTTAAACAGAGCATATGGTAACCGATGGGTTGGCCGAAACGGACCTGTTAAATGGCCAATACGATCTACTGATCTAATTTCGCGACGTTAGATCATTTTGTGTGGGGCTGGATGAAGTCTGTGGTTTATTCTACGTCTATTGCCACGCAAGAAGAGCTAAGAAATCGCATTGAAGAAGCAACAGCTACTATGAGGAGTCGTCCCGATGTTATAAGCCGTGCTACATGGATTCGTCGTGCTGAATGCTGCATTCAACAAAACGGAGGGCAATTTGAACAGTTACTCGGAATGTTTTATTCTTAAATAAATTAACTTTTCAATATCTCGATAAAAATTAATTTGCGAGTTATGTTTATACAGGGTGTTTAAAAAATACGTTCGAATATTTGGCCCACTTATAGATCTCATCAGTACAAACAAAAAAGTCAAAATAAACATAAGTCCAAAAATCAGCCGTTTCCTAATTACAGCCTGTTTTTCAAATTAAAATAATTTACACTCAGTAGGAGTGATTCGCGTATTTATGAAGTCATCCATGGAAATAACAAAACAAATTTTGTTCGTTTCTGTTAGTGTAGTTGCCACATTTGTTGTAATTATTGTGTGTCCGTTATTGTCAGTGTTTATTGAAGTAGTTGTTGCTGTAACCCATTGTTGAAATTTTCGAATATGCCTTATACCAACGCAGAAATGGCAGACATGCATTTTATGTATGGCAAAGCCGATGGAAATGCTTGTGAGGCACGTCGCCTTTATGCCGAAGCATTCCCAAACCGGGTACTTCCGTGTGACAAACTTTTTACAAATTTACATCAACGTTTATCCGAAGTTGGATCGTTTAAATCAAGGAACGGTGATGGTGGTCGGCCTAGATCAGTTTGTACTCCCGACGCAGAACTTAACATTTTAAGACGAATTGAAGAAAATTCTGGTACTAGTACTAGAAGACTCTCTACTGAAACAAATATTAATTTTTCCCTAATTTGGAGAATTTTACGGGAGCAGCAATTGCACCCATACCATATTCAAAGGGTACAGGCTCTAGCTGTGCCTGATTATGCCGCACGACTGGTGTTTTGTCGAAGCATGTTGACAAAAGTCGCGGAGAACCCAAATTTTGTTACGAAAATTTTATTTACAGACGAAGCTGGTTTCACGAGAAATGGCATTTTTAATTTTCATAATAGCCATGTTTGGGCCGACGAAAATCCGCATGCCGTTGTTGAATCGAATCATCAACACCGATTTGCAATCAACGTTTGGCTTGGTGTGTTAGGAGACCATCTGATAGGACCTTGTTTCCTGCCTAACCGTTTGACTAGTCAATTGTACCTTGACTTTTTGCGGAATACATTACCACTGCTGTTAGAAGATGTGCCACTCAACCACAGAATTAATATGTGGTTGATGCACGATGGAGCTCCTGCGCATTACGGAGTCTTGGTCAGAAATTATCTAAACGAAAATTACAATGGCAGGTGGATAGGGCGAGGAGGTCCAATTGCATGGCCCCCTAGATCTCCCGACTTCACTCCACTCGATCTTTGCATTTGGGGGTATTTAAAGACATTAGTTTATTCAAGTCCTGTGAATAATTTAGATGAGTTGCGAGAACGAATTGAACATGCCTGCCAGACTGTTCGTATAAATCCGGGACTCTTTGAGAGAGTGCGGCGTTCACTTTTACGGAGATGTGAAATGTGTATACAAATGGAAGGAGGACATTTTGAACATCTTCTTTAAGAATCATTAATTTGTAATAATTAAAATGTATTTATACTGATATTTGAGTGTAAATTATTTTAATTTGAAACACAGGCTGTAATTAGGAAACGGCTGATTTTTGGACTTATATTTATTTTGACTTTTTTGTTTGTACTGATGAGATCTATAAGTGGGCCAAATATTCGAACGTATTTTTTAAACACCCTGTATAAACTTTCTTGTTTATTTCGTGCTGAAGAACATATCCCTGAAATGATGCCGTGCCATTCTGAAACACCTGTAGAGTCTGCCAGTAAAGCGCGAAATTTTAAAGTACCTACTTATTTTTTTACAAGTAGGGTAAACTCACCAAATCTCGGCCATGCGCCTAAAGTCGGCCTTCCAGTTTTCCATATGGATTTCTATAGAAAGGCCGACTTTAGAAAGCATTTTTAGGGGGGCCGACATTCAGGCAGTTTACCCTATAAGTTCTCAGAATTCTTTGTTGTAACGTTGAGTTAAGAAAACCATGCCATTTTAATTTTTAAAAATAACGAACGTCAAAGGAAACCATTTCTGAAAACTATTATTTTATGAAGAATATCTAGTTGATTCCATTCAACTTCGGTTTGATTGACGGCTTTTTAATGTTCCATGCTCTTCAGAAATCGGAAAAAATTGAGGACAGGGCATGAAATATCGCCATGTTTTGATGAGCGGCAAATTTCAAAAGTCAACTACTTAATTTTCTGCTCATGATTTTTGCCTAGATTTACCCCGCTATAACATTTTTCTATGGAGATTTCTGAAGAGGAAGCTGTACAACATACAATGATAAAGCATAAATCATATTGGAATTGCACTTATACAATTAAACTTGCGTTGTATAATGTTGATAAATTTTCGCTTAAGACTTGAAGAATATTTTCGTAGAAATGGGTTTCCCTTGAACGGCATTATTTTTAGAAAATAAAATGGTACGACTTTTTGAACTCAAACTTGCTAAAAGAACTCATTGGCGAACCTAGTAATTTCTTGGAAAGAACCCCATTACTAATTTACAGAGTGAGGAAATGAAAGTATATCAAGAAAATGAATAAATTTAAAAGAATTGGATTATTGCCTTTGTAAGGTATAAAAATGTACACCAAATTGTAAAATATAAAGAAAAGAAGTTTCACTAGCGAAAATATTTTGTAATCATGTCTTATTTTTGCTTACATAAGATCGTCAAAAAATAAGATTAACTATAAGGAAATCGGAAATAAGCTGCATGGAAAGAAAATCTACAAATATTTCAGAAGTGATCCTTTCTCATATTATAGACCTTATTCTAAACCGTCTAGGTGACTCAATAATTTATTTGTGATTCTTTAATAATAAGTAATTTACACCATTTGATATATCTCTGCATAAAATTCTTATTTTTGAGAAATATCAAACGTCTACTTTTGTATTCATAGATTCCATTTTGATAGTTTATAAACAGTTACAACCAGAAAATAATAATCGACTCTTTTAATTTCAGTTTTCATTCACAAATGAATTATTTCAAACCTTTTAAATGATTTTAAATAAAGAATAAACATTCAAGGACTTAAATTAATGTCGCTAGATAATTTTTTTTTCTCTTGACCGAGTTAATACAGAAAATTATGTAAACCCACCAATCGATTAAGTACACAAAATACACTTTCCTCATGATTTATTCCCCTTTTAAAGCCCCAAGTGTATGTGTTTACCTCCATTTCGATCGTTTACCTAAGAAAAAGGTCATTATATAAAGAAGAAAAAAAGTTTATGTTTGAATCATAAAAAATGTATCCATTTTAAAATCATCAACTTAAATTTTTAGTTTAAAGTCACAAACATAATTCATATTTTATAATTTCTTAACATTGTTAATTCATCAAGATTAATATCACCTTATTAATCTAATACATAATTAATCATATTTGCTTTTTATGTAGATCATATTTCCATAAATTATATTTTTAAAATATCTAATATTTTAACCAACCCAATACATACATATTGTTGGTACGATTTAATAAAAATCATTATTTGAACAAAAAAATTATTAAAGGTATCATTAATGTAGCATTATAAAAACATTTTTCCAACGTTGGTGTGTTAACCCTGGAATGTATCAGAAAGTGTCACGCGATGTCTCCTCGTGTGTGCGCAAGAATTATATGTGTATGTCCACGGAAAGGGTTGAAATATCATTTTATCGTTTAGTCGGTTATAGTTAGCGGTTGAAAACGTTAAGAAAAAAAAACGTCAATTTTAAACATTAAATTTAATCAAATTAAAAGTTCAAAAAAATTGTGAACGTTGAAATGTGACGAAAAATTCTCATATTATGGGTTTAGTTGATATAGTTTTATTAACTTTGTGTGCTAATATTACTTGTCCTGGTGATCCAGAATTTGGTAAGTGTAATTTTATTATTCATTAATAGAATAATTAGAATGCTTTTTTGTGGGTTTGATTTTTTTTTTTGTAGATGTATCTCAAGGAAAAAAGGCGATTTTAATGCAACAATCGAGATTATTACAAAATAAAACATTAAAAATTGCAACAGTTTATGTAATTTAAATCTAAATATTACAAAAAAAGTATTAATTTATTTTGGTTAATTTTAGAATCCACCTTTAAGTTCATTTAAAGTTGAAAATGGAACTGTAATTGGAAGCGGAATAGCTTTTCAATACATTAACATCCTCCAACAAAAATATGGTTTTAATTATGAAGTAATAATCCCACCTGAAGAAAGTTTAGATGTTAATCAAAACGGAATTATAGGAATGCTAAATCGAAATGTAAGTTTCAACCCAACCCAAGTAGAAATAGAAGATAAATTACTATGTAGAAATAAATCAATTTTTCCATAATTTCCAAGCACATGTATAATCGGGCGGAACATTACTGTCTATTTTTCTTGTTGTTTTATTATAAATTATACCTTTCGAAACACAAACTATCATTAAGCCAACCTTGAAAGTTCTAATATCACCCTATTTTTCAGTTCCTTTTTATTAGTTTTGTCAGTTTTGGTCAAAATTCTTCGATTTTTCTTTAATTTTTTTAAATTTTTTGATGGTAATTAAAACAAATTTGACTTTTATAATGAAAAATAGAATATCTATGCGTTAATTTAACGTAAAAATCATTTCTTAATCTTTAAAAATAGACTCTGTATGATTTTTTTAAAGATGATTAAATTTTTTAAGTTAGGTTAAGAAGTGTTAAAAAATTTTTACCAACTTTCAAAATTTTTTAAATTTTTTTGACAACACTTGGAACAAGATGGTTTTTTTTAATTAAATTTAGAATGATTTAAGTTTCATTTAGAAAAAAAATCAAATCAAAATGGTATAAAATGAATTTTTGATGAATTTTTAAAGTTAAATTTCTTAAGTTAAAAAAGTGTCAAATTTTTTTTACCAACTTTGAAATTTTTTTTAATTTTTTTGACAACACTTGGAATAAAACGGTCTTTTTTCATTAAAATTAGAATGTTTTAGGTTTCATTTAGAGAAAAATCAAATCAAAATGGTAAAAAATGAATTTTTAAAGTTAAATTTCCTAAGTTAAAAAAGTGTCAAATTTTTTTCCAACTTTGAAATTTTTTTTAATTTTTTTGACAACACTTGGAACACAACGGTCTTTTTTAATTAAAATTAGAATGTTTTAAGTTTCATTTAGAAAAACAATCAAATCAAAATCTTTAAAAATGAATTTTTGATGAATTTTTAAAGTTGATCGATTTTTTTAAGTTAGGTTAAGAAGTGTCAAAAATTTTTTACCGACTTTGAAAATTTTTAAAATTTTTTTGACAACACTTGGAATAGAACGATCTTTTTTAATTAAAATTAAAATATTTTAGGTTTCATTTAGAAAAAAAATCAAATCGAAATCTTTAAAAATGAATTTTTTATGAACTTTTAAAGTTGATTTTCTTAAATTAGAAGTGCCAAAAATTTTTACCAACTTTGAAAATTTTTTTAATTTTTTTGAAAACACTTGGAATAAAACGGCCTTTTTTAATTAAAATTAGAATGTTTTAAGTTTCATTTAGAAAAGAAATCAAATCGAAATGGTAAAAAATGAATTTTTGATGAATTTTTATAGTTAAATTTCTTAAGTTAAAAAAGTGTCAAAATTTTTTTCCAACTTTGAAAATTTTTTCAATTTTTTTGACACCACTTGGAATAAAACGGTCTTTTTTAATTAAAATTAGAATGATATAAGTTTCATTTATAAAAGAAATCAAATCAAAATGGTTAAAGAAGAATTTTTGATGAATTTTTAAAGTTAAATTTCTTAAGTTAAAAAAGTGTCTAAATGTTTTTCCAACTTTGAAAATTTTTTTAATTTTTTTGACAACACTTGGAATAAAACGGTATTTTTTAATTAAAATTAGAATGTTTTAAGTTTCATTTAGAAAAGAAATCAAATCAAGATCTTTAAAAATGAATTTTTGATTAATTTTTAAAGTTAATCTTCTTAAATTAAAAAAGTGTCCAAAATTGTTTACCGATTTTGAAAATTTTTTTAATTTTTTTGACAACATTTGGAATAAAACGGTCTTTTTTAATTAGAATTAGAATGTTTTAAGTTTCATTTAGAAAAAAAATCAAATCGAAATGGTAAAAAATGAATTTTTGATAAATTTTTAAAATTAATTTTCTTAAGTTAAAAAAGGGTCAAAATTTTTTTTCAACTTTGAAAATTTTTTAAATTTTTTTGACAACACTTGGAATAAAACGATCTTTTCTAATTAAAATTAGAATGTTTTAAGTTTCATTTAGAAAAGAAATCAAATCGAAATGGTAAAAAATGAATTTTTGACGAATTTTTAAAGTTAAATTTCTTAAGTTAAAAAAGTGTCAAAATTTTTTACCAACTTTGAAAATTTTTTTAATTTTTTTGACAACACTTGGAATAAAACTGTCTTTTTTAATTAAAATTAAACTGTTTTAGGTTTCGTTTAGAAAAAAAAATCAAATCAAAATCTTTAAAAATGAATTTTTGATGAATTTTTAAAGTTGATCGATTTTTTCAAGTTAGAAGTATAAAAAAATTTTACCAATTTTGAAATTTTTTTAAATTTTTATATTTATCTATTTATATTTTATATTTTAGGAAGTTGATATAGCAGCAGCTTTTTTACCAGTTTTCCCAAATTTTTGGAAACACATTCGTTACTCTCGCAGCTTGGATAAAGGCGAATGGGTGGTTTTAATGAAACGACCGCCGGTTTCGGCAACCGGTTCGGGACTTTTAGCCCCTTTTACCCTCCAAGTTTGGCTATTAATCCTCGTTTCTCTACTTCTCGTCGGTCCGGTTATTTACGGAATAATCCTACTTCAAGCGAAACGTTGCAAAGACGACGAAAATAAAGTTTATCCACTTCCGGCGTGTATTTGGTTCGTTTACGGGGCTTTATTAAAACAAGGAAGTACTTTATCTCCGATGACGGATTCATCTAGGATTTTATTTTCGACTTGGTGGATATTTATAACTATTTTAACGGCTTTTTATACGGCTAATTTAACCGCATTTTTAACACTTTCTAAATTTACTTTACCGATTAATAAATTAAGCGATATTGGGGAGAAGAAGTATTCTTGGGTTACACATAAAGGAAATGCTATTGAAGAAGCTGCAATGAATGTAATAATAATATTAATATTTTTTCATTTGAAAGATGAAGGAATAAAAGGGAGTTATCGATAAGTTTGATATTTATTAGAGAAAATAGAGTTTTTTTAATTTAACGTAAAAATCATTTCTTGACACGCATAAATAAAGTCTGGTTTTTTTAAAGTTAGTTGAAAAAAAAAGTTAGGTTCTATCAAAATTCTTCAGTTTTTTCAAAAATTTTTTTAAATTTTTTAATAATAATTAGAATAAATTTGATATCTACAATCAAAAATAGAATCTTTAAGTTTTAATTTAACGTAAAAAATATTTCTTAATCTTTAAAAATAAACTCTGTATGATTTTTTAAAGTTGAGGAATTTTTTTAAAAAGTTTAGTTAAGTGTCAAAAATGTTGACCAACTTTAAAATTTTTTTCAAATTTTTTGGGGACAAATGGAACAAATTTGACTTTTTTAAATCAAAATAGAATCTTTTAGGTTCAATTTGATGTAAAAATTATTTCTTAATTTCAATAAATAAAGTCTGTGTGATTTCTTAAAGATGATCAAATTTTTTTAAAAGAGTAGATTAGTTAACAGTCAAAAAATTCCAACTTTAAGAATTTTTTTAATTTTTTTGGTAATAATTAGAAGAAATTTGACTTTTTTAGTCGAAAATAGAATCTTTTAAGTTCAATTTAATGTAAAAGTCATGTCTTAATCTATAAAAATAAGCCCTGTACGATTTATTAAAGTTGATGATTTTTTTAAATTAGGTTAGTTACCTGCCAAAAATGTTAACCAACTTAAATATTTTTTAATTTTTGGGTAACAATTAGAACAAATTGGACTTTTTTAATCGAAAATAGAATCTTTGAAGTTCTATTTAATCTAAAAATCATTTCTTAGTATCAATAAATAAAGTCTGTATGATTTTTTAAAAATGACCAAATTTAATGAGTTAGGTTACTTAACTGTCAAAATTTTTACCAAATTTAAGAATTTTAAAATTTTTTTTAGTAATAATTAGAACAAATTTGACTTTCCTAATTCAAAATAGAATCTTTTAGGTTCACTTTAGTGTAAAAATCATTTCTTAATCTCAACAAATAAAGTTTGTATGATTTTTTAAAGTTGACTAATTTTTTTAAGTTAGGTTACTTAATCATCAAAGAATTTTTCTAAGATTTTTTTTAAATTTTTTGGTGACAATTAAAATAAATGTATCTTTTTTAGTCGACTAGAATTTTAAACTTTAAACGTCAAAAATGGCATTTTAAACAGATAGACTAACATTTAAACGTCAAAATTGACATTTTGAAAGAGAATTTGATCTGTAAACGTCAAAATTGACATTTTGAAAATGGAATTTGACATTTAAACGTCAAAATTGACATTTTGAAAATGGAATTTGACATTTAAACGTCAAAAGTGACATTTTAAACAGAAGTACTAACAATTAAACGTCAAAATTGACATTTTGAAATAGAATTCTAATTTGTATACTTCAAAATTGACATTTTAAAAATGGATTTTGATATTTAAACGTCGAAATTGACATTTTTAAAATGCAATTTTACATTTAAACGTCAAAAGTGACATTTTAAGCAGAAAGGCTAACATTTAAACGTCAAAAATGACATTTTGAAAGAGAATTTTGATCTGTAAACTTCACAATTGGCATTTTGAAAATGGATTTTGACATTTAAACGTCAAAATTGACGTTTAAAAAATGAAATTTGACATTTAAACGTCAAAACTAACATTTTAGACAGAAAGGCTAACATTTAAACGTTAAGATTGATATTTTTAAAGAGAATTCTAATCAGTAAACTTCAAAATTGACATTTTGAAAATGGATTTTGAGATTTAAACGTCGAAAGTGACATTTTAAAAATCCAATTTTACATTTAAACGTCAAAAGTGACATTTTAAGTAGCAAGGCTAACGTTTAAACGTCAAAATTGACATTTTGAAACAATTTTGATCTGTAAACTTCAAAATTGGCATTTTGAAAATGGGTTTTGACATTTAAACGTCAAAATTGACATTTTGAAAAAGAATTCTGATCTGTAAACTTCAAAATTGACATTTTGAAAATGGACTTTGACATTTAAACGTCAAAACCATCATTTTAAAGCTATCATTTACCTTTTTTTTCTTAATTTTTTGGTGACAGTTAGAATAAATGTGTCTTTTTTAGTCGAAAATAGAATTTTTTATGTTCAATTTAATCTAAAAATGATTTCTTAGTCTCAATAAATAAAGTCTGTATGATTTTTTAAAAATGTCCAAATTTCTAAAGTTAGGTTAGTTAACTGTCAAAAATTTTTGCTTACTTTAAAATATTTTAAATTTTTTTGGAAACAATTAGAACAAATCGGACTCTTGATCGAAAATAGAATCTTTTAAGTTCAATTTAATCTAAAAATTATTTCTTAAGCTCAATAAATAAAGTCTGTGTGATTTTTTAAAATTAGTCAAAAATTCTAAGGTTATATTAGTTTTGGTTAAAATTCTTCAGTTTTTCTCTATATTTTTTTAAATTTTTTGGTGATAATTAGAAGAAATTTTCCTATTACAATAAAAAATAGAATAGTTAATGTTTCATTTAAAGTTAATACCGTTTCTTATTTTTTGAAAATAAATCTTGTACGATTTTTTAAAGTCATTAAGAATTTAAAAAACTCCATTTATTCCTATATCTTTTATTTATTCCTAATTTAACCAATTTTTAATTTTATTTAATCATAAAATCAAATTTTTTTAAGGACCCAATTTTTAAAGCTGGAATAAAAGGCTCAAAAAGTGAATATCTCACAGAAAACGCATCGAACGTTTTAGATTTTTGGGTTAAAAAAAATAATTTCATGTACATCGGTGAAAAACCAATCGTAGAACATTTAATGTACAACGATTATTTATCTAAAACGGATCCAAATACTCCAGAAGCGGATAAATGTACCTTCGTTATAACAACCTGGACGATAACCGATACTTTACGAGCTTTCGGTTATTCACCAAACTTTGAATACGAAGACCTCTTTAATAATATGTAAGTTCCAATCGATTTCAATCGTAAAATAACCATAAATGTCACTAATTCTAAATAATTAATTTTCAGTTTGGAACATTTGGTTGAATCGGGAATTGTAAAGTATACAATTCGTTCCGGCTTACCGGATACTCAAATTTGTCCTTCGGATCTTGGCAGTAAAGAAAGAAAATTACAAAATACCGATCTTTTAATGACTTATTATATAGTTGTTGGTGGGTTTGTTATTTCAACTATAGTTTTTACCGGTGAACAAGTTTATTTTAAATGTGTACAAAAAGGAAAATTGGAGGAAAAACCGGAGAAGTTATTTACACATTTAAATAAGAAAATTGGGGAAAGTACTACGTTTAGATTGAAGAGTTTTGATAATCAAGCTCCTCCACCTCCACCGTATCACGCGTTATTTTCACCTCCTTTTCCACACGCACCAAATGCACAAACGAAAACTATTAATGGGAGGCAGTATTGGGTTGTTAAAGGTGTTGATGGGGGTACTACTTTAATACCGATTAGAACACCTTCGGCGTTTTTATTTCAATACTCAAATTAAAAATAATTACTACTGTTTGAACACAAATATGATTGTTATTTAATCTTTAATATTTATAAAGCACGATGTTGTATTAAAAATAGTAAATAGTAAAATAAAAGGTGTTTAAAATTTCAAACCTGATGTGTTTCTATTAAGTATTACGTAAAAGCTTTTATTTAAGTATTTCAAGGTTTAAATACATTTAAAACAACAAATTTTTAAGATATTTAAGATAATTATCCGATACTGTTTGTAATGTTCCAGTTATCAGTTAGAATTATGTCGCTTTAACAATCATTTCAACGGTTTATTTAGTGGGAAGAGAAAACGGTAAGATATTTTCATAAATAATAATTTCTATTAAAAGGTACCAAGAATTTCAAATTATTCATGTTTTCAAGATAAATCTATTTCCGTCCGTAATTTCTAAAACATGTTTGTTTTTTGCGTTTAATTCTTATAAATTGTAGATAAAACTAGGGTGACCAGATCTCTCAACTCTGTGCAAGAGCAATAGCTAGAACGGTCACGGATACAGTCGGTTTTCGAGAGAATGAAGCCTGCGGTGATATCCATAAATATGAAGCAGGTAAACGAACATTGGCTTGGATTTATTATAGCCTCACGCCAAGTTTTATTATCTTGAAAGCCGACCGGACCCAGGACCATTCTAGTTATCGCTCTCGCACAGAGCTTTGAAGTTCATTTTTAGTGACTATGGGTGTACAAACAGGTGGGCCAAACTAGACACTTTAAGGGAGACTCCTGTTTCTATAAAAGACTGAGGAAAATTGATATCGGAGTCTGATGCTCGATTTTTATAAGAAATTGAATGATCAAAACCACATGCTGAAATTCAAATCCACATGCTGAAATTCAAATCCACATGCTGAGATCAAAAATTAGTGTATTAAACAAAACTTAAAAAAGTAAAAGATAACTTTAACAACTCTGCCTCCGGAGATCTCTGAATAACTACGCTTATTCAAAATACAAAGCAAAGGTTAAACTTCAAACGCGATTTATTCAGTTTTAGCTGAATAGTGCGTTTTTGTACTTTGTCAATTGAATCCTTGTATGATTAACACTCAGCTCAAGGACAGATTTAAAAAAAAAAACACCTTGCGCCTCCCTCTTGTTAGTGCAGTACAAATTTTAACCCAACGAACAAAGCTAGTGTAGTTGGTAATTCACAAAAGTGCCTGTTTTTTTCCTGGTGATAACAGAAAAATTTATAACATGAATGTCACTAATGGCGAATTCGATTGGGTGCACTGGTGCGCACCAGTGCATAACAGCGTGTTCTATTGGTTGTTTCGTTGTATTCTATTACATTTTATTATTGTAGTTTACAAAACATTTTAAACATCATCAAGCCTTGAACACACTTGCAAGTGATGTTATGATTACGTTTGATTTCATCGTTTTCTGTTGAATTTGCCCTTTTTTGCGCTAAGCTAGTATGACATATGTCAGATTTTGCACTCAACGAGTGCGCACCAGTGCACACTAGTTTTGCCAATCGAATTCGCCATAAGCTACTTATTGCAAAAGGTCACTAATGTATTACAAATTCTATAATAAACTGCGGATGATGTATGTTTGCTGTACACGCGTGCATGCTGTACTGGGTATCATATTGCTAAACAATACAGCAAAATTCCGTACGTCTGGTCACCCTAATAAAACCTAAAAGTTTATTAAAATTAGAGTATCTGTCAAAGTGACATTTGAGACGTAACCTATAAGTTTGTGATTTCGTGCTACATTTGTTATAATTATAAAATTATTAATAAAACTTGAACTTGTCTGTAACTTCTAAAACATGTTTTTAGTGTTGAATTCTTATCAATTGTAGAAAAAACCTAAAAGTTTATTAAAATTAGAGTATCTGTCAAAGTGACATTTGAGACATAACCTATAAGTTTGTAATTTCGTGCTACATTCGTCGTAATAATGAAATTATTGATAAAACTTGAACTTGGCCGTAAAAACATGTTTGTTTTTTGTGTTTAATTCTTATAAATTGTAGATAAAACCTAAAAATTTATTAAAATTAGATTATCTGTCAAAGTGACATTTGAGACATAACCTATAAATTTGAGATTTCATGCTACATTTAAATAATGAAATTATAGATAAAAGTTTTAATACCTTTAAAAAATCAACAAAAAATCGTCATTTCTAATACCTGTTTTTCAAATTTATTAATTTAATAAAGTTTAATTAATGTTTTTAAACGTCCAAATGATTTTTCACTAACTTTTATTGCCAACCTAAATAGAATTTAAACTTAAAAATCAATTTATGTTTCTAAAATGTATTAATATTTTTAAAATTTAAAACCTTTTTAAATAATTAAAACTTACGATTTTTAAGAACTCTTTTGTAGATATTGTGATTTTATTACAATTTTATCGTTGATTTTAAACGTCAAAGTGCTTTCTTTAGTGACTTTTATTACTAGCTTAACTAAAATGAACTTTTATTCAAATTTATAAAATATTTTTAAAGACTAAAATTTTCAATCACATTAGAAAACGTTAAAAATCGTGTTTTTTAATACCTGCTTTAAGATTTAGTAATTTTATAAAGTTCAATTAACAATTTAAAAATGTTTTTGGATAATTTTTATTGCCAACCTAAATAAAATTTAATTTATTTAAAATCCATTTATATTTTTAAAATGTATTAACATTTTTAGTTCTTTTATCACCAACCTAAGTAAAATGTAACTTTTTAAGTGTATATAGAAGGAATATTTAAATTTTTTGTTATACAAAGAATGTGCTAATTTGAATTTGAATCTTATATTTGTCAAGTTGACATTTGACATATAACCTTTAAATTTCTTAAAGTAATTATAATAAAACACTCCTTTAGAAAACTATTATATAACTACATTTTCTTCTATTTATGTAATTCTTCATTTACAATTCAAAAATAATAAATATGCAATTAGAAAATGAATAGAAATAATTTGACGTTTAAAAAGTTAGGTTATGTCATTAGTTAATTGCAATCAATTGATAAATTGACCACGAAAACCATTACCATTTACACTTATTATCTAACAAAAAGCTTAATTAATTTAATAATATCAAGTGATATTTAATGTTTAACCATATAAATCTAACACAACACGTCCTTAGGTAAGATAAAAACCGTGTTTACTGAATTAGATCTTAGGTTATTTCCAGATTACCTTTTTAAAAACATTGTTTTAGTCAAAATTAAATTTATAACAATGAAAATATTTAAACTACTCGTTAGTTCTAGTACTTTTTGCGTTTTACGTTTATAGCGAATCAAAAACAACCCTGTTGTTGACTAAACGAGAAATGTCACTGTTACATGTCAAAAACGTACAAGACTAACGCCAACAATTACTCACATTTTCTATGTGACAAATTCGTAGATAACTCGGTGCTTATCAGCTTTAAACGTTTTAAGCGATGTTAGCCCGTATTCTACGCCAACTCGGAACGTTTATAGGTTAGAAGTCTTTACAAACGCCAGTCGCGAGCTTTTTCTTAGAGTAGTGTAAAGTTGCTGAGTTTTTATTTTTTATACACTTTTTAGGCGATGCCGTTCAAGTAATTTGACGACACGATGATGATGAAACGAAATATTAGAAGCGTCTTGAAATTCGTCTTTATTTCTTTGGCCACTGTGATATTTACTGTACTTATTTATCGGATTATTAGAGGAAATAGAAGTGTTAGGTATGTTAATGCTCCGGTTGTTGCGGTGGATTCTAAATTTCCATTCCCTCCATTGGTAAGTATATATATTTTTTTGAGATTTTGTTTGGTTTAAATAATTTGGGTTTTAAAATGTTGAATTAATGGTTAAAATGTATATTAATTTTGAATTTAATTTGAATTGAAAGATAAAAAAAAATAAATAAATAAAAAGTATTTAAAAATTTCAGTTCATTTATTTGATTAAGGTTTGGTTTATTCACCTTTTCATAAATTAATCTATCCGATATTTACCATACTTAATGACTAAATAGCCAGTCAAGGCAAGTGAAATAATAGTATGGAAAATATCAGATAGATTAATTTACTCAAAGGTGAATAAATTGCCTCGTAAAAGTAATTTGTCTATGAAATATATTTTGAGTGAAATATGAAGTTTTTTATTAGTTGTTTTGGTTAAAGTAGAAGTCTCAGGAAGGATTTATGAGTATGGAAAACTTTATTTCTAATTTAGAAAGTCTATAAATAGTAACAATAAAATAAAAATTGCTTGAAAGGGGAAATAGTTTTGTTAAAAAGTTTTTAATCTTATCTCTAGTTGATTAAAAGTTAAAACTAAAGGAATATTTTTGTGGTTTTGATTGTTAATCGTTGAGGTTTAACCTTTTTAAACCAATAATTAACTTTCTACGACTTTTTGGTTTTTGTATAGAAAAAAAATTTACCTAATTTAATTTGCATATTCACTAAACTTGTCAGTTTTTAAAAATAAATGAATGAATGAAATAAGATTTAGATTGAAACTTAATGTTTATTTTTGCCAAAGATGAATTTTCCACGATTTTTAGTTTTTCACTCAGAAGAGAAAATGTAATTCAATGTTCATAATTGAAGTTTTTAAGAGTTTAAAAATTAGGCTATGTTCTAAACGTGGATTTTTCTTTGGATTATATTAAAATTTAATGTTTAGAAGTTACATCTTTATTATACAGTCGAATTTGGATAAGCTAGAATTCAAGAGAACGGGATTTTTTTCGGTTGTAGAGGTCTTTCACTTACAAGGAGAGTGCTTATGGTCACAGGTTTAGTTAAAATTTTGTAGGATGTTAAATTTAGTTTCCCTGCTTATGAAAATAAATGGTTGTAAGGGCCACTACTCAGTAGCTTTTAAGATATTTGTAATTGAAACGATTAATCATAATAGGTTTAGCGTAGAAGCAACAGATCGGTGTATCTCATCATTGGGCGACATCGAAAGATTTTTTGAGTGTGCACTGCACTTTTGGTTTGTCAGTTCATTGTTACTTGATGTGTCAAAACTTCAAAATTAGTACAGCAATACCTACCATACATAACACAGATACTTGATATTATAACCTTCCCTCAAAAAGTCTGACTTAGGGCCGGTTTATTCACCATTGCATAAATTAATCTGTATGATATTTACTATGGTTACAGGCAAAATAGCCAATCACACTACGCGAAATTATAATAACCATAGAAAGTAATGGCCAGATTAATTTACCCAAAGATGAATGAGGCTGACCGTACACTTGAACCAAATTCGGCCGAATGTATCCGACCAACGTCAGACCAATCCAAAATTATGGACTAGTATCTGCTCACGTACATTGCATCCGACCAACACGTCCGAGTACGTCCGACTAGACGGACAGTCCCAGATTTTTTGGATTGGTCGGATGAAGTATTTGTTTCTTTTGTAATTTTCTTTCTTAATATTTTGTTTATGAAAGAAACTATAGTCATACAGACATTAGACGGCTTCTTTCATCTTGTGGAGATGATGAAGGAATTGTGTAGAGATTGTGTGTGGAGGTGATGAAACTCTCCTTTTCTGTTCCTTTCTTGTAAGATAGGGCTAGCTAACCCAACACTTTCTTCTTCTTTGCATTCTTTGTTTTATTATATAGGAGTTTTCCATTAAATAAAGCAATTTATTACTCATCCTGACAACGCACGCCTAATGAGAATATTACTATTATTGTCGGATGTTTTAAGTCGATTGCAATGTACGAGCTTTGCTCGGTCGAGTTATTTGGTCATTAACACGTTGACTGCCACGCGGTTTTATAACGACTTCCCCGTCAGGCCAGGCGCCTGACTGTCGCGACCTGAACGAAAACTTGTGTCAATCACTGATGGCTGACGTGGCCTGAACGGAAAGCTCGGTGTCAGACATCGATGACTGACATGGCACTGAACGTGTTAAACAGACGACCCTTGAAGTCGGTCGAGTTCGGTTCCAGTGTACGGTCAGCCTAAACCGGCCCTTAATCGGTATAAATTCGGTTATTTTTGACATTATCTATCTTAGGACTTGTGAGTGAATGCATTTTCAATTGCTAATATCTAAAAAAATTATTGAATAGTGGCCCCTATAACCATATATCTTCATCAACATCTAAATCTACCATCCCCCAATTTTGAACTACATCTTTGACCCCAAGATCTTGCACTCTCCTTGTCAGCCAGTTTTTCACTTCTAAAGGTTCGGATGCGACTGTCTCACTTATAGAACTTGTCATTAATCCCACCTCTAATCAGCCATTAGTACCTGAAAACGTCTTTATTTCCAATTTTGTACTTGTCCTTGGCTTTCTGTTTCAATAACAGTATATTTATGGGTATGTTTTTATCCAAAGTTTCTTTAATTCATTCTACAAGGCACTTTTCAACGCTAGAAAATTTAACACTTTTATTCCTCTTAACCCCTTAAGGACCGATTTTTTTTTCAAAAAATGCGCAAAAAAATCATTTTTTTAAATAATTAAAACTAACATTTTGACATATTAGGAACCAGTTACAAGAGTACTTTTACAAGTTACTTCGGGCAAATACGTACTGGAACGTACAAATATGCCTGGCCGAGTTATCTCGGGTATGGTCTTTTTAGACCGTACACTCTATCCCGAGATATCTCAAGGGGTTAATGTCTCCATGTTCTTCGGAGCACTGCTGCTTTATGAAGTCTTTATTTTTTATTATTTTCTAAAAGCTTGATTCTGACAAATCAAACTCAGCTAATACTTCTCTTCGGGACTTTCCGCTTACGATTCCACTCAAAATTTGAGGTTGTCTCTCTATAAATAAATATACCTTATTTTTTCGTTTAGACTAGTTTTAGTGCTCAAACGAGTGTCGGAGTTAACGTCCGTCGTGCGTTGCTATATCAACGTATTTATATGTATCGGGTGTTCATTTAAATTCGTGCTCAAGTGTGCTTTGAAATTTTGTTAGACGACGATAGAGAGAAAAATGTATGTCGCATTATTACTGCACACTAATCAATTAAATTTCAAATTTGACAAACGTCAAATCTGGTCACACAACACTGAACGGTTTGTATTGGCAATTTATCGATAATGTTTTTAATTTGTGACAAAAAACTTGATGGTAAGTCTTACGTTTAAGCTGCTTCAAAAGTCGATGAAGTTTGGGAATATTTACTGCATAATTTTATTCACTACTTGAACATCCCTATGAAATTTTGGACGACCGATTACTGAAAAGATTAGAATTTAGGTAGGTTTTAGCCAAAAACAAGTTGTTAGCTAATTTAATTTCATTTTCTGTCTTATTATTTATAACCTACTGAACATTTCAGTGTTATGACATTGCTTCAATTAAGTTTTATTGGACATACGTCAAAAATGCAAGCAAAATCCATAGCTCACTTGAGCACGAATTTAAATGAACACCCGATAGTTGTTCATCAATGCAACATTGAATAGACATACACATACATACGTTGATATAGCTACGCACGGCCGACGTCAGCGCTGACCGTCAGTTCAGCACTAAAACCAGCTTTAGGCATTATGACACTTACTCCAACGATCGATATTGACAAAGCAACTAATTTATATTTGCCTACATGTAACTGCAAACCTAACTTAACTAGAAGATATTTTCATTTATAGAAGTGAATGGTGAGACAGTCTCACTTACAGAGGTACGAAAACTCTCTTTCATAGAGTTTTCTAAGTGGTTTCTTACTTATAGAGGTTCGATTGTATACAGTGTCCCGAAATTAAACGACCATATGCTAAAACCGCATTTTACGTTCAAAAAGAAGAATAAAAACTCACATAAACATTGGTCGAAAAATACTTTCTAAGGGAACTACAGACCCTTGAATGGGACGGTAGAAAATTATTTTTAAGGAATATCCTCGGAATGATTTGTGTTAAGTTAACAAAAATTTGTATGCTAGCCAAAAATTCCAAGAGAAATTGGATGGTGGGTGGTATCGATTCTACATGAAACTCATCAGTGGTGTGCGTTTAAAGGAATGTTTTTAATTGTTTAATTGTTTATGTGTATTAAAGTATATTTAACTTTTTTGCATGTCAACTTTTTTACTCTCTTAATTTAAACCTTTCTACGTAAGAATGTTCGTCTTCTTGCAATTGCGTAGCTGCAATCGTTTTCGAGTAAATCGTCTTCGAAAATCAACTAATCTTATCTTTGAACTAAATAGGATTTTTTTGCGAAGAGTGTGCTAAGCGATTTAACAGCCAAGTGTGTCGTTTTTGTTAGGGGTTTGATAAGAAACTGTAGCTCCCTTAGTACGCATTTTTCGACCAATATTTATTTAGACTTTTATTCTTATTTTTGATCGTAGAATGCGTTTGTAGCGTATGGTCGTCTAATTTCGGGACAGTCTGTACATAATTTACAAAATCGAAATATTTTTTAGGTTTTTTTTATGTAATAAATAAGAATTAGTTATGTTAATTTAAACAAGGACTTTTAAACAATTTTAATTAATCATACAAAATTTTTGAGAAAAATCATTTCTATTTTGATGGATTTTAAATTGATTTTATTACAAGTTTCATTCATCTACAATCAGATATTGAAGGATTTAAGATTTCAAACGTAATTAAAAAATATAAAAACGATAAGAAACCTTCTCTCGTAATCCTTTTAAGTGGAATTACTACTACTTACGAAATTTGTAAACATTTCGGACAGATCTTATCAATCATTTCCAATATTTTCGTACAAGTGAATTTATGTAATTAAAATTAAATACGAACATTTTCCAAAAAACCTACTTTTATTTATTTTTAAAACTTTATCTAACTAAAAGACATTATCAAACTTTTCCTACAAATTATTTAATAACTAATCCTTGCAAAAACTTGTTTTTTACATACCTATAAAACTATCTAAATTTATTTTCCATTTTATTACTTAATTACTTTAATTACTTACAACAGGTGTCTAATGAAAAAATCGATTGGCACAATTACGATTTAATCGAAAAGGATAAACAACGTAAAGGGATCGGAGAACATGGAAAAGGGGTTAAAAAATCCCCCGAAGAATTCCCCAATTACGACGCTCTTTTCAAAGTGAATGGTTTTAATGCCGCCCTAAGCGATCAGATTGCTTTAGATAGAGCTGTTCCTGATATCCGACATAAAGAGTACGTTTATTATTTGAAAGGTACCGGAATAAAAGGGATTTTGATAAACTGATAACAAACTTACACGACTGAAAAAGTTTAATTGAACAATAATATAACCTCAACATTTTTTGACCAACTTTAATAAGTCGTAACGATTTTATTTATAAGACTTAAGGAATGATTTTTATTTTAAATTTAACTTAAAAGATTCTATTTTGAATTTTAAAAGCCAAACTTTTTCTAATTGTTTCCAAAAAAATTGAAAAGGAACTTAAAGTTGGTTAAAATTTTTGACAGTTAATTTTCAAATTCAAATTAAAACTCTTTAAAAAATATGATCAACCAAATCTTACAGAGATTAAAAAATGATTTTTACGTTAAATTAAGGATTAAAAACTCCATTTTTCATAATAAATATTAAAATTATTGCAATTATAATCAAAATATATAAAAAAAATTGTTTGGTAGAAAATGTTGATGAACTTTTTATTCCTGTACCTTTTATTTATTACATTTAAAAAAATAACTAACAATAAGAATAAATAAAACAAACAAAAATAACTAATTATTTTGATTTAATTTAGTTGTAAGAAGAAAAAATACTTAAAAAATCTTCCAACTGTAAGCGTAATAGTTCCATTTCACAACGAACACTGGACGACACTTTTACGAACCGTCCACAGTGTTTTAAACCGATCTCCGGATAGTGTACTAAAAGAAATCATCCTAGTAGATGATTTTAGTTCAAAGGAGTTTAGTAGAAAACCTTTGGATGACTATTTACTAGTTAATGCGACCAAAACGAGAGTTATTCATTTAAAAGAACGTTGTGGGTTGATTCGTGCTCGATTGGCTGGTGCTAGAGAAGCCGTCGGGGATGTTTTGGTCTTTTTGGATTCCCACACGGAAGCTAACGTTAACTGGTTGCCTCCTCTATTAGAACCTATTGCTCAAAATTACAAAACGTGCGTGTGTCCGTTTATTGACGTTATTCAGTTTGAAACTTTTGAGTATCGAGCTCAAGATGAAGGTGCGAGAGGCGCTTTTGATTGGGAATTGTACTATAAGAGGTTGCCATTACTTCCGGAGGATTTACAACATCCTACGGAACCATTTGAGTAAGTTTAAATTTTAATTGGGGTGTATTGTTTTTTTAATTTGGTGAATGTTTAGGAGTCCTGTTATGGCTGGTGGATTATTCGCTATAAGTCAAAGATTCTTTTGGGAATTGGGTGGTTATGATGAAGGATTGGATATTTGGGGTGGTGAACAGTATGAATTAAGTTTTAAAATATGGATGTGTGGAGGACAAATGTACGACGCTCCTTGTTCGAGGGTTGGACATATTTATCGTAAATATGCTCCGTTTCCTAATCCGGGAAAAGGAGATTTTGTTGGAAGGGTAAGTTAATACGTTTGATGATGAGGCGAAATTAAAGGTTTTGAATTGTTACATCTAATCAATAAAATTTAAATTGAAAAAAAAAGTATAAGATAGAAGAATTAAGAAGTAATTAAGAAAAAAAAACAAGATATATTGAAGCTGATATTATTTATTTCGTTTTTGACTATCTAGGTTTTGGCATCTACGCCATCATCAGGTTAGTCGCGTCGAAAGTTAGCTTTCGTTCAACACACGTTGTTAAATATTTAGCTGTGAAACCGGAAAGTGGGATGATTGGGGATTTATTTATTTTTGTAACTGAAGTTTTCGACCTATTTTATTAAATTTTAACCTATTAACACGGAATTAACATTTGTTTAATTAAGGTTTTCGACGTGACTGACCTGATGATGGCATAGATGCCGAAACCTAGGTAGTCAAGAACGAAATAAATAATAGAAGCTTCTGTATATCTTGTTGTTTCCTAAATTATTTAAATTAATAACCGAGGAAATTAAAAACTCGAGATAATTCGAACGGCTTTGTATTTAATTTCCTTGTTAATAAAAATTTGGTCTTTTTATAGCGCTCGAATTAACTCGAGCATGAAATAGAAAAAAAAAATTCTCTTGCCTTTTTCTATATTAACCTTTAGCAAACGACCGCATTTCTCTAAAACTATGACCAGTATAGCCATACAGTCATGCCGCGTGTATGGCAGCATTCGATTTCTTTGGAATATTTATAAATTCGCGAGTATGGCGGCATTGGTTCGTTAAGGGTTAAGTGTAAGCGACAACCAGCAACAAGCACAGGGCCGGATATGAGGCGATTGCAGCAATTACGTCTAATCAGACGCCGCGCTTGAATGGGCCCCGCATTTTAAAATTTATACATTTGAAAATTTACATGTTACAAAAATAAATATCTAGGGTCCGGTTTTATAAAGCTCAATGAAGTTAACATTTTTTAACACTTTAACGACCGTTCACACAACATGTGTGTGATGCTACCGCCGAAGGTTGAAAGGTTGAAATAGCACTATTTTCACTTGTATTTTGTTGAAGCAACAACAAGTAACAATATGACAACAAATATACTGCCGGCCCCTGGCGACGTTTGACTGCGTAGACGTGCGGTGGTTAAAGTGTTAATATATAAAAACGTCGACTTTTGTATCATAACTTTTGATTTTTCTAGTTGGATTTTGCTTCAAATAAATGTTTAAAGTTTATATTGTTTCAATATGTACACAGTAAAGTCAACATTTTTATATACACTTTATGAGACCCCGCGAAAATAAATTTGATGGACTTCGCACTTATTGGATCCGGCTCTGAACAAGCAATTGGCAATTAGCAATCAGCAACACACGAAACCACAAAGTAACGTTTTAAATAGAACTAAAACCTGTCTCTCACAGCGAAACAAATCGATATTATCTCTGTTTTTGCTATGTGAGAGGTTTGTCTTAATTCTATGTAAAATGTCACCAAATGGTAATATCGTGCTTTACTGATTGCTAATTACTTATTGCCTCAATGTGAAATATGCTAAAAAAGTCGAACTGTTGATATAAATATAACAAAAAGCTAGTGTTCATTAGAATCGAATATTTTATTTTTACTGAAACCAAAAAATCTTTTGAATTATTTAACAACGACGTCGTTAAATGCAGAGTTTAATTGAGATACACCAAACTCTGCATCTTTTTGTTATTGTTGCCCTTTTATGTCGTCAACTGTTGACTATCTAGTAGCCATAATACAATATGAAAGTTTTTCTTACAAGACCTCACGACTTACCCGTCACCGATTTTAATGCTTATGTGTTAGTGGTTAGTCATTCCCCTTGGAAACCCCGCAAGAGCCCAAGTGAAAATAAATCGATTTCCAAATGCGTAGGACAGCGGTTCGAATCCTGAATAATAACGTTTTTTGTTTTTATTTTTAATGCATTATTTCACTCTATTTTATAATATTTTGATGTTACAGAACTAACCATAGAACGGCTGTCCTACGCATTGGGAAATCTATTTGTTTTCCCTTCGTCTGTTGGGGGTTTTTAAGGGGAACAGCTAATCACTAATATACTATGTGACATTGAAATTGCATCAACTAGAAAGAGTAAATATTATTTAACCAAATTTGGCATAAATGTTGGTTAATAGGAGTACACCAATTGATTAAATTGAGAATTTTGAGAAAAAATATGAATGGATAACTCCCACTTCTTTAATAAAATGTTGCCCCGACCCTGTTTTGTAAACATTGATTAAGACGGCGAGCTATAGATTTGATTAAGTTATCTATATTATCTTGTAATATTGTATTCCAGGCTATTTGAATTTCGTGTCTGGGAACGTCCAAAGTCTGTGGAGGTTGTGGCAAATTGTTTAATTTTCTGCCTATCATATCCCATACATTTTCAATTGGAGATAAATCCAGAGATTTTGCTGGCCATGGTAAAAGATCTACCTGGGCCTCTTCCAAAAAGGTTAAAGTACGCCTTTGCACATGGGACCGCGCATTGTCTTGTTGGAAAATTGAATTTTCCAGCCCCTGAAGGTACGGGAGAAGTCACGGCTCCAAAACTTCCTGTATGTATCGCTGTGCAGTCAAAGTGCCCTCGATAAAAACTAAAGGGGACCTGCTTTCATAAGTAATCGCGTCCTATACCATTATACCAGTAATGCATAGGCCTTTCTATAGCGTATTGCAAATTCTTTCTCCACGTTTTCGTCTGACCGTCTTACGACCATCATGCATCCCGAGGTAAAATCTAGATTCATCACTAAAGACAATCCTATGCCACTCGATCTTCCAATCAGTTTTTCCCTGCACCAATTTCAACGTTGCCATCGACGATTGAGAGTATAAGTGGTAACACACAATACGGCCTGTATGATTTTAGCCCAAAAGATCTAATGCGGAGATATACTGTTTGCATTGTGATTGGACGAGCAGCGTCTGCAATTCACTCAACAACAAATGACTTAGCAGTTGAAAATCTATCTCTGGAAGCCAATAATTTGAAACGGCGATCTTGACGCGCTATCGTTTCTTATAAAGCCCCACTTCCTCTCTGACGTTGTTCCTGAGCATTCTCAAACTACCCTCTCCAACATCTCGTAACGGTGCACCTATTTCGATTTAATCGGGAAGCGCTTTCAGCAAATCATAAACCACCCTTTTTCATGGCGATAATTCTCCCTCTTTCAAATGCACTTAATTGGCGGTAATTTCGACGTATTCTTAGTTTAGGCATAATACCAATTTATTACGAAATACAAGAATACAAAACAACAAAGAAAAAACACAAATTATCAGAAAGAACACTGGTTAATAACTTAAGCACGTAGATATAAGAAATGTGAATTATGGCAAGTATACACAAGGTATGATTTTCAAATTTTAATCAATTGTTGTATTTCTGTAAAGTAACCTTAATGCCAAATTTGGTCAAAAAATATTCACTTCTCCTATGCGTTGCAATTTCAGTGTCACGCAGTATATACAGGGTGTCTCCGAAATGCGTGTACAACGTAAGACCATAGATTCCTTGGCTCAAAATAGGTCGATTTAAGTTAACTTATCTATATGCAAAGTTGCTTCGTTCCGTCGCCAGAGGGCTTTAAAAATTATATTTTCCGTGCGTTTTTCTTAAATTATTCGAATAATCTTCATTAGATTTTATTCAGTTTTTGACCACGTCTTTATATCAGCAGGGCACAGCTTTCTATGGAACAAATTCGAATTTCGCAACATACAGAGTGTTTAGAAACACTCTTACCGCAAGTTATCCTTCAAAATCTTTTTAACCACCCTGTATAATTTTCTAACAATTCTTTTACTGAATAGCTACATTCATTTAGAAACTATTTTCTCTCTTACAAAATTTGAGTTGGGCAAACGGTTTAGGCACAAAAGAAGATTTTTTAAATGTCTACAAGTCCAAAACGGTAAATTAAGGTAACATTAACAAAATTCAAAGTACAAATTTCTTCACGGGATATGAAGATCTTTCAAGAAAACCACATGTTATAGGTTTGGAAGTAGTTTATGGCTTAAAATTTTCAAATTTTCGCCAGCATTTGTGAACGTTATCAGGGTTTAGCCCTTTTAGTCCGTATTATGCAGATTCTACTGTAGAATCGAAGGAAATAAAGAGGAAATCATGCTCCTGTAAACTGGTCAGCAAGATCAGTAAACGTAGCACCTTCTGATTTTGTTTATTGGGTATCATAAAAGCAAAAAGGCAACGAAAAGAGCAAACAGTAAAAATTTTGCATACTGTATTATTTTTGCCCTGATGATGGTCACAAATCCTGGCAACATTTTCAGTAAAAACTACTTCCAACCCTCTAAAATGTGATTCTCTTGAAAGAACTGCATATCCTGTGAAGAGGTTACTACTTTGAACTGGGTTAATGTTAACTTACAGATTTGAACTTGCAGGGAATTAGAAAATACTTTTTAGTGGCTAAACCGTTTGCCCAACTGAAATTTTATAAGAGAGAAAATAATGTCTAAATTAATGTAGTTATTCAGAAAAAGAATTGATAGAAAATTATACAGGATGATTAAAAAGATTTGGACGAATAACTTGTGGTGAGAGTGTTTGTAAACGCCCTGTAGGTTTGGAAATTCGAATTTGTTCCACAGCAAGCTGTAGTCAGATGATATAAAGACATGGTCAAAACCTGAGTAAATTCTAATACAATTTTTTCGAGTAATTTAAGAAAAACTCATGAAAAATATTATTTTTAAAGCCTTCTAGCGACGAAACGAAGCAACTTTGGATATAGATAAGTTAACTTAAATCGACCTATTTTGAGCCAAGAAATCTGTGGTCTTACGTTGTACACGCATTTCAGAGACACCCTGTATAAATCGCTCGCGAACTTTAACACCGATTTTCTTGCGAACTGCTGAATAGTGTGCACTAATCTACGTATTTGCACTATGTATCAATATCTATTGATTGATACCACTTTTATTAAAATTGACGCTGGGCAAGTCGTGAGATCTCCTTGTAAACTCAACTCAGTAATATTTATATTATTTCCGATAGGTTTTCTGAGAGGTTTTGTACAAAATCGATATTTTCATATAATTTCTTTTCAAAATATACGTTAGAATGCAAAATTATTTCTTAATGCTTCCATTCTAAGATTAAACATGTACTGATAAGTATTTTTAGACCACGTTATATTCGATTATTACGTTAGGTTCGATTAAATTTAATTTTCACTATGAATTCTGTATTTTTGAGAAATCTCGAAGTTTTCAGCTGCTTTGGAAAGTGTTTTTAGACTATGAAATGACTAGAACTTGATACATTTCCAAAGACATTTTAAACATATTTTCCTCATTATTATTTTTTTAATTGCATAAATTAACTCGTTATATATTTTTTATAATCTCGTTTTTATTTAAATCTAGAATTATAAAAGAGTTGCCGAAGTTTGGATGGATGAATACGCCGAATATATCTACAAACGACGACCACATTACCGCGATTTAGATCCCGGAGATTTAACTAAAGAAAGAGAAATCCGAGAACGATTGAAATGTAAAAGCTTCAAATGGTTTATGGAAACTATCGCCTTTGACTTGCCATTAAAATATCCTCCCATTGAACCGGATGATTTTGCGTTTGGAGAGGTAATTACAAAAAAATCTTTTTACACTTATTTATTTTTTTTTTGAGTTTCTTAAAAAATTGTCGTTTTTCAAAATGTTTCTAGATAAGAAATATAGCCGCTCCAGACTTGTGCGTCGACACACATTTCAAACAAAGAGACCAACCGTTCGGATTGCGCGACTGTATAAAAGGCACTTCCAAAGAAGGCGAACAAAACTTTACCTTAACGTGGCACAAAGATATCCGTTTGAAAGGTAAAACTCTTTGTTGGGACGTTTCCGACCCGCACGATCGTGCAGAAGTTGTTTTGTATCCTTGTCACGGAGGAAAAGGAAATCAATATTGGAAATATGATGTTGTATGTATTTTAAAATTTCTTCTTTATTATTATAATTATTTTTTTGGGAATTATTAAATATTTTTTTATTTTATCTAGGATAAACAATGGTTGGTTCATGGTGGAAACCCACGTTGTTTAGATTGTAATCCCGGTACGAAAAAAATATACGTAACAAAATGCGACGTTAGTTCAAAAACACAAAGGTGGAGGTTTGAAAATGTTGATTTAAAATTAATGGCAAAATGGGAGGATGTTGGACCCGCTTGATTTGAGAGGATAACATTCCAGAGTGAAATGCTGTGATAAAGAGACTTTACGATATCCTAGAAAAGTTTTAATTCCAACCTGACTTAATAAGTACCTATTATCATTTTTTTTTATAAATGTAACATATCAAAATGTGTGTGCATTTTAAAGTGTAAGATAAATAAAACTAAACAAGTATTACAATTTTGATTAAATATAAAAAAAACAAAAATATTTTTAGTACTTTTTTTTAATCTTGTTTACGAAATACAAGCCAATATTATTTCCGTCCCTAAAATCAAAATAAATCCATAAGTAAACACCTTTACTTCTTAGTATCTGAAAAGGTGGCGCAATAGTCGCGTGTACAGTAAAAACTGTCATGACATTGCTGTGTGTTGCACGTTCAAACTCAGTTTTAAAGTGTATACGATCACCGATAAACCGTGCAAAGTGTAAATTATCAACAAATCGATCAAATTTATCAGGAAGTGAGTGTAAAACGAACAGTTTATCAAATATGGATGAAATGAGTCTCTCCTTGATGTCCAGGCAACTGGCTCCATCTCTGACTCAAGGGAAGCACAAAGGTCAAGCTGGTAGAATAGGAATCTTTGGAGGTTCCTTGGAATATACGGGCGCCCCCTATTTTTCCGCGATTTCCGCTTTGAAAGTTGGCGCGGATTTAGTACACGTTTTCTGTGCGAAAGAAGCTGCGACAGTCATCAAATCTTATAGTCCGGAATTAATTGTACATCCTTTATTAGACGCTGACGATGCGGTTAATAAAATAAAACCTTGGTTAGATAGATTACATGTTTTATTAATCGGGCCGGGTTTAGGACGGGAAGAATCTACTTTCCAAGTTATCAAAGAAATTATCGAAATCGGCAAAGAAAAATGTAAACCTTTAGTTGTCGATGCAGACGGTTTATTTTTAATAAGTAAAGAACCGAGTATTTTAAATAATTACCCAACCCCAGGAGCGATTTTAACACCAAATATTATGGAATACGCTAGATTATTAGGATTTGAAGATCCTAAAAGCGTTAAAGACACCGACTCGGTGAGATTATTCGAAAATTGGGGACCGAACGTTACTTTACTACGAAAAGGGGAACAAGACGTCCTTTTAGACACTTCAAAGACCGTAAAACTTTCATTGGGGGGATCCGGAAGAAGGTGTGGAGGCCAAGGGGATTTATTAGGGGGTTCTTTAGCGGTCTTTTTTACCTGGGCGTTACAACATAAATTGGATGTGGCTGTTCCGCATGATGATCGACCGATGATCGCTTGCTACGCCGCTTGTAAATTAATAAGGGAGTGTAACAGTAGGGGATTTAAAAAATTAGGAAGAAGTATGACCGCTTCTGATATGATTCATGAAATTCATGGTGTCTTTGAAGACTTTTTTGAATTAAAGTGAATGAAATAAAGATGATATGTAAAAAGATTATTGTAAGATAATCATATTATATTAAGGTTTTGTACCAAAAATACTTACATATGTACTAATAAACGTTTATTTTAATCACTTATTGTTTGATGTCTTTTATTTCTTGATGTAAAGATTTTTATATGTAGAAATAATAGAATCGTTGAAATATATTGAAGAAAGGTGAAAAATTGTTAAAGCTTTATGTGTCATATAAAACAAACAGCTAAAATTGTCTAATATTCGATCTACACTCGTCAATTAATTTTTGTAGAATCGTTTTGAAATTGTTTCAATTTTTCTGAAATCTGCTGAAATCGTTTGAACTTTTATGAAAGTTAACTAATTTTTTTTCTAACTTTCTAAAATCGTTTGAACTTTTGTAAAACTCATTTCAGATCGTTTTGAAATTGTTTTTTTTTCTGAAATCCTTTGAACTTTCATAAAAGTTACCTAAAACTTTTTTTAATTCTCTAAAACCGTTTTAACATTTGTAAAAATCATTTAAGATAGTTTTGAAATTGGTTACATTTTCCTGAAATCTGCTAAAATCGTTTGAACTTTTATGAAAGTTAACTAAAACTTTTTTAAATTCTCTAAAATCGTTTGAACGTTTGTAAAAATCATTTAAGATAGTTTTGAAATTGATTAAATTTTCCTGAAATCTGCTGAAATCGTTTGAACTTTTATGAAAGTTAACTAAAACTTTTTTTAATTCTCTAAAATCGTTTTAACTTTTGTAAAAATTATTTAAAATCATTGATAACGATTTTATTTTTTTATATGTATAGGACTCCTTCATTTTCGCTTAATTAAACTGTTAAGTGATGATAGATTTATAGGTAGAACTTTCGAAGGCAACAATGATTTTATAATAAAGTTTAATGATTCTAATAAGGCCATGTGTTTTCTCGGTGGCTTTATTAGGTTCGTTGGCCTTGTAAGGAATGAAATGTTTTGTTGACAGCGTCCAAATCTTTGCAAAGAAATTTTAAATGTCTAAAAAACGAGCTTTATGGTCTGAAGAATCTTTGTAAGGAGCGTTGCAGGACATTAGGAATGGATTATCTGTCCTCACAGCAGCTAAAAAATGTGAAATTCCTCGTCGAACGTTGAGAAACCATTTAGAGAGTGGCAGCACTGAAAGAAAATTAGGCAGGCATTCTATTTTAACTGCTGATCAAGAAAATAAATTATGTAAATTTGTCCGAAAATCGGTGTTTACGTTTGCTGAACAAAATAAGTTAAAGCATCGTTTCTCATCGCAAACTCAACTAGCTGGTAGGAAATGGTTGACGTTATTTTTTAAATGACAACCTGAAATAGCGCATAGAAAATCACAGCTATTAAATCCTGCAAGAGCTCAAAAAGTAAATAGAACTATAGTAGGTGAATACTTTCAAAAACTGAAACAAACTCTAATAAATTTAAATCTTACGAATAAACCCCAATTGATTTACAACATGGATGAGAAGGGGTGCAGGCTAACTCTCCATCACCAGCAACAAGTGCTTACTCAAAAAGGTGCAAAAAGAGAGCACTTTATTGGTCCAGAACATGCTGAGAATGTGACTGTAGTAGCTTGTGGAAATGAATTAGGACAATCCATTCCACCCATGATTTTATTTAAAGGCAAACGAGAAAGACAAGATTGGATAGATTCGATGCCACCTGGATTAGCAATAGAAATGATCGCAAAAGGTAGCATGACCACTGCAACATTTGTTAAATGGGTAAATCACTTCGCAAAATATAAGCCTTATGGTCAATGTTTGTTAATATTTGACGGTGCACGATACCTAGATGCTGGTATAGTAGAGATCGCTGAAACATACAATATAACCCTTCTTTGCCTGTCATCAAATACAACCCATGAACTTCAACCGCTTGATAAGAGCGTGTTTTTTTTAATTTGTGTAAATCTTTTAAACATTTTTGCGATGAGGAAGTTTTGAAATACTTCACGCAAGAACCTGAAAGGAATATAACTAAAGGAAGATTTGGACATATTTTGAGTACTGTATGGCCCAAGGAATGTCAGCGGCTAATCTAGTATCAGGGTTTAGAGCTATATGAATGTATCCGTTTAACTGGGATACACTACCAGATGATGCCTATGTTCCTAGTTCACTGTCTGAGAGACTAATACAAGAAGTGTCTAAAACAGTTACTTCTGTAGATAATCCGCAACATGGGCGTGAGTCTGATTCAAGTTGGTCGGATTCAGACATAATGCCTCTCTCAATTTTTGCAAAGTATAAATTACCCGAGGACACGCAACAGCGTTTAGCTGGTGATAGTCAATTGATAAAGACTTCTATCAGTTTTAATAACCTACTCCCTACACCTGAAAGAAAGCCCTCTGCAAAAAGAAGACGTAAGGCATTAAATTCATCTGCCCAAATTGTCACTAAAAATCTATTTGATTCACTAATCTCAAACGGTAATAAATTATCTCAAAACATTGGGGAAAAAATGTCCATTCTTAAGGTGACCTTATTTAGAACAAGTACCTTAGTTTAAATTTTCCTAAAATTTGCTGATGAAATCGTTAGAACTTTTATAAAGGTTAACTAAAACTTTTTTTAATATTCTAAAATCGTTTGAACTTTTGTAAAAATCATTTAAGATCGATCTGAAGTTATTTAATTTTTCTCTATAACCGGCTGAAATCGTTTGATCTTTTGTAAAAATCATTTAAGATCGATCTGAAACCGTTTCAATTTCTCTAAAATCTGCTAAAATCCTATGAACTTTTATAGAAATCACTTAAGATCGTTCTAAAATTGTTTACATTTTTCTAAAATCTGCTGAAATGGTTTATACTTTTGTAAAAATTATTTAAGATAATTCTGGATTTGTTTACATTTTTGTGAAATTTTATAAAAGTCGTCTAATTAAATTTAAATTTGCTAAAACTTTTATATTTCTTACAATTACTTTTTGAAATTTCTTAATCGTTTGAATTTTAATAAAGTCGTCTACAGTCGTTTTGAAATCACTTACATTTTCTTAAAAATTCGTTTAAAAGTCATCTAATATAGATCTAGAATCGGCCAAAATATCTTTTGGTCGAAAAGACATTTTTTAAATTATTTAAATATTTGAAAAATCGTCTAAAATTTTAAGAATTTTGGTAAAAATTGTCTGAAATTTTGCCGAAACTGTTTAATTTAGAAGAGGAATTTGTTTTTAATCTTTAAAAATCGTTCTAAATCATCAAAAATCGTTTTGAAATCTCTTTAATCTTCCCATCTCGTCTAAAATCTTTCTTTTTTTCAATCCTAGTTGAATCTTTTAAACTTTTTAAAAATTGTTTTAATTCTTCAAACATCGTTTAAATTTTTTTAAATGTTTATAGAATTGTCTGAAATTGTTAAACAATCGTCGAATATGTCGATCTAAAATCATCTAAGATCTTCTTAAATTTTCTAAAATTATTACAACCTTTCTAAAATCATCAACAGAGTTATAACTTTTTAAAAATTGTTTAAAATCGTTTAATCTTTTGTGGAATCATTTTTAAATGGTTTAAAGTCATTTAGAAACTGTTGAAAAATAGTCAGTTTGATTAAACCTTGTCTAAGTGTGCTAAAAATTGTTCAAATAAGTACCTAATACCTAGCTTAATAAGACAATTATCCAAAGATATAGACTAAATAAGCTTTATTTTACTTTAGTGTGTCATTTCAATTTACGTAGGAATCCAGTAAAATTTGAAATTTATGATGCCCTGTGGTGTTCAAGTCTACGATTTAACACAGAGTGAACTTCTATGTGGAGAAGTCAGAATTAAATCAACTTATGAACTTTACAAATGTTCATAATGAAATGCTAACAGCAGAAAGGGAACCTATACCCGTTTTCTAATTTTACAGGAAAAATTATTAATTGACTCATTTAAAATCATAATAATCAAAAAGCCAGGGATCTAAAAATATTACACAAGATCCTTTTTTGCAGTTAGCGATTCAATTAGCTTCTATAGATATAAAACTGTCATATTTTTGAGTAATAGTAAATTAAGTAAATATCTACAATTACAGCTACAGCAAATAAAGTTTCATTACTCTGAATGTAGTCTTGGCGATGAAGTTCCTAATTAAGTCAATTCTCAAGTTCTTGATGTGTACTATGCACAAAAGTTCTAAAGTTTTATATTGTTTTAATGTAGCCTAAACTTGTTTTCTTAAAAATTACATTAAAATTAAAAAGAAACGGATTAAAAAATTTTATTATTTCTGGAAGTGATACCATCTATAAACGTTCGGCGGTCGTTTCTTCTATTTAAATATATTTACTCCGACTTATTCTTTTGTAAACCTTTAAAAACCGACCAGATTCTAAAAAAATCGATTAAAACTTTCAAAAATCTAATATTTAAGATGCTAATTAAGTTATACTCAGATTTGTACTCTTTATCTCATTATTTTTTCATCTTTTTTTTGCATTTTGGTATTAAATTATTAGCTCTCCATGAATTCATATTGAATTAAGATAGAAAGAAAACATTTTTATTCTTAAAATAACGGAATAATTTACTCTTCCATCAGTTCTTTTTAAATATTTAAATTTATGAGCTAAGTCTATTGAACTTGGGAAAAAAATGGTGGAGGCGCCGAGGCGATTTTTTTTAAAAGCCTTAATTTTAAATTATTAATGGTACTAAAGTAAAATTTAAGTGGGAATTAAAAATAAGACATTAATGTAACATAAATTAACCGGCTTATCTACCATTAATTTTAAAATAATAAGATTTATAAATTAATTATTTAATAAAGATAAATTCATTTCTCTTGAAAAGAAATGGTGGATGCGCCGGTTATACATAGTTAATTTCAATACCGAATCTTTTATTTTAAAAGTAAATCTATTCTCGACGGTTTATTAATTAATTTAGGGCAATAACTTCCTTATTCGTTTATCTATAGTGGACACGAAACAGTTATTCAAATTAACCGCGGAAATAAAGTTGTTTACTCCGCGGACTAATTGCCAAGAGCAAGCTGGATTATACACAACAAGGATATCATTCGAAAGCACAAAGTTTAGCCCGAAGGGAGAACTTGGCAACTTACTTACTGCCCGTGCCAGCTATGCGACGTTTCTTATGCGGATTAAGTTTTATTCCCGGTTAATTATTCATTCGAGTTAAATTAATTTCATCTAGGAAAGAGAAAAATTCGTTTTCATAAATCATCTTTGTCCCATTAAAAAAAAACTTTTTTTTTTGTTAAAATTAAAATTAAAATACAAATAAATATTCGGTATTTTTCTTTTTTTTTTTTAGTTAAAAAACATTTTTTGTTATCGTTGACGATTTATAAAAAAAAATGAGTAAACAATTTGTAGAATTGTAGGATATCGATTTTATATAGGTTTAATTTAATAGTGACAGTTTACCGGGACTTTTCCATCAAAACCAATAAACAATGATATATCGCCGAACGAGGGCAATTACGTGAGCCATTTAGCGCATAGTTCGTGACCAATATTTCCCTTCCATCTGTCGCAATTAAACATATTAATTGGCTGCAATTAGTTCACAATGGAATTCCGAAGATAAATGACGAAACAAACTTGTACATTATATCCCCATTTACCATCTTTCTTTCCGTCTACGCCATAAAAAAAATCTCATCACGTGTAAAGAGAAAGTCTAGATAGATTATTGTTAGGTTTTTGACCCCTCTTTTGTACTTCGTTATTCCCCACGGTGTCCGAGCTTATGGACGTAGAACGAAACGACGAGATGGGCGCTTTAAGCTCGGGGGAGAAAAGTCTTTCGCAGTTTGTTGTTTGCTCGGCTCCCGAACATTGATTCGGCATTAGATGAAAACACCGGCAAACAGTCGGGAAAGTCGGAAAATGCGGAAGAGCGGGGCCGCATTCCGAAGTCGTGGATTAGAGGGACGTTCGGCAATTCCGGAAACGTTTTAACGCGTCGACCGGAAAAAAAGTAAAAAGGATGGAACGGGGGCACGTCGCGTTGATTGGAGCCGAACGAGGGCCAAATAAACGGGATTAAAAAGGTACCCCCTTCGGATCCGGAATTATCTTATAATTAAAGGACGTCGGAATTAATGGCTTGGTTCGGCGGTCGAAGGATCATGACGAATCAAATTGTAGGGAAGTTTTAAGTAATTAGTTCAAGGATATTTTCATTTAAAATTCATCCTGTTAAAGCGAATCAATAAAGTCACACTTACATACAGGCTGATTTTTCAGCTCTATAACAAACTTCTTTAGAGAAAAAGAGAACACAAATTAGAAAGTAGTCCTGATAAAATAAGCATTTTTTAGCGATATCTAAAATATTTGAGGAGTGTGTTTATACTGTTGTAAACCGGTTGTATTTAGTTTTTGTTTTAAGCATACTTTCGTATTATTTTCATACCTTTTGCAATTTTTATTTGTAATTCGTAGAACGCTTATCGTAACTTAAAATTATATAGGAAAGTCACGGGAATAATTCTAAACGCGGCCACATTTCTCCAAGTTATTCTAATTTTGCAGAGAAGTAAGTTTAGATGCAGGTCTATGTAATGAAATATTAATAAGAACTAAAGTTAAATCTTTTCGAATACCAAAATTACTTTCCGAAAGGGAATACAAAAGTCTCTGAGACTGGAACGAAGAGGGAGATTTGCTCATGATTCGGATCAGTAAACGTTTTTAAAATTAGTAGTTTTTCTGTGTGAAATAATTTAATTATTAAATAAAAATTCCGAAAAGTACGGGATCGTGTTTTCATTTCACAGCAATACGTAACTTATATTTCTCAAACATGGGTTTGAGTTTTTAAAATATTTATTTTTACGAATTTGAAGAATTTTACAGGATTCCACGCGAGAATATAACTTCTCTTAAATTTAGTTGATAGACTAACTTTACTCTTTAAGAGCTAACTGCACTCTGTTTTCGATTTACCGTGAAATCCTTTAAATACTACTTGGTTTATCTTTGCTATAACCGGATATTGACATCTGTTAGGATGAAACATTTACTATCTGGGCTGATTTCCCTTTGTTTAATATTATTTCCATTGTTCAGTATTTCACCATGGTGTGTGAATAATATAATGATAACTAAATTATAAACATAAGGGTAAGATGACTCGAACATTAATGTTTACATTTGGAAGCACTTTATTTTGCCTGACAAGGAGACCTCACGACAAGGTCCTCAACGTTGTACCAATCGATAGATATTAGTACATAGTACAAATGTGTAAATTATTAGGAAGTACTATTCAGCGTTTCGCGAGTAAATGGTTCTTAAATTTTATAATTTAAGGCCACGCTACATTAGGTCAGTGGTTGACCACTCCCTCAGAGATTACCTTTGGTTCTCTTTAAATGAATTTTTATTTCAAATCAAGTTAAAAAATTAAAAAGTGTATTGCATTATTTGTTTTCAAAACATATAATAATAAAATATTAACGAAAATAAAGTGGAATATTGAACATTTTATTTATATTAAAAATATAAAACAGTTACGCCATGAGGTTCGAACAATCTCGGACGGTATGTGGACATTGGTTCATAGTGATTCAATGAGGGGCGGTTGACTAACATTTAAGTTGCGTGGTCTTGATTTTCGAACTAAATTTTACGATTTACTCATGAATTGCTGAATACTGCGTATTAATATTTTATTTATTGGTGCTATCTGCTATTACCTATCGATTGGTGTCACTTTCATTCAAATCTGTGAGGATCTAGCCGTAAGATCTCCTTGTGAGGTCTAGTCGACGGTCAGGAAGGTGTTTAGATATTACACGGCATTAGTTGGGTTAAGTCATGATGCGCTATAATCCGAAAATGACCTCTACTATGAAGAGAAAGATGACAAAGTAACCCGCTTTCGTAACATTGGAGAGTAGTTCTTCTTCTTGTTATTCAAACTAGGTTAGGTAATGGGGTTTGAGAACTAGCTCTTATGGCCCATTTACTGAGTGTATATGAAAACACGTGTATGAACACCAATCTTCAATAAAATATTGAAAATACAGTCAACGTTAGTTTCACTATAAATTTTATAATCAAAATAACTATAAACAGACCACTGATGAATTATAATATATGAGATTTAAAAAGATATTTTTTATGAATTAAGACAGACACAAACACTTCATCCGTTCCCGACCAAAGCCGGAAACGGAATCATGATGCAACTGAATTTCAGGTTTATAATACAAGCGTGAAACAAAGGCTAGGAGACAGTTCTTATAATGTTGGATTATTCGGATACCTTTGATACCGTTAACGTTAGTTTTATGGATGTTGTACTTCAGCATATTGATTTGGACGTATTAGCTTTATTCCAACAAGCACATTTGACTCGTAACGAACGCGTCATTCCAGTCGAACACATTAAATAATGAATTCAAATCTGTTGCTATGCGACGGCATTGTTTGATATGTGCGATTGTAATTGATGAGTCCCCGATTAGTCAGAAGTCTTGTTGGAAGAGACCTATTGGTTGTCAATCTATTATTGATATCTTGCGCCAAGGTGTCACTGTGTGTACAGAAGTCGAGAGTTACGTCGCGAATCGCCTTATATTAGTTCCAGTTGGTGTGCAGCAGGGGATCCATTCTTGGCTCGCTTTTATTTTCATTATACACTTTAGCACGTCCAAAAATCGTTCAGCATTGCTCTGTTCATATTTATGGGAATGATGTGTAGATATATCTTCTGCAGATATACCATTCTCCTCAAATATTGCGTTGTCATCTCGCAAGTCTCTGAACGCTTACCTCTCTGGGCGCTGATAACGCCATGTTTAAAATGAGGCTTTCATTAGGTATACAGAGCATATCGTTTTGATTGTCCAATCCTTTACTGCCGTATTCCTTGGCTGAAAATAAATAAAAAAGTTCTAATGAACATGGGTCCAAAAGTAATTTGTTTTCAAGAAATTAGAAGTTTAATTCCACACATTTTCCTATTATTAGTATAATCGAAGTGAATTATTTAAATTAAAGTATTAACTCGTTACGACGGTTTCGATGAATTGTCAGCATTAAACTACACTGGTTAGTTACAAAAGCTTCTCAAAACCATTGCAACTACTTAATAATTTAATTTAAATAATTCACTGTAATAATGTGAATAACGGGTTAACATGTGAAATTAAAATCTTGAATATCTCGAAAGGACGATTTTCGGACCTGTGTTCATGAAGACTTTTTTGCTTGTTTTCAGTCAGGGAATATGCCAGTGAAGGATCGGACAATCAAAACGGGACATCCTGTATAAACCGATAACGACGTTCGCGACGTTTTCGTGACGTTTAATGAAAATGTATCTGGTATCGAAATTATAAAGTTTTTTGGTCCGACGATGACAATCAATGAAATTGTCTCAGTTCAGAGACACAAATACATAACGTAGGTCACTCCTCTTAACTTCAACTTGAACAGGATCCTAACGTGAACAGGATTATATACAATATCTGTTAAAAAACGAATTTTTTTCTTAAACTTAAAAATTCAGGCATTATCGGGTTAAGGTTATCAGTTGCCACAATAATAAATAAAAATTATCTTGTTTAGTCTAAAAAGGCAGGGTCTAATTAAATGTTATACAATCCTCTTAAATGGTGGTAGTTTCCAAAGAACAATGCTAAATACCTAAAATTATCTTACACAAATATTGATGAATTTCGAGATAAACCGAGTTAAATTTAGTAAGAATTTTGTTTCAGATGCACTGCAATTACTGCAAAATTTCATTTGGGATGGGAAGTTAATTAGGGCGTTGTTGGGAAGAATTTCTCAAAGCAAACAATTTTTGTAGGAAACATTATTTGTATCGCTCTAGGACAAAACCACCCAGAAATTTCAGATTTTCGATTAATAGCATCTAATGTTACCGTTAAAAGATTAGAAGGGTGCAAAGAAGAATAACAAGTTAAGATGGGTTACAATCAGTCTAAAGAAAAAGAAGAGGTGATTATTGCCGGAAACAGTGGTGGCACATTTGGAGGTGTTAGCTTCAGCATTACCGAACTTTCAATCATCGTGGTGGTCCTATGCATCATTGGTATAGCCATCTACTTCGTCAACAAGAAATGCAACAAGAAAATGGACAAGAGGTGAGGTGTTTCGAAGCCAAAAACTCTTAAGCGTGATAGCAGGAGATTACCAATAACTTTTAAGTGTTAGTTCATCATTATTATGTTAAGGTAGTTGAGGAAGTAAAATTTAATGTTAGGAAAATAGAAGAATTGTTAGATGATATACGCACTATTTTGGAAAATAGGTTAGCTAATGTTAATATAAAAATGTCGGAATTGTTTGATTTGAAGGTCGCGGGTAGCTTGTTACCATCGATGGGTGGAAACGAGGATACCACCAAGAAGTTGATAGATGCCATTACAAAGTAATACGGACTGTTATCAAACATGTTGTTAAATTATTAACCAATTTTTAAAGTCAAAAATGGTAGATATACTTTAAAAACGAAAACCCGAAATATAATGAACTCATGGTTCGGATTCAAACACCTCGAATAAACTCCGACAACGACAAACAATAAACTGAATGTCCCAAAATTATATCGACAAACGATTAGGATCTAACCCATGAATCATTTTAAAAGATTAAACTTTGTTAATTTTGAGGGGATATGCCTCAACATTTCACACGAGTCTTAGGATTTACCCTCATTTACATGGTAATAATTTCAAAAATTTTATAACTTCATAACATGCTTTTGTGTGGGTAAGGATTGGCAAAATAAACTGTACTAATTTAACTTTTCGAAAGAATGTCAAAAAGCATGTTATGGGAGTAAGAACATTTTGAAATTATCTTGTAATTCAGGGTAAATCTTAAGATTCGTGAGAAACTTTGAGGCACATCTGAAAATTAACAAAGTTTTAAAGAAAATTGATATCGGTAGAAAGAACTTGACATCGAATATCTCTGAAAGTATAAAAAAATCGGATAACAGGATTTAATCTCAATGTTCTTAAAATGACCCAAGGAATATATCCTACCAGTTTGTCCGTTTATTTTTGGAACACCTTGTATATTTTGTAAGGAAGGATAAGTTAGTAACGAGTCGGAAAGTAGGCGGAGGTATCATACGTTGCTTTTAAGCTATGGATAGCATCGGATCTTGTCGGAAGGGTTAAGTGGGCGACAACCTTTAGGGTAACTATAGATGATCAAGAAACTCTGAAGGCTAAGCCTATACTCTCCCGGTATTCATAGACGATCAGCTTTACGGAAAGGTTTTGTTCATGAATTAATAAATTCTCGGCCTGCTGACATAACCTTCCGGTCGGTTTGCCCACTAACTCAGATTTGCCGGAAGGATTAACAGCCGGAAAGCTTGCCTTTCAACAACCCAAATTGTACATGGCCAACCTTACGCGTGCAGCGCATACAAAATTCCTGTATGCGTTAGATATACGGTTTGCGAAAGTTTGACCACATTTCTGCTACGTTCAGTAACATCGGATGGATCAGAATTTCCCGTTGCAGGGATTTGCATGCATATCTTTTATATTATCGAATAATCAATAATCTATTCGCCTCCGCATTTGTATAATAAGCTTACATTTCGTATTAATGTCCACGATATTAACATTTATTTAAAAGCCGACTCACTATGACGCAGTATCGATTATCGTATTCTAAGTTTTAAATTTTCTTATGATTTGGTTATTAAATTTAGTAGTATTTTATTGAATTTTTGAACCCATAATCAAAGAACATTTGAAGTCTTCGATTTTTAATTAAAAATTTTTTTTTAAATTTCTTGGTAATGATCAGAATAGCAATTGAATGTAAATTTTTAAATGAACATTTTAAATTTGTGCAACTAACGATTTACTGTTAAATCGTTGAAAAACCAGCACCTCCACCATTTTTCCAACAAAATTATAAATTCAATATTTAAAGATAAATGGTGGAGGAGTCGGTTATTTTAAGATTTAAAAACCCCTCCTTCTATTTTAAATCAATATTTACTCTCAAACTACTAATAACTTAATATCCAAACCTAAGGAAATCTCAAAAAATATTTATTTTCGATTTGTCTTGTTTACATCTGTAACGTATTACGTATTCATATCTTGTAGAGAAAATAAATAAAGGACCGGTCGGATGAATTTTGTGGGCGCAAATATTTGGGGGAACGGGCCGTATCCTGCCGTAGTCCTGCGCTATCCTGCCGCAGGAGCGTGGTGGGGCTGGAAGCACTGCTGTTGGCGCCGTGAACAAAGTTTGAAATTGAAGCAACAGCAGTTTCGATATCAAAACAGTTATCACGCGACCTCGGCGCTAGAAGCACCAGTTTGGTCATGTTCCTTCTTTGAAACTTTACACGTTCGCGCACGTTTCGCTACAATCAACAGAACACTTCCACTTTTTCTTTAAAGCACAAAAGAATATGTATTTTATTCTTCGAAATTGTAAGTATAAATTTTTTTATATAAAAAATTTTTTGTATATCTAAAAAATTTATTCTAAAATAAATTAATATTTAAAATAAAAAGTTTAATTTGGGAATGAAACACCAACTTTAACTACTTTAATTTGATAAGCTTAAATCATGACATTGATAGATTATTTTTAATTTAAGGTAAGGTCAACCGCAACTGGTTGGGAAAAAAATCGATATAAGCTATTTAAAGGGATGTTTTATTACGTACTACTTTAACGGCAAAAAAAATTTAAATTGGGATTTTTTTTCATCCCGGCTCATAAAAAAAATCTTCAACATGTGTATGTTTTATTTACCATAACGACAAGCCGTACGAACTGCTGGGTCGTTTATCAACTGAATATAAATTGGACTTTTTTTTTCTGTCACATATACATTTGATGATACATGAAAATTTACACATCTTTTGTTAATTTTTTTTTTGTTTTTTTAAAGGTAATGTATTAACCTTTTTTTAACTACCAATTGAAATATTTTTTATTTTTTTAATAAATCTTTTAAAGCATAAAGCTTATGTTGGCTGTTAACCTGGTGTTAAACTCCGCAAGATTGTGGACGGATTAATGTCGTCATAAATTTCGTAATAACCTGCTAACGTACCTTAACTTTTAAGCTCCAAAGTTGCATTCACGAACCTTGGTAAAATTGCTTGGGTCGCTACTAAAGACGATGTCACTCAAACTCCTTTAACAAAAGCTTTTCATACGTCCTTATCCATTATGTGTATGTAATTTATATGATAATCTTTATAATAACTATAAATTTAATACTCCTAAAATTTATTATGAATAATTTTTTTGAAATCTTTTTTTGCAAAATTCAAGCTACCCCATTTTAATTAAGCTGCGGCATCTGTTACGCTTGAAATTTAATTATCAAAGCCCTACGGAATGGTCAGTAGATAAAATAAACCGGATTAAAATATGAATGAAGCTAAGTAATTAGTTTGGTTCGCTTTGATGATCTTTTCATCGCCTTTACAATAATTATTTTCATCTGCTTTACAATAATTGTTTTCATCTGCTTTACAATAATTATTTTCATCTCCTTTACAATAATTGTTTTCATCTGCTTTACAATAATTATTTTCATCGCCTTTACAATGATTATTTTCATCTCCTTTACAATAATTATTTTCATCTCCTTTACAATAATTACTTCCATCTCCTTTACAATACTTCTAATTGTTCTCGTAATACCGAGGAGCTTTCAAGGTCAAATTTATTGAATATTTATGTGTACTACTTTCGTACATCTTAGAAGCTATACTTTATCACTGTCACTGCTCGTGATAACAATTTATAACGTTTCGCTCATCCCTGTCCTCTTTGCTTATCTACTTTGTAAAGTAGAACTATTCCTCGATCTAAAGTTGTAGACTAGAGTTGTTGTTGTAAAATGTGGTTTATTTATTTCAAAAATTTGGTAATAAAATTGATGGAGAAAAAGAGTTTTATTCGTTTGACTTTTAAACATTTTTCGTTGAGTGTTAAATTTGAAGAAATTTCAATTTTAAATTAATTGATTACACTGGCCAACATTTTCTAGACCCATAGAGCAGACAATAGTTTCCTAATAATTCTAGGCGCGTTAAACTCAAATTTTGCCTCAGTATTGCTCCATCACATTAGGTCTTTCAAATATTCTAACTTAAAGATGCAAAAAACTTGGTTTTTAAACATGTTTGGGATTAAATAACATAGCGAATACATTTCTATTCACAAAATTCCATGCGGCCTCTAAAAGTATCACCGTTCCCATTTTAAACGTATTTTGAATTTTTCGAACATCTTCATTTCTTCTTGAAGGAATGTAATTTCTATAACATCACTTTTTGTCCAATCATTAACCTATAGGAGCAGCAGTAGTCGTCGATGTAGTAAGCCTGTAATGTCCTAACGTGCGTAATCTGTACAATTTAGATGATTTACAGACAGGGATGACTTCAAGAAGCCACTATGTTTAAAAAAATAAATAAATTTTGTTATATTTGTCCATGTTTGACACAAAAAATGAGTGCAGATAGGATGAAAGGATGATGGAGTACTATTACTGAGCTTTGAAAAGGGAAGTTTATTCTAGAAGTTGGGTTGGGTTCGACAAACGTGCTGGAAACAAGGATTTGAAAACCTTACATATTTTTGAGACTTCGACCAAATCTGCTTACTAATCTACTACATCGGCGACTACAACCGGGGGATTATAAAAACAAGATTTCTTCATGCAGAAATTAAGATGTTGAAAAAATTCAAAATACATTTTGAATGTACATTCGGATGCCACATGAAGTTTTGTAGATAAAAATTTATTTGCTAGGTTATTTAACTCGAAATATGTTAAAAGACTCGTATTTTTTGTATCAATAGATTAGAATATTTTGAAATCCCAAGGTAATGGAACGAATCTGAAGACATATTTGAATTCAGCGCATCAAAACCTATTTCACAAGTACTATTTGGTCTATGGGTCTCGCGTTTCACAAAATCTTGTAGGCGTGAGTTATTAATAGATGAAGTTTTGAGTAGGAGTAAGTAATTGGAGTAAAAAGTAAGGAGTAGAAATCGTTTATCGTTTAGTCAATGGAAATTATGTAAAATTTAAGCTTTATAACTCAATAATAAGTTAATCACAAAATTATGAAAAATGTAACTTTTTGGGTATTATTTTTTTTTTAATTTTTTGACGATAAGTGAAACGAATTTAACTTAAATAATCGAAAATACAAACTTTAAGTGTTAATCTAATGCATAAACTATTTCTTAATCTTTAAAAATAAATTCTGCGCGTTTCTTTAAAGTTTTAAAGATCAATTTTTTTTTCAATTTTAAGTTTTTCTTTTTAATTTTTTTGATAACAATTAAGACAAATTTGCCTTTTCAAATCAAAAATAGAACCTTTCAAGTTTAATTTAAGGTAAAAACCATTCCTTAGTTTTTATAAATAAAGTTGTTACGATTTTTTAAAGTTGGTGAACAAATTGTGTTAAATTTATTAAAAATTCTTCGGATTTTCAAGTTTTTCTTTATTTTTTTTTGATTATAATTTCATTTGAATAATCGAAAGAACGATTTTCATGAATTAATCTAACATAAAACCCATTTCTTTATTAGTATATATAACCTTTGTACGATTCTTTAAAGTTAATAATTTTTTTTTAATTTGGGCAAATTTAAGATTTTTTTTAAATTTTTTCGGTAACAACTTAAACAAATTTGCCTACTTAAATCAATAATGGAATCTTTTAAGTTTAATTTAAGGTAAAAATTGTATCTTAATTTTCATAAATAAAGTCGTTGCGATTTCTTAAAGTTCGTGAAAAAAATGTGCTAAGTTTAGTCAAAATACTTCGGTTTTTGAAAATTTTTTTGAATTTTTTGTTTATGATTAGTTTCGATAGATAACCTTTATACGATTTTTTAAAGTTAATCAAATTTTTTTAAATTTGGACAAATTCAAGATTTTTTCTTATTTATTCGGCAACAGTTAAAACAAATTTGTCTTTTCAGATCTAAATAAATCATTTTCATAAATAAAGTCGTCACGAATTTTTAAAATTCCTGAAAAAATTGTGTTGTTTACCTAAAATTTTTGGGGTGTTCAAGTTTTTTTTAATTTTTTTTTGTTATAGTTAATACAAATTTGATTTGAATAATCAAAAGTACAGTCTTTATATGTTAATTTAACATAAAATTCATTTCTTTATGTCTATAGAAAACCGTTGTACGATTTTTTAAAGTTAAAATATTTTTTTTTTAATTTGGGCAAATTTAAGATTTTTTCAAATTTTTTCGGCAACAGTTAAAACAAATTTGCCTTTTCAAAACTAAAATAGAATCGTTTAAGTTTAATTTAAGATAAAAATTACAGCATAATTTTTATGAATAAAGTCGCTACGATTTTTTAAAATTGGTGAAAGAATTGCGTTAGGTTCAAAATTCTGCGGCTTTTCAAGTTTGTTTTTGTTTTTAAATTTTTGATGATAATTAGTACAAATTTGTTTTGAATAATCCAAAGTACGGTCTTCATGAATTAATCTAATGATAATACTTATTTCTCATTTCTAGATAACCGTTGTACGATTTTTTGAAGATAATCATTTTTTTTTATTTTGGGAAAATTTGAGGTTTTTTTCTTATTTTTTCGGGAACAGTTAAAACAAATTTGCCTTTTCACATCTCAAATAGAATCATTTAAGTTTAATTTAATCATAATTTTCATAAATAAAGTCGTTATGATTTTTTAAAATTCGTGAAGAAATTGACTTGTTTACTCAAAATATTTCGAATTTTCAATTTTTTTTTGGTTTTCTAAGAATTGGTTTTGTAGGTTAAAAACATCTAAACATAGAACGAACCTCTTTCACGATTTTACAAAACTGAAAATAAATTTATAAAAATATTTATATACATATAAATTTCTTGAGTGTTTTTTCAGATTTTAGATAATTTTTCATTTTCAATTCAAACATTTAAAGGAAATTTATACAAACGATATTTAATGCGTTTTCATATGTGATGAATATACATCAATTACAACTTCGATTTTACCTATTTGCTTCATCCGTGTAATAAATCAAGAGATTTACTTATTTTTAGGTGTTAAAATTTGGCTCTTTCCCAGGTAGTATTAAAATAAATCTGTCTTCGCATCTTGGAAGGTTTTACTCGATCGAATAAAAGGTGTTAATATCATTTTTTGATTTCTATAAATAAAATCTGACCGGTTTTCTTTAATCTAAGAAAAATGGTGTTATATTAGTTTCGATCGAAATTCATCGATATTTTCAAAATGTTTTAAAATTTTTTGGTAATAATTAGAATAAATTTGAATTTTATGTAAAAAAATCTTTAGACGTTACTTTCACGTAAAAATCATTCCTTAATTTCTAAAAATAAACTTTGTACGATTTTTTAAAATTGATCATTTTTTAAAAAGTTATGTTAGACAAAAATTTTTACCAATCTTGAGAATTTTTTAGATTTTTTTAACAACAATTAGGACAAACCTATTCTTAACAATTAAAAATAGATGTTTTAAGTTTTCATATAATGTAAAAATCATTTCTTAATCTCTATAAATAAAGTCTGTACGATTTTTTAAAGTTAGCCAATTTTTCTAGGAAGATAGGTTAGTTAACTATCAAAAATTGTTACCAAGTTTAAGATTTTTTTTTAATTTTTTTGGTAAGAGTCAGCACAAATTTGTCTTTTACACTTAAAAATAGAATCGTTAAGTTTTCATTTAATGTAAAAATTATTTCTTAATCTCCATAAATAAAGTCTATACGATGTTCTAAAACTGATCATTTTTTTTTTCAAAGTTAGTCAAAAATCTTTACCAATCTTAAGATTTTCTTGAATTTTTTTGGCAACAATTAGAACAAATCTATCTTTAACAATTAAAAATAGATTACTTTCAGTTTTCATTTTACGTGAAAATTATTTTTTAATCTCCATAAATAAAGTCTGGACGATTTTTTAAAGTTGCCCAATTTTTCTAGAAAGATTGGTTAGTTAACTATCAAAAATTTTTGCCAATTTTAAGATTTTCTTGAATTTTTTTGGCAACAATTAGAACAAATCTATCTTTAACAATTAAAAATAGATATTTTCAGTTTTCATTTTATGTGAAAATTATTTTTTAATCTCCATAAATAAAGTCTGGACGATTTTTTAAAGTTGCCCAATTTTTCTAGAAAGATTGGTTAGTTAACTATCAAAAATTTTTGCCAATTTTAAGAATTTTTTAAATTTTCTTAGTAATAATTAGAACAAATTTGTCTTTTACACTTAAAAATAGAACCTTTTAGTTTTCATTTAACATAAAAGTTATTTCTTAATCTCCATAAATAAACTCTGTACAATTTCTTTTAGTTGGTATTTTTGAAGTCAGTTTTTTAAAGTCTTTTTATAATTAGAACAAATTATTTAAACCAAAATAGAGCCTTTTAAATCTAATCTAACACAAAAGTCATTTCTTATAAATAAAGTCTCTATTTCTGTTTTAAATTTTGTGCTAAAATGGATGAGGCGCCGGATATACTTTATTTGAATTCCTTTTTAAATACAAAATTTAACAAGATACAAATTTTAAATCAACTAATTAATAAGTAAATCTATGTAAATAATTATTCTAGGTGGAATAAGTAGTTAAACATCATTTAGAGTTGTTTAAACTATAATCCCTGATAAACACCGCGATAGATACGACAACAATAGTGTAACTGTAAGCAATTCCAAATAGCAAATTACCTCGCAATATGAAATAGTGGCCGTATTGCTTCTAATTTATATTCGAATTGATATCGGAAAGTCCCGAGCCATACTAATACAATGCCAGGTTAATCCAATTATCGCCGGAGCTCGCTCCGCGTGACAAATAACTCAATTAACCGGCCATAAAGCGCGTTCGTTATTTGCTATTCCCGCGCACGTAACAAAATTGTCGCGGAACGGAGCGTTAATTGATTTCGACGTTCCTTTCGCGGGTTCTCGCGGCACGTTCGATTACAATTGCACTCCTTTAATCCTTTTATCGCGCCGAGGTGCTAAGAATATTTACCCGACGGATTAAACTCTCCTCGCGTAAACGTACTTCTTGCGGAGTTCCTTACGGTCTAATCCCGCGCGGTCGATAACGTCGCGTTTCCACGACGCTTTCCCGTGACTTTGCAAGTCATGGAAAGTCGCCGTATCAGATTAATTGGATTTCCCTTAGAATCCGGAACCGGCGGTATACAAAGCCTCCTGAAAGACGAGTGGTTGGCCGCGTACAAAGGATAATTTGTTGGATACTAAAAATAGTTTAGGCTGACAAGATCTTTTTGATAAGGTTCTATTATCTTTTTTATCCCTTCTTCAATACTTAAATAAATGAATACAACGTATATTTAAAAGTTAGGGGAATGTAAACGATTATGGGCCGGGTGTCGTTTTTTGCCGGTAACTTGAATTCAAGTAAAAATTTTTTCGACTTTTAGATACTAGTGGAAAGGTAAGGGCTGTAGCTAACTAATTTTTTTTTGTTTTTAATTTCCCGAAAAGAATTTTTTCTTAGCAAATTTTGTTAAAAGCTTGTTTTTCGCCAAAAAAAATTTGTAACCGGTTGTGGGCCACCCTGGAAAATCTACTACAAATGCGAAATTATGAAGAAAAATCACCAAAAAAATATGAAATATCTAAATTTATTCATCAATACAGCCTCTAGTGGCAAGAAACATCAAGAAAATAGTAGTTTTTCTAATTAATCATCGTCCTCTTCAGTTTCGCAATTTTTGCATGTAAAATAGCTCTTCGTGATAGCGGCGTATTTCAAATGCACAAACCCATCGCAGCCACCGTTGCATTTGATGGAATTGGCTTTCGTCAATTTTGGTGGCAGAAGGTCGAAATAGATAAGACAAATGTCCAAATCTTCTTCGTCAGAAGTCTCCCGCTTCTTGTATTTGGCCGGCGGTTTAGCTGGAGGTGTTGTCTTGCATTTGGTATTTTTGATGGGCGTTGGAGCAGCTCGCTTTTTTGCTGCTTTTTCATGCAAAGCACCAACGGTTTCCGGAGACGTTAAAATCGCGCTTTTCATTGGCTTTCGGCCGCGATTTGATGATTTTTTGGGTAAAGCGCCTTGTAAGGGACCAATTTCATCCAAAAGACAGCTAACAGAAATCGATCGAGATGACGGTCCAGGTGTTGTGGGCACAACCTCCTCACGTCCAGCTAATGGCCCAACCACGATTCGACGCTGATCGTTTTCATCGATGGGCGCCTCGGCGGCAACCTCTGCCTCATTCGGCTGAACAGCTTGAACAAAGTCGGCATCAGAAAAAATGTCTGGATTGTATGGACATATGCCGGTTGCTCTAAAACCAGACTTGATTACTTTAGGTGTCAAAGCCAGATCAAGAACCTTACACGCCAGGCCAGCAATATGACATATTTCTAATATCTAGAAACATTTAAAACGAAATTAGTTTAAAATTGGCAAAACAAAACAAGTTTTGAGAAGAGTGCTGCCTTGTTTGCATTGTTCTTTTGCCAAGCAGAACACTGAGACTTGTAATAAGACTTGACCGGTCCAAATACAGACACGTCCAACGGTTCTAATCTGTGACTATAGTGCGGTGAAAAGGTGACGATATGAACGCCACTTTGAACGGCCAAGTCAATGGCTTCTAGAGACAAATGTGAGCAATGATTGTCCATCAGAAGAATCACCGGCGACTTGAGCGATGGTTTCGCGAAACCATCTGGCACATCCAACCTGTATCATTCGCATAACCAGCTGTTCCAGATGAAACATTGTTCAAAAAACTGCTCTGCATGTTCTTCCTCGGAAAAAGAAAAAATGGTGGAATGTTGGAACACGAATAAACCTGGGAACCACCTTGATAGAGAAGTCAAAAACACGAGTTTCATGCAAAAAACATGGTGGCCCACAACCGGTTACAAAAGGTGGCCCATAACCGGTAACAGCAGCCATTCCTTATGTGACTTGCAAAATTCTCGTGGCGAAAAACTTTGAGCAAACTCAATATAAAATCGTAAAATTTACCGCAAATACTGCATAAAAATCCATAACACTTACCTCTCTGCAATACTTCACTTCACTTTATCATACTCAAAACTTATTCAAATATTACTTTATCGTAAATTTTTTCGTCGATTTTTTTCATTTGTTTGCAGCTGCGCATCAAAAGCGTCCCGTCACTTTGATGTTCGCACCAAAACTACCTACTGTCAATGTACACATAACTTCCTACTCAGATCCGCCATATTTGACAAAGCTCAAAGGATAGCAATAGGTGGCCCACAACCGGTGATGGCCCACAGCCGGTTACATTACCCTATATAATATATAACTTCAATGGCAATGCTTTCTGCAAATCAAGAGTAAAAACAAATTTGTCCTTCCATTCCTTTGCTAATGTTTTATCCTCATTTAAACATTTTCGAGCTTGTTCAGCTTTTTGAAGATAAAGTTCTTTGTCGATCTTTGCCTTCTTTTTTTCCTCTTCATTGTGAGAGAATGTTAGTATGTGATGGAGAGAATCACATAGCTGACAGGTATCTTTTGCAGGAGGTTTAAAATGTAAATTAAATTGAGATAAAAATACATGGTAGTACATCTTTTCTTTCACTGGTGTAATACTTTTCACGTTACACTTCTCTGTGCACAGCAAGTACATTTTTTTTATTGTTAATGTCGAATCGAGGTATCGTCGTTTCGGTGTATCTGAACGTGAGTAATGAGTTTTGTAGGACGGGAATGAGAGGATATGTTCTTTTACATGTGTTAGTCATGTAAAAGATCGATCTTATTCGCAGGTGTTTTGCGACCTCTTGCGTCTGAACATGCCATCTTCTCTGAACTACAAGACAATTTCCACAGTCTACAATTGCTCAGTTGAAAGGTTTCTTGAAAAAATTTTTTACACACCTGAACTGTCATAGATCTTGTTGTTAAATAGTACTTAAATGTTGTCGATTTAGCTGGTTTCGTATGATCTCTTGGACGGTGTCTCTTTATAATTGATCTGTGTATTAAACCTCTTAGGTACACATTCTGTTGCATATTGTTCTTTAAATTGTAAAAATTTTTATATATAAACTGTATTTATTCAGTGGAAACTTTGGTAAAACAATTTCTTCTGCAATTACAGTTAACGTCTTAAATTTCTTTTTCCGGAATATTTTTCCCACTTCTATTTATGTACGCCTCACCAGCAGTTCTTTTAGCAGAATTGAGTACTCTTTTCCACATTCTGACATTTCTTTTTCAATTCCTACCATGAACGATTGCACTGCTTTCAGGTTCAGTTACTACATTTTCCAAGTCTGAACCGGCTGTAATAATATTGCAAGACATAATATGGATTACATTATTATAGCGCAAATTTTCCTTATTATAGTTCACCTTTTTGTGATATAATGAATTAACAATAAAAATGTTGATCTTACACTTAGAAGTAAATAATTAAAGAAAAGTCATTACCATTAATGCGTTAACGGAGAAAAATGTCATTATTGCACTGGGATCCGAACCCAGATCTCCTGCTTTTCGGGCAGATGCTCTAACCAATTGACAATCTTCGGGATAATTCTTGACGTTGGTAAGTAATTGTGCGCATGTACATGTGACATTACGTATCCAGAAATGTGAGAAAACTTGTCCAGCTGCATTGCTCAATTGGTTAGAGCATCTGCCCGGAAAGCAGGAGATCTGGGTTCGGATCCCAGTGCAGTAATGACATTTTTTCTCCGTTAACGCATTAATGGTAATGACTTTTCTTTAATTATTTACTTCATTTGCGTTAATATTTCCCAATTATTTCTTAATATTTGTGTATTACACTTAGAACTTGCACTACTTTGTTCGGAATACACTGCAGACATTGTTACTTTGGACGTAATCTATTTGACCACTGAATTTCATGTAAAAATTCTCCGTTGACAAAGAAAATAACGATAAAGAAAACGTGTTCAAGTTTTTGCACCAACTTGCAACTATCGACAGTGCCAGTTCAATTAATTAATATCATTTATTCATATCAAACTCGATTTTTGTAAATTTGTGACTTAGACTGTTTGGCTTCTGAAGCCCCCATATGACAAGTTTTAATAACTAAGTTTTAACGTTTAAAAACGTCAATTAAAGGCATTAAGTTACATTTTTTCTTCTGAGGGAAAAACTAAAAGTCATCGAAAATTCTTTGGTAAAAATGAAGATTAAGATTAAATCTATATCCTCACAAAATTTCAACTCTCAATAACAATTATTTTTTTAGATATGAATTTTTAAAAATTAACTGATTTTAATCGGCATTAAGTCACATTTTCTCTTCTAAGGAAAAAATTAAAAATTGTAGAAAATTTTTTTTTTGCAAAAATAAAGACTAAGTTTAAATCTAAATCTTCACAAAATTTCAAGCCTCAATAATAATTCCTTTTTGAGATATGAATTTTTAAAAATTGACTAATTTTAATTGACATTAAGTCACATTTCCTCTTCTGAGGAAAAAACTACAAGATGTATGAAATTTATCTTTGGTAAAAATAAAAACTAAATCTTAGCCTAAATCCTCACATAATTTCAAATCTCAATAGTCATCCTTTTTATAGATATGAATTTTTAAAAATTGAGTGACTTTAATCGACGTCAAGTCATATATTCTCTTGTGAGAAGAAAACCAGAAGTTGTAGAAAATTTATCTTTAGCAAAAATAAAGATTAAGTTTCAATTTAAATCCTCATAAAATTTCAAGTCTCGGCAACAATTTATTTTTTTTATATAAATTTTTAAAAATTGACGCTTAAAACTTTCTCGTAAGTGTATATGTTTTGATCAATATGCTAAAAGGTATTGTGGTAGAACATCAGGAAATTTGTAACTACCTAGTTACAACCGAATGTTTCGAACTGGGTTAATTTAATTACAAGTTAAAACTATTGCATACCAAGTATTGATTTAGAATAGCAACGATGATTTAATTCAATTGGAATTAAACCCAACGAAGTTTAAAGCTAACAATTAGATAATCAGGAATAAAAAAACCTTTAAATTTTAATCAGGAATAAAATCTAGTCTTGAAATTTGAATTCGAAGAATGAATTCAAACACTTGAATGGAGATTGCATTGAATAAGGTTGTCAATCGTAGTAAATTGCAGGGGTTTGAACATATCCTGAGAAAGCCACCAGATGATAGTGCACTGAAGGCGATCGAGTGAAAACCTTCGAGGATCCAGTTGCAAAAAATTTGTTTTAGAACTAGGTACGTGGAAAGGAGTCAGTTTTTCCTTGTCTTTGTAAAAGATAGAAAAGTCTGTTGATTCATTCCGTGGATGAAAGAAATAAAACGAAAATTATAATTGATGTACCGTTATTATCATTGGAAAATACGTGAAATTCCGTTTATATAAGCAATTTCTTTTACAAATTGAAGTAAGAAAAGAAATACATATAAAATTGTAGAAAAAAGACACTTAGGAAAGCGGTTCATTAACGGTTTCAAGTTATTACTTAAAGAAATGGTAGTAGAAATTAATGAATAATTTTTAAGTTAAAATAACGTTTAAAGATTAAAGTTTTGAATATAAAAGTCTAACGTATTCTAATTACAGTGAACGTTCTATATAAGCAACCTCTCTATAAGCAACATTCATTATAAGCAAACCTCTACACAAGCAATTTTTATAGTTAAACTGCTCTGTATAAACAACATATTTTTTAAAAGCTAAATATTTAACTTAAGTTTAGGCCAATTCAGAAATAATATCAGCTGTTCATAACAACACAACTTCAAATTGTAAAAAAAATCTTTTATTCCCATATGTTTGAGTTTTGCGCTGCCAGTATTGAAATGAATTTCTGTTAAATAAAACAGTTACTTGAATTCTATTAGTTTCTGTAAATTAATATACAGTGTGTAACTAAATAAGTGTAAAACATTTAAGGGGGTGATTCCTCATCGAAAAATATATTAGATTTTTCATATAAAGAAACTTCATCGGAAAATCCTTTGTTAAGATACAGCCCCTTAAAGGAGGTACATAATAATTTTTTGCTGCGAACTGGTTTATTTTGGGCAAAAAATGATAAAAAGAGAAATGTTTTGTTTAGAATGAAACAGGCTATCGGAAATAAATTTTTAAATGGTAAACAAATAATAAGACAAAAGTTTAATTGGAAATAAAGTTTAGGGGTTGCGTTTTCCACCCGTTACAACCATAGGGTAAACCAAATAAATTACTGGCTAAGTGTCTTTTTAGTAGTAGAAAATGTCAGGTTAATTTCAATATTGTAACTTTTTAGTGCTTGTGAAAAAATTGTTAAACAAACTTTATGTACTCGCTTTAAGGGGCTTTATCTTAACAAGGGATTCTCCGATGAAGTTTCTTTATATGACAGATCCTATCTATTTTTCGATGAGGAATTACCCCCTTAAATGTTTTACACTTATTTAGTTACACCCTGTATAAATTAATTAATGTTTTTCTGCTTTAAAGTCATAAAATATGAATCAGAAGAAAACAAGACGTTCAATTTCGTTAAAAAATAAAGTATCCATTCTAAAGGACATTGAAAATGGTAAGAAAACAAAGGACATTTTTAACGAATATAAAGTTGCTAAATCTACAATAAGTAGAGTAAAAGAAAATAAAGAAAATTTAGAAAAATATGCATCCAAAATATATGTGACTCAGAGTAAGATTAAGAGAATGAAGATAATAAAATATAGTGAAATCGACGATACAGCGTTTTCTTGGTTCTTGGAGCGGCGACAATTAAACGATTTAGTTCCAAATGAAATAATAAAATTAAAAGCACTCGAAGTAAATAGATTAAATAATGGACCTGAAACGTTTATAGTAAATGATAGATGGTTAACGAAATATAAAAAATGTCTTGCAATGTGAAGCTAGCTAACTCATTTGAAGATAAATTTTAAAAAATTCCTTATAAGCAACTTTTCCCAATAAGAAACCTTTTTATTGAAATTGGTTCAAATGAGTTGCTTATATGGAGTGTTTTGAAAGCATCACAGAACTTCGTTCGAAACTGAATTAATACTATATTTTTTTGGATTAACCTTAAAAATTGACCAGATTTTATTTATAACAATAAAGAAATGATATTAACACCTTTCATTCGATCGAGTAAAACCTTCCAAGATTCGAAGACAGATTTATTTTAAAACTATCTGGAAAAGAGCCAGATTTTAGCTCCTAAAAATAAGTCAATCTCGTGATTTATTACATGGAAAAAGCAAATAGGTAAAATCGAAGTTATGATTGATGTATATTCATCACATATGAAAACGCATTAAATATCGTTTGTATAAATTTCCTTTAAATGTTAGAATTGAAAATGAAATATTATCTAAAAACTAAATATTTTCATAAATTTATTTCTAGTCTTGAAAAATCGTGAAAGAGCTGTGTTCTATGTTTAGATGTTTTTAACCTACAAAACCAATTCTTAGAAAACCAGTTTCTTCCGAATGCATTAGATCCTTTGATAAAAATACAGGGTTTTAACCCCTTTTGTTCGCGTTGACCGAGTTACTCCGAGCCGTGAGTGTAAATATGGTAATGTTATCAGGAGAATGGAGTGAACCGATAAACTGGGACTGATGTAAATCACGGAGCCGTCTTGTATCGACTTTGGAAAACCGCAACGCAAAGAAAAATCGCGAAGCGTTCAACCTAGAAAACTTCCGCGATAAACCTTTAGCTGTTTTCGTTGATTATCGGTCGGAATCTTTATGCAAGAAAGATCGGGTTTATCGGTCTGCGGGGAATTTAACCTGTCAAAGCGAAAAAGAGAAAGATAATCGATTTCCAATTTTCCCCCACGAAGAAAAGAGGCGCAAGAAACGGAGAATGTCTAGGTGTGGATGGTTGAGGTAGATTTACGATGAACGAATTAAACTCGGGAACTATGAAATATTGGAACGGTATGGAAATTTTAGCCGATTATTTATCAGCAAATATTTGCCCTGGACATTTGTGATTTCGATTCCGCTTCCAATTGACGCCGTAATAAAAATTTTAATTTGTTCATGGCGCGAGAAATACTTTAATTATTTAAATTATTAAATTTTGATCTCCCGCGCAAACAATAATTTTAATCTATTATTTACGTAAACACAATTTTGTTATTTTAAAGTTATTCCCAATATATGGATATGTACACACACGTGTTTCCTTTAACATTTCCCGGTTCTATCGCTTCCATTAGCGTTTGGTAACATTGTGACAGTGTTCTCGTGACCTTCCGCTCCCCTATTTGTGTATGTAGTAATGTTTAGAGTTCCTAGTACCGTTTCTAAACCACTCAGTCTGCTGTAGCATAATCAATAATTGATGGGGGTTCGGAGTAATACATCATTGACGAAGTATTCAGTTTCTGGGGGTTGTCTCGAATAATACAAACCAATAGAGTTTAGGAAGGTACATTAAGCTCATTCGAATTGAAATCGAAGTTCAAGCACGTCTTTACATACATTTGTAAGAAACTTACACGAAACTGCCGTTCGTATTCCGGGACAATTTTAACTGCACCGAACTGATTTACAACTTTCGGTTGAAAATTTTTGAAATATTCGTCGCTACGATGGCGCCTACAGGAAACTTTCGCGGGAACTTTGTAAATGAATTATGCTTCGGTGTGATACGGGGAGGTTCGGGGGTTGGTATGGGAAAATTCAATAATTCCGGCATTTACCAGCCACCGGCTGATTCGAGACCTTATTCCCGATTAACCGGGTTTAATTAATACGCTTCGTTCTAAACTCGAGGGGACTTTACGTCTTTTTCAAACGCGTCCTCGTAAATCAACCGTGGTGACTCATTCGCGAGGAGACTCATTTGCAAAACGACTTATTTGCGAAGTGACTTTATTACGGCTTAATGAAGAATTTTGTCGGCGGTCGCTGCGTCAGCCAAACTTTTTACTTTACGGTTTTGCGGGTGTCCCATTTAATTTTCGGGAAAATTACTTTGGAACAAGATCGTTAGGAGACCCAACCTTCTCAAAAATTAATATATAGCCACCCACTCCAACGCTTGGCCACGCTCCATAAATAAAACGCTCCGGGATTCTTTAATAGAGCAGCCGAGATTGGCGCATTAAAAGTTAGATGTGATCTATAAACGACCGACCGACGATGGGAATTGCGCACATTTTAGGCCAAGGTTACTCAACGAATAAAGTATTTATCGGAAAGTCTTTGAATTCTCTTTGAAAAATATTTAACAAAGAATAAAAAAATTTAAAAGGATTAAAAACCTGGCGCCTCTAACATTTTCCCCTCTTTAATTTTTTCCCTTTTATTGCTTTTAATTTCTTTATTCGATATACTTTATGTGGTAATTAACTCGTTTCGTTGGTAGTATTAAAAAGGTTTATAAATTCTGGTTGATTTTAAAGTATTTATCGGAGTCTTTGAATTCTCTTTGAAAAATTTTTAACAAAGAATAAAAAAATAAAAGCATTAAAAACCTGGCGCATTCACCATTTTACCCTCTTTAAATTTTGTCCTTTTATGGCTTTTAATTTCTTTATTCGATAATTTAATTTTATAATTTATGTGGTAATTAACTCGTTTTGTTGGAAATATTAAAAGAACTTATAAATTCTGGTCGATTTAAAAGTATTTATCGGAAAGTCTTTGAATTCTCTTTGAAAAATTTTTAACAAAGAATAAAAAAATAAAAGCATTAAAAACCTGGCGCATTCACCATTTTACCCTCTTTAAATTTTGTCCTTTTATGGCTTTTAATTTCTTTATTCGATAATTTAATTTTATAATTTATGTGGTAATTAACTCGTTTTGTTGGAAATATTAAAAGAACTTATAAATTCTGGTCGATTTAAAAGTATTTATCGGAAAGTCTTTGAATTCTCTTTAAAAAATTTTTAACAAAGAATAAAAAAATTTTAAAAGCATTAAAAACCTGGCGCATCCTCCATTTTACCCTCTTCAATTTTCATCCTTTTATTGCTTTTAATATTTTTATTGGATAATATGCTTTATGTGGTAATTAACTCGTTTCGTTAATGGTATTAAAAGGGTTTATAAATTCTGCTCGATTTTAAAGTATTTATCGGAAAGTCTTTGAATTCTCTTTGAAAAATTTTTACAAAGAATAAAAAAAATTAAAAGCATTAAAAACCTGGCGTATCCACCATTTTACCCTCTTTAAATTTTGTCCTTTTATTGCTTTTAATTTCTTTATTCGATATAGTTTATGTGGTAATTAACTCGTTTCGTTGGTAGATTAAAAGGGTTTATAAATTTTGGTCAATTTTTTAAAGTTAATTAAAAAGAGTATTGAAGTTCGGGTTGGGTATGAATTCGGTAAATTTAATTAATAGAAGATTTCTGATGAATTTCATTATGGAGATTGGTTTAAATTAAAATACTGGATAGATCTTATAAGAATTGTATTATTACAAAAGAATAGTTAGGTTGGAATGTGATATTTTTGACAAATATTATTACAGGGATAGGTTTGGTCAATTAATAAGCTTCTTTTTGCGACTGAATATTTCAGGCCTGGTTTAAACGGTCTGTTGACCGCTTCGTTTTCGTGGAATGCGTTCATAAAGTTTATTGCATGGAGTGTACTGACCAAGTTTTGGTGGGTTTAAGATGTCAAACGTAATAGTCGTAACCGTAACCGTAGTAATTGGTGTAGCATTTAAATAAGTTGAACTATTTTTATTTAAATGGTAGCGTTTAATTTAAATTTAATCGTAAGCGCAAAAGTTGGCCAACTTTTTATTTTTTATAGTTATAATTAAATACTAGCTGATAATTCCGGCAGCGTACTGACAATGATAATTTTTATTACTTTCGATGCTAAACGTGTTGAGCTAAACTTATTAGTTTTTTGTAGGTAAAACACTGACAACTGACATTTTCCTAAATATTTAAATTCAGGAATTGACATTCTTGTATTTTTGAAAAACTAATTGTGATCATCTTCTTTACATGACTTATACTTTGGGCAAGTGTGTATCCATGTTCATCGTATAATAATATTAAGAAGAATAAAACACGAGGTTTTATAAGTCCACGATGATAAATTTTATTTAATTGAAATAAGTGCTACATTAAATCGTCGATGCCCCTGCACAATCCGCTATGCGCATTTTAACAAATTTTACAGGAATGAATAAAAACTAATTAATTTTTTATAAAAGTACTTCCAATATCTAGTTGTTTTATTATAAAACTTAAAAGCACATAGCTGGTTTTCGTTTATGGCAAACACATAGAGACTTTTACTTTTCACAAAATAATACTACTTCTGTCCCATAATAAGTGACCGATATGGTGGAAATTTAAAATAAAAAAGCTTATAATTTTTTTTAAGATTTTCTTAATATCAAACGTCCAAAATTGGTAAGAAATATATTTATAACTTTACAAAACTGTGTAAGAGTAATAATAATACTACTTAATTACTGCTACTAATCTTTGCCTGAATAATGGTACACACTTTGTAAATAATGGTACACACTTTAACGCGCTTCCTGGTTTAAGTTAGGCCTTTTTGGTTGAGGCACAACTTCAAAAACTCCTCGACGGTCCATTATGTGACCACTCCGGTACTTTTAGAAATAACAAGACGACGTATGATTTATAAATCACTATTCAAAAGTTAAGTAAATGCGTTTAAATTTTTTAACAACATTAATGTGTCAGTTTTAACATAAGTCTCTTGATGGAATACAAGATTGCAACCGACATTTCGAAATAACGTTAAGATTCGGGAAATACCAAAACCGGACACTTATTATGGGACAGAGGGAGTAATACAAATGAATGTTTGGTATATTATAGCGTTTTGTCAGATGGTGTATTTTCATTTGATGAGTCTATTGCGCCATATATCGCGTTTTCGGGGAAAATGTCACATAGCGGATTTTGCAGGCACATCGACGAAATACTGTTTCGCCAATATAGCGTCTTCAGGTACATCGTCATATATTTAAGAGGTTGCGAACATAAGGTTTAAGTAAGGCGCAGGATTAAAACATCAAATTCCAAGAGGCGTAAACAAAATTAAAGCTGAAGGCGTGTTAAATAAGTTGAACTGTTAAAGCTGAAGGCAGGTTGATCGATAAATCTTATAAAATTGAAAAATATATCTTCAACGTGACTTATAAAAATGAAAACAAAAAAAGTTACTTTAAGTATTAAAATAAACTTAAACATGACTCGATTCAATCAAACTCAACTCAGTCACCAACTCTTGTAGATCATGACTCGTTTGGTTGAATCGAGTCATGTCTTATTAAGTCGAGTCATGACTTATCCTTTATTAAGATCAAGAAATCACCCTTTAACTTTCGATTTCGGTTCATAGGACTCCTGAAGAATCGTCCATGTCTTCTAATTTTTCTTTTAGCCCAATGATAACCGCAGCTATTGTTCTTATTACACCAAGAACTATATTTTTCTTATTCATCACAACGGAATTCGAATTTTTAGATAAGTCAATTGCCAGCAAAAATGGAGGAAATGTCAATGATCGTGAATGTCTTAAAACTTTACCACCATTCAGCATTATTTAATAAAACGAATTTAATTGGCTGATTATTAAAATTTTAAAATTAAAAGAATGTCTTTCGAAACTGGACAATTGTAAGTATTCCATCTTTTACACTTACGACCAAAAATTATTGCTACAAATACAGTTAAGTTTGATATCGTAAACCCATCTTTTAACCATATGCGAACATGGTTAAGAGTAGTGTAGTGAAGTAGTTCAACTGATAATACTGTCAAATAGTAATTTGAAAGTTAGAGATATTTGTTAGAACTCTATTCGACTATTAAAGATTTTATAAAAGATCTTTTATAAAATATCTTTGTCAAAGAAATTTTACAGTGAAATAGACTATAACTTATAAAACATTTATTTCATAAAATATCTTTTATCAAAGTTTGCTCCATTACCACATTTGATAAAAACTTTGGAGTACTTCACAATACGAAAGTCCTCCTTTTCTTCTAATAAAAGTAGCAACTTTCGATACAATCAACTGGAAGGTCGCGTTATACATTCTTAAGTAACTTTTGTATGAAAATTAGTATGATGTATCCTCAATTCCGAGCTGTTTTGATGGGTTTTGATGTATACACAGAAGTTCACGTCTCGACACCCATAGCTTAACCTACATATGTTTTCAACTGCTAAGTTTAGGCGGTATAGTAGCTCTTTCCATAAAACACAGAACAACACGCATTTTAGTGATTTTGACTTAGTTTCACGTTTCTGTTAAATGTTGTAATTTCGGCGCTAGATTTTTGAGTAATGTACTTAAAGATTCATATTTGTTGTTATTTTATTGTCATGCCCTGAAGATGCTTCCAAGCAGAAGCGAAAATTAGGTCCTTTGACACAATAAATTTACTTTTTTAACACGTAACTTCTGTGTTTTATGGAAAGGGCTACTGTACCGCCTTAACTTACCAGTTTACTTCTTACGTAGTGCTCTTGTACTTCTTTTTACACGCCTACATAGGTTTTCTTCGTTTTTTCTCTCAATTTGACGTTATCTTATTTATTTATTTATTTTAATATTGTACAAATTGTCAGAATCGAACTACTTAAAGCCACACAAACATAGAACTGTTGTTCATCCAGTTGTTAAATTTTTGATCAAAGGATTATTTTAACCCTGAGGCACACCCTGTTCCACACTGAGGCAACCAGCAACTAGCAACCAACAAGACGAGATATTGCCACTTGATGACATTATACATAGAATTAAGTCGGGTCTCACACTGAGGAAACCAGCAATAAGCAACTAGCAAACAGCAACAAGCGATATTGCTAGTTAATTAAATGTCTCTCACATTGGACCAATTCGATATCGTCTCTCTATTTGCGATATGGAATTGCTCCAATGTGAGACGTTTGCACACTGAAGCTATTTGATGTCGCTAGACTTAGAGGCGAACAAATTGCTGCTATATGAGAGACATCATTTAATTATATGTGAAATGTCATTAACTGGCAATATTGCTTGTTGCTGGTTCCTAGTTGCTTATTGCTGGTTGCCTCAGTGTGAGACCTGGCTTAAATGTCTTTTTATTTTGCCACATGACATTAGCTTAGTCTCAGTACTTCAAACATTACATTTGTTTTGCTGAGATGTTATGTCCACAACGTCTGGACATAGAACTTTTAAGGGTTAAAATTTTATAAATATCTTCTCTGAAGCTTTTTATAAAATCGTTGACAGTGTAATAGCGACCTTAGGGAATATTTGTCTAAACAGCACGAAATTCATCATAGATGACGTTATCTTAGTAAACAACGCAGACAAAAATCAACAGAAATGTCAATTTGACCAGTTCATTTTTGCAAGTACCATTGTTAAACAACGCGAGGTGTATAGACCAAACAAAGACGGGTTACCGGGTCACTCGCGAAAAAAGCTTTATGTAAATATGAACCCAGGTTGATCCCTTTTTGTAAAAAAAACTATCGGGTGTTCATTTAAATTCGTGCTCAAGTGAGCTCTGGATTTTGTCTGCATTTTTGACGTATGTCCAATAAAACTTAATTGAAGCAATGTCACAACACTGAAATGTTCAATAGGTTATAAATAACGAGATAGAAAATGGAAGGAAATTAGCTAACAACTTGTTTTTGGCTAAAACCTACCTAAACTCTAATTCTTCCAGTAATTGGTCGTCCAAAATCTCATAGGGATGTTCAAGTAGTGAATAAAGTTATACAGTAAACATTCCCAAACTTCATCGACTTTCGAAGCAGCTTAAACGTAAGACTTACCATCAAGTTTTTGTCACAAATTAAAAACATTATCGATAAATTGCTAATACAAGCCGTTCAGTGAAGCTTGACAAGATTTGACGTTTGTCAAATTTGAAATTTAATTGATTAGTGTGCACTAATAATGCCACATACATTTTTCTCTCTATCGTCGTCTAACAAAATTTCAAAGCACACTTGAGCACGAATTTAAATGAACACCCGATAGCAATTGTGGCAGTTAGATCTCGTAAAATTCAAATTTTTGAAGTTGGATTAAATTATGTAATTTTTAAGGTAGATTTCACCGGAAAATTAGGTTGAAATTCGAATTTTTTGCAGATTTCGTTCTATAAATCGTCATTTTATAAAATATCGTTAGGTTGGAAAGCGATATTTTTAACAATTTTTTTACAAAATTATATTTGGTTAAACAACTTTTTGTAGTAAGATCTCAGCTTGGATTTTTTCTTTGAAAATTTTTTGGTGATATAACAAATTCGACTTTAATAATCAAAAGCAGAACCGTTAACACTCAATTGAAGGTAAAAATCATTTCTTAATTCCTTCTAATAAATTCTTATAAATAATCATGATTTTTTACGATGACATAAAAATTATTTCTTAATCCCCACAAATAAATTCTATATCATTTTTTTAATAGTTGATATATTGTTTGATTAAATAAAAAAGGAACATTTAGCAACGATTTTAAACCTTATAAAAAAAGCAGTTTTAGAAAAATAAAACCAAATTGAATAACCGTGAATATCAAGTTCATAAAACTGACGGATTTACAGTTATTATTCAGCCAGAACTACACAACCTTATACATTTACAGTCCCGCTCACATATCAATCCGTGTGTTTCATCTATTGTCTTTCGCATGGATATAAAAACGAGTCGCATTCAAAAATAGTAGATAGAGCCCGAGCAATGGATTCCAAACAAACAGCCTCTCACGGTAGAGAGCAACATAACAAAAACTTCATTGAAAACTGGAGTTTTCATGCGTTGTGTAAACGAAATAGAAATTCCGGCGAAAAAATCGCGCGGAAAAGTCCTTAATCGGAGTTATCGACCCTTATTGCTTCGACGGGACTATTGGGAAAGTTTCTGTTCGTTAAAACTTGGGTGCACTGGTGAAACATTGAACGAACCGACTCTGGTATTCCGTTTAACGAAGCTAATCCTCAGATCGGCTTTTTCATTCAACCAAAGTTTGTTATAGTTCATTAAGTTTTTGTGTACTTTCCCACAAAAAAAAAGAAATAACAGATGTTATAAAAAAATAACAGATGTTATTTTTTTATAGGAGATAACTTCTATCAGTAAATTGATTAAGACATATCCTTCGTAAATTAATAGCTCTATTTTTATACAACCCGCTTGTTATCTCAACAGGCTTTAATCTTTTCCCGGGCATAAGCGGGCCAATAAATCCTTCCTTTGTTAGCGTAGCTCTATTTTTCCCTGAAGAATAATGCTAAGCATGAAGTAGAAATATGAGTTCTTTTGTAACCCCCGTTTCCGTCGTTATCTAGATAAACCCATTTGTCATCTTTGTCTAACCCCGGTTTTGTAACGTCATGTTATTGCGACATCATCTTTACACGAAACAATAATAAAAAAAAACGTCTGTTGTTGACGTTACGTACATCAATCGACGATAAAACGAAAGGTGACAACAAAAAATACGGTCCTTCGAAAAACGCCTATTTACTTGACATTGAGTGGCGCGTTTTCTTTAACAGTCCACCACAATATCTCATTTGCCCGAACAATGGTACAAAGGATGGAAGCAAGCGACGTGAAGCGTCTTTTCCAGCCCCTTGTATACAATGATTTATTAACTGACTTCGAGTGCCTTAGATTCCATAACTCACCACCTTCTTATATTAAAGAACAGTTTCTTAGATTTTTTAATTAAAAGAAAATCTCAAAGAAAAATCTTAAAAGATCAAAGAAAGAAAATTATAGCGAATAACCAAAGAATTGTGAGCTCATATTCAGTCGAAATTTTTTGATCTTTTTAACATTTTAAAATTTTTTGGTGATAATTAGAGTAAATTTGACTGTTACAGTTAAAAATAAAATCTTTTAATTTAACCCAAGAACCGTATTTTTATCTCCATGAATAAATTTGATACGATTTTTTAAAGCTGATTAAATTTTAAAAGTTAGGTTAGTTTAAAGTTTCTATCAACTTTAAGAATTTTTTTAATTTTTTTGGTAATAATTAGGTCACATTTGACCCTTTTATTTCATAATAGAATCTTTTACGTTCAGTATAATGAGGCAGCTATTTCTTAATTCCTACAAATAAAGTCGTGACGATTTTTTTTAATTTGGTCAAAAAATGATGTTTTTCTTTTCTTTCTTATCTTCTTTTAACGATAGTTGGAATAAATTTTACTTTTATAATCGGGAATAGAATTCTTAATTTATAATTTGACATGAAAATCATTTCTTAATTACTATAAATAAACTCTGTGCGATTTTTTAAAATTGATCAAATTTGTTAAAAAATTTGGTAAATATTTTGTTAACTTTACGATTTTTTTAAATTTTTTTGGTAATAACTAGAATAAATTTGACTTTTTTAATCCAAAATAGGTTCTTTTCAGTTTAATTTAATCCAAAAAGCATTTCTTAATCCCTACAAATAAAGTCGCAACGATTTTTTTTCAAATTTGGTCAAAAACGTGGTTTTTCATTTCCCATTTCTTTTAAAATTTTATAACGATAGCTTAAATTTAACACTTATGATCAAAAACAGTATCTACAAGCATTAAATTATTATAAAAATAATTTCTTAATTTTCAAAAATAAATTCTATGCGAAATATTTTGACAAAACCCGGCACCTCCGCCATTTTTTCAATTTACTTTCTTTTTTCATTCCTTTTAATTTCTTTATTTAATTTAAATACAATTTAATCACTTTAAGCAAATAATTAGTTAATTCCTTTAGTGGATTAAACACATACACAAGCATCGTCATCAAATCCTCATTATACAGTCATCGCCCAATATGCATATTACATAATACCAATCTCTACATTTACTCTGACGTCAGCAAAGCCATTAGAGAGTGGATAGGTCCACAAAATAATGGAAATTTGATGTCTGTACACGTTTAGAGACACGTGGGCAATTAGCAGCCGCACGGACGAACGACGAACGGTTAATTTTTATTTTCTTTTGCGTTGAACGCGTTCGATACGCCGCCGATGCCGAACAACGTTTCGTGCTGAAACGTTATTAATGCGAACGTCGATTTTACGTGACGATCTCAAGGTCGAAGGCAACGAGACGTGCGGCGTGCGTGTTTACATATCGATTAAGGCCCTGATCGGTATCGCGGGTTTATGGACACATGTACATACACAAAGGCGAACCCGCGATCCCGACTGGGATACTATTGACCTTGTTTGAGCCGTTGAAGTTCATCCAAGCGACGTCCTCATACATCAAAAGCTTTGGTCGACTAAAAGGACACAACTAAACCCTCAAATTTGGGGTTAATTAAACGACGGGTGATGGTCATGGTTTACGAGTATTTTTAAAATTTAAAAACTGGAGGGTAATTAATGGATTATGAAGTTTTGTGGTGACTTTATAATTGAAATGAAAAGGGTAAAAGTTCATCATAGATATTGATCATTTTTTTATGATTCTTATCGAGAGACATTTAGAAGTCCCTTTCTTCTAGGTCTTTGTTGTGGATTTTCTTTCAATTAAATAATTCATGATTAAATCGATATCTCAACTTGTCAAGAACTTTGGTTGACGAGAAGGTCATAAATAATAAATTTGGGGTTTAATTAAATGGTTGGATTTCAAGTAATCCTAAATTTTAAAACTGGAGGAGGATTAATGAATTTGTACATTTGAAACTTTTGTGGCTACTTTATATTAAAAGTATGGTTTAATACAAAAAAGTGGTGAATTATGGAATTAAAAATACGTTTTATTATTAATCTTGTATATCCAGTTAAAGCTTATCCATGTAAAATCCTGATAAATCAAAAACATTCCCTAAACCTAAATGGCTGGATGTCAAGTATTGGTAAATTTTAAAATCGTCGGGGGATTAATGATTTTGTACTTTAAGAACTTTTGTGGCCACTTTATATTTGAAGTATGGTTTCATATAAGAAAGGGGTGAATTATGGAATCAAAAACACTTCAATTTTTTTATTAATCTTGTATACCCAGTGAAAGTTTATCCACGTAAAATCCTGATAAATCAAAAACATTCCCTAAACGTAGCCAAACCTCACAATTTTTTAATTATTTGGGGTTAATCAAACGGCTAGATTTCAAGTACTTTTAAATTTTAAAATCGCCGGAGGACTAATGAATTTGTACTTTAAGAAGTTTTGTGGCCACTTTATATTTAAAGTATGGTTTAATACAAGAAGGTAATGAAATATGAAATCGAAAAGACTCCAAGTTTTTTTATTAACCTTTTATAGCTCGTTAAAGCTTATTCACGTAAAATCGTAAATCAAAAACGTTCTCTAAACCCAATAGAACTTCACAAATTTTTAACTAACTTAAAAAGAACTCATGGTTCCTATCTTTATGAAAATTAATGGCGTTTTCATTTGGCTGCATTGGTGCGCACCAGAATTTGACCTTGAGTGAATACATCGCACTAAATTACAGTTAGTGCAAGAAAGTGCAAGTTCAATAGAATACGATGAAATGAAAATTAACCATAATTGTCAATCTGATCAAATTGTCAATAGATACAGTCAGTCACAAAAGTTTACATACACCAAGTAAATTCACCCCAGTTAAATAAAACAATATGTTATTGAACAATGCATTTTAAAAATATATATTATTACCTACTTGGAGGTCATTTTAAAACGCCTTACCTTCATTACCATAACACTTTCTTAGGAAAAAAGAAATATAAATTAAAATTAACAGCTCACAAAAGTCTACAAACACAGAACCCTATGAAATTCAATAGGGTTGAGGTCAGGCGACTGAGGAGGTGAATGCAGTTGTTTAGGTACATTGTAAATGATACATTCTCGAATGACGCGCGCGGTATGCTTAGAGTCGTTGTCTTGTTGAAAAATCCAACGATCTCTAAGCCCTAAACGCTCTGCAGATTTGTTCAGATTGCATTGCAATATTTTCAAATATTGTTTATGGTCCATAATACCTTCTATAAAAACTAAATTCCCTAGTCTAGAAACCGCCACCGACCCCCAAACCACTACTAACCTACCATCATATTTAATGGTTGGGAGGAATTTTTTTGCTTTCGTTTCCTCATTTGCTTTCCGCTAAATTTTTCCTCTGCTATCCGATCCGAAAATTTTGTATTTGCTCTCATCCTTGAACAAAACTGTTTTCCAAAATTCTAAATTTTGTTCAATGTATTTGTTGGCAAAGTCAATCCTTATTTTTCTATTTTGTTCGAAAATTAAAGGTTTTCTTCGGAAACGAAATTCGTCCATTAAATCCGTTAAATCGTAATACCCTACGTACAGTTTTTGGATTTACTACTTTATCAGTAGCGTGTTGAATATGTTTTGCAAGTTGCGAAACACTTGTTCGTGAATTTTCTTTAACTTTTTTTAGAATTATCCGAACGGATTGATTTAAGAATTTTGAGTGAGCAACGCGCGGTTTATTACACTTCCATTTGAAGCTGAATTTCGAATAATTGTTTGAACTGTGCCTCGACTTTTTCCTACAATTTTTACTATTTCACCCTCATTGTCCCTCATTTCGTAATTTTAGTATTAAATGGCGTATTTCAACCGATATTTCCTTTCTTGCCATACTATCGAGTCACGGAAGTTTTAAATACTATATTTGTTTATGGAGTTGTTAAAAAGTAACTATAATATCAACTTTTTGAACTTAAAATAATGTAAAAATTGAATAAAGTCCATTGTGACAGCTCTTGTGTATCAAACGCGTAACTGTATGTTGACTTTTGTGAGGTTCATTTATCCGTTTTTAATCGTTTACTCCGTCCATGGAGTAATTAATTTTAGATTTGTTTTGAGTGGTATGTTTTTGAGTAAATAGAAGTAAATTTATGTGTCATAGAGATGAACTTGATGTTTTTTATAACGGTATTACTATTTTAGGTGGTGTATGTAGACTTTTGTGATTAACTGTAATTGTAGAATTAACAACCAAAACAAATCCGAATGAATTTAAAATTAATGTTTAGTAAGTCCTCCCTTGGCAGCAAGAAATGCTGCTAATCGCCGAAGCATAGAATCTACTAAATTACTTATGATTACCGGCGAAATACTGTTCCATTCCCTTAACAGTGTAGCTTTTAAATCATTTTTATTTTTAATTTGTATTTTCGGAACTTTGCGGTCAAGAAGCTCTCATAGCTCTATGGGGTTGAGGTCGAGTGACTGAGGTGCTGAATGTAACTGTTTAGAGACATTATACAATAGGAATTCCTTCACAATATGACCGGTGTGCTTGGGGTCATTATCGTGTTGAAATCTCCATTCTGATCCCAAGCCTAATTTATTGGCAGACCCCTCTAAATTAGATTTTAATATATTCAAATACACATAGCGATCCATACTTGTTTCTATAAACTGTAAGTTTCATACACCAGCCTCCGACATACAACCCCATACCATTAGGTTTCCTCTTCTATGTTTCACTGTGGCTTTCAAGTTTTTCTTTTATCAAGCTCTTCATTTTTTCTTCTTCATACTTTTGTTGTTCCACCATAGCCGAAAATATTAAATTTACTTTCATCCGAAAATAGGACACTATTCCAGAAAGTAATATCCTTTTACTCATGTAATTTCGCAAAGTCAATCCTTTTTTTGCATTAATTTCCGAGATAAATGGCTTTTTTTGGGAATTTTACTGTTGTAGCTTCATTTCTTAAGACAAGTCGAACCGTTTCGAGATTTACAGTTATAGATTTCGATGCCGCAAGTGATTTGGCTATGTCAATTGCAGTAGTTCTCGGATTGTTCTTAATAGTGTTTAAAATTGACCGCTTATTTCTGCACGTTAGCTTACGTGGTCGACCACTACTTGGTTTGTTTTCTATTGATTCACGCTTTTTATAATTTCGAATTATTGTCTGAATCGAAGATTCTATTGACTTCTTAACATTTTTGTTAAAAAATTTCATTGAATAAATTTCAGGATTAGAGATATTATCATTTTCCATGGTGTATGTAGACTTTTTTGTATCACTGTATATGGGCTGTGATCTAATCATATAATAAATGATGACTGACAATGAAAATGGTAATCGGTAAATAAAACATTTTCAGTTTTTCAAATTTTGATATTATTTCATATGCTGTTCTCCTGGACAAACAAAAATGTTATTTAAACCATAATAAAATATAGATATCAGAAATGTATTGACAATGTTGCAACTGTAGTAGATCTTCTTCAAAATAATTATGGACAACATTTCCTGCAATGTAATGTAAATTTTTGATATTTTTCTCCTAAATCTTTTCAACAGAAAATTCTCCTCCTCACTATCACTGGATGACGTTAATAATTCCATTAACACTTCTTTATTGGGATCATTCAATCTTTGTTTAACAATTATATTGCATTGACATTCGTACTTGCCGTCAACCTCGTGTTACAAATTGGCACTGATTGTGAGTGCAAAACTCGATACATTTTTTACCAATAGGACGTAACATAGGACGTAACACTAATTTGAGGTAACCAATAGAACACGTTATCATGCTCTAGTGGTGAGCAATCTTTTGTATAGTGAGTGCTGGATTACGGTTTACTCTCCGTACGCGAGCCGGATTTAGTACTTTAAAAATTCACAAGTTTTTGTTACTTATATTTACTAACAAACTTGTACTAACTAATAAAGTTGGTTATTAGATTTCTCAGATCTCTTGCTTTCCTTGGTACAACAACTCCGCAGAAAGCAGGAAATTTGGGTTCGAATACCGGTGTAGTAATGAGCCATTTTTTTCTCTAATCCGTTAGCGGTAAAAACCTTTCTTTAATTTTTCCTTTCGTTTAAAAAATAATAATTTGGAAAACAAAAATTATTTATTATTCTTTCTAAAGGTCTCGCGGTCGAGATTAGACCCTCACGCGGGCCGGAGTTGACCCATGGGCCGGAAGTTGCACTAGACCACAAATTTAAATAAACAACTATACTGCCCTGTTAATCCAAATGGGCGTATCTGCACAAAACAGAATTTTGAGCAAAATGAACTCTTGTGTTTTGTTTTATGCCATGATGAAGTTTAAAAAAAAAATAGACTTCTATCTTTAGAAAGTGTTAAAATTTAACTTCTATTTACCATTACAAAACTTTAAAAACAGAAGTTTTATATTATAAATTTGACTTTTGATAGATACGCCCTTTTCTTCTAACTCAAGCTGTCCTCATAATTTGCAACAAAAAAATCGTTTTCCTTTATTTACTGTTTTCTCTTACGAAAATAATTGATACTTCGAAATTTCTTAACAGTGAGATGTATTAGGTGCAGGTGAACCCAGAAACGTGTTTAACTCAAAACCATCAAAATTTGTAGATACGCCCTTTTGAATTAACAGGGCAGTATAGTAATATAATGGAATATACATTTTATTATGGAAATAATATTTATATGAGCCATTTATATTCTATAAAGTAACATGTATTATTTTGGAAATACATTTAAGAATTAAGGAATCAATTACACTTAAGAAACTGATTGAGAATAAACAAAACATTTCTAATAAACGTCAATAGAGTGAATTTTATTATCTTTGTCGTTGCCAAAGTTGCGTGAGAAGATACTCGGTTCTATTAGAAACAACAATGTTTGAAACCTAATTCAAAAACTTGAAATGATTACTCTATTCTTCAGTTGGTGAGAATTGAAAAATAAAAACTAGGCGTTCCTTACCGAAGAGGCAGTTATTATCTGTCGTTGTCGAGGAGAGTTGGAGTGAACGAAATTGGAGCATGGGTTAATTAAGCGGGGGTTTATGTTTTTCAATTTTTTACCAAATGAAAACGCCATAAGATTGAACAATTTTGACCGAATCTTACAATCATTATTTTCATTCGGTATCAATTTCTGTCTTTGACCTTTGAAGATCTTTTACTTTCTTTACATTAAAATGAAGACATTGTATATTTGTTTGAAAAGTCAGTTATGTTCCAATTGTTATCGAAAAAATTTTAAAAATTCTTAAAGTTGATAACATTTTTTGACAACTAACCTAACTAAATAGATCAACTTTAAAAAATTGTACTGCTTATTTATGGTCATTAAGAAATGATCTTTAGGTTTAACTAACAATAACACCTAAAAATTTTAAATTTTCTCTCTCTTTAAGTTAAAAAAAATCTTTTAAAGACTAATCTCATTAAAAAAACAATGATAAAAAATTTTGACCGAACCTAACATTTCTTCAATTTTTATGACCAACTTCAAAAAATCGCACAGACCTTACTTGTAAGAATTAGAAAATGATTTTTACTTTAAATTAAATTAATTGAAAGACTCTATTTTATAAAATAAAAGATGATTGATTTTGTTTTAATTATTGTCACAAACATTAAATGAAACAATTAATAACACAGTTTTTTTTGTATTTATTGATATTTTATTTGTAAACGATGTTGTAAACTTTGTTGCGCAAGAAAAAAATCAGACACGCCATTCTGCGTTTTGTTTGCTCTTAAGATAAGTATTCATAAAGAGATAATATTAACAATCCAGCCCATTTGCTTCTGTAATACATAAGAAGAAGACTAGTATTTTAAGAAACTAGTATTAAAGAAATTCCTAAAAATATCATTGATTTTTACCCAACACAAACTTAAAAATTAGGGAACTTTAAAAACATCGTACTGATTTTATTTATGGAAATCGAGAGAAGAGTTTTTAACCCAAGTCACACTAAAATATTCAAACCAAAACTAAACTAACAAATTAGTTGTAACTATTACCAAAAAAATTGAAAAAATTCTTTAAAATTTCAGTGATTTTTTATCCAACATAACCCTAAAAGATTTGGGAATTTAAAAAAATCGCACAGACTTTATTTATTGGAATTCAGAGAAGAGTTTTTAACCCAAGGTAAATTAAAATGTCTTTTTCATAAATAAAAAAAACAATTTTTTTGTAACTGTTACCAATAAAATTAAAAAAATTCCTAAAAATATCATTGATTTTTACCCAACACAACTTTAAAAATTAGGGAACTTTTAAAACATCGTACTGACTTTATTTATGGACATCCAGAGAAGAGTTTTTAACCCAAGACACACTAAGATGTTCAAACCAAAACTAAACTAACAAACTAGTTGTAACTGTTACCAAAAAAAAATGAAAAAGTTCTTTAAAATGTCAGTGATTTTTTATCCAACATAATCCTAAAGATTTGGGAATTTAAAAAAATCGCACAGACTTTATTTATGGGAATTCAGAGAAGAGTTTTTAATCCAAGGTAAATTAAAATATCTTTTTTATAAATAAAAAAAACAATTTTTTTGTAACTGTTACCAAGAAAATTTAAAAAATTCCTAAAAATATCATTGATTTTTACCCAACACAACTTTAAAAATTAGGAAACTTTAAAACATTATACAGGCTTTATTACTACGAAAATAAGGAAAATATTTTCAATCAAGGCTAAAGAAAAATGTTTATTTTACGGTTAAAAATACAGATTTATTATAACTGGTAGTTGAAAAATATAAAACAAATTTAAAGAGGTCATTGATGTTTTATTCGAATTTTCTTAAAAAGTTTGGGTAATTTAAAAAATCATACAGATTTTCTTCTATGGAATTTAAGAAAGTAAAAAGAAGGAAATATGTATATTTTTCGTCCAAAACCAAATCGAAAATCCCCAAATTATTTTCGTGGCAGTTAACGGGTTAACAACACAAAGTGTGAATAACTCCTTTCTAAAATAAAAAAAAAATCTTTTATCCTAGAACCAAGTTCATAAAGAAGAAAATTACTGATGTGATATAAATACTTTTACAAATATTGAATAGACTTTACTTCAAAAGACTCGAATAAAATGAAAGGACGAAACCGCACAATTCGTTTAAAATTGAAAAAAAGTAAATATCGGCGAAAATTCCCGACCGAGATGTACAGGGTAACGCTACGATTCAGGTACATACCAAAGCCCAATTTTTTTAATGTGAAGTTGCAAGATCAAAGGATTTCGTAAAACGAGCAATTGACGTGAATGCCAAAGAGTATAAAGTAATAGGTAGTGCACCTATTCGTGCATTTTAACTAATCAAAGAATAATCGTGTTGTAATTAAAATAATCGATCATCAATTAAATTGACATAATCGTTCGATTTAACTTCGGGTCATATCTATAAGTTATATCAGATTAGATATGAATGACCAGGAGAATGGTTTGCCAAGTTATCACTGAATTATGGAAATTAGGGACACTCGAAAAGCCGATCGCGTTCGTAGAGTTATAAATGGGCCGAAATTATTTATTAGTACAGTTCGGTAAACTGAAACAGCCGCGGATTTTACATTAAAAGCTTTTACCATACGTACCGTGTGATACATTGCAAAATACAACGAAACATATACTCCACATACCGAAAGTGGCAACTTCAAAGTTGAAATAAACATTTGCATCCATTAGTTTTGCATGTAGTGCAAATAAAACTCACTCTACTGCTGTAATTAAATGGTCAGCCGCCAGTTAGTTTATAATGGAAAATGTTTGGGCTTTGTTTAACTACTTCAGTCTTCAATGTAAAGCTACATGTGTGTTTCCTGTAGAGTAATTTATATTTTACTTCGTGTCTCCCTTCCTCAAAATCGATATATCCTCATTTTACGTGACACTTGGGCGAAATTATAATCCACCTTCCCCGTAATTTCGGGAGAAAATTATTCAAAAGCACACAAGTTGGTTCCCGGTGTAAGGTTGGATGTATTGCCTCCACCAATATTTGCCCTTGTTCATAGAGCTTAAGTGAATTTAGGTGACGGTCTGACATCGTTAGCACAGCTGCTCCTTCCCTATTCTACGCAACTTTAAGAAAAATATTTTTCAACGACAGAAACGAACCAAACCAATTTCAAGAACATTTATACCGAACCGAACTTGGAACGAAGTCTCGAACTAGTAACGTCCAAGTTTCATGACATAAAACTGCATAAATTGGATACGTGATTTGATTTATACATTGGTACCGAAGTATCGATCTATTAGAGGTAACAAACTTTACCAAACTTTGTTAGTTTAATCAAAATCGGTTAGGGAAAGGTGTCGAATGTTAATTGAAGAACTCGACCCCGATGGAAACGTTCGTTTTGAAGTACGCGGATCGTGAGTGATTCACTTTTGTGTCATAGAGTGCCAGCGGCGTCACCATCAAACTAAATGGAAAATGTGTGTTCGAACCGATCAAATACCGATCGGTTTGCAAACGTTAGAGATTAATTTAAAATCGGTTCAACATCAAGATAAATTCTAGTAGAAGTACCGTTAATAAAACAAGATTTAATTAAGACGTAGCTTAAGTGGTAAGTAGTGCAGTAAATCAACCTTTATGACCCATTCTACAAGAGCCAGCGTAAAGAGTATTTCCTCGTATATTCCAACATTTTATGTCGCCGGCTTAACCCATAAAAATTTCCTTCCCTAGAAGAGAACTATTTGAAACTAAATTGAAAAGATTCAAAAATCGCATTAGATTATCTATAAAACAGTTTTTGGTAAAAAGAGGAAATTACAAAATCCGATTTTGTTACTGCGAACTCCGCAAGTTTGCGGGTTCGTTCGGATAATTAAATTTCAAGAAAGACGACGCCGAAAGAAATCCGTAATCGTCACGATTTTCCGTCCGCCCAACTTTTCCGAGTGAGCTAATAGGAGGAGGCTCCTGAAGTTTTAAGAACTCGGATCAGAACTTTATTTGCGACCGGGCGGGAGTCGTATAAGACCCTTGCGAATTCGAGACGTGATACAAATGATGCTCGAGCTTTTGCAACTCTAGCAGATTGACACCGATACGAAGTAAACAGAACCACAAACTTTTCTGAGAAATTTCAAATCGATTCGAATACGAGAAACCCTACATAACAACGAATACAAAACACAGAGAATTTATCTCGTAGAGATAAAATATAGTGTACACATCACTCTGTAATGTCGCTCGAAATTAAAGTCGAAATCTTTATGGAAATCTTAGTAACAAAAATAACATAATAAATAAAAATGTTTCTTAATATTATATCCATTTATCTTTACAGATAAACTTTCCAATATTGAAAACCAAAGTTTTAAGGAAATCTAATATAGTAATAAAAATAACTCAATAAATAAAGATGTTTTTAAAACGTACGATAGGATGTCCTTAATAAAAATATATCCGACATCCATTTATGTAGTGCAGACAAAATAGACCGTGCACAACAGTCTGCAATGTTGCCCTGATGCTTTCTGAATACGAATTGGCTCAGCAGTCGTTTCACGTCGCACGACACGTCGACACGTGGGAAAAGAAAAGAGTATTCCCTGATACTCTTTCGGATCAGTCCGAGAGGAACGATGTTGGAACGGTTTTAAAGTATACAAGAAAAAAATTGCATTGGGAAAATGTATATAAACTGAACGAGTTGCTCTTCAAAGTTCCATTTAATGCATGATGTGGATTCTTTTTACCAATACATACATGAAATAACTAATAAATAGGTTTTTTTTATTTATTGGTATTTTATTTTGTAAACTTTGTTTGAAGCGTTTCGACGTTCTACGCCTCTATCTACGTTTTATCTTCAGAAGCGTAGATCCTGTTTAGAAATTCTAGGTAATACATAATTTTAGCTTTAATTTTTTTGTTAACAGTTACAAAAAAATTGTCTTTTTAGTTATACAAAAGACATTTTAATTTACCTTGGGTTAAAAACTCTTTTCTCAATTTCCATAAATAAAGTATGTGCGTTTTTTTTTTTAATTCTAAAAACTTTTAGGGTCATGTTGGATAAAAAATGACTGATATTTTAAAGAATATTTTCATTTTTTTTGTAATAGTTACATCTAATTTGTTAACTATTAAAAAAAACAACATTTGTTGTCTAACATTTGTGTATCTTGGGTTAAAACCCCTTCTCGCAATTTCTATAAATAAAGTTAGTAGGGTGTACGAACCAATAGCTGACAAGATAAGCAAATTGTTGAAATTGAAAATCTCCAGCTCTTTTGTTAATAGTTTTACTTCAAATTAAACCTTGCTGGCAATAAGGGGAGCATTTTAATTATGAGAAAAATCTGTGTAAGCAGAATTGAAAGAGTTTTACCGGGTGATAATAGAAAAGGTTTAAAAAAAATGGAAAATGTCTAGTAATTGACCATAAGCAACTTAATAATTGACCACAGCTTTTACCAGTAATTGACGAACATTTGAAAAAGCAATAAAAGTTCTCTTTCTTGTATTTAGTACTTTTTATTTGTAGAAAAACGGGAATGTAACATACTAAGTACCGCAAAATTATTTATTAGAAAGACCAGGGGTAAATTGAAACAAATATTCGAAATTAAATAATAATAATAATAATAATTACAGGTTCTCTTTGCCTTTTCCTTCGTTCGAAAACTTCTGAGAGTGTTACAGATGTTTTAAACTAGTTTTGAATGTGTATTTCTATTTACCCTTGGTGTTTCTAATAACCCCATATTACGATACCTCAAACAACACAAAAACTCAAATAGACAATAATATTTTCATTATCATCGTACAAAGATAGGAAGAAAATATAATGTTCACATTTCTTTAGAAAAACTATACTTAATACTGGTACTACTGGTATACTTAATAATTTGGGGTTGTTCCAGTTTACAAATAAGTTGATCTTGTGTGACTGAAGTAATATCATTTTCAATTATTTTAAATGTTGTCTTATTTCCTGCAATTGGCGAAAATGCTTGCACCTCCAGTTCATTGGTGTTAATAATGTTTTTCACAGAGCAAACATATTTATGTACTACCTTTTTTCCTGGAAAGCTAACTAAGGAAATATCTCCCTTAGCTCTAATCGTATTTATCTCAGTTTTTGTTCTTATTGTCTGATTGTCATTATGGTTTGAAAACCCTTCATCAGAAACATCATCTAGACTGGATCCACTTTCTTTCCATTCTATTAGTGAAGGGATCAACCATTGTATCAAGTCTCCAAAAGCCATAAGAAGGTAAAAGTTAACCTTATTTCCGATTTTTCAAAGATGTTTGGTCAATTAGTGGGTACTGGTCTATTACTGGCTCATCCACCCTACGATGCTTTAAAATTTCTTAATTTTTAAGTTTGTATTGGGTAAATTCCAGTGATATTTTTAGGATTTTTTTAAAATTTTCTTGGTAACAGTTACAAAAAAGTTGTCCTTTTATTTATAAAAAAGACATTTTAAATTACCTTGAGTTAAAAACTCTTCTCTCAATTCCAATAAATAAAGTCTGTGCGATTTTTTAAAATTCCCAAATTTTGAAGATTATGTTGGGTAAAAAATCACTGACGTCTTTAAGAATTTTTTCAATTTTTTGGTAATAGTTACAACAAATTTGCCTCTTTGGTTTTAATTTGAACATTTTAGTGTATCTTGGGTTAAAAACTCTTCTCTCAATTTCCATAAATAAAGTCTGTGCGATTTTTTAAAGTTCCCAACATTTCTTTGGGTTATGTTGGATAAAAAATCACTGACATTTTAAATAACATTTCATAGATTTTGATGGTACAGTTTTTGATACCTATGCGAAGTTAACCTCCAGCCACCCGTTAAATAGGGATTTACATGTATAGTAAATATTTTTTTTTAAAGAAACCCCTTTAATCTATTTTAACGCTCTATGCATCATTCGACAGCTTCATCCTTGGCGAATATAAAGACGAAATAGAATATCCAAACTCCTTTAAGAACTACCCAAAAAAAATTCAATAGTTTCAGACACGTGCACCAAAACAATGCGAAAATAGCCTTTTTTATGTAGTTGTTGATCGTAAACCACTCGACTGATTTCGAAGATCTGTACACCAATCTTAAGGCCGGTCCAGACGCTACGTTGTGCACTACCTTTTGTCTGCGCACTTCAAGATGTTGCAGACAAAACGTTGCGTGTAGATCGGAAAATTACGCAGTTTTGAAACCTGCGCGAAGACTGTACAGTTGCAGCGATAACTGAGCTAGAGAGCATAGATTTCCTAGAACTGTGCGAACAAGTCGGTGCGTGTAGACGGTAGGTCCGTTTTCCAATTCATTTTGTACCTCAGTTTCAATTAGTCAGGCGACCATGGCTGACCTACGGCAATGTTCAAATATATCATGACATTTAATTCACAATTTGTTGTGAATTCTAAATCTTTGTAACTTCTGCCACTTGCCAAAAATCTTAAAGTTGCTGTTAGTCGTTTATGTGGTGATATTGCTGTTCTCATACAAGTATTTTCTTTGATGATATGCGGTGTCATTAATTCCAATAAACTTATACCAAACGTCTCAAAAGTGTGAGACGTTCCAATCCTTTCTTTTTAATAAGACACCATACCAAAATAGACAAAAGTAGTACCTCCTCCATGACGATATCACTCAAAACTGAGCGAAATATACAGATATATCTGCACTCTGTGGACGTTTCAAAAATTACAACGTTTTCATTCCATTTTAAGACTGCGCAGGCAAAAGGTAGTGCAAAATCTAGCGTCTGGACCGGCCGAAAAGTTTTAGCGCAACTCTTCAAAATACGTAACGAAGTTCAAATATTTCTGTAAGATACTAATTTTGATCTCCACGATTGTTTTAGTGACCAACTCTGGCTTTTACGTTTACGTACAGCCTATTTAGCAGATATTTTTGGAACACTGAACGAATTAAATTCTAGTTTACAAGGTTCCAATGTATCTATACATAACAAAGCAAATGCAACTGTGAGAAAAATAGAATACAATATTAACGACCTAAAAAGTAAGAAAATTGCTGGGTCTCCAATACTAGAAGAGCATCTTCAATGAACTGAATAAATAAAATTGAAGCTATAGAAAAACATTGCATTGGGCTTGTCAGTAACTTTCATTCTGACTTTCCTAAAAATTTAGAAAACGAGAGCTGGACAAGGGATCCGTTTTCTATTTTGAATACTGCCCTATAAAATTTTTCTATTTTAGAAAGAGATCAACTCATAAAAATTTTACGTGACAGGAATCTAATAAAGGAATTCAAAAAAGAAAACTTATGTAATTTTTAGATAGAAAGGCGATGTGAATACAAAGACATTTCGGAAAAAGCAGTAAAATTTTTAATGCCTTTTAGTACGTCGTATCTGTGTGAACGTGGATTTTCATCAATGTTAATAATAAAAAATAAATATAGAACACGGTTGCAACTAAAATATGATTTAAGATTAAAATTAATGAAAAGTAAACCTGATAGGGAAGCATGGGGCAAGACGGGGAAATGGGATAACATGGGGTACCCGGTTTATACTTGCAATAAAGCACTTTTATGCAACGCTAGAAGTAATGAGAGCTTTTATTAGTTCCTCTTCATCATGTCAATTGATTACCAATAAAGTAGGAAGTCACCTTGCCATGGTATCGGGCAAAATCCTGTTATGTCTAATTTTATTATAATTTATGCATAATTTCATCGAGCGATAGTTATCAAACGATGCGGTGACTTTATACAAGTACTGGTTTCATGAAATTACTAAACAATGAGTATTAAACATGAGTACCTTTTTAAGTCCATTTGAAGTGTGTAATTGTATTATTATCATTTTTTTACAAAAGCGCCCAATGGGGCAAGATAGGGTACCCCGTCTTAACTTCTTCATTTAGTGGAGGATGTGATAAGACGGGTAAGTGACGTAAGATAGGGAACTGCGTCTTAGGATGAATGCTGAAAGACTCAAAAAGGAAAACAAAAAGCCGAGTAAAAGAGGGAACATTTTATGATAAAACCCCAAAAACAAGAAAACGTGAAAAATTAATGGGCTTGTGTTAAATGATGAAGTCGATGAGGCATTCTATGTTTGCGTATTATGTGAATCTAATAAACACCCTTTAATAATATTAATTTAGTTATATGTATTTTATCTTTTTCCACGTATATTATATCTTATTCCCCATCTTGCCCCACACGTGGGGCAAGATGGGGTGAAATGACTTCTTATGTTTAATCGTCGATTATGTGAAAATTTGTGAATTAGTATTCCGTTCTTGCCAAAAATCTTAAAGTTTAATCATCGAAGATTGTATAAACTAAAAGTATTTTTTTCTATGAACGAAATTCTGGATTTTATTAACCTCCAAATCTTAACTACCCCGTTTTGCCCCATTCTCCACTATATCCCAATTAGTAAGAGAGAAACAGGCTCATCCATCGCATTAACAATGTTTGTTTTTTTTTTAATTTCACGTTCGTTTACGTGTTACTATAAATGAATAAAACAAGTTCAAATTATTTTATCCTTGAATTATTTTAATCGAAAACCCCTTTGTTGGTAAAGGTACATAAAATTTTTGTCTTTAGTTTATGTGGTAGGAAATTTAGAAATTTGAAGAACCCCTGGTTTAGTTTATCTTGAGTTAAAAAACCTTTTTTTGATTTCTATAAATAAAGCCGGTATGATTTTTTAAATCATTTCAATTTTTGTTGGACAAAGAACTACAGACGTATTTGAGCAGTTTTGAATGTTTTTTTTGGAGTTACTACAAATTGAATGTTTGATTTCCATAAATAAAATCTGTGTGACTTTTTTAAAAATTCCAATGTTTAAGACTATAACATTTCCGTTCAAAACTTACGGACGTATTTGAGAAGTTTTGAATGTTCTTTTTTTGGAGTTACTACAAATTGAATGTTTGATTTCCATAAATAAAATCTGTGTGACTTTTTTAAAAATTCCAATGTTTAAGACTATAACATTTCCGTTCAAAAATTAAAGGAAAAAGAAATATTTTTAGAAAGAGGATCGAATAATTTCTGATATAAATTCTTAATAAATTGGAACTTTAGTTAAGTCACGAAATTATTCATATTGATCTTTTGTTAACACTAAATATAGAAATATAATTTATTTTTTATATGATAATTTTCGGCTTTTATTTCTAGCTCTAAACGTTTCTTTTATTTACAACATTTCAAATATGTGTGAATTAAACATTAATTAAAATTATGACTTATTTCGAAAAAAAAGAAAATGTTTTCAAACATTCTAATAATAAAATTTATCGTATAAGATTAGAGCAATTGATTACTGAGAAATTTAAAGGAATATGTATTTAATGTTAAACAATATCCATAATTTTAGAATGTAATCAGCATAAATCATAAATATAACTGTGTATATACGCGTGGCAAACGGAAATAAATTTCATCCCTCGTCCTATCATCGTCGATATTAACTGAATTATGCGCATTGTTCAGCAATAATCGTGTATTTCCGTAAAACACCCCTCGTAAATTTCGCTTTTACGGTATCGTACACACAGAAGAGATATTTTACAGGTTTCTCCTAACTACATACGTCATTGTCGCCCTCGTGTTCCCCTATTTTTCGTTTATGGAAAAAAATGGGTGTTTATGCGACCGATACATTTTCCACCTTTCCCCTTCGTCATTTTTACGAGCATGCTGTTTGGTAAATAATGAACTTTGCAAACCGGATTATTGCCGCAACGCATCATAACCGCCGCGGGGCGTTAATTAAACCCAAACTTTGTGTCTGCCTCGATTAGTTAACTTCCTGTTGTAGCTATATTGCTATCTGTTACAAAAGGTTTGATTGGAAATTGAAACCTCTCAATGTGTAGATTTTTAGATTTTCGTTTGGTGACAATATCGGGTTTCGAACGGCGTACGTCACGGAAATATCGAGTTTTTCGAACTTATTTCGTCCGATAAGGCTAGAAAACCATTTCCTCCGTTATTCGGTCTCTAGCAGATCCCATTTCGGATGTCACCGGGCGTCTCGGGCCGTCATTTTCTGATATCTACGCGAATGTCGTCCCACGAGGGACTTAATATCGTCTTGCATGAGCTGCAGGACTGTTTACTGCACGCTGGTTAAACACAAGATAACCAGGCGGAACGGCACGTCTGGGGACTTTAAAGTAAGTACGGGACCGACGCAACGAGAGATGACCCGATCCCTCAGGACGCTCATTTAATTAACGTGACTTCGTCATAATCAGGACGATGAAGTACGGAAAGCTTCATCGTATCAATAAAGCTTGAGCTGTTGATCACGCAGTATAATTTAATTTTCTAGTATACGGCTTCGATGAAAATTATCTTTTATCCCAGGTTAATTAGTTAAATGAACACGTTTACCTGATGGTTATTAACACCTCGATGAAGCAATGATATTCCAGTTCGTTGGTGTTTATATTTAGAAGTTTTAAATATAATTTTCTTGGTCAAGGTTACTATTTAAAATTTTCTTTTTTCTTCGTTTTAGGATGTCTACCATGTGGCAGAAATGAAGTCAGCATTGATCCAACAGTATGATCACTTGTCGGGAAGAGGATGTTTTCGATTTCTCAATCCGAAACACGCAGCGATCACTGCGGCAATTTACGCTCTGGTAAGTGGATACCCTACAGAGTAAATCCGAAATGAATTCAGCAAATAGGGTCATAATAGATGCATGTTAGCAGTCAGCGTAAAGTGTTTCTATTGTGCCTCCAATTTGCGTGGTATTGTTGCCTCGTCTGTTTGCTTATCGCCCTTAAAATTTCGCGCTGCAGTAGTCGATTTGAACCAGCATTCTGTTTGCACTTAGCTCTTATTCTATTCACTTTGCGTCCGGAAGCGGGGGATTATTTTCGGGAAAATTCGCGCGGACTAAAAGAAATATGAAGAAGTCGACGAATTAATGAGCTACGCGAAGTTGGATTGGTTCCGGTTCCCCTCCGAAACTATATTACCATAAATTTCAATTACATGAAGCCCGAGGCGTGAGATTTTTGTGTGTGCTCGGGAAGGAATTTTATTAGGACCCTGCGTTAATATATCGTCCGCAGACGAGCACTTCGGACTCTAATAACACATTTATCAGCATCAAGTTGTCGGGGGACGCTTAATCCCCGTTAATAAAACATTTAAACGCCGTTGTCAGTTGGATGAAACCATATTATGAATACGCCAGGGACGGTCTAGTTTAAATTATAATTAAGTCTAGTTTACTCTCTGCTAGAGATGTTAATTTTTCATAGATTACCCACCGTTTCAACTTTAGTAAAATTTTACCTTGATTGTTTTTTCTTTTTTTTTGCAGAACATTTCCATTTTAGTTGTGCTGATTTACAGCTGGAGGATTAGTATTAATATGAAGAAGGTTATGAGCTTGGAAGACGTGTATTATGGTAAGTCACAAAAAAAATTTATAATTATATAAAACTTTCTCAATTAACAGTACCACAAGAGAATTCTAAATTGGGTTGGATTGGTTTATGTTATGGTTGATCTTTTTCATCTCTTCTTTATTCTCTTTTCATTTGATTTAGAGTCTGCAGTATTTTTCTTTTAGCTCTTTTTTCCCCGATTTATATCTGTCTACTATAAAGAAACTTAAAATTTGATTTTGTTTATGGTGCCAAGGACTATACGGCGGACAAATCGATGTTTTTAGTGCTCAAAAATACAGTTGTTTGAGTCGATGTGTGAGGCTCACATTGTCGTGGTGAAGAGTTGTTCCTCTTCGGTGGTTGGTTTTCCTGATTTCTTGGAAGACAACTGGCAAACAAATGGTTGTGTACCACCAAGAATTGACTGTTCTGCTTTGTTGTAAACATGTCCAAGTTTTCCCAAAAAATGGGCGACCATTTACTTGGAAATGTTTCGTGCGCGAACAACTTTTGTTGGATTTGACTAGTCTTGAAACACTCATACAGTCGACTGCTGTTTACTTTCAGGCTCATACGCGTAAATTCACGATTCATCACCTATCACGATGTCATAAACGTGTTTCAAGCGATCGTATTTTTCAACATTTCTTTCGACCAATACGAGCCTTTTTTTAAGCGATTGACAAATTGCATGGAATCCAACGCGAACAAATTTTTTTGACCATCAAATGTCTATGCAATATTGAATGTATGCTGGTGCCACTAATACCTAAGGTTGTCTCAATCTCACGATAGGTCACATGAAGACCATGCAATAGCAGTTCGCGTACAGCATCAATAGTTTCCAGAACAACTGTTTTTTGAAGACTTTCACGAAATTCATCTTGGAGTGAACTACGACCTCGATTGAATTCACCATACCATCGATAAACATTGGTCCTTGATGGAGCTTTATCGACAAAAATTGAATTCAGTTTATCCATGCACTGTTTCTGAGTTAATCCACGTCGAAGGTTGTAAAAACTAATCGCACGAAAATGTTCGCGATTTAATGCTATTATTTGACCGAGATCAATCTTTTAAGTTACTGTAAACAACACAACTACGTATGTCAAAACGTTCTGAGTACGTATAACCTTTAAAATATCAAACTTTAGGATAGAGCTGTCAGTTACCAGATTGCAGTACTAGGGTTGTCCAATCCCGGAATATAAAAGGCAACCTACATATAAATATGAAGGCTTACACAGCCGGCGTTGACTAAACTAAGACTAGAGCTTTTGGATTTAACCATGCATCTTTTGAAAAACTATTTGACGATTTGGATGCCACTTTCGAAATCATTTCGACCTCGTTTCTGAAGAAGGTTGCAACACGGCAAACGTCAAACGTTTTTTCAAAAGATGCACGGCTAAACTTGAAAGCTCCTAGCTTTAGATCTGAGTATAACATCAAAAATGTCAAACTTTACGATAGAGCTGTTTACGACAGCTGATTCTTTGCAGGTCCTTCATGCTTTTAATGATTTTTTTTTCTAATTCTTGCCTTTCTAAGTCTCTGCTGTTTAGCTCGGATTCATTGTAGTCTAGGAAACATAGTCACTCAGTGTTAATTAAAACATTTACGTGGGTACATCTCTAGTTTATGTTTCCAGAGTAACCTTCATGATATTTTTCTTCATAAGATTTTCTTCTAGTTACTCGTTTGGCTTAGAAATATGAGAGAACCAGTTCTAACTAATTTCCTAAGACTAATTTAAATTAACCATCGATTAAGAATTTACTTACAAATTGTGGTTAGTGTAGTCAGCTAAAGAGATCAGCTTAAAGATCTTAAGAATCCTATGAGACTTAAGAATCCTAAGAACCTATGAATCCTATGAACCCTAAGAATCCTAAAAATCCTAAAGATACTAAAGATTCTAAACATTCCACAGATCCTAAAGCTCCTAAATATCCTAGGGAACCTAAAGATGCTATACATCCTAAAGAGTCTAAAGATCCTAAACATCCTAAAGATACTAAAAGTTCTAAACATTTCACAGATCCTAAAGATCTTAAAGATCCTAAACATCCCACAGATCTTAAAGGTCCTAAAGATCTTACAGATTCTAAACATCTCACAGATCTTAAAGGTCCTAAAGATCTTAAAAATCCTAAAGATCCTAAAAATCCGAAACATTCTAAAGATTATAAACATCCCACAGATCCCAAAGATCTTAACCCGGCGTGTGTATACTATATTTTTAGAGACACGGTGTGTATACTGGGTCTTTTAGGGAACAGGCATGTTTTCAAAGTTTTCTAGGTTTTCAAAAATTCTGAGTTACTTATTGAAGCGTCTACTACATGGCCGAGCAGTTATCAAATTCTAAAGTTTAAAACTGTTGTCAATAAAAATGAAACAATCGTCTGAATTGTCTGAAAAGTCAAAAAAAAAAAAAACGGAAATTTTGACTGTTCCTTCAAAGACCCAGTGTACACACGGAGGGTTAAAGATCCTAAAGATACTAAAGATTCTAAACATCCCACAGATCTTAAAGATCCTAAACATCCTACAGATCCTAAAGATCCTAAAAATTCCAAAAAATCTATAAATCCTCCTAAAGATCACAATATCCTAAAGATCTAAAAAATTTTAAAGATTCCAAAAATCTAAAAAAAAAACTCAGAAGAACCCAAGAAAGCTCTAATAATTTTAAAAATTTTAAATCTGAAACGATTATATTTGAACATATTGATATGGAAGTTTCGCTTTATTTTTCTATACCTTCCAATTTTTTTTTTAACTTTACCCGAATTCCAACAAAGAAAATATTGATATAGTTATTTGAGCTTTCAATTCGTAACAAGAAAGATTCCCGTTTGGAGGGTCACCCAAGATCAAGATGTTACCCATCAGCTTATTTCAAAAGGGGGGGAAAGAAAATGGCACAGTTTGCATGAAAATCGGCGATAAAATCCACGATAAAGGAGGATCATCCCTCGACTCTGCGGATTTCGTCGCCCCATTGATCATCCCAAGTGATATCCTCTATATAAACTTAGTTGACGGTCTTTTCAAAGAGACGAGGAAATTTTCCGTTCATTATTTTCAACCATACCGCGGCCGGGACGTATAAAAACATCTCCGGACGGAAATGTTCGTTTGACATGTTTATAAATGGAGTACAAAATAAGATAACGTTCCCGGAGGACTACAAATTCACTCGGGAACGCCCACCGAAACGTTTTTCGTGGGACGGAATCGATACGGTACCATTTTCATGTTTCAGGCGTGCAGATAGCCTATTTTGCCATCATTGGGACGCAGCTCTTCATGTTGTTGCTCAGCATAGTGCTTCTATTCGGAATTTATAAGGTAAGTGCGACCGCGGTGATCGTATATCTTATGCTAACGCGCGTCTGCGGTTCAAATAGCCATTTATTACCGGAAATTTATAAGCGGCGTCGTCGGGCGGTAAATCTTCGACGTATTGGCGATTTATATTCGTTTTGTGCGTTTGCCGTTTCGGCTCGAACGCCGAGCGATAAATTGGCACCCCCTTCGACAATTTGCGACGGTTTTAGAAACAGGAAGTTACGGAATGTAAATCCGACGGCATTTTTCAGCCCGGAAAACGTGAGTCCCCGTAAAGCAATGAAGCAATTTCGACAATAAAACGTAATCGCCGTCGCTTTTAGCTTTGGACGTATAAAAAGACGGTAAAGCGTTTTCAGCTGACGTCCCTCGAGCTTAAGGCCTTTTAAGCGCTCTCTCTGACGGAGCAAATAAATACACCAACTCGGCAATCGTCAGGAACTGCGTTTAATCCTCCAGAAGCGATTACATTACCTAAGCAAATATTTGTTGATTAATTTTCTTTAAATGTAAATCGAGGTCTCAATCAGAACATTATTTAACCCGAACGCAAAAGAACCAACTCGTATTCGGCGAAACACGTGACTATCATCTTGAAAGCGCTTCTTTCCAGGTCACGAAATAACACGCGGCAGAAAACCGTACGATACCGGATAAAAAGCATTCGATATTATTTTCAGCCTCGCGATTGTTCGGATGCAGCGACGCTCGACGTCGTGCTGTTCTTTTATTCTTTGCCGAGCTTTTACGGCTACGTGAAGTGACGCGGAAAGCGCTTGCCAATGCGAAGTGTTTACCCAATCCCACTATGCGTCACCGGACATCAACTAAATGGTCCTCGGATACTGGGAAAAAATGGTAACGTCATTAGGAACGACGTAAAAGCTTAACCGGACCTGCGACAAATTACATTATACTGATGGAGAGAGAGGTCATCAAAAACAGTTTTAATGTTGCAGAAAAATTAAGAGGGGTCGTTTCTAAATGAAATTTGTTTGTACACTATATTGTACTTAAAAAACAATCATTTTCTTCTATAATTTCATTGTTCAGTAAATTTAGTTTTGAGAAAATTTAGATCTTGTAACATTAAGAATTTGTACCTTGACACATCGATACAATTTTTGAAATATCTCAAGATCTGTTTGAGATATCAAAATGATTTTAATTGTGGTTTATAAAGAATTAAATTGTACATAGAAAAGTATATTAAGCATATTTTGACAACAAACCAGTTTTGAGAAAATTTAGATCTCGTAACATCAAGAATTCGTACCTTGACATGTTGATACAATTTTTGAAATATCTCAAGATCGGGTTGAGATATCAAAATGATTTTAATTGTGGTGTATACACAATGAAATTCTGCATCGAAAAGTAAATTAAGCACTTTTTGACAACAAATTAGTTTAAAAAAAAATTAAATCTTGTAACATCAAGCATTCATACTTTGACACATCGAAACAATTTTTAAAATTTCTTAAGATCGGGTTGAGGTATCAAAATGACTTTAATTGTGGTTTATACAGAATAAAATTCTACATCGAAATGTGCATTAAACATTTTTTCACAACAAACTACTTTTGAGAAAATTTAGATCTTGTAACATCAAGAATTCATACCTTGACATATCGATATAATTTTTGGAATATTTCAAGATAGGGTTGCGATATCAAAATGATTTTTATTTTGGTTTATACGGAATGAAATTCTACATCGAAAAGTACTTGAAGCATTTTTTGACAACAAATTAGTTTTGAGAAAATTTAGATCTTGTAACATTAAGAATTTGTACCTTGACACATCGATACAATTTTTGAAATATCTCAAGATCTGTTTGAGATATCAAAATGATTTTAATTGTGGTTTATAAAGAATTAAATTGTACATAGAAAAGTATATTAAGCATATTTTGACAACAAACCAGTTTTGAGAAAATTTAGATCTCGTAACATCAAGAATTCGTACCTTGACATGTTGATACAATTTTTGAAATATCTCAAGATCGGGTTGAGATATCAAAATGATTTTAATTGTGGTGTATACACAATGAAATTCTGCATCGAAAAGTAAATTAAGCACTTTTTGACAACAAATTAGTTTAAAAAAAAATTAAATCTTGTAACATCAAGCATTCATACTTTGACACATCGAAACAATTTTTAAAATTTCTTAAGATCGGGTTGAGGTATCAAAATGACTTTAATTGTGGTTTATACAGAATAAAATTCTACATCGAAATGTGCATTAAACATTTTTTCACAACAAACTACTTTTGAGAAAATTTAGATCTTGTAACATCAAGAATTCATACCTTGACATATCGATATAATTTTTGGAATATTTCAAGATAGGGTTGCGATATCAAAATGATTTTTATTTTGGTTTATACGGAATGAAATTCTACATCGAAAAGTACTTGAAGCATTTTTTGACAACAAATTAGTTTTCAGAAAATTTAGATCTTGTAACATTAAGAATTCATACCTTGATACATCGATACAATTTTTAGAATATCTCAAGATCCAGCTGAAATATCAAAATGATTTTAATTGTGGTGTATGCGCAATGAAATTCTACATCGAAAAGTAAATTAAGCACTTTTTGACAACAAATCAGTTTTGAGAAAATTTAGATCTTGTGACATCAAGCATTCATACTTTGACACATGGATACAATTTTCAAAATTTCTTAAGATCGGGTTGAGATATCAAAATGATTTTAATTGTGGTTTATACATAATGAAATTCTACATCGAAAAGTATATTAAACATTCTTTAACAACAAGCTAGTTTTGAGATAATTTAAATATTATAAGATTAGGAATTTGTACCTTCACACATCGATACATTTATTGAAATATCTCAAGATCTGGTTGAGATATCAATCTTGTTATATTATAGCTACTTAATCAATCACAAGACTTTGTATTATTAATTTTTCATTTAGTTGTTTAATAATAAACGAAATTTGAAAGACATTACGCACTTTTACTGGTTATTTATTAACTGTTGTCTCACTATTTTCGGTTTACACCATATTCAGAAACAAAGTGTAGTGTTATTTCCAAGTCATTGGCATGTATTTGACAATTTCAAATTCTAACTCCAAAAAGTACTAAATTAAAATGGATTAAAACGTCTTACCTTTAAAATAAACACATTACAACATAAGAATGTCACATTCGTTGTTATATTCATTTTAATTTGTTGTTTTTTGAAGTTTGAAATTTTATATCGTCAAATACATGTTAATGGTTTGGAAATAACATTAGGTTTTGTCTCCGAAGATGGTGTAAACCGACACTAATAAGACAATAGTTAATAAATAACCAGTAAAAGTATAGAAAGTCTTCCAACTTTTATTATTCTTTAATCCCTTAAATTGTTGTGTCGTTTATATTCGTCATGCTTTCATCTATTGCGTGGTGCTTTTGATGGAAATATGCGCGCTATGGATTTATTTGGTATTCTTATTGTTAGCGATTAAGTCGGATATACATACAGTAGAACGTCGAAAATTCGAACTAATTGGGACCATAGGCAGTTCGGATTTTCAAATTGTTCGGTTTTTCGAACGTAACCCAGGAAAGGTTTATACTTAGGTGTAAATAAAAATAAAAAATGTATAGATCTAAATAATACAGTATGGTGAAATAAACATATAGTAACATACTATGTAGTATTAAAAATTGATGCATACCTAATTTAAAACTTAATTTAATTTAAAGTTTATTTAAAAAAATCACCTTAAATCCTGGAGCCGCTTTCTCACGGCGGCAAGCTAAGGATTTTTGTGGCAGAGCTTTCCAGTTTATTCCTGTTTCGTCGCAGTTATAAACATCTTCTCTAGCAAAGCCACAATTGTTTATAAAATTCAAAAAATTGATTTTGAAAGATTCTGCAGCAGAACTATCTGAAGATATACTTTCCCTTTGAACAGTAAGTTCCCTTATGCCATGTCTTAATTTGAATTTTTTTAGCCAACCGGTAGTGGCTTTAAAGTCAGCAGGACCTCCTAACTGTTCATTAAGAAAGGGCTGTTTCGCACAGCAAGGGTCCTGAAATGGATTTGCCTAAACTTCTCCTTTGAGTAAACCACAAAAATACAGCATCCTCTAAAGATTTACCTTTTGCACTTCGTACAGTTTTTCTTCGTTTGGATCCATTTTCCGAATCTAATTTGGATGCAAAATTCAAAATTTCTTCTTTTTTCTTTTTAATATCGGATATTGTAGCTTTTCCCACTTCGTAGATTTTCGCCAGATGCGCTCCATTTTCACCTTTTTCGAGTCTACTCAAAATCTCCATTTTATTTTCTATTGTAAGGAATGTATGCTTCTTTTTTAATGCTTTTCTCGAAGTCGATGCCATAATGCAAATTCAAAATCACGTTGAAAAGCTGAATTGGATACAGAAGACGACAGTAAAAAAACTAACACAGTTCACAGTGCGAATTACGCTGGGAGTTCCCCGATTTTTGTTTATCGTTGGAGTGAACCCTTAAATGCGCAACTGATATTTACACCTATCACCTTTATTATATACTACCTCTGTCCCATAATGAGTGTCCGATATGGTGGAAATTTAAGTCCCAAAATAAGTGTCCGTTTTAAAATAAAAAAGCTTATAATTTTTTTTCAAGATTTTCTTAATATCAAACGTCCAAAATTGTTAAGAAATATATTTATAACTTTACAAAACTGTGTAAGAGTAATAATAATACTACTTAATTACCGCTACTAATCTTTGCCTGAATAATGGTACAGACTTTGTAAATAATGGTACACACTTTAACGCGCTTCCTGGTTTAGGTTAGGCCTTTTTGGTTGAGGCACAACTTCAAAAACTCCTCGACGGTCCATTATGTGACCACTTCGGTACTTTTAGAAATAACAGGACGACGTATGATTTATAAATCATTACTCAAAAGTTAAGTAAACGCGTTTAAATTTTTTAGCAACATTCATGTGTCAGTTTTAACTTAAGTCTCTTGATGGAATACAAGATTGCAACCGACATTTCGAAATAACGTTAAGATTCAGGAAATACCAAAATCGGATACTTATTATGGGACAGAGGGAGTATTATGTTTATTTGATTCTATAACATAGAAGAAAAGCAGTATTTAAAAACACTGTGCTTTGATATTACATTTATTTTAAAAAATAAAAAATCAATTGAAACAAATATTTACGGAAACCGTTTTACGAAATGAAGATTTTTTATCGGAGCTACGAACTACTGCTGGAATGGAAAATACTGTTCGCATTGTTTTTGTATTCTAAACATATTTAATAAATTAAGTAGTAATTAAAATAACTATGTCATTTAGGAGAATATTTGTTGAATTTTACACGTGTATAACCAAACTTCACAGCAATACTACAACGCATTTAGTTGAAACATGATAAATTTTCAAAGTTACCACGGTTCAAGATTAAGAGATTAAAACAAAAACGTCATTTTTTGCGTTTCGCGCAAAAATTTTTAAAATGTCTAAAGGCGTTCGAATTTTTGACGATCCACTGTATATGCAGAACCCTTCCTAGTAATAAAGACGGTATGTAAGCATAGCAAGATTCCAACTTCCAAATTTTTAAAGATTTTCCAAAAATTGTTACATGACTTTGATAAGGCATAAAATGTTCTACTTTCAAACAAACCAAAATACTTATACAGAGTATTTCATAACAGTACAGTAACCTAAACGAAGATTTTTTCGGTCATGTACGGTCACGGAACAAACTACATAAATACGTTTTGTTTGACAGAGTAGAACATTGTAATCCCACAATTTCTCTTTTCTCTTTGCGTTGTTTCAGTGTTTTATAAAGCAGTGTAAATAGAGCTAAGGTAAAATAATAAACACAACGTATTATTTTTCACTAATTGTAAATATTATGCATAATACATGCATAATATAGACGTGCAAAAGGAATATTTAATGCGAGTGATTAAAAGAAAGTTTCCCCTGATGCATATGAGGTATATAAACGCTATCTGCAAAAATTCGTGACCACTAGAAAAGCAAGTACCTGCAATCCATCAAGCCTTAATTTATACTATTGATACATTTTGACGGCGTCATCAAAAGCAGTTTGAATGAAATGTTACAGAAAAGTTTCAAGGTGTTTCACTGATCACTAAAAAAATGTCTCCCTATAGTTCTTTCTATTGCCCAGTCAATTCTTTTTATTTGAGAAAATGGTCAAATAATAGTTGAGTTCACTCTCATTTCATTCCATTTTCAGCTTCATTTATTATTTTTCATTTCTCGTAATCTCCCAGCATTTTACCAGTACCTAAATATAAAATTTTTATAGATCCAATAATTTCAAGTTAAAGAATTCTCCATTTGAAAATAAAAATCTACTTTTAAATTAATGACTGTTTAAAATAATATCAATTAAAAACAAAAACATTATTTACATTTTTGCTTACTGTTTGTAAAACCATTCAATTTAACGCCGAGAGGAAAACCAAGCAAAAAAAAAAAACTACGGGAGGAAATTAATCCGTCAAGAACAACATAAATTTTAATTTCCGTTCTCTGACAAGTTGAAGGCGGCTGGTGTTAAAAGAAACTCTCCGTTTCGAAATGATATTTTCCTTCATACCTAAAGACGTTATTAAAATGAATTATTAATACTCTTAATTAATGGTAGCATTAATGAAAATTTAGTTGCGTATTTCGTAAGAACCTTTTTTGAGTTGCCATTTGGAGTTGGTGTAATTATGGATGAGTTATGATACCGGGATAAAGAGATCGTCATCGGAAGTGTTAATGTTTGCATTTGGAGCCGGGGATATTCTCGAAACTGTTTAGTGAGTGCTAGGCTATGTTATTTGCTTTTAGGTGCGCTACTTGCAACTTTGGAGCTAAATGCCTGATATCAAAGGCCGTTGACAGAATATATACGGTATTTATTAATTAGAAGTTTAAACGGAAACTACTCCGAACTATCTAATGCCGAGATCGTTCTAGCATAGTTAACAGCGTTCGTAGATCAAAGATGCGCCAAGGTACGTTTTAATAGGGATATCCATTAGGTTATCCGAAATTTCTTGTTTAATTTTCGTGAACCTCAAACTCATCCCTCTTCGGGTTTAAGTGTTACCGCGAGCTTTACGAGGAACGTTTCCCAAAATTAAATCGCCGGGCAATTTTCCGGAGGATTTTTAAAACATACGGATCCAACTCCTGCGAGTGGCAGCGTGAAACCGTTTAGATAACGAAGTTCGTGAAGGGAATCGCATTTTCCGCCGTCCAGTATCCCCTACTTTGAATCGCAATTTCGTACGTCTATAAATCGGGCAGACAATGTCCCGTGAAAAATATTGCCAAATAAAGCTTCTCTCTCCGTGTACCGTTTCAAATGGATGTTATCCCTCGTATAGCCGGGGTTGGATTAAATTTTAATCCACCGTTATGTGTACAACGTTGTATAGAGACAACCGGCGACGAACAGATGTGCGATTAATTCTATTCGGGTGGTTGTTTTCGGACGGACGGGTGGTTTCAATTCAAACGGACGTCGACGGCGATTAACAAGTATTAGTCGCGTAATAGTTAAACAACTGGTTCATTTAATTACCATAAATTTACGTTCGCGGTCGAACGAATCAATCCAATTTCGTTATAGCATTCAAAACTCGAATAGCGATATTTTACAAAAGCGAACAAAGACTGTCATTGGTTGGACTGTCACCAACTTACCGACATTAACTTTCCACAATTCGCATAAAAGCCAGTAGCGGACAATGTTTGAACTCGACGTTACACGTGCCTTGAATACAAACTCGTCTATTTTGCATAATCAACGTACCTACTAGCTGCTACAGTCGAATGCGGGATCAAAAATCGAGAATTCCGATTGAAATTGTAAGCGTATCGAGTTAAACAGAATTCGTTCGTAAAAATTGACGGATCTTTCATATTCCTCTTGCATCCTAAAAGCGGTAAATACCGGCGTCGCTCGGTATATTGCAGCGAAATTCTTTATTCTCTCTCTACGTCGAGCGGTTTCATAAAACTTCCGGGGGATTCTCTTATCTGTCACGGTTGCGTGACACAATTCCAAATTTATATTCACTACACCGCCGTATTTGAAATGTAAATGTTATAGATCTAGAGCTTTGCCGCGCCGCCGGAACGCTAAATGTATGCGCGTTCGTGCTAAGTAGCAATCTATTTTACGGCTCGGTTAATCTCAACCGGTGATTTTCTGATTTAAACTTTACGAAATGATAAACGAACCGATTCACGTGGGTACTCGACGAGTTATCTCAAGTTTTATAATAGTTTGTCGAACTTTCTTGTGGTTTAATCCCATTTACATAATGGCTTAATAGTTGTGAACTGAAAATTTTATGTGGGGGGATTTTATTTTCTTATTAGAAAATTTTATACCATAAAGAATTTAATTATGAAAATTATAAATCATTTTCTTTTATAATTTCTGCCATAGTTCAGTAAACTAATCTTATTTCATGACATTTTATAACATTTCTTACGGAAGACATTCAATGTCTTTTAGAGTTTTTAGGACTTCTATGATCTTTAGAATCTTTCTTCGAAATCTTTAGGATCTTAACAGTAAAAGAATTGTATTTTTTTGGAAGTTTTGCTAATCATAATTACTAAATAGAACTCGCGTTTTTGATAAAAATCAATGATTGCCTAAGCGGCAGTTTTTACTCTAAAGAACACAGAAATTTGTCGTTCTTATTCGAGGATAACTTGGAGAACGATCATTATATCTCATTTGACTAATATAAAAAATTTCAAGAGAAATAGAGTCAGATGTCGAGATGCAAGTGAATTTAGAAGTTAAAATTTAAAAAAATCTTTAAAATATTAACGTTTTTAACGCCAATCTAACCGTAAAAGATGGTTAATTAAAAGAAAATCTGTGCGACTTGATTTGTACTATTGATACATTTTGATTGCGAAGTTATCAAAAGCAGATTGATTAAAATGTGGCAGAAAAATTTCAAGGTGTTTCACTGATCACTAAAGAAATATTTTTTCCTGTTGATCCTCTTATTTCCCAGTCAATTCTTCTAATTTGAGGAAATGATTAAATTGTACTTGAGTTCACTCAAATGCTATTTACAAACTTCACTGAAAATTTTATGTGGAGGGATTTTATTTCCTCATTAGAAAATTTAAAAAATCATAAAAAAATTATTTATGGAAATTATGACAAAATTTTTGTCTTAAATTATAGCTTAAAGCTTTTATATTTTGTTGTAAAAATGATCTTTGTTTAATTAATTTTGCTTTTGCAAAAATAAAGAATTTTACTTAATCCTGATACAACCTTACAATTTTGACAAACTTTAAAAAATTGTAACTTCATTTATAAGAATTGAAGAATGATTCTTACATTAAATTGAATATAAAAAGATATATTTTGGATTTAAAAACTCCATTCCTTTTTAATTGTTACAAAAAATTTTTTTTAAATTGGAGATAATTTTTAACAGTTAACTAACCTAACTTTAAAAAATTGATCATTTTTAAAAAACCATACAGCGTTTATTTTTAAAGATTTAGGTATGATTTTTAGATCAAATTAATATTTAAAGATTCTATTTTCGAGTATAAAAATCAAATTTGCTCTAGCTATCATCAAAAAATTGAAACTAAATTTGAAAATACCGAAGGATTTTGACCCAACCTAACATAAGATCACAAATTTGAAAAATCGTCCAGACTTTATTTATAAAAATTGTGAAATGATTTTTATATAAAATTGAACTTAAAAGATTGTATTTTTAATTAAAATAGACAAATTTGCTCTAAATGTTACCAAAAAAATTAAAAAAAATCTTAAATTTGGTAAATACAGGTCTCCCATTGGAGACTATAAACACATCCTCGCCAAATCCAACATAGCGGATGTCAGTATAGAAGAAGATGAAGAAGACAAGGGAAAGATCCCGACGAAACTAATCAACACGATCTATGACCGAGTGGAGGAAGAAAGAAAACAAAACTGGTCAAAAACGATGTTTTACACAAAATTAGTAATGAAGTACCAGCAAGTAATGAAATACCACAAGATCGTCTTTGCTGCAAATCAAAGCAGACTGTTAGATTCCAAAAAACCAAACCTACTTAACGCAGCAGCATAAGAACAATGGTTTGCGTTAAGAGCAACATCTAAGCAAGCCGGAGGAATATGTAGGCGGTGTGGCAGACGCGACGAAACAGTTTACCACGTCATAACGGCCTGCAAACACCGACAGACACGATTTTGTGGTATATTGGCTAATCAGAACAATCCTGGACGCGATGCAAGCCCCTAATATAGTTACAGGTCGGCTAAAGTTTGGGAAAGCGAACTTAAAGTGTAACTACTCGTCTTAAAAAGATTCTTAAATTTGGGAAAAGCTTTTGACAGTTAACTTTTAATAAATCGACGCTCTCAAGCCAAAACGGCATAAACGCCAAAATGGCCATTTTTTAGTTAGCTGCACCGTTGAGTAGCATTTTTAAATCTGCATGCAACAGTTAAAGCGGTATACCCGCAAACAAACTTCATTCGCTATAAAATTGGTTTAAAGTTTGCGTAAAAGCCATTTAAGATTCATTATGTCAATCATTTTTTGCGTTTTCTGAAAAATTAGGTTAATGGCGTTTATGCCGTTTTGGCTTGGCAGCGTCGAAATGTCAAGAACTTTAAAAAATCGTACAGAGTTTATCTTTAAACATTGAGATATGACTTTTACATCAAATTAATACTTAGAGATTCTATTTTTGACTATAAAAATAAAATTTGCTCTATCACCAAAAAAATAAAAAGAAATTTGAAAGTACCGAAAAATTTTGATCGGATCTAACATAACATCAGAAATTTGAAAAGTTACCCAGACTTTATTTATAAAAATTGAGAAATGATTTTCATATAAAATTGAAGGTAAAAGGTCGTATTTTAAATTAGAATAGAAAAATTTGTTCTAACTGTTACCAAAAAAATTAAAAAAATTCTTAAATTTGGGAAAAATTTTTAGTAAGTAAATTTTTAAAAAAGTTTATTTGTAGAGACTAAGAAATGATTCTTACTTTAAATTGAAGCTTAAAGATTCTAATTTTGACTATAAAAATCAACTTTATTCTCGTTATCACCAAAAAATTTGAAAAAAAATGAAGACACTGAAGAATTTTGACTGAATTCAACATAACGACCTAACTAAACTTTTCAACTAACTTGAAAAAATCACTTACAAGGAGAGTGCAAGGTCTTGGGGTGACGGATTTAGTTCAAATTTTGTAGAATGGTGAATTTAGCTTCCTTGTTGATGAAAATAATATGGTTGTTGGGGCCACTACTCGTTTTTCAGATATTTGTAATTGAATCGTTTATTACAAAAAGGGCCTAAGTCACATTTTGGTGATTTTGAGCTTTTAATATTTATTAACTAAATCGACCAAGCCTACTCGTTTGGTGTTAAGAAGAACTAAGTCCGAACAACGCATGCTGTGTTTTAAGTTGACTCCATGAAATGCATTTAGTGTAAGAAGGGCCTAAGTCCATGGACTTAGTGCCTTTTACAAATTACCATATAGAGGCAGGTAGTGTCTATACGTGCACAAACCAACAAATTTGTCGTCAAAGAAATTTCTACTGCCGATATTTTAAACTGGAAAGATTGGTGGTCTTCTTATTATAAAAAGACATGCTTATCCAATGAATCCGTCAGATGTCCCAGAAATAAAAAGCAAAGTTTTTCAATTTCAAAAATGCATCACATAATACACGACAAAAAGTTATGGGGTCATATATTGGCATCCAAATTTATGAATAGCTTTTTACAGCATCATTTTAAACTAGCCATGCCAAATAAAACATGTAACTTAAAATTGCCTGTTATGAAAGCTTATGTTGAAGATAAGGTTCCCATTCTTGAAACGAAAGTAAAGCATTTGAAACTTCTAGTCAGATGGGTAACGGAAGAACACAAACTTTTTTTTGAAGACATTATCAAAAATTGGAAAACTAAGGAGGGAAAGAACAAAAATTCGGCTGATGCAAATTAAACTTTTATATTACATACTTGTAATTTTTTGAATTTCTTTAAATAAACTTAAAAAAAGATAGCTAAAATGCCATTTATTGTTAAAAGGACCTAAGTCCTGAACCTTTAATCTTGAATACAGTGACCCCAATCTTATCATTTTCTACTAAATTCTAAATAATATAAGACTGTTATCTAATAAAACAGTTCATATATAAAAACTTTGAAAAATCTGCTGCTGCTCAAAATAAAATAGTTTTTGTTAGTTTTCTCAAAACTCTGGCAATGTGACTTAGGCCCTTTTTGTAATAAACGATTCAATTGAAGACGCAATTCACTAATTAAATTTAGTAGCAACAGATCGGTGTTTCTCGTTATTAGGCACCGCGCCGGGTTTGAGTTCGGGAGTGTGGATAATTTTTTCAATGTTATGTCTATTTTTACATATAAAGATGCCATCGGTGCCCATAAAATGTAGTGACACCGGAATTTTTTTTGAGTGTGCAACGCACTTTGGACTTGTCACTTAATTATCATTTAATGTCTGAAAACTTAAAAATTTTCAGGGATTTAACCGTTTGTGTGCCACAAGCCACTTTCGCGCTCTTCAGATTTTGTGTTGAGAAGAGCCAGGGTATTTGGTCGAAACAGACAACTGACGTCCCACCTGAAATTTTTTTGTCGACATTTTTTTCGACATGTAACTGAAAGAACGCTAAGAAGAAATATATCTTCGTGTACAAGGAAACTAAATCTACCATCCTACAAAATTTTAACTAACAATAAGTCTCTGACCCCAAGACCTTACACTCTCCTTGTTAGACATTATTTACAACAAATTAAGAAATGGCTTTTACTTAACAGAAATTTAAATGTTTCTAATTTTGGATAAAAAAGTAAAATTTGAATATAAGCATAACCGGTGCCTCCACCATTTTAATACCAAATTTCGAAAAATCGTAACAACTTTATTTATAGGAATTAAGAAATGATTTTTACATTAAATTGAAGTTAAAAGTTTCTATTTTTGATTAAAAAATCTAAATTTGTTTTAAGTGTTAGAAAAAAAAAATGGGAAAAAAATAATGTGGCAACAATTTTTAATAGTTAATTAACGTACCTTTATAAAAAAAAATAAAAAAATAACCCAGACTTTATTTATAGGAATACAAAATATGATCTTTTCGTCAAAAATAAAGTTTAAATACTCTATTTTTTTATAATAAATGTTAAATATGTATCGATTTATTTTTGTATCCTTTTATATATTGAAGGAAATTAAATCTTCATGAATATCTGTACGGGAATCAGTACTTTCTAAGTAATTTTAAGTTTGTTGAAGTTTCTAGTAGTGGTTTAATCCCATTTACCTAATCGTTTAATTTTGATTCAATATGTAAATGAAGGGGTAGGTAGGTATTTACCTTGTTAGGTTCTTGAATTGAGTTAGAGAGTTTATAAACAATCAGAAATGTTTGTTTAAAGTTTGAGATTCTGATTAAGATTACGTCTTACACTTCCTCTATACTAATCGCGTTTCAAAGTGGTTTTGAGACGAGTATAACATAAAAAGTGATTGGCAATCGCTCACAATGACAGCGCAATTTGCCTTCGTACATGGTTGGATCGGCGCTATTTGTTTGGTTGGGTATTCTTCCGCGTAAAGCGATAGATTGTTAGCCTCGGGGTCGATACTGATAGATGTCGGTTGTATCGGTCTGTGAAGCCTCAGCAGGAAAAGGCCCGGTGCCAGATAACTGAAATTTATCGCTTGCACTTTGCGAGTGGTTGTATAAACAACGAGAGATAGCAATTGATTTCGGACGGAGGTTTCGAAGTAGGTCGTTGGCCAAGTGCAAGAGAAACGATAAGTGCGTAAAGTTATCAACCCTGAAACTCAATTAAAGTGGTAAAATGATACTAAGGCTTTTAGTGGTGGAATGGAATAGAGCGGACACTTAATGGAAACGCACTTAACGGACGATATTTTAAGAAATTAAAATAGTATCGTTGAGGGGGACTCCGGTTGGAACATTCAAACAAATTAACCGAATTCGTTCGATGAATCGAAAATAAATTTTCGCCTGATTTCACACTACGAACCGGCCACCGCGACTAATTAAATTTGCGCATCCGAAATAATTAATTCAATTTTCGCGGACGCGTTTCTAAAGGCCGCCGGGAATTAAAATTAGCGGTTGTTTCAGCTGCAATTTGGGGCGGATAAACAATAACACACACCGACACGCGGAGGCCAATTTTCGGACACGCCATAAATCGCTCTCCTATCGCGCGCGACGGAAAAGAGCTTTTACGCTCTGACGAGTTTTTTAATATTCGTAAAGTGGGACAAACAAATCGGTCGGAAATTCCGATTCCCGAGATAAGCAAAGGTCGAAGAAGGAAACCGGCTGAAAATCGGATATTTGTTGCTCCCCGTGCCGATTACGAACGATTTACTTCCACCCTTTCGAATCGAATTATACGAGAACGTTGTTGTGAAATGCGATTTTCGTGTTTCAGGAAAATTCCGCCTTGGTCATTCCTTGGATCATCGGATTTATAACTTTTATGGCGCTTGAAGCTGTTGCTATGGTATATTCCAACGTACTTAGAGATCATGTAAATAAGGTAAATTATTTTAAAATACTTTATAAATTTATTTTAATAATTTGTAAATTTTTCAGCAATTTGATGCTTTGTGTAAAGCTGAGGTGGCGTTTTTCATTTCCAGGGTAGTAGTTAATGTAAGTATAATCTTGTATAATCTTGAGTTTCCGGAAATTTTAATCTCAAGTAGACCGAGAGAATGGCACGTTTCACGACACCGGTTTTTGTAATCAATCAAAATGTTCCTCGGACGTTTGCTCAGATTAAAAGTTCCCCCATTTTCGCATCAGGATCATTTATTTTCCGAACTTATAACATCTTCGACTCTTCGGAAATAACTTTTTTATTCCCTTCTTTTCCAAATATTGGAAAAATAATTTGGATCACATCCAAAAACTCTTTATACACATGGAGGAAATTATATCCTCGTAATATTATACTATTCAAACTACTCCCACAAGATCGTATTAAATTTCGAATTCCATTAGTTTCACTTATGGGAATTATAATATCATACAATTTCACAGTGGGATATTATAATTGCTACAAGAAAAATAGTTGGAATCACATTCCAAATTTTTTATATACATGTGAAGGATACAAGAATAAAATGGGTTAATAAATATTTTTATTAATCAAATTTCTTGGTAGTAATTAAAATAAATTTGATATCTACTAAGGAAAATAGAATAAGCTTTAATTTAAAGTAATAATAATATCTTGACTCCTTTAATCAACTATAAAAATTCATAAAAAAATCAGTTTTAACTCTTTGAAGGGCGGACTTTTTAAAATAAAAAACCCAAAGTGCGCACAACATCTCTTAGCAAAAAGTATAATCTGAGCTTGAAGTGATGAGGTGGTACGCGCTCTCAACCACTGTACAGCAAAAGGAGCAGAGATTAAAAAAGTGGTTAATTTTGTGTACCAGTGCGCACAAAGGTCAAAATTCGAAGAGGTACATGAAGCCACCCACCAACCCTCAAAGATTTAAAGATTTTGATTTGATTCTTTTTCTAAATGAAACTTAAAGCATTCTAGTTTCAATTAAAAAAGACCGATTTATTTTAAATATTGTCAAAAAAATTTAAAAAAATTTCAAAGGTGGTAACAATTTTTATCAACTTAAAAAAATCGTTTAACTTTAAAGATTCCTAAAAAATTGATTTTTATAGTTGCTATCCTAATTTTTTTTTTCTAAATGAAACTTAAAATATTCTAATTTTAATTAAAGAAAACCGTTTTACTTTAAATATTGTCAAAAAAATTACAAAAATTTTTATATTTGGTAAAAATGTTTACGGTTCTAACCTAACTTTAAAAAAACGATCAATTTTAAAAATTCATAAAAAAATTATTTTTAAAGATTTTCATTTGAATCTTTTTCTAAATGAAACTTAAAACATTCTAGTTTTAATTAAAAAATACCGATTTGTTCTGAATATTGTCAAAAAAATTGAAAAAATTTTCAAAGTTGGTGATAGTTTTTATCAATTCAAAAAAAAATCGTTTAACTTTAGAAATTCGTAAAAAATCGATTTTCATAGCTTTTAAGCTATTTTTTTTTCTAAATGAAACATAAAATATTCTAATTTTAATTAAAGGATACCGATTTCTTTTAAATGTTATCAAAAAAATACAAAAAAAAATAAGTTTTTAAAAATTCTTGGCAGTTCTAATCTAACTTAAAGAAAGAGACCAACTTTAAAAATTCATACAAAAATCATTTTTAAAGATTTTGATTTGATCCTTTTTCTAAATGAAACGTAAAATATTCTAGTTTTAACTAAAAGAGGCCGATTTTTTCTAAATATTGTCCAAAAAATTTAAAAAAATTTCAAAGTTGATAACAATTTTTATCAACTGAAAAAAAAATCATTTAACTTAAAAAATTCGTAAAAAATCGATTTTGATAGTTCTTACTCTAATTTTTTTTTCTAAATGAAACATAGAACATTCTAATTTCAATTAGAGAAGACCATTTTACTTAAAAATTTGGCAATTGGAAGTTACAACTTTATTATATATTTTCATTAAAAAATTTGTGGTTCTAAAAACGGTCAAAAGAAATTGTATCTGCGGTAATTTCGCGAAATCGGCTTCGGAAAAAAACGTTCGGAAAGGCGTTATTTAACCGATTTAGACCGAAAATGGCCTGAAACCTATACAACAGGCTGTATCCTAATGTTTTGCTCATCAACATGAACGCCAGCTAAGGCGGCAACGTCAAAAAGCCCGGAAAAAGACCGCCAGTTTGACGTTTAAGAGCGTAGCGAACGAAAGCGTTAGTTCAGTAAAAATTTTAACACTTCGTTGCATTTTTTTCCCTTAAAAAACGTCGTACGGGCCCCAGAATCACTTATGGAAGATGCCCATATAGAATCAGGTCCCAGTAATACTCCTAAAACTGTCGAAAAGGTCGTTTTCAGCGAGAAAAACGCAAAAAAAAACCTTGAGAAGATGGTGCTAATTGTTCATAGCTTTAATATACTATAATAAGCACAAATTATCACGAATTTCTATAAATTTACAATGAATTTTTAAAGAACTAATAATGTAAGTTACTGCCATATTTTTGATTTTCATTTAAAAATCACTTAATTTTGCTTAAAATGGTAAAATTTCATCTAAAATTTTCTAAAACTGACGAATTTCGCCTAAAATTTTTTAAATTCGTCGACTTTCATCTAAAGTTTCACCAAATTTCATAAAAAAAATGTCTAAAATTATTGAATTTCGTTTATATTTCATTCAAAGCTTTTCAATTTTATAAAAAAACATAACTTAAAATTCTCTAAAATCGTCGAATTTCGTCTAAAATTTCGTTCGGTTTCATACATAATTGTCTAAAATTATTGAATTTCGTTTAATTTTATTTAAGATTTTCGACTTTCATAGAAAAATAACTTCCTTTCGCTTAAAATTACAAAATTTCGTTTAAAATTTTCTAAGATCGTCGAATTTCGTCTAAAATTTTATTCAGTTTCATATGAAGTTGTCTAAAATTACTCAGTTTCGTCTAATTTCATCTAAAATTTCGTTTAATTTCATATGAACCTATCCAAAATTATTGAATTTCGTCTACTTTCATCTAAAGTTTTCAAACTTCATTCATTCATTTAATGCAAGATTAGTGCAAAAGAGACGGCTTTGCAACTTTATTATATATAACTAATAACTAATAAATGATAAGTATGAAGAAGTGGAAGTTAATTGGAATGTATTATTTAACTTCCTGAAGATTTTATTTTGTAATCAATTCATAATACTTCGTCAAATAATCAAATCTTTTTAAAAAATCACGATTATAAAGTTTTTAAAATAAAAAGACTTACCAAGCGAATGTTGTTTCCTTGCAAATTTCCTAAAAAAATATTAAAAAAGCATAATTTTTTAAAAATTCTTAATAAATCAAAAATATTTTACCTGGTAACATTCGCAAAATAACAATCCGAAGATAATAAAATGATAATCTGAAGACGAACTCCAATGATTTGAAACACATTCACGGAAATAAACACTAAAGTTTTTTAATACTAATTGCAAAAAAGATTAAAGGAATAAAAATAAATAAAAAGAACATACGACACATATATTGAAAACCCGCACAGTAACTGCGAAGAATTTCTAAATTTGAGTTTTATGGTATGTTCAACCCCTAATTGTTGGAGGGGGAAACTGGTTTTCTTCGGTATAAAACTGGAAATTACAAAACGCGTGGGTTGAAATTTACCTGCTCGTTTTCCAGTTTGCAAAGAAAACTCCAATTCGAGTTTATTAACATGAATTTAAAAATAAATTTTATTTTAAAAAGTAAACTGTTTAAGGCAAAACGTATGATGATTAAAACAAATATGATTATGATTTTTTAAAGTTTTCGAAATACATTAGTTTTAACAAATGGTAAATATTTATTAAGATACTATTTTTTAAACCTTGTATCTAAAAAACTAATTGTTGTAGTCTTGAAATTTTATGAGGATTTACATTGAAACTTAATCTTTATTCCTGCCAAACATAGACTTTCTACGGCTTTTAGTTTTTCCCTCAGAAGCGAAAATGTAACATAATGTCAACTAAAATTTGTTAATTTTAAAAAATTCATATCTAAAAAACTAATTATTGTTGAGAGTTGAAATTTTATAAGGATTTAGACTGACAAGGAGACCTTACGACTTGCCCCTCACCGATTTTAACGAAAGTGGTACCAATCGATAGATATTGGTACATAGTACAAATGTATAAAATATTAGGGCGCACTATTTAGAGGTTCGCAAGAAAATTGGTGTTAAAGTTTGCGAATAGCGTTTGTCAGTGACAAGTCCCGCCCTTTAAGCCCCGCCCATTGTCGTAGTGAATATGTATAGACTTCCACATACGAGGTTCGAATAATGAATAATTTAAATTTTTATTTTTAATGCAACATTTCACTTTATTTTTATAATATTTTGATAGTACAAAATATAATCAATTAAGGACACTCTTTCGTTATCATACTTTTTAATTTCTCTACTTCTATGTTTAGGAAACTTACGGTACTTTTATTAGAATCTTTCTTTACAATTTCTTCTTTACCATTTAAAATGGTATTTTTTATTTATTATAAAACATTTTATAATAAAAATACCCACGTAAACATCCAGTCTTACCTCCTTTATTTAGGGGAGGATGAGATAAGACGGGGAGATAAGGTAACATGTGGAACCCAGTGTTAAGAAGAAAGCTAAAAGACTCAAAAAGGAAGATGAAAAACTGATTAAAAAGAAACATTTTATGATTAAACCCCAAACACAAGAAAACGTACAATTAATGTGCTTGTGTAGATGATGATGGCATTGAGGCAATCCAAGTTTGCGTATTATGTGAATCTGATTAACAGTCTTTTATAACGTATATTATGGCCCGCCATAATTGCATTACGTTCGAAAGAAATCGTAAGTCAAGGGGTTAAGTTATCCGTACTTACAAAAAATGTTGTCTTTGTCAAGATGTCGAGAGCGATATTAAGTATTTCTTCGCCAATTTACATAGCGCCTTTTCAAATTTCCACAGTTGGTTCCATAGTCACGAGATCACTTTTCATTTGCAGTTTTTCAAAATACAACTAACATAAGTATCACTCAAGAGTAACGTTTATTTGCTACTTTGAATCATTATCAATATAATCATAATATCGATCCCTAGTGTTATATCTCTTATAATAATATCCCTTATAATACGTATAAGTTAGATGTAAGCAATATAATAAATTATTTTACATTACTTATGCGGGTATTTTTCTATAAAACGTAATACCATTTTAAATGGTAAAGAAGAAATTGGAAAGAACGATTCTAATAAAAGTATCGTAAGTTTCCTAAACATAGAAGTAGAGAAATTAAAAAGTATGATAACGAAAGACTGTCCTTAATTGATTATATTTTGTAATACCAAAATATCATAAAAATAAAGTGAAATGTTGCATTAAAAATAAAAATGGAAATAAAAAAGTATTATTCAGAATTCGAACCTCGTATGTGGAAGTCTATACATATTCAGTACGACAATGGGCGGGGCTTAAAGGGCGGGACTTGTCACTGACAGACGCTATTCGAAAACTTTAACACCAATTTTCTTGCGGACCGCTGAATAGTGCGCCCTAATATTTTATATATTTGTACTATGTACCAATATCTATCGATTGGTACCACTTTCGTTAAAATCGGTGAGGGGCAAGTCGTAAGGTCTCCTTGTGAAACTTAATCTTTATTTTTGTCAAAGATGAATTTTCTATGACTTTTAGTTTTTCCGTCAGAAGAGAAAATGTAACAACAGTTGATCAAAAAATCGTTAGGTTTAAAATACTTCACTTTTTTTTTAAATTTTTTGTGGTGGTAGTTAAAACAACGATAAAACATAGATAAAATAAATATAACTCATTTAATCTTGTACCCTTTATGTATGAAGAAAATTATATTTCCATAAAATTATGCCAACCGTTCCCACAAGAGGGTGTTAAATTTCGAATTCAGTTAGTTTCTCCTTAAAGAGATTTACACGTTGAGAACTCGACACTTTCGCAAGTCTCACCTGTGCGAACTGTAAATTTCGTACGGAGAAGGCGACATTACCGGGATTTTATTGCCTTTGGGTCTCTAATGGACCATCCACACTCGGGCCGTGGAAGTTTTCAGGCCAAGTTCGTGAACTCGGTTTGTTATTAAATTAGATCGCGCGCTAATTCGTCTTTCGTCTGGCGAAACTTTTTGAGAAGCAATTTCAAGCGGAATTGCGATTATAAACCAAATTTTCTACCAGAGAAAGGAAAGGTCGAGTCCCGCGAGATACGAATTCTTTTGGAAAATATCTTTTGGTCAGCCTTCTCAATTTATGGGTCTCCAGTTGACTGTAAAACGGTATTCTTTTTGAAATGCGGTTTACTCAGCGACCTTTCTCCCCATTTTCAGGTATTCGCCATAGCCGGGGTGTTGAGATTCTTCAATCTCTTGCGCGCGGGCATTTCTTGGAAAGGACCCGAGGTCATCGAGCTATGATCGTGGAATAATTCAGAAACTTCCCTATTGGTACGCGTTTCGACGTCTCCCGCATACGACAGCGACACCTCCGATATCGTCTGAATACAGACGAAGAGTTCTTCGTGGGGTGAAAATAGATTTGCTATAACTCTGTGATATAAAAGTTAGTTAAGGAACGTTTTATCGTAACACAATAAATCTGTAATATAAAACGAGATGAAACTATCAAGGGCTTTCATAACATTTCAGTTTGAGTGTTGTAATGCTTCTTCAAATCATAGTACAACCGAAAAATATTAGAAAAAAAATTGTAACACCAAAAAACATATTATTATGATGTTATTATAAGATGTATTATTGTGTCTGTGATTATTGTAAATAATATACGTAATCGTTGATGTGTGCTTTCTTATTGTTATTTTTTCTTTTTACACATATCATCAAAAAAAATTGTATATAGCTGTATATAATATTAAGTAGAAAGTTCTATGTCGTCATGAGTTTGTATCATAAAGTGTTGTTGTACTTATAATATACATCTTACAACTAATATGATTTTTTATTTTTCTTCTATACCTAAAAGATATAAGAATAGAGCTTTCACTGATTACAAAATTAATTTTTTTAACAATGACTGGAATAAATTTAGAATTTATTATAAAAAATAGAGCCTTTGAGGTTGGATATAATGTAAAAACCATTTTCTAATTTCTGTAAATAAAGACTGGGCGATTTTTTAAAGTTAAAATTTTTTAATTAAAAAAAAATAAATATGTACAAGGCGTGGCAAAAGTCCTTAGGTATGGTACATAGTCTGCCAAAAACAGAACGGATAAACACACCAAATTTGCTATATATAGTTCATTCAAAGTGGCAACAATAATAATTTAACATCAAAGTTCGAAATATCCTGCCTTGGCTTTGATGCAAGCACGGAGTCTGGTGGGGAAGGCACCCACCGTGGCAGACAAGTAGTTGACGTCGAGTTTGTCTCACGCATTCTGAAGGGCGCGCTTCAGAGCGTCCAAACTGGTGTGTGCCTTCGCGCAGGCTCTCTGCTCAAGCACCGACCACAGGGAGAAGTCCAATGGATTCAAATCCGGCGAGTACGGTGGCTGTTCCAAGGAGGTGATCATGGCAGGAGAATCGGCCTGGCACCACTGCTGAACCACTCTGGCCTTGTGGGCGGGCGCGCTGTCCTGCTGGAAGGTCCAGGGGCGTCCGTTGAAGTGTGTCTGGCTCCAGGGAAGCACTACCTTCTTCAGAATGTGGTCCAGGTAGTTAGCGGTAGTTTTGCCGGTGGAGGTGATGCTACCCCAGACCATAACATGAGCGGGATGTGCATTTCTGGTGACGTAGCGACCCTTCTCATTGGCATCCCGGACCAATTGAGCAAGAATACAGTCATTCTGGCGACTGAAGCTCTGCTCCACGGTGAACAACTTCTCGTCGGTGAAGAGGACGTCCATGTGGCCTGCCGGAGAAAATCGTTTCAGAAGTTGACGACACCTCTGAAGCCGAGTGGTCTTCATCTTGTCCGTAAGCATGTGAGTCTTCTGCAGTATGATGCTACGAAGCTTGAGATGCTGTTTGGTGATCCTGTCGACGGAACGAATGCTGATATTTAGATCGGATGCCATTTTTCTGAGGCTCCGCTTGGGGTTCGACCTGACCCTCTTCCAGACGCGCTTCAACATGGTGAGAATCACTGTAGTCTTCGGTCTTCCGCTCCTTGGTCCTGGACCGTACCAAGGTCTCTGTGACGACGGAGGGTTTACTGAATCGTCAATTGAGAAAATCCGGTGATGATTCGGATCTCACGGTTAGACTTTCCGGCACGGTCCAAGGTCAGAATGGTGGTCCGATTTGCTTCAGAGACCATAACTCTGAAAGTAAGATAGGTAGGAGCGTGAAATTTGGAGGAATGATTAACAACAATATAACGAACAAACACGCCAAAAATCAATGAAACAGAACAGAGGTTCCCAACAAAATTTTCCCAAAGACCCTCCCATCCTGTCGTCATAATGACAAGGACCCCCATTAATTCCTAATCCTAAAATTAAAAAGTGACCCCCAGCCACCACTTCCTTAGTGGTAATAGCTAAGGGTGCTAAACGCTAATCTCGCTAAAGTAATAAAAAACTGTTTTCTTCAAATCTGGGTGTTCTGGTAACAAACTCCTATAAAAAACTGAGTTAGAACTGAAAATAACAGAAAGAAATTAAAAAGAAAGGATAATAAAAACTAATTTTATAAAAGTTATTATTTATTTGTAAAAGTACAGTGAATACAGTGTAAGTGCATTAGTACACAGTTTGTTTTAATCTTCAGTTCTTAATGAGCTAAGTTGAATCTGACTTTTGAATCCATTATTTCTGATATATTTGGTTCCAAATTTGAAATTTTCACTCTGAAATTCGACCGCACGTCGAGCCGATTCCTGTACCTGTTTTTCATGAAGCATATGAAAAAAAAATGCTTGCTTACACCGATATGTGGTTGCAAATGAAATAATCTTTTTCATTGCCTTATCTGCAAATTCTTTGTAGTCTGCGTGCTGTTGCCCAGAAGTCTGCAATTTTTTCACCATTAAAAATGTTTTTCATCGTACCACAGCTAGACAAGTCCACAAGTTGATCTTGCCCTTTTTTCTGTGAGAAGTTGAATATTTTCTATTCCTTGACAGCTAAGGGATTTCGAATCCAACTATCGTTTGGGTGAGGTTCTGGGAAATACTCCCTAAATGTAGTGGTTAGGTTGCGTAGATGCTCGGCTACGTTGATCTTAATTTGGTCAGGCAACCTCTCTTCTAAAGACTTCAAGAATTGTTTCATAGTAGGAAAGTTAGTAAGTGACTCGCTTTCAATCCTTGCTGCCCAGATTTGACACTTCTCGACCACAGCACTAATCTTATTTTCAACTTTGAACATGTCAACATTGTTTCCTTGCAAACTCACGTTTAACACATTCAAGCGTTCAAACACATCAGATAAGTAGGCAACTGAGCAAAACCAAGAAAAGTTAGTAAGAAAACCTGCGTACTTAGTGTCAAGAAGGAAGACACGAACTTCGTCTCTAAGCTCAAAAAATCTTGAGATAATTCGAAATAATTCTAAGGATATCTTGCGGCCCCCTGTGGCATGGCTCGCGGACCCCCAGGGGTCCGATGACCACCTGTTGGGAACCATTGAAATAGAACAACTAAGGACTTTTCCCAACCCTGTAATTAAATGATATACTGATTTTAAGTCAACCGACTATTAATAAATATGTTTATTTAGAGAATTATTCGATGAAATATGGGTTGGGTTGGTAAATGAGGTTCTTTAAGGACTGATTAAATTTATTTTTACAAATTTTACTTTTATATTAAAAATAATAATCTCTAAGTTTTAATTTCAAGTATAAATAATTTCCCAATTTCCACCAATAATTTTTTTACGATTTTTTAAAGTTACCCTCCACCTGTTTTATATAATGTTCCGGTGAATAATTGTTTCCTGCGTTACAGGAAATTGTGTAGCACTTAATTTGACGGCACACACACTCGAGTGATTCTATACAATTAGTCGCCACTTCTCTTCGTCACTCGAACGGGCGTCCAATCGATACATCGTCTCGTCTACTTCACAGTTCCTGGATCTTCCCGGTTGCTCCTGCTGTCTACTGAAGTCAATTCTGGAAGGCGGCTAATGGCTCCGAAGGCATTGTTAACTTTTACATTGTTCGGTGGCCGTTTGCCGATCGCTGAGAAACTTTGATAAGAGCTTTGTGACTCTCGCAACTGCGAATACCTACAGCACGTAAGCAATTAATTCACCTGGTTTGATGAATTTTAATTGTTCGCGTAAAACCTACGTTGTCGGTAAACGACTGGTACTCTGAAACTTTGACAGGACAATTTTGGGGAAAATTTAAATTCAAAGCGCTAGATAGATTGAAGTAAATCTCCTACAAGTTTTATTGCACATAAAACGATAATCGTTAGTAACGCCCGACTTGTTTATGCTGAACACGAATCCCCAATATTCCTTATTTACAGCCGCATCCCGAACACGGAGCACGTTCGCCGGATATCAGTATTTATGGAGATTAAGGGTCACTAATTTGCAACAATCAGAAATCAGTTTTCTCTCGGAAACACTTGAAAAGAACGACCCTCGAGATGTAATTACTTGTTTTGGTAAAATGTCCCGAGGTTATTGATGAACCGACCGGTTATGCATATTTATGGACTTATTGTGGATGAACCGTCGCGTCGGGACGAGCTTTCAACGGAACGGGCGATAACCGGAATAATTGCGGTACACAATGCTCCTCTCAAATATTGATTGCTCCTGCATTATTCACCGATCGATTGCGCTTAATGCGAACCTTATACCCACGTAGATCGTACTGCAAAGCCATTGTTAACGAACTCAAATCGTGAAGCGTTCGGGTGCAACAATGGAGAACCATTACATCGCGAACGCTGAGTAATTAGACCCTTGGATGAATGGCACAACTCCCTCGATCAAACAATAACACGCCAATTCGTACCTTTACTCATCTTCCATCTCTATAAATCAATTGATGATCGTATTTTCCAAGATTTATCTTTTAAATCTTTATAGTCATTAATAATTAGTAAACTCATTTATTATTATTTAATAGATCAACTCGTATAATGTTGAAATGGTATAAGTAGGGTGAAGGGCAGAGATAATGATTTATAATTTATCGCCCTTGAAAAGTTTGAACTGTTTCTCTTCAGTGTTACTGAATTATTTGTGATTCACAACTGAAAGACTATAAGATATAGTATTATTTTTTAAAATTTCTGCATACAATTCAGAATTCAATTTCTTTTTCTAAGAATTTTTTATTCTTTTTTGTAACAACTACAAGTTTCACTTCTACAATAACATAACAATCGTTTCTTAGTTTCCACTAATAATTTTTCTACGATTTTTTCAAGTTAATAAAAAGTGAAAAATGTTGATGAACCTCTTTTATTCATATAGGTAAGTAAGTTTTTTTAATACTTTTTGTTATTGTGAAAATCTCTTCTCTAAAGATGACTTCACACTTTTACTTCCATCCACTCCAATTTCATTATCATAATGGTTCTCATACGGTAGCTTTGTAGACAGTGAAACTGCTTTCATACAAACGTTGCATTACAAGTAGAAATTTCGGAAAGATTTCGATTAAACTTCGTTGTCGATAACCAACATCGATGTCATAGAGAACCTAAGTTTTGATTAAAAGTGTCAAGAATCCTCGGGAAGAGTAAGTAAGTAACAAACTCTCGAAATCCTATTATACAGTCAGCCGGAAGGCGCAAACTTTCGAAAGGAAAGCGCAGTGTAAAGTAATGAACCCGGTAAAAAGTATGGGCGCGTAGGAAGACAATCACTTTTAATGAAGTTATCGTAATCCGAGAGCTTTTATCTCTTTCATCGGGAGACAAAGACGTTTTCGTTTTCGCGACGCCCGGCGACATTCATAAACTTTCGGAATTGAGGGGCGCTGAACCATTAGCGCCCGACGAGAGGTTTTCAAATCGGTATCCGTTTCAGACGTGACTTTCAGGCCGAAGGAGCGAGAGTTTTCGCCCCCTTTCACCTCTACCATTCCAGCACCTTCTAATTGAATTCGAGTGGAACGGGAAGCCCAAACAAAGCTTCACGTCAACGGAGCAACACCGCTTAATTAGTGAGAACGTACATACAAAGAAGCTCCGTTCTAGTTAAACGTTTTATCTACATATGCATTAATTACTCGATCGTATAGTTGTTAACCACCTTGAATTACAAGCGGAAGTTGCGAACGATACGTTTTTCGATTAAGACGTTTAACGGTTGGGCGATTCGGACCGCTCCCGTGCATGTAACGCGATTTACCGCCCGGAAGATTCGTAATCTGTGTGCCGGGATTACAAATTTGCAGGTTGTAGTAATCCCGGTTGCGACATGAGGATGATTAAACCGCATTAAAGCTTAATTTCCCGAAGTCGAGAGGATAAACCAGATGGACGGGAATTAATATTTAATGCTTAAAAATTCCTAAAGTACGTATATTAAATGAATGAAGGAAAAAATCGACACGACAAAGTTTAACTCTTAGCAAGCAAAGTTCAAGCGAAACCCACTCATCCAGGAGTGCTCTAAAGGGCACTCTCTATTCTTTCTACACGGTTCACGTCGATTCGTTAAAGTAGGGTCAGATTACGAGGCCGTAGCGAAATTCGCTCAAAGGGATTTCGCATAATGCCCGTCAGTCTGCATTAGGATCTCTGTCTTGATATTGCCTTCCAAGCAAAAAAATGCTGTCCATCCTCTAGACGTGGATTAAATTACCCCACTGAGAACAAAATAAAAATAAAATACAAATCATCCCCACTGGCGATCGCCAAGAGTGAAATATAGTGGTAGAAAATGCACCAACACGAAGATAGTATGGAATTCACCCGGATATATCCATATGCGAAGCGTCTGTGCAATGGCGCAATAACTCAAAAGAATTCGCTGGCTAAACGCTGTACCCAGACGACCATGAGAAAATGCAGCGCCCTCTAAAGGGGGCGTTGTTTAGCGCCGCATGGTCGTTACGGGAACTTATCCAGGTGCCGCTAGCGTCGCCTGAAAGGCCTGAAAACGGTGAATCCCCTTTCACAGCCAGTCTGGAATTCCGAATCGGTAAAAAATATTAGGAGTAAAATATTTCTTATTCATGCTACGTCTCGGAAGCTTTAAAGAAGAGGGAGTGCTTTTACTTGTAAAAATTTTACGTTATTTTACATTTTTATCATATAAAATTTTTGATTACGATTCTAAGAGGATTAGGTAGTTTTATTGGGAAAGTCTTTATCTTAAAAAAACGTAAGTTTGAACATTTAGGAAAAGTTTCTTTTAGGATTAAGCAGTGTTTCTTTAAATAACAAAGTTGGTTCTTAAAAACTTTACTGTGTTTCTAATTACTTAGTCCCATTAATCCTTTAAAGTTTTACATCCATATATTTTTTTTATTTTCGATGTTTCAAAAAGTAATTTTCTTTTCATCACATTCATCCCACCATCAAAATTAATGAGATCATAAAAGTTAAGTTCCATCACGTAATGCTTGGCTGCAGTTATGCAAATTTTACTGCCGCCTGCGGAGCTGTAACAGTTATTCGATCTCATACTCTCAGCCATTTACGATTATCCATTCCGCGAATTTCCCGCAAACATAATCCCGAAACTCAAAGGGAGCAGGTCAAACAGCATATTATAATCATGAATCTCGATACGTTCCTTAATATAATTGCCTGTATCTCTTAACTTCTTGAAGAATAAAAATAAAAATGATATTACTTATAGAATTAATACATAAATTAGATATGTTGAAGACATTCGAGTCTTGGTTTAAACTATAATTTCATATTAACCGTCAATGATTATCCATTCTACGAATTTTCAGAAGTCTGCAATGTCCTCAATGTGTGTGATTTATACTCTAATCTCGCACTCCCAATAATTAACGATTACCCATTCCACGAATTTTCGGAAGTCTGCAAAATCCTCAACGTGTGTGATTTACACTCTAATCTCATACTCCCAATAATTAACGATTATCCATTCTGGGAATTTCGCACAGATATCATACTGAAACTCAAAGCCAGTGGCTCAATAGTATGCAATAACAATCATTAATGCGTTTATTAATATAAATGGCTCTCTCTCTCGTGCTTTGGTGGAAACAAAGTTCAAAATGATACTTGTCAAATGAACACACAAAGCACCATACAATCACAAATTAATAGCGTCATAAATCAGGCACTTTGATGACTACAGTCTCCTAGAAATTCGTGAACACTGTAAAATTTTCAATATAGGGGAACCCGGGGCAGAACGAGGTACCAAGGTAAAAATGTCTCTTAAAATAGAAAAGGATTAATTAGACCAAAACAATATTAATTTTTTTTTTCAAAAACATAAAATTATGGTATTTGTCCCATTCTGCCCCGAGTATGGGGCAGAACGGGATGGTAAGAATGAGTAGTTACAAAAGCGAATGAAACTAGTGAAAATAAAGGAAGAATAAGCTATTTCTATATTCATGTAGTTACAGTGACATTATGAGGGTTAGTTTTAATAGCTTTCTTATTTTAGCTTTCATCATCTTCGTTATCTATTGCTGCACAAGAATTATGTGCCGATTTTTTGCACATGGAACAAGCCACCCAACCTTCAATTGATTTTGGGTAAAATTCACCGCAATAGAAACATTCACAGTCAGAACAATATTCAGAATAATTCGCGTTAGTTTTGATTTTTGTTTTCTGCTTCTTTTCTTGATGTTCCTTTTTTCCATTTTTACTTTTTTTTCTATATTTTATTATTATTTTCTCTCTTAAATAGTTTAATTCTCGCTCTTTCTTCTTTGGCAAAATTCTTTTCCTCTTTTTCCTTAATAGCGGCCTCTAACTGTTTTTTGTTTGGAGAATCCGTTAAGAGAGCGGTCCTTCTCTTCTTATTATAAATCTGTTTCCTGCCTTCTTTAACTTTTGGAATAGGCATTAGCATTTCAGGTGACATATGAAATGAAGAGGTCATACTATCTGTTGCCATCCAAGAGCAGCCAGGAGTGGCAGCATTAGGCTCGTTAAATCGTATGCTTTTAGACTATGTCTCATCATTGCAATTGACTGAATCCGCTCCTGATTTGTCATCCAAACTCATAGGCAAGCAATTATTATCTGATGTTGATGTGCTAGGCAAAGACAGTTCCAATTGTTTAGCTGCTGATATGATCAACTCTTCACTGGAAAGCCTATCATGGCTGATGTTAGTTGTGTTGGCAGGTAGAAAATCGTCGTCGGTGAATATGGAGAGGTCTATTGGCCGCCATATTCCTGTTGCTTGGAAACCGTTAATAGCCGTTTTCATAGTAGCGCTTTGGATAAAAGCAGATCCAAAAAGCGTCGAATCTGAAAGAGAGTTACGACTTTCCCTGGGTTGCTTCGTAGTCATTTTCGAAGCTCATTGCTGTAATGAATGCTTAAAGCAGTGTTTCCCAACCTTTTTTGTGCCATGCCCCACCTTAGCTTTTCAAATATTCTTATGTCCCCCTATGTAACACCAGGGACGGCGCAAGGTTCCGCGAGACCAAGTGCGAACTATAAACGCGAGGCCCCACAAAGTAAAAATGTGTTGATTTGGCTGTTTACATAGAAAGCAAAAAATATAAACTTTGAAACATTCAATTTGTCTAAAACATGTCGTAGGACACAATCGATGTCTAAAAAAAAAGATCACAGGTTTATAAAGTAATAATTTTTCACATAAGAAACTTAAATGATACGTTTTAGGAAAAAATTGTTAACAGAACAGACTAAGTAAATTTTCGAATCATATAATGAAAACCCGAAATTGCCCCCCTTTACAATCAAATTGCCCCACGTTGGGAAACACTGGTTTAAAGGCTTCATAAACGAAACTTCAGGTGGTTGAAGTCTATGAGAGCAATGTGGTGGTAGACATAATAATGAGACATTACTCTCCCTCGCATAATCTATAACCTGAAGGTTCTTGGTGTGTGTTGAGTGGCCATCTAATATAAGAAGAACCCTTTTGATGCCTTAGAAAATTCCACAAATTTTCGAAACCATAGAAGAAGTAATTCAGCAGTCATCCATCCAATGCTGTGCTCTTCCGTCCAACCTCCTGGTGGTAATCCTAATTCAAATTCCTTCTGTTTTTTTTTCCGAGGAAAGATAAGCATCAGAGGCATGTAAGCACCACTTGCCAACATACAAATAAGATACATGTTTTATATTGTGCTTTCATACTCTCAACAGCTTGCAGTTATTTATTTCTAATTTTCCACAAATATAACCTCGAAACTCAAAGTCAGTAACTCAAGCAGCATATTATAATCACAATCCTCGATGTATTCATCAATATTTCTTCTCTCTCGTTGTCTCGTGGAATCAATATGCAGAATGGTATTCGGATATCGTGAGCAATGCCCAAGACTGTAAAGTCTTGAGAGCGTCTAATTAGCATATTATAATCATGATTATTGATGTATTCGTCAATATAATTCCCTCTCTCTTATCTTCTTGTAAATTCAAAGGGTAAAGTTCTATTTACCCAATAAATATACTTGTTGAGCAATGTACAATCATTAATTGCATCATAAATCAAACACTATAAAGACTTTGAAGTCTATTGGAAATTCGTGAAAACTCAAAAAGCTTCAGAGTATCTGATTTTCATCTTGATTTCATACTCCTATTTATTTACGATTAACCATTCCGTTAAATTTCTACAGATATAATCTTGAAACCCAAGGGCAAGTCAAAGGGCATGTTATAATCACGATCATCGATGCATTCATCGATATAATTGCCTCTCTCTCTTGCCTTCAAAGTGCAAAATGGTATTTACCGAATGAATACACATGGTGGGCAATGCGCAATCATTAATTGCGCCATAAATCAGTCGCCTTGAAGACCGCAAAGCGTCGTAATTATCCGAGAAAGGCAGGGATTTGAATCCAGTCATAAATAAGCCGGAAACAAGGGTTCCGCGGCAACAATTGGCGCTATTAGACTAATTGCAGTTTATAGGACTTTCGAAGATTAATCCAGGAGCGTTTGGCGTTCGAACGGGACCAAGATTGATTGCAATTAAATCGGATCTACTAGGCTTTAAACCCGTTTGCTTAAAACTAATTGGTTATTTTCCTGTTGAATGCAGGTTCGGGATGCAGCGGGGATTACGGGGTAATAGGGTCGGGGATAAGGCCCTTTTGCAGGAAAACGTAAGCGGGATATTCGGAGTTAAGACGTAACGTATTTCGGGAGTCACAATAGATGCAAAAGTAGATTTAGCCGAAGAGAACGGGAACAGTCGTAGAAGTTTAAGTCTCAGTTTCTGAACGTAATAAAATGCAATCATGACGGAATTTGACGGCTCAATTAGCGGGCGGCAATATCCCTGGCTCTAACAATAAAACTCCTTATTACGACGCTCTTTATTCACTTTACTGCGTCCTCCGGGTAAAATTACGACCGCCTTCCAGAAAGTAATATGACAGAGAACAACTACCAGTTTATTTCGACATCCGGAAAACAATGTAAACAACGAATATTTCGTTTACGATTCTTCAAGCTTGAAATCTGCTTACGTTTAATTGTAAAAACGGCGTAGCGTCACGAGGCTTGCAATTTATATGGAAATAGAAGTTCCAGTCCACGTCCGGCTTCTATCGTCGGATTTTCAACCATGTCTAGCTAACGGTGCCTACGTCATATTTAGCCAGAACTTTTGTACGTATGCAAATTGCTGGGCAATTGCTGAAACACGCCTCTCGTTTGCCCTTATTCCAGCGAAATTGAAGTGGAATTGAAGAAAAACACTGTTAGGTTTGGGTTCATTGCGTGACTGGGATGATTAATGTTGTAATAATTTTAGATGGTTGTATTGACGTTTTTTCTTTTTTTTAACCCTAGTATTGAGAAATGGTAGATTATACTCCATTATATCTAGTTAGGTTGAATATGAATATAAGTATGAATAAACTATTTTTGTACCTTGCAGGTTAACATTTAGGATTTAAGTTTCGTCCATTATTTGAAGGATGAAATTTGGTTCTAAAATGGTGGAGGCGCCGGCCACGTCTATTTTAGTTCCTTTTTAATATTAAATTAGAAGAAATAATTAGTTTATAGAGGAGGTCTAAATAGTTAGAAATTGAAGTAGTTGTTAATGAGTTTCCTTTTGAAGCTTTACCCTTTATTTATGTAAATAAAGCACATGATTTATTTGTTAAACAAACTCTACCCTTAAAACTTTCGATACCAAACTTCTATTCGACCTCCAGACGGTAAGGTCAACTGATTCACGGGTCTTTTGTCCCCCCAAGAGGGTTTCGGACATAAGCCAAAAGTAAAATCAATATTATATAAAGGAGAACGGCACGTTATCACGTACAAGTTGCTTTGCTAAGAGGCGTAGTCGTAGTTTTCCACAATGAACAGATGTTGTACGTTCTCAAGATACCGCATAGTCTCACGTAGGTCGTAAAACTTTCGCAATATAGTTTTTCCGTCCTTCTTATAAAAGTCCATATAATCTTGAGGCCTATTTATTTAATAAAAAAAATCTTTATTGAAAAACTGTTGACTTAGAACACAGATTTTAATTAAATTTTAACAGGGGGATACCGTGGGTCAAGCTTACCAGGACGGTCGGATTAACTGCGAAAATTTAATTATACCTTTACCCAAGGGTGCGTTTTTTTTGCAGGGGGGTAATAAATTAATTTCCGGGCGGAAAAAGAAAACAGAACGTTACGAAATTAATGTCGGACATCGTTAGTAAGTCAATTATGTGGACGGGAGCTTTTTGCCTCGTTTTCAATTAGGAGGTAGCATACAAAAAAGGGCTGAGCTGCGAAGCACATTCGAGGGTGTAATCAAAAAAATTACCCCGTTACCTGATATCGTCCTCTATCCATCTCTTTCTAGTTAATTTACCTCCGCCACTAAATGGTAATCTCACGTATCGAACTTCCCACAAAGCGTTTATTAACTTCGAGCTTTAAAGTGCTGCGTTGGACAGAACGCAAACTGTGCTTTCGGGAAGTTCGGTTAAGCGGATTTGATGCTACCGAGACAGCCTTATAGAAAATAATAGCTCCGGGCCAACCACTCCTGCGATGCCAATAAAGCCCGAGTGACTCACAATTTAACCTCTTTAGACGCCTCGAGAGCTTTCCCTTAGAACCTTTGTTTCAACACCAAGACAAACAAAACGAAAAGTAATATCTTTTTACCAAAGTCGCCAAAACGTTAACATGAGACGACTTTGTCGTACCTTGTAAATTTGTGTCCAAAGGCCTTTCAAAGAGAGGTATCCAGCTACCTAACAAAACTAGAATGTCACCAAAGCGTCAAAGCGATTCATGTTTATTCAAGGAACGTGGAAGTTTTTGAAAGCTCGAATTTTCTGGGGATTCAAATTATTCGCCAGGGGAAGAAATTACTTCAAATTACGCCTTTGTAATATACTTAAGGTGACTCGTCCTGAATAAATGAATACTTAAAATATTTCGGGCATTGTATAAGATGAAAACTTTTGTATCTACTCGATCAATAAAGTTTTCAAGCTAATTTAGCTTTCCTGGATTAAAAAGAATTGAATTACAAATTAAAAAATGCTTATTAACATTTTTCATGTTTCCATTTACTTCAAAAAATTGTATGGAATTTGTAAAAATCAAGAAATGGTTTTTACGTTAAATTGAACCCTAAAGATTCTAATTTCTATAATAAATACTACATATATTATTTTATTTTTTAATTTTTACAACATTTTTTTTTAATTAAAATAGAAATGTCGATGAAACTTATACTCTTCATATTTAGATGTGGATATAGACCCTTCTTTTAAATATGAATTTTCACATTCTTTTATTTTTAAGTTTAATTTCTTTTGAAGAATTTAACCGGATTTTCCCGAGGGTATATTCATTTCCAGGAAATCCTATATTAAAGTGGTAAACCGCAAGAATCGATCTACTTTCTAGCTCCAATATGCGGGCCGAGCATTTAGCTTATCTCTAACATGGAATTTTTCATCGTTCGCATCATGTATTTCACCAACTCAATTAGAACGGGGATTCTGGGAATTAAAATCTTTTGAAATTCAACTCGGCTTTATAAAAATTCGTTTTAGAACGTGATTCAATCAACTAGAAGGATCCTTTTCTCTTCTCAACCAGTTAAAAGACTATTTTTATAAGCAGTTAATTAATTTTTTATGAGTATTAATTTGAAATAGTATAAGACCAGCTGGTTATTTAGAACTTTATTAAGTCCTGAGAAAGGTTCATATTGCTACCCTAGGTGTCCAATTAAGGACGACCGTATATTTCCCGAGTCCATTCCCAGTTGTACCCGGACACCGGTTTATTTATTATATTATTCAGCTTTATCGTACGACGGACATTAATTTTGTCATAGTTAGGAAAAAGGCGCGCCTCCATTGTATTCAATAATTTCATGCACTAACAGTGGTAAACTAATTACTGTGGTAATCTGGTCGAAAGCGGCATTCATTTGCCTTGTCACTTCAATGGGCTACCATAAAGGATATTGCGTTTTCAATCAGATAGCTTTCAGTGTGGCGGTCGGCGGTTGTGAATGGTTCACGTTTCGGCGAGCTTCCAGAATGCATTGTGGGGCGTAAATCCATGTTCAAAACAAATTACATAATATATTATATTGTATTTATTTGAACATAACTAATTTGTATCACTTCAACATTTCTGCGTGTGTTTTTCTGTTCAAAAATAATAAACTTGAAGGGTGTAAGGAATTATAGAGGAAAAAATGTTACTGAATTTATTTATGAAAATTAAAAAATAATAGAAATACAGTGTAACCTATTTAATTCGAACACCTCGTTGCCAAACCTCGTTCCGATTACCGGATTTTTCGGATTAACGAATATACAGTAAAAACATAATATACTTTTTTTAGAGGTACATATATTCGGAACAGTTCGGACTATCATTTCATGATTTGGTCGTTCGGATTAACGTATGTTCGGATTAACATGTGTTCGGATTAAAGAGGTTGCACTGTAATGAGAAGGGAAAAATTTTATGGAAAGTTTCGCCATAGAGTTGCTACCGTGTTGTAATCTTACTAGTTCTGATCAGTACGGTATAACCACCGGTATATGCTAACATGTGATAGTTTTCTTCAAGGTATCGTACAAAACTCAGTTGTCTTGCTGTTAAATCTTCTTTCCTAACTTCACTTTGAATGTGCTGATGACTCCAGTCTTTCTGGTTTGTGTCTAACAGCACTTTCGTATTTCAAAATTAGGGACGTCGAAACCCTGCATATCCACAATAGGTTCTCTCAAAATTTTGTATACTTTCACACAGACACTTGTTGAAGAGGGAATAAATAGATAATACGAACACGATGCCATGCATTATATAGAAGGATATAAGGTCGTAATTAAAAAACTAAGTCAAGAAGGATCAAGGTTCTTGTTAAATTAGGAATGGCAGCGACAGTGATCCTTAATTTCATTGTCGAAAACATATTCTCAGTTCAAGGTCAAAGTCAAAATATAAGGTCATGACCTTCATTATAATTTGCCGATTCACAAACCTCCTCCTAAAACTTCAAAGTCAAAGTTACTCAGTATGACTTTGACCTTGAGGTTTTAGGAGAAAGTTCGTGAATCGGTAAATATCTACTACTGGAGCTCAATGGAGAAGACGCAAAAAGAAAACACAGCCAGAGAACTAGTCATCAATTTGGTGCGTCAGTTGCAAGATCCTCAATTTACCTCCGATAGCGACGCACAGTGGTCAATGAACGGAAAAAATCCAATTTTTTGACTTTCAGTATTAGCAAAAAAGTGTTTATAAACCAATTCTTAAAACTCTTAGGATGTAGAATCAACTAAAGCCATACTTACTCTTACCACGATAGTTTATCTGTAAAGAAAGTTTAAATTTGTACGTTTTAAGTATAGTTAACCAGATCGTTATAATAGCTCGTGAGAACCTATAATATTGTCGCATCAGTCTGATATTTTAAAATTACATTAGTTGTTATTTAAAAAATATTTATTTGAGTAAATGATAATGGCCTCAGCGAAAAAAATTACTTATTCTTCTATGTTACATCGATATGTAAAGATGCTTAAAAAAATAATTGATTTTATGCACTTTTTGAATTAGAACTTGTTTGCGCCAACTGCGGCCAAGCAACTCTTTATATCTACATGTGGACTAACTTATGCTTAAAACATTTCAGTAAAATTTTGCTGCGCATACCTGCGCTTTTGTTTTTATTTAGCAAATTTCTATGTTTTATTAAAATTTTAACTTTTCGGGGTTTTCAATTTTGATTAAACCACTGAATATAAATAATGGTGATTCAAGTAACTTTATATTGTCTATACAATCGAAAACGTTTGTTTTGATTTAAAAACATCAATAGTAGTAGTGTAATTTGTGGGATAAAGCCCTCACATCTAGTTTATATTTCTATAATATGCCTTTCCAACCGTGGAGAACCAATTCCAAAACGTAAACATTAAGAGGAAAAAGGAAGAAAGAAATTCAAGACTACTTTAGAGAGCGCTTGGGTTGAAAGTGGATTGTATAAAGCAAGGTGCAGGTACAACAAATGATGGTAAGACATCTCAAAGATTTTTATAAGATACCAAATTAACTGCTGAGATTACCAATTTTGATGAGGATTTAATTCACAGATTTTCAGTTATTTTGGAAACAATTGTAACCATAACATAGATACTGATGTATTTGAGCAGTATGGTTTAGATATCGCAAGGATGTTTGTTAACAAATATCTATGGTACAACATGCCAAATATCTTACATAAGGTTCTTCTCTATGGAAAACACATAATAAGTAGTTAATTTAAACTGCACATTTTATACGAAAAAAAGAGGTATATATTTAAGTAAACCATCACTTTCGGTTACACAATTTAATTAACATTTAATATCTGAATATTTTTTATGATTATTATAACTTGTACAACGACCTATTTGTCTATTTCTATTGATAGTACCAGTTTATAGGTAAAAAATTGCCTTGGGATTCAGGTAAAGTACCACTTCCGATTGAGATATTTGGTTCAAAAGTTGATCTGATTCTTCGATCGTGATTTAAGAACTACATATAAAATATTGTCCGGATATACCTTTCGTACTAAAAGTTACAACATTTCTTTCCGAAAATATGAAGGTCTAAACTATTGCAACGCTGCCTGTTGATTTCAAGTTGAGGATCTCGCAGCTGACATACCAAATTGACGACTAGTCCTCAGGCTGTGTTCACTTTTTGTGTGTTCTCCATTGAGTTTCCACCTTCGACAACAAGCAGCGTCGCGTTGTTGTCTCCGGTAACGACGCTGCTTGTTGTTATCAACTTTAGGAACTCGCAGCTCAAGCACCAAATTAGTGACTAGTCCTCTGATTGTGTTTCATTTTTGTGTCATCTCAATTGAGCTTCTACCTTGTTCCTTGGATGTACTGTACTAATAAGAACTAATAAGTTCGAAACACATGTCTACGGTTGCAACTCTGCGGCGGAATTGCCTAATAATTATTTTCCTTTCTTATTAAGAAATATTTTTTTAGTTATATTAAAATCACCCAGACTTTATTTTTAAGAATTAAGGAATGACTTTTACGTACAATTAAAGCTTAAAAATTATATTTCCTGTAAAACATATTAAATTTATCTTACAATTGGTTATAACTAAAGAGACAAATTTTTTTTTTATTAACAGAAAATATTGATGAGACCCTTTTATTTCTGTACACTTTAATTGTATTGGACAACTTGATTGAATTACAATTTATGGTGTTAAATATGGATAGTTTCAATTTGTAATGACGGTTGCGGTTTAACACACATATCGACAAATTTATTGGAATTTCGACTCTTCATACAGAGTTTCGTCCAGTTTCATCAAAATCTGACCAAAAAATGACATGTACAATTGGTGTCGGTTAAATGGACAGGATCGTCGACGCCTACGAATTTATTAAAAATTCCGGTAATTACGAGAGCTGCCGGCCTCTATAATTGGATCTGCATATAAATTTTCAATTAAAATAAAAGTCGAAACCGTGAACGGGGCGATGACACGCGTGCAATTTCGCGTTAATTACCAAGGCAGAATTTGCTCTGTTAAAATCCGCGTTATCGGTGAATACTCAGGGAGAAATGAGATAATTTTCGTGCTGTCAGCGACACGTCTTCCGACGTCTTCTGTAAGAGACGTAAGAGATATAGCTGGATCGTCTTAGAACCGTCTTGAACCGCGTTTAGCCGTGTATAAAATAATGTAATTTGTTTCTGAAAGTAATTTGGGAAGCGGAGGAATGCACCTGGGTCGAGCTTCCCTCGGGAACTAAATCAATTCTATAGTCCTTTCGCATAGGCGGATTCCTTGAAGTTGTGGTGACCCAGATGGGGGAACTTCTCCAAGCCATAACTCCACGGAAACAGAGAGAGATTACATTTTGCGAATTTGGCTTGAAAGTTATCTACCTCAAAATGCTATACTAACATTATGTGTTAAGGATCTTTATTTATTAGGTTTTAATTTAAAATTAAGTTCAAAATACTATATCAACATTAATGTTATTTACAGAACAAAATCAACCGATTTTACATGAACCTGATGGTGATACACCCAAACGTGTTGTTACAGAAACAATTTCTCCAAAAACGTCTTGAAAATAAGGTTTAACTGTCACCTCAACATCTCTACAATAATTATTTTCAGCCGCGTAATCGTATTTCCATTCGAATGCATTAACTACACCGCTATTTAAAATTTGTCCTGTGTAAATATCCGAGATGTCAATAAAATATAACGCACATGTTTCGTAATCTATTGGAGCCCACCATTTGATATGTAAAATGTCTTTTACTATCGTTCTGAGGTTTCTAATCGGACCGATATCGACATGAGGAGCAAATTTATCTAGAAAAATTTATTGGCAATAAATTCTGTTATAAATTTTTTTAGAAAAATAAATTAAAAATATAAATTACCAGTAAGTTGATTTGAATAATAAGTTCCTCCACTCACACCGTTATAAATCGGTGTTATTGCCAAGTCAATCAATTTACAAAGAGCTCTTCCTTCCCAGTAATTATACGACTGGTTTAAATTTTTATTTATTGTTTGTTGGTACTCTGCAAACCAATAATAAGTTTGATAATACTTCACTTCGTAATCCAAGCCGCAAATTTCATATCCACTTGGAGGTTTATAAGAAACTTTCATCTCTGTGTCTGTTACTTCAATGAGTACGTCAGTAACATATCCCAATTGACCTAATAAATCAATTATATTTTAATACCATGGATAGTTAGAGGTAAAGAGTACCTACCTGTACAACCCACTCTCCTCTCAGAGTCATTTTCGTTTTGATCAGATTTTATAAGATCTAACAATAAAATCGTTAGATAAGTTTTTTAAATGTTTTTACTTACCAGATCTAATTCCTGTTAAAAGAAGGGATAAAATTATAGTAATTATTAGTAAATTCATTCTGATACTGATATTAAAGTAAATTTAATGTCGTGAAATAAGAATTTTATGAACTGGACACCAAGTAATGATGAAAGATTATATTTATAGTCTTTCTAAATCAATAAATTAATAAATTAATAAACTCCTTACATTTGGAATTAATACCAATAAATTCTTGGGTTATATTAGTTTCGGTTAAAGGTCTTTTTAAAATTTACTTAAAATGTTTTTGTGATAATTAGAATAAATTTCACTTTTACTATCAAAAATGAAAATGTTAAGGTTTAATTTAAGGCAGCAATCATTTTTTAATCTATATAAATAACCTCTATATTATTCTTTAATTTTGATCAAATTTGGTTAAAAATTAGTTAAAATTAGTTAGTTAAAACTATATATAGTAGAACTCCAATTATTCGAACTCCGACTATCCGAATCGGTTTCAGAAAAAAAAAAAATTAAGAAAAAGTTAGATAATCTTTCACTTTGGTATGTTATTTTTTTTGTGAGTACGTTTCGGCGTTCATCATGACTTCGAAAAGAAAACGTGTTGTGTTATCGTTAGCCGATAAACTAAAAGTTATAGGCCAATCAGATAAAGGTGTTATCGGTAAACAGTTAGCTCAGATGTACGGTGTTGGACAAGCAACGGTTTCAGACATTAAAACGAGCAAACCTACACTTTTAAACTTCGTGTCAGCGCTTGAAAACGAAGATGGAAGTTCTTCAAGAAAATCAATTAAGACAGCAACAAACAAAGATTTAGAAGATGTCGTCTTCAAGTGGTTTTTGCAGCAACGTTCTATGGGAAACCGAATTTCAGGCCCAATTCTTTGCGAAAAGGCTAAGATTGTAGCTCAGAAGCTTGGCTATTTATCCTTTAAAGCAAGCAACGGCTGACTAAGAAATTTCAAGTTCAGGAAAGGTATTCGTGAATGAAATTTAAGTAGCAAGAAGTTATCAGCAAACGTCAAAACTGCAAAAGATTTTATTAAAAAAATTAAACTTGTAGCAGACTCCTTCGATTTTGAGTTTTTGTACAACTCCGATGAAACCAGTTTTCTTTGGAAAGCTTTGCCTAAAACCACTTTAGCCTCTAAAAGGGAATGTAGTGCTCCAGGACATCAAGAGAGTAAAGAACGCGTTACGGTGCTTAATTGCGCGAACTCTATGGGAAGCCATAAAATACCCCTTCTTTTGATAGGGAAGTCAAAACGTCCAAGAGCATTTGGAAATGCGAAAAAACTTCCCCTTTTTTATAAAAACCAGCTCAAGGCTTAGATGACTGTAGCATTGTTTTGCCAAATGGTACGACGAAATTTTCATCCTCCAAGTGAAAAAGCGACAAAAATCTCTTGGAAAAGAAGACAGTAAAGTACTGTTAATTGTAGATAATGCACGAACTCATCCCACCGAAGAATTGTTGGAAAGAGGGAACGGCCAGTTTACAACAATCTTTTTACCACCAAACGTCACAAGCTTGTTACAACCAATGGACCAGTCTGTTATCAAAACCATGAAACGCCATTATAGAAGGCAAATTTTAAGAAAACTTTTGGTAGAGGGCGAAGACGAAGAGGATGTGTTGGCTAACTATAAAAATATTAATTTGAAAAATTCCACTTACACGGTGGCGGAAGCTTGGAGCTTGATTAACTCATTACTGGCCGCTAAAAATCCTTACTTCACCCGACGTAAAACCGGGCCTTAGTCATTCAAATAACTAGTGAATTTATTCAAAAATGAGTAATTTCATTTAATATGGTACTCCTCAAAATATTTTTCTGCACATAAACGCATTTGACAATATCCGTATACGAAGCAGGTTTCTTTTCCTTTGTCGTGATTTTTGCAGACTTTGCAACGTTTCCGAGGAAATTTTTTTTCCGAACTATAATTTTTATCAATCTGTGCTTTTTTTTTTATATTTCTTGAAAGCCTAGTCTATCTTTACAAGAGATTATTTTTGATGGACCTCTGGATTTTCGTCCAATCTTTAGCAACTTGTAGTAAATAACAGGTAAATTTTATTTTTTTTGCCGGTTTGATTTTTTATATAAATGAATGTCGCCTTCAGATATTCGCAACAAGTTTTAAAATCCTCTGTGTAATAACTTCTTAGCTCTCTGTCTGCTAAACTATGTGCTTCCCATTTTCTGTCAAAAATCTTTCTAACCCACCATCGTCTTTTCTTCCGCTTCGCTTTCGATTTTAACAGCTGATTCATTCTTTGCGCTAAAATAACACCAAAACCTGAACTCACCATAGCACAAAGCCTCAACGAGCAGTTGGTTCATGGTGGGCTTTCCACGATCAATTAAATCACGTTTTCGTTGATACTGCAAACCGTGTGAACGGCTCACGTTCTACGACTGACAAGGTTTCTTCAGCATTTTCACGACAGAAAGTGCAAAAGTATGATACACTTTCGTTTTCACGTTCGATTATCTTTGCGATGTGCCTAAACAAGCAATAGAACAAACTGATTGTGTAAAAACGTATTAGTACGTCAACGGCTTCTGGGTTGGGAAGAAAAAATGACGTATTAATACGTCAGCGGCCTGTAATGAGTTAAGCTAGTTATATTAAGACGTGTGTGGGACAAGTTGAAAGGCATATCAACTGAAGAAGAGAAGGAAAAGGAGAAAAAGGAAAAAGAAGCTCAAGAAAAGGAAAGGGAAGAGACAGAAGAAGATGAGGATGACATGTCACTTGAGGAATTAAGAAATATTTTTATGAAAATTCCTGGATGTTCAGAAGTTAATTCTGAAAATGTAGAAGAGTGGATGATGTGTGATTCGTCAGATCCTGGGTTTCAAATTCTGAATGATGATGAACTTATTGAAAGTATGAGAGAAGATAGTATTCAGGAAGATGACCTTAATATCGAAGTTGAAGCAGACATGAGACCATCAGCTAGTGAAGCATTTGCCGGCCTTGAAACTGCATTGAAGTGGATGGAACATCAGGCTGAGTATAATCATATGCAACTTCTCACTATCAAGGGGATACGTGACGTGGCTGCCCGAAAACGGACCAAGACAGTCAAACAGCTTACTCTGACCGGGATGTTCAGCAAATAATTTTATTTACCAGGAATGTACAGCACCGGCCCGCTATATAACATCTAAAAATATTGCCTTCTCATTTAATTAATTAAAAGTTCAAACAGTGCTGAAAAGAACATTTTTCTTTAAAATATATAATATATGTGCGGTTTTTTTTTTTGAAAAATCCAATTATCCGTATTTTTGATTATCAGAATGTGGTCCGATCCCATTTGATTTGGATAATTGGAGTTCTACCGTATTTTTTATTTTATTTTATTTTTTGTGGCAATTAGAATTAATTTGATTTTTTAAATCGAAAATAAAATATTTCAACTTCAATTTCATGTAAAAATCATTCCTTAATTTTTATAAATAAAGTCGTCTCGATTTTTCAAGGTTGGATGATTTTTTAAAAATAGGATTTTAGTCGTTTTATTTGGAAAGATTGATCGATACTAGGATTATGTTTAAAAGATGTTATTATTTTATTAGATACAATACAAAATTAATCAATTTAACATGAACCTGATGGTGGTGGACCTAAACGTGTTACTGCAGAAACAATTCCTCCACGAACTTCTCTAAAATAAGATTCTACTTTTACCTCAACGTCTCTACAATAATTATTATCAGCGGCGTAATCGTATTTCCATTCAAATCCTTGAAAGCCATCGTAATTTAAAACTTCTCCCGTGTAAAGATCCGTAGTTTCAATAAAGAATACGAACGGACAAGTGTCGTAATCTATCGGAGTCCACCATTTGATATGTAAAATGTCTGTTACAGTCAATCTTAGATTTCTAATCGGACCGATATCGATATGAGGAGTAAATTTATCTGGAAAATTTATTGATATGTTTTGATAAAATTTCCTGGAAATAGAATTAGATATAAAAATTACCTGTAAATTGATTGGAATCGTAAGTTTCTCCAGGTACTCCATTATAACTTGGTGTTATGCTTAATTCGATTAATTTACAAAGAGCTCTTCCTTCCCAGTAATTATAAGATTGGTTTAAATTTTTGTTGAATGTTTGTTGATACACAGCTAAATTAAAACCTTGCCAGTAAACTACTTTGTAATCTAAATCACAATCTTCAAATCCAAGTGGAGGTTTATAAGAAACTTTCATTTCTGTATCAGTTACTTCTATACCTACACCAGTAACTGTTCCCATTGGACCTAATAACAAAAAAAAATTTATTATCATGTTATACAATTAAATAAAGGTAAAAAATATCAACCTGTACAATCTGTTTCATCTTTTATAACCAAATTCTTTTTCATTCCAGAATCATTTTGGTTTTGATTTTTTGGTGAAAGATCTAAATTCGTTTCATCGTTTATAATCCAATTTTTTTTCATCCAGGTTTCATTTTCACGTATATCTGGTGGTGTAAGATCTAGAGTTGGATTTTTTAAAAACATCTTATTAAAAAAAATTGTTTTACTTACCAGCTTTAATTCCCGTTAAGAGAAAAGATAGAACTATAGTAAATGCTAACGAAGTCATTTTGATACTGATACTAAAATAAATATGAAAGGGGAATCTTATTTATTGAAGATAAATGATGACGGATTGTGTTTGTAATCATTTCTAATCAATATATCTATAAATTACTAAAGTACTTGAAGAAAGAAAACACATAGATTAAATCTTATTTTACTTTTGAATCTTTTTTTATCAAAGATTTTTTTGCAAATCAAATTATAATGTATTGTTGAATTTCCTGCTACTATTGAGTTGATTATATCTATAGATTGATTAGGTTCATGAGAGTTTACTTCCTATAGTTCGTGGAATCTCGCAATCATTGCATGTAATCGTGTCTATTCGTGTATTTATTTTCACAGAATCAAAAATGCAACAATCGCTGAAAGATCACGTGCGATGATTAGATAATTACTATTAAAATCTAATTCCGCATTTCTGTGTTCTTTTTGTCTATTGTCTAATTGTGATCTTTTATTGCAGATTTATTAAAGAAGACATTCACGCATTGCATCACCATTGTCTCAAAGTTAACATTGTAAAACCAGATTAATAAGGTAAAATAAAGTACCATGTATTTAAACAGTTTGGACTTTTATTAAAAACCCCCAAACTCACAACAACATTATCTTTATTCACATGATCCTGAAGATGCACCTAATCTAATAGACTTAAATACACCTCCGCCACTGACTCCTCTATACGTAGATTCAACTTTAGCAATAACATATTTACAGTAATTATTATCAGCCGCGTAATCATATTTATATTCAAAACCTTGATGAGTGTCATTTACTATGAATACTGATTCGGTTACGTCTACCATTTGTATATTGAAAACCATTAAACAATCATCGTAATCTTCTGGTGACCACCACCTTAATTGTAAAACGTCGGTAATTTCCAATCGAAGATTTCTAACTGGACCGATGTCAATATGAGCATCAAATTTATCTACAAACAGAAAATTTAGCAACTGTAAAAGGTGTTAAATTTTATAAGTTACCTGTAAATTGGTTAGATTGATACACTTCTCCGTCTATTCCTTCATAAATTGGAGTTACATCGATATTTACTAATTTACAAAGAACTCGTTCTTCCCAATAATTAAACGATGCTTGTAAATTTGTAGTTTTTGTCTCTTGATATTTTAATAGATTAGCACCATTCCAAAAAACTACTTTGTATTCCATCTTACAATCTTCATATCCAGATGGAGGATCGAAGGTTATTTCTATTTCAGTGTCGGTTACTTGTATCATCATGTTTTGAACCATGCCAATATCTCCTAAAAGATAACAAAAAGTAAATTTAACTGTATTAAAAACTAATACAATCTAACATACCATTGCATGCTTTAGTTCCATTATTTTCTGCTATAGCACTTGAAACAAACAACGTTAAAATAAAAGTGGCAAATAAACCTTTCATTTTGGAAATGTTCTAAAGGAAAATAATCGGGTTGGTTCCTTATATACCAAAATGATTATAAAATTTTACTTAAAAAGTTTAGAGTAAACATACTTTTTCTTATTAATTCGATATGAAGTTTACTTCAAATAGTATTTGATCCATTTATCTACTAAGTATGTTTACTTACTTATTTTTGTATTAACAAGTTTGTAGATTAATAAAATTTGTCCTTTTAAAATTTATCGATTTTTTAGTTACACATGAAAAAACTGCAATCAATGCTTAACCACTTGTATCAAAAATAGATGTCATAATAAATATATTTTTTTAATAATATTTGTAATAAGGAAAAAAAAACTACAGGTTAAATCTTATTCTATTTTAATTCACTGTTATCAAATATTATTAACAAGTCAAATTTTACAAGGTAATTGAATTGAACCCGTAACAGCTCCACCACTAACACCTCTGTACATAGACTCAACTCTTACAATTACATTTGTACAATAGTTATTATCAGCAGCGTAATCGTATTTATATTCCACGCCTTGATGAACATCATTTACTATATAATTTCCGTATGTGTCCATAATTTCGATTTTGAAAACTATGGAACAATTATCGTAATCAACCGGTGACCACCATCTTAATTGTAAAACGCTAGTAACTTCAAGTCGAAGATTTCTCACCGGACCCATATCAATACGTCTATCAAATTTATCTAAATGTTCAGAAAAATAAAATAAACAATAAGAAATGAGATATTAAAGGTTATATAGGGTGCGTAGAAAGTCCTTAAGGTTGGTATTTCCTGATGTATTAACGGAAGTAGTTTAAATATTGATATGAAATTGTTGTGTCTATAAAATGTTATGGTGATCAAGGACATCGTTTTTCTTTAATTTTCATGTGTAAACTGTTTCTCATGAAAAGTATTATTGATAAAAAAAAATAATAAAATATTTGGCACGTTCTCTTAAAGTAAAAAACGAACGAACCTACTTCAAATATCTTTGCAACAAAATTTTAGTTTAAAGAAAATTTAATATCTACAATTGGTGACCCAGACGAACTTTAAAACAAGCCACCTCATCATTAGGAAGTCAAAAAATCTCAACAGCACAAGGTTGGTTAATATCAGAAAGCTGCGCTACTTCAGATTATTCAAAATCTTGTGAAGAGTCGAGGAAGCCTTCGTCTTAAAAACAGACCATACGAAGAAATCCAACAGGTTAAAATATGGAGAACATGATGGGTTTTAGCCACTGTTAGACGATTTTGGCCTTGTATGAGGTAATGGAATTCCGTTAAGAGCACTAGTAAGACCCGTTGAAGTGAGTCTGGGAATATGGAACTAATTCCTCATTTAAAATGCCAAACAAGTAGTTTTTGGCTTTTACTTTCGCTTCAGGGTCCGCAAAAACTAACAATATTTTACCATTTGAGATGATTCCAGCCTAAACCACCATAGACCTGGTCCGATTTGACGAGTATTCTGTTGTTCTGTTTATTGAAGAATCACTCTATGGCGAAGAGCTTTTCATCCGAAAACACCCAATTGCGATGGTGTGCAGAACCAAGGTACTAGAACATTTGACGACAATGTTGAAGCCGTTTCAATTTCATACCATTATCAATCGCATGGGTAGTCGGTATTTTGATTACTTTGAATCTCAGAATGTCATTAAGTATTGTAAGGACTAATCTTCGCAAGAATCTTTCAAGATTTTGGCTTGACACTTATTACGTAACGTTTTTGATTGTTGATAGGTTTGTTATAAAGATAGTAACGAACAAAATACAATTAGCAAAACGATAACAATTAATAAAAATAAAACCTACACAAAAAATGAATGAAATTATGGGTTTCCAAACATACCTTTAAAGACTTTCTACGCCCCTTTAACCGTTAGACTGTTACGAGAAGCGATAGCGCTTCTTTCATTTATGTCGAAAACCGCGATGCATCGTTTCACTTTGCCTTTGTTGCACCATTGGAATAAACGTAGTCTGACCTCACGCGTACTTTGCTAAAGTCAACATCAAGTCAAAATATGTCCCGCAGTTTTCGATCGTTCTTGCAAAAATTGCTTAGCAGTCAAACGGTTAAATTACCTGTAAATTGGTTTGTTTTAATAGTTTCTCCTTCTTTTCCTTGGTAAATCGGTGTTATATCCAGATTTACTAATTTACAAAGAATTCGTTCTTCCCAATAATTAAACGTTGCTTGTAAACTCGTAGTTTTTGTCTCTTGATATGTTAAAAGATTACCACCATTCCAATAACGAATTTTGTATATCACACCACAACCTTCATATCCAGATGGAGGGTTGTAAGTTATTGCCATATCTGTGTCGGTTACTTCAATCATCAGGTTTTGAACCAAACCAATATCACCTAAAAAAATAATATAAATTATAAATTAAGACTATAATAATGAAGAAAACACGAAAGAAAATAATAAGAAAATTGAAATAATTTAACATACCCGAACACGCTTTAGTTCCATTATTTTCAGCTATAGAATTAGAAATAAATAAAATTAAAATAAAACCTCCAAATAAACCTTTCATTTTGATGAAAAGTTGTTCTAATAGAAAATAATCGAGTTGATTCCTTATATAGGGTACCAAAGATTATAAAATTAAATATTGAGCAAGTACAACTTACCCAACTAATTCGATAAACACTTTACTTTAAAGGATATTTAGTTCTTTTATCTATTAAATATTGAGTAACTAACACTTTTGCAAGTAATTGGAAAAACACTTTAAATTAAAGAGTACATATCTAATCAACTATCCTTTAAGTATGTTTACTTACCAATTTATTTCAAATACCTAGTTAAAAAAAATGAATAAATTCCTTACCTTTGGAATTAATACCAATAAATTCTTGGGTTATATTAGTTTCGGTTAAAGGTCTCTTTAAAATTTTCTTTAATTTTTTTTGTGATAATTAGAAAAAATTTGACTTTTACTATCAAAAATTAAAACGTTAATGTTTAATTTAAGGCAGCAATCATTCTTTAATCTATATAAATAACCTCTATATTATTCTTTAATTTTGATCAAATTTGGTTAAAAATTAGTTAACTATATACAGCCGGCCCAATTCATCTTGGCCGATGAAAGTCACGAAAAATGCGCAGACGAAGGAGTGCGACAGTAAATCGTTGGAGAAAGATGGGTGTATTCGTTAGATAGTAGCGGCAAGTATAGACCGCGGCAAAAGTTGACCTGTACAAAAACATGTACAGGTATTGTATTGTAAATTTTAAACAGGTAAATTTTTAATAATGAATTTCTTTGTAGTAGGTTATTTTTCAGGGTTTTTAAGTTTAAAAGTTATTTTTAAATTAACAAACCCATTAATAAAACATATTTTAAGCTGCAAATAGTACAATATCTGCTAAAACAATTAACAAAAATAATAAATAAATAAGAACTTTATTTTCACTTTACTTTCCGCCATCTCGAACTTAAATATTATCTCACGCACTTATACACAAACTTTTGCTTTGATCTGTACACGATCAGTACTCTGTTGAGTATACTACGCAAATGAGCTCTCTAAGAATCCCCCACCTATTGTTACTGCGCAGGTGATCTCGGAAGGCCAAGATGGTTTGGGCCGGCTTGTACAGTAGAACTCCAATTATTCGAACTCCGACTATCCGAATCGGTTTCATAAAAAAAAATTAAGAAAAAGTTAGATAACCTTTCGCTTTGGTATGTTATTTTGTTTGTAAGTACGTTTCGGCGTTCATCATGACTTCGAAAAGAAAACGTGTTGTGTTATCGTTAGCAGTATCGGTAAACAGTTAGCTGAGATGTACGGTGTTGGACAAGCAACGATTTCAGACATTAAAACGAGCAAACCTACACTCTTAAACTTCGTGTTAGTGCTTTAAAACGAAGATGAAAGTTCTTCAAGAAAATCAATCAAGACAGCAACAAACAAAGGTTTAGAAGATGTCATCTTCAAGTGGTTTTTGCAACAACGTTCTATGGGAAACCCAATTTCAGGCCCAATTGTTTGTGAAAAGGCTAAGATCATAGCTCAGAAGCTTGGCTATTTATCCTTTAAAGCAAGTAACGGCTGGCTAAAAAATTTCAAGTTCAGGCACGGTATTCGTGAATGAGATTTAAGAGGCGAGAAGTTATCAGCAAACTTCAAAACTGCAAAAGATTTTATTAAAAAATTTAAATTTGTAGCAGACTCCTTCAATTCTGAGTTTTTGTACAACGCCGATGAAACTGGTCTTCTTTGGAAAGCTTTGCCTAAAACCACTTTAGCCTCTAATAGGGAATGTAGTGCTCCAGGACACAAAGTGAGTAAAGAACGTGTTACGGTGCTTAACTGCGCGAACTCTACGGGAAGCCATAAAATACCCCTTCTTTTGATAGGGAAGTCAAAACGTCCAAGAGCATTTGGAAATGCGAAAAAACTTCCCCTTTTTTATAAAAACCAGCTCAAGGCTTGGATGACTGTAGCATTGTTTACCGAATGGTACGACGAAATTTTCATCCTCCAAGTGAAAAAGCGACAAAAATCTCTATAATGCACGAACTCATCCCACCGAAGAATTGTTAGAAAGAGGGAACGGCAAGTTTACAACAATCTTTTTACCACCAAACGTCACAAGCTTGTTGCAATCAATGGACCAGTCTGTTATCAAAACTATGTAACGATATTCTAGAAGGCAAATTTTAAGAAAACTTTTGTAGACGCGAAGACGAAAAAGATGTGTTGGCTAGCTATAAAATTATTAATTTGAAAGATTGCACTTACATGGTGGCGGAAGCTTGGAGCTTGATTAAGCCAGTTATATTAAGACGTGCGTGGAACAAGTTGAAAGGCATATCAACTGAAGAAGAGAAGGAAAAGGAGAAAAAGGAAAAAGAAGCTCAAGAAAAGGAAAGGGAAGAGACAGAAGAAGATGAGGATGACATGTCACTTGAGGAATTAAGAAATATTTTTATGAAAATTCCTGGATGTTCAGAAGTTAATTCTGAAAATGTAAAAGAGTGGATGATGTGTGATTCGTCAGATCCTGGGTTTCAAATTCTGAAGGATGATGGACTTATTGAAAGTATGAGAGAAGGTAGTATTGAGGAAGATGACCTTAATATCGAAGTTGAAGCAGACATGAGACCATCAGCTAGTGAAGCATTTGCCGGCCTTGAAACTGCATTGAAGTGGATGGAACATCAGGCTGAGTGTAATCATATGCAACTTCTCACTATCAAGGGGATACGTGACTTGGCTGTCCGAAGACGGACCAAGGCAGTCAAACAGCTTACTCTAACCGAGATGTTCAGCAAATAATTTTATTTATACGCCGTACCAGCTATAGTGAAAGTGACTCATCGCTTAAAAGCGTATGAACAGATGTACTAATAATATGCGCTCTCTTTCTAAGACACATCAACTTATTTGTACCGCATGCGCAATATTGTACCATAAATCGATGAGTCACTTTCACTATAGCTGATACGACGTATATTAGAAAAGTACAGCACCAGCCCGCTATATAACATCTAAAAATGTTGCCTTCTCATTTAATTAATTAAAAGTTCATACAGTGCTGAAAAGAACCTTTTTCTTTAAAATATATAATATATGTGCCGTTTTTTTTTTTGAAAAATCCAATTATCCCAATTTTTGATTATCCGAATGTGGTCCGATCCAATTTGATTCGGATAATTGTAGTTCTACCGTATTTTTTATTTTATTTTTTTTGTGGCAATTAGAATTAATTTGACTTTTTAAATCAAAAATAGAATATTTCAAGTTCAATTTAACGTAAAAATCATTCCTTAATTTTTATAAATAAAGTCGTCTCAATTTTTCAAAGTTGGATGATTTTTTTAAAATAGGATTTTAGCCGGTTTATTTGGAAAGATTGATTGATACTAGGATTATGTTTAAAAGATGTTATTTTATTAGATACAACACAAAGTTAATCAGTTTAACATGAACCTGATGGTGGTGGACCTAAACGTGTTACTGCAGAAACAATTCCTCCACGAACTTCTCTAAAATAAGATTCTACTTTTACCTCAACGTCTCCACAATAATTATTATCAGCGGCGTAATCGTATTTCCATTCAAATCCTTGAAAGCCATCGTAATTTAAAACTTCCCCGTGTAAAGATCCGTAGTTTCAATAAAAAATACGCACGGACAAGTATCGTAATCTATCGGAGTCCACCATTTGATATGTAAAATGTCTGTTACAGTCTATCTTAGATTTCTAATCGGACCGATGTCGATATGAGGAGTAAATTTATCTGGAAAATTTATTGACATATTTTGATAAAATTTCCTGGAAATAGAATTAAATATAAAAATTACCTGTAAACTGATTTGAATCGTAAGTTTCCCCAGGTACTCCATTATAACTTGGTGTTATGCTTAATTCGATTAATTTACAAAGAGCTCTTCCTTCCCAGTAATTATACGATTGGTTTAAATGTTTGTTAAACGTTTGTTGGTACACAGCTAATTTAAAACGTTGCCAATAAACTAATTTGTAATCTAAATCGCAATCTTCAAGATTGCGATTTAGATTAAATCTTATTTTACTTTTGAATCTTTTTTATCAATGATTATTTTTTTTTGCAAATCAAATTATAATGTATTGTTGAACGGTTTCCTGTTACTATTGAGTTGATTATATCTATAGATTGATTAGGTTCATGAGAGTTTATTTCCTATAGTTCGTGGAATCTCGGAATCATTGCATGCAATCGTGTCTATTCGTGTATTTATTTTCACAGAATCAAAAATGCAATTCCCGCTGAAAGATCACGTGCGATGATTAAAGAATTACTATTAAAATCTAATTCAGCAATTTTATATTCTTTTCATCTATTGTCTAATTGTAATCTTTTATTGCAGATTTATTAAAGAAAACATCGAAGTATTGCATCACCATTGTCTTAAAGTTAACATTGTAAAATCAGATTAAGTTCAGCAAAGCGTCGAGTAGAAACTTTAGAGTTGATATACCTGTGTAGAAACTTCATCTAAGGTAAAATAAAGTACCACGTATTTAAACAGTTTGGACTTTTATTTAAAAAAACCCAAATTAACAACAGTATTATTTTTATTCACATGATCCTGAAGATGCACCTAATCTAATGGACTTATTGTTAGATACCTCCGCCACTAACTCCTCTATAAGTAGATTTAACTTTAGCAATAACATATTTACAGTAATTATTATTTACGAGAACCCACACACGAGCGATAAAAATGGGATCATTTTGCAATTAATATCCAAGTAATTTGAAATTTTGGTTGCCAATCTGTCGCTCGGTGTGCAGAGGTCCTAACTTTTACTTTTTCTAACTTTTACATTTCCCTATCTGACTCCAAATAAAATACAAATCACACGTAGAAAAAAATTTTTTGACTCTATCGAGATCTTAACCCATTAGCCAGTGTCGGCTAAACATTCAATCAAATTTTCGAAAAATGTGATTTGATTTTAATTAACTTTTTAACATTTGTTTTAAATTGAACCTAACATAACTCCTTCTGGTTTAAGTACCTCCAAGGTTTTCTTCGTATAGACAGTTCAAAAATGCATTTACAATAACAATTAGAAATAAATTTCCTTACTTCCAATGGATTCACATTGGTTACTAAACTTTTACATTTTCTAACTGTAACTTTTACGTATGTGACCAAGTAAAATACAAACTACACGTTGAAGAAAATTTTTTTTTGGCTATATTAGGGTCTTATCCCATTAGCTAATGTCGACTAAACATTTAAGTAGTAAATGTTCATCAGCCGCGTAATCATATTTATATTCAAAACCTTGATGAGTTGTAATGCTTGGGGGTTCGATAATTAACTAATTAACCCCATCGCTGTACCGTCATTAATAAAAATGAACGGGGTAACGTAGCCGCCACCAGGGCAAGGTTTTTTCCCCGGGAAAACCTTCCGGAAAATCCGTGGATTCTTGCGCCAAGGCTCTGATTCGAAATGCAAAAGTGTTGTAGGGTAGAAAATGATATAAAAAAAACTACTTTATTTTTTTATAATCAAAAAACTTTAATTAATTAGATTCAGCAAAAAGGGATATTAATCTTTATTGAATAAAAACACAAACCTAACCTTAAAAGTTTATTGAGAAAAATGCAAAACTTTATTAATCTAATTAATCAAGAGGATAGCTATGCGAATTCCTAATTCAAATAATTATTAACCGGAGAGATTTGTCTAATAGTAAATATTTACTCAGGCTCAGAAAACTCACCCCCTTTTCCTCAACCACAAAACCCATTGGTTTGCGGTTATGCCCTCAGTTTGTGCTCCGCGAAGATGGTTAAATTACTATAACGGAGATAAACCCCGGATGGGATGGAACTCGGACGCGAAATCTGAACCCGTGAAAAACCGTCGATGTGTTGAATAGCTTCTCAAAGCACGTCCAACACATCTTCGCGGAGAAGAAATTCTTCTTTACTCGAAAAGAACCCCGGGAAGAGAGAGTGTTTCAAACGGGAACTCTTCCTTAAGTAAGGTCGGTTAGAAACGTGGTGGGAGATATTTTTGGACGTTTTTTTTTCTACTAACAATAAGTAAAATTCCAAATACGTACGTCTCGACTTTAATAATTTGTAGAAAAAAATCCTTATTTTAAACTTTCTCTACCTGCCAACAGGCACTTTTTTTAAAAGTGACATTTTTATTGCATATAATTTATGGGTTTAGGACTTTCGAGTCCCCCGTACCTTGAAGTGAAAACACCAAATACAAAAATTAATGAATTATTGCAGAGTGTCATTGATTAACTTTTTTATCTAAAATTTTTCTTCTGAAATTTGAAAATTTTAAAATTTTTTTGATAAGATTTAGAATAAAACGGTCTGTTTTAATTAAAATTAGAATGTTTTTGGTTTCATTTAGAAAAAAAATCAGTTCAAAATATTTAAAATTCAATTTTATACGATTTTTTTTTAAATGGTCATTTTTTTAATAATCAAAAATTTTTAACCGGAAAAACATTTTTTACCAACTTTATAAAGTTTTTTTATTTTATTTTTTTTTGATAAGATTTAGAATGAAACGGTTTTTAGTTAAAACTAGAATCTTTAATCTAAATTTTGATAAAATTTTAAGTCTCAATAACAATTAGTTTCTCAGATATGAATTTTTAAAAATTGACTAGTATTTCAATAAATTAGCACCATTCCAATAAACTACTTTGTATTCCATATTACAGCTTTCATATCCTGATGGAGGATCGAAGGTTATTCCTATTTCAGTGTCGGTTACTTGTATCATCATGTTTTGAACCTTGCCAATATCCCCTAAAAAATAACAAAACGTAAATTTAACGGTATTAACAACTAATATAATCTAACATACCACTATTTTTAGTTCTATTATTTTCAGATATAGCACTAGAAATAAACAAAGTTAAAATAAATCTGGCAAATAAGCCTTTCATTTTGGAGATGTTCTGCCGAAAATAATCCAGTTGATTCCCCATATACCAAAAAGATTATAAAATTTTACCGAAAAAGTTTTGAGTAAACAAACTTTTTCCTTTTAATTCGATTTGAAGTTTACTTCAAACGGTATTTGATCCATTTATCTATTATCTTCAAGTATCTTTATTTACTTATTTTTTATTAAAATAAGTTCATAGATTAGTGAAATCTGTCCTTTTAAAATTGAAACTGCTATCAATGTTTAACCACTTGTATGAATAGATATAATAAAAAATATATTCTTTTGAAAATATTTATAATAAGACAAACATAAGAAAATAAGAAAACAACAAATTAAATCTTATTAAATTCTAATTCACTGTTATCAAATATTATTAACAAGTCATATTAACAAGGTAATTGAATTGAACCCGTAACAGGTCCACCACTAATATCTCTATAGATAGACTCGACTCTTACAATTACATTTGTACAATATATATCATCAGCAACGTAATCGTATTTATATTCCATGCCACGATAAATTTCATTTACTAAATAATTTCCGTATGTGTCCATAATTTCGACTTTAAAATAGATGGCACAACTATCGTAATCAACCGGTGACCACCATCTTAATTGTAAAACGTTGGTAACTTCAAGTCGAAGATTTCTAACAGGACCTATATCAATACTTTTATCAAGTTTATCTAAAAGTTCAGAAAAATAAAATAAACAATCAGAAATGAGATATTAAAGGTTATACAAGGCAAGGGCGGTCCTATGTTAGAATTGTAGGGGGGGTAAAACCTTCTACTGTATACTGTACACGTTCTCAAATTTTTTTCGTAATTAACTCTATTTCACTTAGTTTGACATATTTTCCAAAAATAAAAAAAGAAGAATGGATTTTGTTGTTTAAGTTGTTTAATCGTAAATAAAACAGTTAATGTAAATCTTTGTAATTTATTGTGCCTGGCCTGGGGGGGGGTAATTACCCCCAGTACCCCCCCCCCCCCCGTAGGACCGCCCTTGATACAAGGTGCGTAGAAAGTCTTTAAGGTTAGTATTTCTTGATGTATTAACGGAAGTAGTTTAAATATTGACATGAAATATTAACAGAACGTTTACTCAAGTATTATAAACACGAAAATTACATTAAATTTCGAAGTAATTCCCTTTGATATTGATCTTTTTAAAGGCGGAGAGAAATGTATCTACTGCAGAACACAGGTAATCCTCATAAAGTTCTTTCCATGCCATCTGCACGAAACAATTTCCGATTATTCAAACTTTCGTGGGAAGGCGAGCAAGATTTCGTCTTAGAAAGAGACCATATGGAGAAATCCAACAGGTTCAAATATTGACCATAGCTTTTCTTCTCGCGGATACTTCTTCTGGTTCTGTTGCTGACCCCTTATCGCCACTACTTTTTTAGATTTGGTATACCACATACTATAACTGATGACCAAGGGAAACAATTTGATTCTCGTCTTTTTCGCAATTTAATAAGATTATTGGATCTCGTTAGATTCATACTTCTACGACCTTCCACTTGTTCTTTTAGGGATTAGATCCTCTCTTAAAGAAAATCTACGTTGTTCTCCCGCCGAGTTGGTGTATGGTCAACCTTTTCGACTTCCTGGAGGATTTTTCCTTGACTCACATTTATCTTTTGAAACTGAACCACTTCTTTCAAGCTTATGAGAAACATTCGTGAACCTTAAACCTATACCAACTGCTTTCCATTCCTCATACAAAACTTTTGTCCACAAGGAATTATCATTTTCAGAATACGTTTGTCTTAGACTTGAAGGTTTTCGAACTTCTTTCTCGACCAGCTTTCTTGTTAAATGAAAACATTGTTGATCAATGTGATAAACCTTCTTTTTCTGTTTCTAAATGTAAAGTTCATTTCAATACTTTATAAGTATGTGACCTGGTCTACGAAAAGGAGGCTTAAGTGTGAAAACAAGTTTTCGAAAAAATAGCCGTTAAAGATAAACAAGTCATTTTATCAATTTCGCTTTAATTGTTCGCGTTGTACTCCTTTTTTTCATTACGTTTACTGAATCATTTTTATGTGTCTTTTGCTTCAGAAAGAAATTAAAAATGAGCGTTGAAGAAGAGTTCAGTGCCGTTTACAGACAAGAACTGAATCAATTTCTCGAACATCTCCATAGAGTTCGAAACCAGGGAGCATACTATCAAAGTTGGTGCGAAAATACTGATGATACGGCAGTAGTTCTTTCCTTCGATTTTGCCCAAACGGTTAATTATCCAATTAGTCCGCAGCAGCCGGGTACAGCTTACATTAAAGCAACAAAGAAGTGTGGAGTTTTTGGAATAACAAACGAAAAATTAAAAATTCAGGTGAGGATATCAAACATAAAAATTGTAAAATTGTGGGGAAAGGGCTGAACTGCGTCGTGAGCATTTTGCATCACCACTTGGAAACCTATTGCGAAGACATCCAAAAACTTGTTATTTTTTGTGACAATTGCGTAGGGCAAAATAAGAACAATGCCGTACTATCGTATTTACAATGGAGAGTTGCTCGAAAACTTAACCAAACGATTCTATTCAATTTCCTCCTCACAGGACACACAAAATTTGCTCCTGATCGCTACTTCGGGTTTTTTAAGGCAAAATATGCTACCAGCAATATAGATACGTATGAAGATTTATTGCAATGTGTCGTTGAATCCTCGCTCAGTGGTCATAATAAAGCGGTATCGAGAATGTTACATGGTATCAATGGGATAGCTATTTAAAACAATTTTATCGGCCACTCGTAGGTATAACACAGTTCCATCACTTCATAATCTGTACGGATTGTGTAAAAACGAAAAAATTCGCTGATAGTGAGGACGTGGACACTTTTCATTTGTTGTTGAAACCTATCGATAGCGAAATGCCGGAAACTATACAACCAGTTGGTTTAACTTTAGAACGCCAATGGTATATATACCAAAATGTTCGAAGTTTAGTCACAGATCCAGGAAAAGTAGATATTACAGCTCCATTACCAAAAGAAAAATTGGTATCAAAGAAACAAAAGCCCGATGTTGATGAAGATGATAATTCTGCGGCTCCCTTGCCAAATAAAAATTCGATATCTAAGAAACGAAAGGTAAAAGGTACTGACGAGGAAGATTCTATGGCTCTATTCCCAAAAAAAGGAAGTTCATCGAAAGAATTATCAAAAAAAAAAAAAACAACAAAAGCCGAAGGAACAGTGAAGGAAGATTCTGTGGCTTCAGTATCAAAGAAAAAGGTAGCATCGAAAAAACTGAAGGGTAAAAAATGTATAAATTTACTTTAAATCGTATAAATTTACTTTAAATTTTAAATTTGTGAATTTCTATGTAAAATAACGTAACTTTGCCTTGAAATAAAAAATATGAAATGATGTCTATTATTTTATAATTTAGTTTCCAAATTTTTTTCATTTTCAATCATTTCTGCTCTTCTTTTTGTACATTTTTAACAAACTTCGCTACCACTTAGAAACTTCCGGTTTGTGCCATTCGAAAAAGCATATTTTAGTTTATCCAAAATATTTACTTTATCCTGCTATTTGATAAGTTTGATTTTGTGGGAAGGCATGGAATTCTGTTAGGAACATCAGTAAGCGCCATTGAAGTGGGTCTGTGCCTATGGAAGTAATTCTTTCTCCAAAATGCCAAACCAGTAGTTTTTGGCGTTTACTTTCGCTCCAGCGTCCGCAAAAACTAACAGCTGTATTTTGCCTTTTGAGATGATTCCAAACCATCAGATATCGGATAACTGTTCTTATCAACAAAACTACCTTTTCTACCTTTTCCATTCATATCCTAGACCAATTTGATGAGTATTCTATTGTTCTGTTTGTTGATGAATCGCTCTATAATCACACCACCACTCAACTGTGGTGGTGTGTCTCACCAAGTCGCTAGAGTATTTGACGACAATCCTAAAGCCGTTTCAACTTTGTTCCTTTATTAAGTAAATGTGTTCTGCATCTTGATGGGGTTGAATATAAGAATGTGTCTAGCTATCCTACGGACCGATTCCTAATTTATATCACGTTCTCTAGCCAACTCTGACAACACTCTTTCAGGATCTTGGCCTGACACTTATTACGTGACGTTTTTAATTAGCTTTGTTCATTAAGGCTGCATTGCTTGCATTAAGCAGTTCAGTGCAATATTAAATTTTGGTTACATATGCATTCGTTGGATCATATTTCATACCTGAATTAAAGTGCACCAAATTACACTGAATTACAGTCATTTTCCTTTAAACGCTGTACGAAAGTGTATCTTTGTACCATAGTGTAACTTAGTGCAGTACAAGTTTTAACCCAACGAACAAAACTGTTGTTGATAGGTTTGTTGTAGAATTAGTAACGAACAGAATACAACCAGCAAAACGATACCAACTAGTAAAAATACACCTTATACAAAGAACGAACGAAGGAAGTTATGGGGTTCCAAACATACCTTTAAAGACTTTCTACGCTCCTTATAAATTACCTGTAAATTGGTTTGTTTTTACAGTTTCTCCTTCTTGTCCTTGGTAAATCGGTGTTATATCGATATTTACTAATTTACAAAGAACTCATTCTTCCAAATATTCAAACGTTGATTGTAAAGCGGAAGAGTGCGTCTCTTGATACAGCAAAGAAGTACCAGAATGCCAATAACGAACTCTGTATAACACACCACAATCTTCAAATCCAACTGGAGGATTGAAGGTTATTGCTATTTTGTCGGTTATCTCAAATATCACGTATAGAACCGAACCAAGATCCCCTAAAAAAATAATACGAATTATAAATTAACACTATAATAATGAAAGAAACAAAAAAGGAAATAATAATAACAAAAATAAAAAGTTAAAATAATCCAACATACCAGAACATGCTTTAGTTCCATTATTTTCAGCTATGGAGCTAGAAATAAATAAAATTAAAATAAAACCTCCAAATAAACCTTTCATTTTGATGAAAAGTTATTCTAATAGAAAATAATTGAGTTGATTCCTTATATAGGTATCAAAGATTATAAAATTAAATATTGAGTAAAAACTTTACTTTAAAAGATATTTAGTTCATTTATCAACATTCATTGTTCATTTTACAGTTGTTTGCAAGTAATTTGAAAAACACTTTAAATCAAAGCGTATGTATTCAATAATCATCCTTTAAGTATGTACACTTACCTATTTATTTCAAATACCTAGTTATCTTATTTTGCTTTTCTTTTTTATCCAATTCTTTTTCTCTTCAATGGTTCTCCCAACGGATCCTATCAATAAAAATTGGGACCGCAAATTTGTATTCAGCTCGTTCTCGCATTTGAAATGTAAATGGGGGACCTCTTGCTCTCGCCCCCGGAGATTTCAATAATCAAAAGTAGCAGAAGTGGCTCGCTACGTTGTGCGTTACATCGCCCCTTTTGTGAGCGACCGAACCGGGGGTGAGAGCTTTTATTTGACGCCGAACGAACACATTCTAACCGAAATTAAGTGAGGAGAGGAACCAATTGACCGAAAAGTCCAATTGAAATTCCAACAAGACATTACGAGGATATTTATTAAATCTAATAAACTCTGAATGAACCGAATAAAATTTTATTTTTCTACAAATTTATTTTATTACCATTCTATGTCAAATTTTTTGTGCACTTCGAATTGAAAGCTTTTATTTGGAGCAGAACAAACACTTTGTAATTGAATTTAAGTGAGTAAGCAATTGGGTTAAATCTACAATTGAATATTGAGAGCATATTGTGCGGATATTTTATTAAATTTTATAAGGGTGAGTGTGTTGAATGAAATAATCATTTTCTAACGTTTAATAATAAGGTAAATACTGTGTAAGCAGCTCGTAGAATCTAAAAAAAATATATATTAAAAGAGAAAGTTTTTATCTGGTTAATTTTATATATGTGTGTGTTTTTTAACATTTTACCCCAACAAAAGTATTAGCTGAAAACGTTTCCACTTTAACGGCTTTAAGCACAATAGGTTTTTGAGCTCTCATAATAATCATTCGAATATATTTCTGTACAAAAACGGGTTTTGTGTGCCATTCGATATAGTAGATATCAACAGCTATGCCCAAACTCTAAAATTATTAAAATTACAGTACCTTATATAACATACAAAAAGAATTTTTTAGACACATTTCCATTTATATTATTCAAACTAGAACTGTACTATCTTAGAAAAGATAAATTATAACACAACCAGTTAAAGAAAGAGGAACTGATCTGACACTTTTCTCTTCGTGGTGCAATTCATCTTTTCTCCAATAGTACATTGATCAATCAGTTTTGTAGAACTTGTCATAAGTTCTTTAACCCTACAATGCGATTTTTTTTTCTTTTAGTCTGAAAAATCACAAATAGCTTGCAAATGTATGGAGGAATTAGATACAAATATTGATTTTTTTTATAATTAGGCACGACTCACACTGAGGCAACCACCAATAAGCAACTAGCAACCAGCAGGAAGCGATATTGCCACTTAATGGCATTTTACATAGAATTAAAGTAAACGTGCCACATTGGTGCAATTCGGTATCGCTAAATTAAGAGGCGATATCGAATTGTTGCTGGTTGCTAGTTATTTATTGCTGGTTGTCTCAATGTGAAACGTACTTTATTTTGCAATTTATTGCATTGAAAATAATTCGTTTGATCCATAGGTATCAAACGCGTAAATGCATCAGCGCGCATTTGTCACACATATAAACCTATATTACGCGAAATTAATTTGTATGAAAGTAAATAAAACATTTTTTTTGTGATTAGCTTACAAATTATTGCTTGTCGTAAACTGCAAAAAAAAGTTTAATACATTTTGCCGTACGCGCGGTGTACTAATTGTAAGTGCAATTGCAAAACTCGTTAATTTTTCTTCATAAAACCACTTGTGATCGTGTAATTTTAACTGAATATAGAGTACGATTGGTTTATATGCGAGACATTACGCCTTTAATATTTCTAGAGGTATATTACATATTTACTATTCACAATCAGTTATTTTGGTTGATGTAAATATGTATACTTCACAACGCACTGTAGAGTAAAAGATTTTTTGATTTCAAAGTAATTGGCAATGAATTTTCAAAACCTTCAATGCTTTGATGACTTTACTCTCGTATATGATTTATAACGTGATATATCGCAAAAGAAACCTTTTAGGAAAGATTGCATAGGAATTAAGAGCAACATTTTAATTTTATGTTTACACATTAAACAATTCCTAGTCTTCAACAAACAACATAAGCGTTCCAAATTTTGATTATGGCAAGACTTTCTGTTTTACAAACCCAACAGCTACTGATGGGTTGTCTGTTCTATAATTCGTAGATTTATATTTATAAGGCATAAATGAAGAACAAAGGCAAAGAAGGCGCTATGTCAAAAAAACATAATTTCGAGAAAATCCTGTTTAAAATGTTTAAAAATAAATAAAACGATGTTTCACTGAACATCAACGTTTTATTTATTCTTAACACTTTTAGTACCGGGAGCCGATATATCGGCTCCTGCTGCACTTGCGAAAAGTGCCAGAGCCGGTATATCGGCTCGCGTCTTGTAACGGTTTACTACTTGCATTGCGGGAGAACTCTATCTCAAAATAAATTTGTAATGCGTTATAAATGATCTAATTTCATTACAAGATAATTAAAAAAATATATTTTTTTGTTTGAACTCTTTGTGGACGAACTTTTTACTATCGCTTGGAGGTACCGAAATCTATACAAACACCGATGGTCGTTGGGCCCTTATCGGAACTTGTCGAAGACGTTTTATACAAACAACTGTTTGGAGACTCACGAAATACGTCACGATGCCGCAGCAAGACGTAGGGTCAGTTAGTTTCTTCTTGATCTTTGTTGTGAACAGTTTATTTCGTCCTAGTTGCAGTTTCAAAGTGTCATTTTTGTTACTGCCGTTGTTTTCTGCTTGTATAATATATTGTTGTCTTTGGCGAACCAACAATTAGCAAGACAGAATTTCGAACATTTTGCCACCAACCTTTTTATAAAAAATACACCATCATGGACGACGCGGAATTAGTCCGAATGGTTGACCAGGCGGATCTATCACATAATGACGAGGAAGAAATCTTAGCATCAAGAAGTCGGCATCCACGTAGGATTCATACACGACAGTGATAGTGAAGCAAGCGAAGATAACGAATCAGAATTAGAGGAAAACGACGCTGAGGAAGAGCTGAGAGATTTCCGCGAAGTTTCTGTGGCCAATGACAGTGAATATAATCCTCAGCCACCATTTATGAAAATTGCTGAACCTAGACATATGCCAGCAAGCAATTCCATGACGAAAGCATATTTTGATCTATTTTTCACTGAAGAATTTTTGAGCTTATTGAGAAGTGAGACTAAACGATATGCGAGGCAGTTCCTGAATAGGATCAATGTTCTCTCAGGATCCAGAGCAACAGAGTGGAAGGCAACTAGAGTGTCAGAGATGAAGGCGTTGATTGCTGTGCTTTTGGAAATGGATGTAACACGTAGATCGACACTTTTTTGTTATTGGTGTACAAACCACAGACATATCACGTGGTTTGGCAAAATGTTCAGTGGCAACCGGTTTCAATTAGTTTGTAAGTTTTAGATGACTGTATATGCAAATACGTTTTCTACAAGAGATCTCAAATTCATTTCATTTACAAACATTTATACCTTTGTTTTTTCTATAATTTTCAAATGAGTTCGAAAAAACTAGTATCATTGTTTAGCATGATTCAAAAAGCTGCGTATTTCATCCATAATACGCAGCTTTTTGAATCATGCAAATATTGTTTCTCGTTTGGTTTTTACAAGTATTTTCCCGAACCCTTGTAAAACTGTGAAATTCGGTCGGTTTTTCTCGTATAGGTACCTCTATTTCGCCCGGCACTAAAAGGGTTAAATATCATCATACTGAAAAATGGAAGTATTCATATCAAATCTGTAAAGTATTTAAAACTTTTTCCATACTTTTCTTTGTTTTTGGTGAATAGTGACTAATAATATACAAACGAAACATTCACATTTCTTATCATTTCCATTGAAGTTTGACCAGTTGAGTGTGTTTGGCGACTATATCCGTCATGCGTACAATTTTGTTACAATTTGATATTCAAATTTTGATGGGTTTAAAATATTTAGAGGTCAGGACAGGTTTGCCAGATTAGGGGATTTTCCCCAAAAATTAGAGTTTTTTTCTTTTTTGAGGTATTTTTTGGAAATATTTTTTTTCTGGGGATTATTTCTGGGGAAAAAAGTTTAGGTGGACATTAATAGGGGATTTTATGTCGGCGCTACTCAATAATAGAAAAACTTCGTAAATATAAAAATTGAATTCTGTACTATATGTATATCGCAAGAATACGTACAGTACAATTTTAGTTTTATTTTATTCTTTCAACTGGCACTATGTTGTAGTGTTTTTTGTGTGCATTGCTATTAGTTATAATTTATTTTTTTAATTTGAAAAAATATTTTCTGAATATTCCCTAATTCTGGGGGATTTATTTCTAAATTGGCATATTTTTGGGTATTTTAGAGATATGCTTCTCAGTCACGAAAATTGATGAAAATTTAAAAGTAACAAATTATAATCTAAGATAATCGACAATAAAATTATTTTCTGGGGTATTTTTATTGAAAACTTCTAATTTTAGTATATTTTTCAATTGTGACTGGGGAAATCAATTCGAACGATCTGGCAACCCTGGGTCAGGACGAAATAAAATAAGCAAATTAAAATTATAAAATTATCACAATCTTTGTCAACGACGATTTCCCAGATTCATACCAGATAGTTCAACAACAAAAAAATTCTTCGCGAACATGTAGTTATTGTTATAAAAAAAAAAGATTAGAAAGGAATCGCGGTATTGGTGTTCGACATTATGCGTTGTGCCTTGTTTTCGTGAATATCACAAGATAGCAACAGTTTGAATTTTAACTTCTATAAATATTAAATTTTTTTCTTAAGTATTCCATTCATTATTTATAAATATATGAAGAGGTATTTTCCAAAACTAACTAAGTCCAAAAAATCAAAAATCGTGTTCTTGTGTTTAAAATAAGTACAAAAAAAGTTGCATTTGATCTGTAGGTTTATGTTTCATAAACCAAATATACATCTCAGTTTATTTTGATAAACCTCGAAAAGATTTATTCCAAACCTAATCTAAGTCCAAAAAGATTTTATTCCAAAACTGACTAATTGTAAGCCACGCTTATTAGAGTGCATTGACAATGCTTAGTACTGGGAAAAACGTCAAACAAGGTGTTTGGTAATTCGGTTATTTCGTTTTATTTATGTGTGCCTGTAATAAACTATTTAAAATATCGGATGATGATAATATAGAAGTTCAACTTTGCTTAAGAGGAAAACGTGAAAGAGAACAGAAAAATTCCTCTTGTTTGCAAGAAACCTATTGTCTGCAAGAAAAAAATAAATTAATCCTAAATATTCATGTGATTCCTTCACTACAAAATATAAAATCATTTATATATTAACATATTTCTACTGAATGTGTTGTATACAACTTTTTACAGAAATTCAGTTATATCTATAAATACTTGTTTTGGACTTAGTTAGTTTTGGAAAAGTGCTCTTCATATGTTCATGTTAAGCGACTGTGTAAATATTACTAATAGAATTGTACATTTTCTAAAATAAAGACGTCTTTTTGACCTAAAGCTTGCACTTTCAACAGCTCCACTTTGTGTTATCGCGATACACAATGGCGATCGTTTTGCAAAATGATCCCCACAGTTAACAGGTTAATAAAAAGCTTTTTAATGTAAAGTCTGATGCTGTACCTTTATTGGTTTTATTGAGTAGCTTACTAACTAGTTTCGGCTTTTCGCCATAATCAGAGTAGATTAGCTGAGAAGTTATCTTAAACAATTCCAAAAAGTAGGCTCGAACTCCAAATTACATTTACACGTTAAAATTTATAGCTATAAAATTAAAATGTTAAATACACGTTAAAACGTGTGTCGGAAAATTGTTTGTCCGACTTATTCAATAAAACCGGTAAAAGTACAGCATCAGACTTTTCATTAGTAAGTTCAATAAACTGGTAACATGAATCACACATTCAATTTTCACTTATTTAAGAAAAATTCTAAATGATGTCCTTCTTGTTCACTTTCGTGATAATACTGAGGCCGTTTTAATATGTTCAACAATATTACAAATTGAAATAACTTTTGACTAAGCGTATTTATAACATTATGGGTTGAATAGGCTCAAAGCTTTGAAAATTGTCTAATAGATAACACCAATATCTCTATTTTGTGAAAAACTGACATAGTGCCTTCTTTACCTGTAGTCTTCAAATAGTACTTTCTTAAAAAGTGGCTAGAAATATATGCTAAAATCTTATAAAACTTAAACAAAAATAAAATGTGGCTATCTATTCTTCAACTTGTTTACCTCATCAATTAAAGTTTGCCCATAATGACAAACCAAGTAAATCAAAACCAACCATCCAAATAAATGCATACTAAATCTCAACCATTCCCCAAAATTATCCGCTCTTATAATAACAAATCCCAAAATACTTATAACAAACGATGTTAATAATCTGTGTGCAATAAGTTGGGTTCCAAAAGCGTCATTAACTTCATCTACATATCTAGAAATTAAAAAAAATTAAAAGTAAAGTAAAGTAAAATTTTAAAGTAAATTTTGTATTGATATTAAATAAATAAATTTGCTAGGGAATTTTTTCCTTACTCAATAATAGCACAGTGATACTGTATGATTCTCCGGACTCTAATATCCACACCGGGAACATTTCCGGGTGGAATCGATAAAATGTGTCGCCTAAGTTCCCTTAAATGGCCGATAACGTGGGAAATAATGCTACAAACCAGGGTAGTAATCGTAACAATAATAATTGTAGTTACGCTGGCCAAATATGCGGTATAAACGGCGACGATTTCGAACACGGGTGATTTATCGAATCGAAACGGAAGCCGGTACGGTACGATTATTCCGCAAGGAATATTGTATTTTTGCATTCGTAGAGGTTTGTTGGTTTCGCAAGAATTTACGAATGTAAAAGGCATGAAAGTATAAATAAGTGTTCCTACGATTGAGTAAGCAAAGAATATTTTTGAGTACGATGTGGTGAGTTTATCGATTTTTATCATGTTTAAGTTTGAGTATTTTTTAAAACGGGATAAATCGTCAACTAATTTTTTAATCTTTTCTGCGTTTCTTAAAAAACAAACTCCCAATTGAAGCATTCCTAGTATACATATTGTTGCTAATAAAACTTGGGCTTCTTCTGCCATACTCATATCTGAATCTAAAATTAATATTTTTTATTTTAAGTATTAAAAAAAATATATTTTACCTCCAACACCAACGATTGATTCAGTTAAAACTGGTATAAAACATGGAATAAGAGTAACAAATATATAATAGCTTTGCCACTGTTTCCATTTAGGATTTTTTTCAGGTTTTTCACTCGGCCACATATTCATCAATTTTAAAACTTTTATATTAAAAGACATGTACTGATGTTTTTGCATCATTTTCGTTTTCAAAGCTAAATGGAACGAATCTGAAAATTCCCAAGCTAACAATATGTCACTCGATGTTTTATCACCCTGTAATTCAACTCGAAGTATGTTAAAACTTTCATCGGGAAAAAGAGACATCAATCAGCGTCACTTCGATGAGAAAATTACAACGTTACGTTCATCTTTATGAAGGTTTATTTCAATTTCAAACGAAATATAACCACTACTTACAAAAAATAATAATTATAAATTATGTTATTTTAAGTTATGTAAAATTCCCTTTCTTCCTTTTTATTCTTCACATACATTCTGGATGAAGTGGTTGAATATAAACTCCAGCTACACAACCTGTAGCCGTTTTACCCAATTTAACACAACGACCGGCAACTCTTTTCACAACTTGGTACTCAACATGGCAAGTTCCACCTTTTGTTAAGTTCTCGTCAAGATCCAAGCCAACGGAGTTCGATTCCAAGGTCCTCGAAGCTTCTCCTTCCACGACCAGCTCTTTAGATAAAGCTACTACCATAGCTATGTTGGCGAGTAAAAGTACTAAAATCTGATGACGTCTTAAGGCCATTTGATGGGAACTGCATCGAAGAGAATCGAATGGAGGTTAATATATCGTCGAGAAGACTTAGGAAGGGCTTTTAATCAAGTGAATCCACCAAAGTTTTCCGAGGATAATCAAGGAGAGCTAAGTAGGAAGACTTTACTTAGTTCCTGATTGATAACTTTAGTATATTAAGCAAACAAGTTTGCGATGGATGTAAAATAAGGTTATTAGGATTAATAATTTTAAGTGGTTTTCTTGTACGAAGGCAAAAAAAGGGTGGAAAACTTCAAGAACTACCGCAAGAACTTGACACGGTCATTAATTACAAGGAAAACTAGCGCTTGCTATGTCACTGCCTTTCCACGTTGGATAATTAATAAATATTGTTTAAAAGGGAAAATTAATTACACGACCTGTCTCCGGAGACGGTTTCACACGAAGTTTTTTTCAATTTTCTTTTAGAGTTTAGTTTACAAAACAATTTTAACTTTTTATAGAAGTTCTTTATGGTTTTAATCTCCAACGAGATAAATAAAATCGATTCAAATTAAACCTTAATCTTGCAATTTTTTAATCATTTTGAATCGTAACGATTTTATTTATAATAATTAAGAAATTATTTTTATGTTAAATTGAACTGAAAAGGTTTTATTTTTAATAAAAAGTATCAAATTTATTCTAATTATTACCTATTAAAAATTTTTCCCATTCAATTTTCATTAAATGAAAGAATTGTAATTATTAAATTTCCAACTAACTGTCGCCTAGGAAAAAAACCATCGAGAACGCCGGAAACGAGCTGGAAATTAAAAAAGTCGCCGCAATCAGAAGCACGCGTCCGGGAACATAAAGCGCGTCCAGATTCTTTTTGTTCCGGTGATAACATCCGGAGTTCGTAATTTCTAGTAATTTCGAAGGACAACGACGCCGACCGCGACGGTTCGGTACACAGGATGATTAGAGAATTGCGATTATTGATCTCCGAACGCAAATTTCGCCGGAAGCAATCACTACTTGTGCCCCTAATGCGGTCGTTTGCCGTAATTTATCCCGAGGCAGGAATTATGGGGATTATCTCCAACTGTGAGATCGAATTCAATCTCGTTTTTACAAAATTTTTTTACCAAATGAGGTTTTTTAATTGCATTTGGCGGAAAATTTATAATTAATTTACAATCAGTGAAATAATTTACAATTAGTTATTCCTTAATTAATATTATACGTGTATGAAGTGAAATTTTATTGGGGGAAACTTATTAAGCCGAACATGCACATAAAATTGCTTTTATCGAATTTTATTGGCTTTGAGCTTTACGACATTACGTCGCTTGTAAAATCAAAGCGGAACTGAAACGATAAAACACGATAAAGCAATTTGTTGTCAATCTGTATGATTAATTATGGAGTGTTTGTACGAGAGTTGATAATGTACTTTTTAAGTTATTGAATTTCACCGATTTTTTTATTATGATAATAAACCTTATTGTTTACAATTTTAAAAATGAATAATTTAATCGGTATGAACAGTAATTTCTTAGAAAGCGGATTTTTTTTTAATAAATTTTGTGTATTAAAGATTAATTTTTAAAATTTTTATTCTTTTTTTAATAACACTTACAAATAAGAACTTACCTTTTTATAGAAAATGATAAAGTCTTTTGAATTTAATTTAACATAAAAGTCATTCTTCAATTTTCATAAATTAACCCGTTCCGATTTTTTAAATTGATTATAATTTGATAAAGTTAATACAGTAGCTTAGATCTTGCTTAATTTTGCTGTCGTTTTTAGATTTTTTTGTAATTTTTTGAGTAAAACTAGGAACAAATTTAATTTCCTTAATACAAAATAAATCATTTTAGATTAAATCTATTCCAGAAATCATTTCCTAATTCCAACATATAAACTGTACAATTTTTCAAAATTGACTTGAATTGGAAGATGTGGAAAAAAATTGGGAAAAATATAAAAAATTAGTTCATGATTTCTTAGATTCTATGGATCCTCAAGATGCCTATAAATATAATGAAAGTTTTTCTTATAAAACCATGTTAAAACGTGATAGGAGAAGATGGAGTATTGCTGATGGAGATGGTGATGATGCTTTAACCAAAGAAGAATTTGCTGGATTTTTATATTCAGAAGAAAGTGGTCATATGAGAGATGTAGTAGTTTTAGAAACTATGGAAGGTATTGATATGGATAAATACGGGAAGATTTCTATGGTAGAATATATTGGTGATATGTATAGAACTGAAGAAAACGAAGAAGAACCGGAATGGATTAGATGTGAAAGAGAACAAATAAACTCTGTACCATTTTTCAAAATTGAACAAATTTTTTCAAATGCTAAGTTAGGTTCGATCAAAAAATATTGTTGTCTTTTGGATATTCTTTTAATTTTTTGATCCATTCCTTCAGCTTAAGTAGTAATCGGTCGATTACGTTCAGATGAGATTTACAACCAGTTAATGGTTTACGAAGGCATAAAACACCGAAGTACAGGTGGGCAAATTTGGGTGTTATTATAGGCTATCTCAGAAACCATAAGAGATACAAAAAAAGTAGGTACCATGTCTCGGTCTCTTTCGAAAAAACTGAATGGCGCAAACACTAACACTCCATCTTCTTTTGTTTTTGAGTTATAGCCAAAAAGTCAAATTTTGACGTTTTCGAAAAATGCTCGTATTGCGTTTATTTTTGAAAATAGAGAAGAGCGGTTGATACGTTCTTAAGGCACTTTTTTGAGTAGAATACACTGACGTAGAAAAATTTTAAATCTACTTGATAATGTTTGAGATACAACACAAACTTGTATTTTTTTAAATACAAACCATACTTTATTATGGTGTTATTGAAAAGATAATATTTTTAGCTTTCCAATGATGTATCGCACGTAGGGTGTAATTGTGAAAAATCAGCGTTATTTTTCAATTCAAAAAGTTTTTTCAAAAAGAAATTGATCATAGTAGGCGGATAACAACTGCCTACTTAGTTACCATAGCAACGTGTGTCATTTCACTAACGAACCCGTTATCTTGATTCAAGATATATATTTTTAATAATAACGAACAATAAAAGTAAAATGTTGAAAATAATATTGGTTTTTTTTCTATTTGTGGAATTTCGTCCATAAAGTGATTAATAATATTTTCATATAAAATTTGGTGGCGTCTGTCACTATTTAATTTTCCTTAGTAAATTTGGTATGTTCAAACACGATTCCCAAGAATTGCGCAAAAGACCCTGAAGCCAAATCGTCCTTTCCTTTGAACGTCAACATTTTGATGTGGATAAGTTTGTGTGGATATAAGTTTCATCGGTCCATATAACTTTTCTAGCAAGCATCAAAATATTAATGTTGAAACCACATTCAAAAATCTAGACGTCGCGTCGTTGGCAATCACCTTTTGAAAGCTGTTGGTGTGTTCTTATGAAATATGGTTTACATTTATTTTTCTTTAATACGGCCGCTTAAAAAACTCGAATCCCCTTCAATTTGAAGACTGAATTCTGATGGATTTGCAATAACGACCCCAATTACATCAGTAGCGATGTTTTCAGAATTTTGAATGTTATATTGTTTTGATCTTAAACACCCATAAGTTATGAGATTTTTCTTCAATCGATTAAAGGGAGATTTTTGCCGTTGCCTTCGTGCTGGGTAACTGTTGAAATATACGTCACAAGCAGCATCAGTATTATTATTATTGAGAATAAAACATTTCAATATGTCATATTTCTCACAATTGCTGAATTCCATTTCAGTGCTTTGCTTTTTTATTTTATTACAGTTAAACAACAAAAACACGAGTACTCTATCACGATTTTTGCATTAATTATTTTTGTTACAGGAGAAGTAAACACACGTTGCTATGGTAACTAAGTAGGCAGTTGTTATCCGCCTACTATGATCAAATTTTTTTTTGGAAAAAATTTTTGAATTGAAAAATAACGCTGATTTTTCACAATTACACCATACGTGCGATACATCATTGGAAAGCTAAAAATATTCTCTTTTCAATAACACCATAATAAAGTATAGTTTGTATTTAAAAAAATACAAGTTTGTGTTGTATCTCAAAAATTATCAAGTATATTCAAAAGTTTTCAACATCAGTGTATTCTACTCAAAAAAGTGCCTTAAGAACGTATCAACCGCTTTTCTCTATTTTCAAAAATAAACGAAATACGAGCATTTTTCGAAAACCTCAAAATTTGACTTTTTGGCTATAACTCAAAAACAAAAGAAGATAGAGCGTTGGTATTTGCTCCATTTAGTTTTTCTCGAAAAAAGAGACCTAGATATGGTACCTACTTTTTTTGTATCTCTTATAGTTTCTGATATAGCCTATAATAACACCCAAATTTGCCCACCCTGTACAGTTTTAGCCTCACAAGCTGCGATGTTATATGTACGTTTATTCTTTTCAACGAACATTTTACATAATCAGATGACCATAATGCGATCGTTGATAAAATATTAGATTGGGGAAAAAGAACCCCATTATTTTTTCGATACATGGCTGTACTGATAGATTTATCATAAAGTATCGATCAAACAATTTCAGATTTATGCCAGTTGGAAAGGTGACATTTCGAAGTAAAAAAAATCTTTTGCTGTTATTTGTTTGATGTGTTCAGTTGTGAGTTACAGCGTGTTAAAAATTGAGGTGCACAAAGAGAAAATTCCGTACATTTTACAGTTTTTCTTTCACAAAGGCGAAAATTCAAGCCAGATGGCTGAAATTGTGAATGGCATCCGTGGTCCCTGTTCAAAGATTAATTTATTATTATAAGATTGATTTCATTTCATTTTCATTTTATTGTACATTTTTGTTTTGCGTGCGCCGCTCGAAATCACTCGAAAAACCAGAACCGGCTGTGGTGATTATATCGCCGTTCCGGAAGAACATCGACACAACTGCAAAATAAAAAATTTTGCAGGAAAAGCAAAAATAATTAAAATCAGCATTTTTTGGATACATTGATGGCCTTACCTCATTTTGTCAAAAAATTGCAGTTACGTCGATGTTGTTCCGGAACGGCGATATAAGGTTGATCCTACGAAAATAAAAAGAGACTTCTGTTAGAAACTTCCAGTTTTCATTTTGGTGCAAAGTGTCTTCCCTTCTCGCCAGTTGTTGAACAAAGTAAGACTTTCTTAATTATTCTTTAAGCGGAATTAAAAATTCTGAGAAACAGTCCCAGAATTACTGCAACAGCTAATATTGTGCAATTTTGGTTTCATAGATTCCGTTTAGGAATTTTTGATGTTAAAGATGTACCTCGCACAGGTAGGCCGGTCGTCGAAAATGTCGATAAAATCGGAGAAATGATCGAAGTTGACCGGCATATCAGCAGTCCTAACCTAATATTGCCCAGGAGCTAAAAATCGACCATAAAATAGTTTTAAACCTATTTAGATAAAGCTGGCTTCAAAAAGAAGGTCGATGTTTGGGTGCCACACCAATTAACAGAAAAAAAGCATGATGGATCGAATTTCCATCTGCGAAGCCTTGGCCAAATGGAATGAGATAGACCTATTTCTTAAACGGATGCTAACTGTGCGAAAACGATTGTGGTCAAAGAGTGGTGAAGTAACTCAAACGGTGGCCAAACCAGGACTAACGGCCAGGAAGTTCTGCTGTGCATTGGGTGGGACCGGAAGGGGATTATTTATTATGAGTTGCTTCCACATAGCCAAACACTAAATTCTGATCTCTACTGTCCACAACTGGACCGTTTGAAGATAGCGATTGTGCAGAAATGTCCAGAATTTGTCAACAGGACAGGTGTCATGTTCAACTAGGATAACGCTAGGCCACATACGTCTACAGTGACTCACCAGAAACATCGGGTGCTTGGTTGCGAAGTTCTAATCCAGGGATCCCCAAACTATTTTGGACAAGTGACCCCTTTTCCAAAATGAACTATTAGTTCGCAAACTATTAGTTAGCGGAACTATTAGTCCGCTAACTTAAAACAGCTGCTACAGAGTGTTATTTTTCATTCTGACTTAGGTCAGTAGAAGAAGACAGTGTGAGAATTAGCAATGCTTTAAGTTAGCAGACTATTATGAATAAGGGAGCCTATCTTATGTTTTATTCCTATTGATACAAAATACCTAGGTACTAAGGTACCAATTGGAAAACTTTGCACTTGGTTAAGTGAGTAAAGTTGACTTCATTTTCTCATTAAAATTTAACAAAATAATTTAACTTTTGTTCATTTAATAGGGGTCGATTTTTAGACCTCGTCGACCCTCAAAATCAGTTTTCGTTTATGTTGACCACTAGGAAATCGATATAGACCCCAAGGGGTCGATATCGACCACTTTGGGAATCCCTGTTCAAATATATTCGCCATACAGTCCGGACTTGATACCAATCGATTACCATCTTTTTCTTGCATTGCAAAATTTCTTTAGTGATGAAGATTGGCATTTAAGGAAGATTGTGAAAATCGACTACTAGAATTTTTTGCAAAATAGAAACCAGGACTTCTATGAGAGAAGCATTATGAAGCTATCTTTAAAATGACAAGAAATCACACAACAAAACAATGCATATTTGATCCAAATCGGACAATCCGAAGCATGTTAAATAAAGTCTTGAAGTTCACATAAAAATAATGAATTTTGTTTTTCCCCAACCTAATATTTCCCGGATATTTGAGTTATTTCGATTTACATGGGATTTACGTACTATTTGATAGAATCATGGGAACCGTTTAAAGCCGCTCGAGTGGCTTTAAATAACACTTTAGACCTTTCGAACGTTAAATTTTCATCTGATTTGTATAATAAAAAAATCAGGAATTGTATGGATTAATTTCAAAGTCTTTACAAAAAGGAATTATAACGAGAAAAAAATTATTATCGATTATAAACAACATAATTAATTTTTAAATTAATGTGGTGGTTCGTTGGTTGATTTTGCACATTTCAAACGTGGACGGAAAAAATAAAAAAGTAAACAAGTTTGTGATATAGTCATAACGGAATCAAAATGTGAAAACAGTCACATTTTTAAATTGTTATCACACACGAGATATTTTTAAAAATTTACTTAACGAAAAAGAATAAAATTGGGACGATTTAAAAAAGGAAAGTTACAACACCTTAATTGGACGTTCGGATGTCTTTGGCGGTACAAAACTTTTAACAAGAGTTGAAAAAAATCCTCTTTAATTTACATAAGTGGAATCAAGTAAAATAATACTGATTTACTTGTATCAAAATAGAATCTTTCCTGTTTAAAGTAACATAGAAATCATTTCTGAATTCCCATAAATAAAATCTCTATAATTTTTTTAACTCAATCAAAATTTTTTAAAAGGTGTTAAAGTTCTTAACTTTTCTCGTTAAAGAATTAGATTTAAATCAATTTAATTTATAAAAATCATCAGCGTTTAACTTAAATTTATCATAAAAGTTTCTCCAATACGTCCCATAAATAAAGCCCCTACATTTTCTCTTTTAATTTGTTCAAAATTTGTCAAAAGTTAAGATGGGTTCGATTGATAATTTATGACTACAATTACAATAAATTCATTGTCGATGGTTTCCTTTAAATAAAATAGAATCATGCTAGTTTAAGTTAAAGCAGCCTCTCTAAACGGGGTCAATAAATGATGCTATGGGGTCGATAAAGCTTTAAGAGTCGATAGGGGGTCGATAAACCATTATGGGTCGATAGTCCTTTAAAGGTTTAAGACTATATCAATTAACTGAAGTTGTTATCACAAAAGTTTTTATTACATTATTTGGGAACTATGTTTTATTACTATTAAACAAACAGTGAATATAAATAACCCAAACAGTTTAAATTTCAGTATCTGTATTGTCACTGTTCTAACATTGTTCCCAGTTTAATGTTCCCATTAAAATAATACAAGTAATAATTATTACTGTTATTTTATTTATATTAAATACGAGGTTTTATTTCAAGTTATTTCACTGATTATTTAATAAATAACCTAATACCTATCAAGAATTTTGTAAAAAAGTGTTAGGTTTTAGTGGGGTCGATACAAAAACAAAAATTCTTGCAAGGGGTCGATGTAAAGAAAAGGTTGAGAATCGCTGAGTTAAAGTATAGATCATGTTTATACAAACTCCGTAGATTTCAAAAGTTTCACTTAAATATTTTATTAAATATTTCATTTAATGTAAAAGTACTTCCTTTCTTCTTATGAATAAATCAATATCTACTAAATCGAGTCATAAGAAATTTCCGATGCAACTATGTAGAATCTATTATTTCCATAAAAATTACTTATGACTCGACCTAATAATAATTACATAAATTAATTTTAAATTGTAGATAAGACTATCAGTTCTTATTATCTAATTCTTCAGGAAATAGCATTCTTGGGGTTTTGTGGCTTAATTTAATTAAGTTAATCAAAAACTATCTAAATAAAATCTTAAATGGATTATAAAACTCTTTTATTTCATTTTATCGATTTAAAAACAATAAAAATCTCATAAAGCTAACTATATCTAAACTACTCCATAAAGATCTTTATAGTCTCATAATAATAGGATCCCATCTTTCAATCGACTAATAAAACTACAAATTCCTTTTTATCGATTGAAAATCCATAAAAGAGGTCATGAAACTCGGAATATTTGAACTTTTCAAGACCACTTTATAATCTCCTAATATAATAGAACCATCTTTCAATCAACTAAGAACACTTTAAAGTCTTCTAATAAAATTTTTCATTTAAAATTAATTAAAATATATATAAAACTAAATTCAAAAAATAATTATTTATCTCATTATGCATTTTGTAAATTTTTTTGTACTGTAAGATTTCCATTTCCAAGGTTCATTCAGAGTAGTTCCATCTTTGAACGAGTATTAAAACTAACTCCCTTTCCAAGTTTAAAAGACTTCTTGAAACTTTTACAGTCTCCTCTTATAAACTGATGATGTGGGAGTGAAAATTAGGTCTATAACCATTCTTATCTGACTTCCGCTAACATAAACAAAGCTGCCGGTTGTGCGGGAGGTCTCTTCTTATAGCGCTTACGCAAAGAACTTGATGAGTTGGAAGTGCAGCTTCTAGAAACTCACCAGAACACGCGTCTCTCTCGCCACTTCCTCTTCGTGTCATGTTCTAAAAAAATCATCCTTCGTTCTTAATTCAACATTACGACGCTTTATTAACTAAAAAGGTAAATTTTCTTTATTAATTCGCCGCATTTAGAAGTTCTCTCAAGTCCCATAAGTCCTTGTTAAACTAATTAAAGTGTTAATGGAAGAGAACCGAGAGTAGTTGAGTGCTGATGTGGAAGTGTAATTTGATATTCTTGGTTTTCTTTTTTTAGGTGAAGTATGATTCTTAAAGTGCTGGTTATTGCCCTTTTGGGAATTGCCTCTGCTGTTCCTAAACCGGAAGAGAAAAAGGAAAGGGTTATTGATAGGGAATTAAGTAATCAAGAACATTTTAAAGATGAACAACATAATGCTCAATATGATCACGAAGCTTTTCTAGGGGAAGAAGCTAAAACTTTTGATCAGTTACCACCAGAAGAAAGTAAAAGAAGATTAGGGTAAGATTTCTTTAAATTTTAAATTTCATTTTTAATTAATTTATTTAATTTTTTATTTTAAATTAGAGTAATAGTTGATAAAATTGATCATAATAAAGATGGTGTAATAAATCATGAAGAATTAAGAGATTGGATAAGATACACTCAAAAAAGATACATCATGGAAGATGTAGAAAGACAATGGAACCAACATAATCCAGAAAATAAAGATCAAATCAAATGGGAAGAGTACAAAAAATTAGTTTATGGTTTCTTAGATTCTATGGATCCTCAAGATGCCGATAAAGATGATGAAGGCTTTTCTTATAAAGCCATGTTAAAACGTGATAGGAGAAGATGGAGTATTGCTGATGGAGATGGTGATGATGCTTTAACCAAAGAAGAATTTGCTGGATTTTTACATCCGGAAGAAAGTGGTCATATGAGAGATGTCGTAGTTTTAGAAACCATGGAAGATATTGATAAAGATAAAGATGGTAAAATTTCTATGGAAGAATATATCGGTGATATGTATAGAGCTGAAGAAAATGAAGAAGAACCTGAATGGGTTAAAAGTGAAAGAGAGCAATTTTCAAAATACAGAGATGAAGATAAAGATGGTTATATGACTGAAGATGAAGTTAAAAATTGGATTATGCCACCTGATTTTGATCATGCTGAAGCCGAAGCTAGACATTTAATTTATGAGGCTGATAAAGACGCTGACCATCAATTAACTAAAGAAGAAATTTTGAATAATTACGATTTATTTGTTGGTTCGCAGGCGACCGATTTTGGTGAAGCTTTAGCTCGTCATGACGAATTCTAAAAGTACTTAGATTCGACCAAAGAAGAATCTCTTGTAAGATATTTCCAAATATTTTCACATTTACATTTCTTTTTTAACAATAATAAAATAATAAATTAATAATAATAAAAGAAAAACTATTAAAATATGTGTTCAAATTAACGTTTAAGGAAAATCATGTTTTAAAGCTTTTATCATTTTGTATTTCTTTTATTTCTAACTACCTCTTCTCTAAATCTTTCCATTTTCTGAACAAAGAAGGGCATTTATTTAGGATTATCATTATCGATTATGTGTTTAATTTTAGGTTTGTTTGTGCCAATGTAGCTTTACTTTTCTCGAATGATCGTAGGTGCTCCTATTTTTATACTTTTTAATGTTTCAAGAAATTTTAAAAAATGAATAAATTATTACTAATTAATCATTGTTTATTAATCTTTTTTTTTTCCTTCTCGATTATTGCATCAGCATAAACCAAGTTTTATAACTTTTGTAAGTACAGTTCCAGAAATAGTTAAATGTTTAACAGCTTCTGATCAATGAGCTGAGTAATGTTTGAATGCAAGACTGATATGATTTTTTTCACTAGGTGCAACAGCCTCAATAAGTGCAACTACCTCAATTTCTATTGGAGATAATTACTAATACTAGTGTCTTTTTTTTGTCTATTTTAATAGCTTGTTCCCAAGAGAAAGTTTGAGGAAGTACTGTTTTGTTAATTACTTTATCACATGAGAAGTTTTAAGAAGTGTTTGTTAAATTCATCAAGTGTCAATGACCTTTCTAGTCTAGGAAATGTAATTGAGGACGTATCTTTCTTGTTTTGATAAAAAAATATGTAAACAAGACGAGTGTTTAAAAATATACAAGCCTTTAGTTTTAATTTGAAAAACAGTACATTATACTCTGTAATAAAATAGTTAAGTTTTATTACTTTTAACCTTGAGTTCTTACGATTTGTTTCATTTCTCATGTTGGAAATCCCGCATAGAAATTATTAAGTGTTATAAACTTAAAACTCGTGTCTTCAAATTAAGACAAAAGCGTTATTTTAAAAGCTAACTCATTTTGCAATTGTGTTACATTTCATAAATTCTTAATCACTATTTTTTTTAGTGTGTAAAGAATTTATTTGTAAAAATTAAGAAATGAATTTTAAAGAAAGGTGGATTGAAACGTCCATTTTTTTAACAAAATTCTTAAACGCATTCTAATTGCCATCATGAATGGATTCCGTTTCCGGCTCTGGTCGGGAATGTATGAGGTGTTTTATGCTCGACTCATTTTTTGAATTTTCTATAATTATCAAGTTCGTTTCACGCCATCAGTGATTTATTTTAGTTAGTTTTGTATATCTGCCTTTACCCGCATCTATACTACCTATACTATGTTTGATAGTATTTTCAAGATTTATTCGACAATTTTTCTTAAATCATGCGTTAATTAATTCTTTTACTCAAGTGTCTGGGAGACAGAAGGACTAAGTTTCCAAATCCCATTACCTTTCCCTTATCCTAGGGGTCTCACATACACATACCATAATGAATTTAGAACAAGGTTAATATTTGGAAGTACTTGTTGAATGTAACTTTAAAAAATCGTACAACGTGTTAAACAAAAATAAAAAAGATTAAGAATTTTGATCAAAGCTAACATATTCTAGAAATTTCTGATCAACTTTAAAGACTCTTACAGTCTTTATTTTTAAAAATTAACAAACAAAACTTTGGTAAAATGTGGATTCAAGTATGTATTGTTAAGTAAATTTAATTTACATCTAGTCGAGGTCTCGAAGAACTGAGGTACGTTAATCTATTCCTAAATCTAACTCACTCGCACAAAATAAATTCCTTTCATACCAAACTATCCTAAGCCTTAACCCTTTGCGATGGGCAGATTTTTCGGCTGGGACTACCAGCCAGTCGGCTCGAATTTAGCGTTTCGTCCGAAATGGCTAGCATTCTGTTAATCTCACAATCAGTTTTTCTGAATTGCTCTTTCGAGACATGATCATGCCACAACGACGACACCGACTTCTACGACAGTTTTCAAATGCCGCCACAGTGGCGGCATCGACCGCAAAAGGTTAATTCCTAGTAATATAAAATAAAATAGGATTCCCCTTAACCTAATAATAATTCTTTTTTATGCCTTTTTGCACTTCTTTATCTTTTTCGTGCTGATATCCTCTTGCTCTGAACCTAAAAGAGCATTCAAATCTTCGGAACGAAGGAAAACTCCCAAATTTTGCTCTTTCGATCTCGTTCCCCGTTTCAGAGGACGTCGCTGTCCGCTGGCTGTTTGCAGACTGCTAGTCGACACCATTGTTTACTTTTGAAGGACTTCATTCACTCCTGCAACAAATTACGTCAAGTATGGAAAATCTGGCTACATATAAAGTCAGAAATTTTATTATATAATTATCAGCGGAAGATCGAGCGTTGTACTACTTTGAAGAAAATTAGAAGAATTTATTTAGGGATTTGTTCTAATAAAATTCAGTTTATTTTTAGAATTTCATATAAAATTATTAGTTCTTAGATCAGTTTTTAAATCTAACAAGTTAGGTGAATATTAGGGAATTCAATATTACTCTCTTGAAGTTTAGACAATTAATTTTGTGAAAGGTGCTATAACCCGAAATGGAGCTGCACCCTGAAGAGAAAGATGAAAGAGTACTCGGCAATGTTACGGAGCGCGGACTTACTTTTTGATCTTTCTCTTCATGGTGCAGCTCCATTTCGGGTTATAGTACTATAGATACGATTCTTTTTTCTATTTTGGGAAAAATTTACCTTTTACGTCCTTAGCCCAAGCTTGCGCATACGGGAGCGTTCGCGGATTCAGGTTAGGCAAAATTTTCCTTGCTTTTCTTTACGATCTTGATACCTTACTTAAAATTATTCTCATTAATTGGAATCACTATAATTTCATTACACTTACCTTTTTATTATCGCCATTTCCATTTATTTCATTTTATTATTTTATTTGGTTACACTTAACAATAAATTTAAATTTTGCAACCAAGTTAAGTTGTTTGCAGTCCTTAAATATTTGTCCCTTGTGTATTGTTTTGTGTGAATTCCTGTTGAATGAAAATAAGCTATTGCCATCTACACTTCATGATTAGTATGTATTGCGAGTTTAAATCACGTGGCGCCTTAAATAAATTTGAATCTCACCTTCTTTACTGGGCTGTCCGAGATCCTGCGGTACTGACGAAATTCAGGTAATTCTTGTGTGCGAAATTTTATTCTTTGTTTGTTTTGAGAACTAAGGCGTTACAGTATTTTTGTCTCTGTTAGGAAAATCAAATCTCAAGTTAGGAAACGAATCTCAAAAGGAGAATCATACAGTCTATTTATGACAATTCAGAAAAGAATACTTCTCGGAAAGGTGAATAAAATCTTCTACCTTTTTACTAAATTACCTATAATTGTTCTTTTTTTTATTCCAAGTATTCCAAAGCACCTCAAGTATTTTTCCTAAACTTTTCAGTTGCAAAAACGCAGCCAATGCTTAATAGTAGACTCTTTTCCTACTTATTTCTGACTCGGGTATGTAAAAGCTTGGCATTTGGAAGAAAACATTAAAAGATATCCTTATAAATAATAAAATACCGCTGGCTGTTTACAATTTTTAGTGATGTGACGACTAGTAATTCAACTGAATACCGAACATTCGGCTAAATTTGAACCGAATATTCTGTCTTTGTTGAACAGCCTGAAAATAAGATTCAAGAAAATAGAGAAGGGAAAAAATATTTTATGGCAACGTTGTTGAATCCCCAATATCGCTTAACCTTTTTCTCATATGAAAACATATCCGTTGTAAGGCATACTTTCTTTTGGACGCACTTGGAAGAGAATTAAACTCCGGAAGCAGCACAAATATTCAGCAGCTGTCCTCTGCAATAGGCAATCTGAATCGAAGTCATTTTGCATTTTGGGACTGCTATAAAGCCATAGCCACATCTAGTAAGGCCGTTAATGACTGCAGTCCTAGAAATAAAGTAGCAATTGAACTGGACGGTTACTTGTCTGAGGAATTACTAAACAGAGAGCAAGTTCCGTTTGTTTGGTAGAAACAACATAGCTCGAAATACCCAAAAATGAGTAAACTGGCAAAAGCGTACCTATCAGCCCCATCAAGTACAGTTTTCAGTGAGCAGCTGTTCGCTGAAGTAGGAACCATATACTTACGAAAAAAAAAAAGAAACTAATTGACAATTGTGCAAAAATCCATTGTATACTCATTTAATATATCCTTCGAATTTATTAAAACTTAGAACAGTCACACAGACAACCGAATATTCGGTAAATAAATTCAACATTCGGCGAAAAACCGAATATTGCAAAAGAAGCCGAATACCGAATAATTATTCGGCTTCGGTCCCATATCTAATAATTTTACTGTAATTTTGATAAAAATTCTTCCAGTAAATCCATTTTCAAAGCGATTATTGTTCTTTATAATGTCTAATTTTTCTTTATATCGACCTTTTGATTCAAGAATATTACTTAAGAAGCCAATGAGAATACATAATCAAGGTTTTGGTACTAAATCATTATTCATTAATTTGAATTAATGAAAAGTATATTTTTGATAAAAGAAAACTGTTTACTTTTTGGTATTAATTTCATGTTTGCATAAACGTTTTATTCTCATGTCTGTATACTCCGTTTGCATACGCCGACTTTTAAAAACTTGTTTTTTGGTCTTTTGTGTAATTTCGCATTTTATGTAATAAATTCTCTCTTGTACTGTCGAGAGTTTCTATTCTCAAAAGTGACTTCGAGTTCTCTAAAGAGTAAGGCATCATATTTTAATAGACTTTTCGGTTCGGTAATACTTACCTGTTCAAATAAACTCTTAATGCTCTAATAATTCATATATCAATAAATCACAATATTTTTTTATCCGCGATACGAATTAGAACTCTAATAAAAGAAAAACAACTTTTAACGAAAAGACAACATTTATTTCAATAGTATAACTATTTCTTTATGTACACCATTATCTCTTATACCAAGATAACTCGCGATTCCATCGTAAATACCGTACAAACTATAATTATCCGTCCGTTAATGCGGAAGGTAATGCTTTACGCAATTACGCATCTATGACTAATATACTCGTAAAAACTGAAACGAATCGGGGGAATGGAAGTATCGTTTATAAAAATCGTGGGCATCAATTGTTATAAAAGCAGCGATTTTTTTTTGTAGTATTCGGTGCTATAAGCTCTTTTGCGTTTCCTTTTTCTTTTAATATAGGAAAATTAAAATTTTAAAAAAGGTGTAAGAATAAAAAGTAAACCGGTAATTTACAAGGAAGATCCGTGATTTTTTTTATAGTACAAATAATACATCACAAAGTTTATATTATATTTTTTCGTATATACATACAAGTTTAATATAAAAGATGATACATACGATTTATTTATCGTTTTTTTTTTATTTGTTTATAAATGGAAATTATTTATTTATGAGAACGTAATTTAATCTCGAATAATAATTAACAATAATAGAGGGGGAGGCTCGAGTTATGTATTTACAACGCTCTTCGCCGTATTTAAACAAAAATAATGAGACTAACAATAAGTGTACTCGTATACAATATGCGTCTCGGACCTTATAACGAATCAGTATGTTACAATTATACAATTTTCCCCGCACCGCGGTCTCGTCTGCGCAGTTTTTGGCAAGTAGACTAGCACTCATTCTGAGATCCACATTTCGGGCATTTATCTCCCAATATCCTCACCTTCTCAAACACCATCCAACTTCTCGAAATAAAATGGCACATCCAGACACTACCGCCAATACCTTTTTATGGCACATTTAAACCAAATATAATCGAATCTTAAAGATCTTTTTTAGTTTAAATACTAATTTGGTTTAAGTGTCGATTATTTTTGGAGTAATTTAATAAATTTGAACGGTAGAAGTCTTGGCGAATTGGGCGATCGGTGACGAAGATGAGACGTCGGGACGTTACGGCCTTCCTCTGGGGCGTCATTGGGGGGCGTCGAAGGTCTCGGAATCGGGGCTGCCGTAGCCGCTGGATCCGTCGTCCCGATGATGGTTGTTACTAGACGGTCGCTGTGGGCCTGCCAGCGGTGAGTTCTTCTCGCTGTAACAGGCAGCGGACGTCAGAAGGGCCGAATTTCGGACACCGTTTAGATTGTCTGCTGCTGGCTGAAATGAAATCAACCAACCTGTAGACTAATTTAGGGTGGTGTAGTTTAAAATGAGATTTTTTTCGAAATGAAGAGAAAGTTAGAAGTTTAGTTCTATGGTAAAAATGAAATATTTAACCCAAAATTTTGAGAAATGACTTCTGTACTGATTTACCAAAATAAAGAATATCTAATTAGTTTCGAGTATTTTCCATCTTCAGAGAATTTTAATTTAATGCTTATTTGTAAGTTTAGTTATGTTCTAAAAATGGTTTTAGAAATTAATACTTATAAGTGTAGAAAAGATTTTCTAGAATCTAATTCTTTTAAAATGCTTTTTAGAACCTAATTAGACCTTTAAGTACCTATACTTTTTAAATTTTAATTATTGTCATGATTAGGTTGATACTCTAAAGCAGGGGTCTCCAAACTTTGAAGCCTTCGGGTCACAATGTTTTTTTTCAGTATGTTCCAAGGGCCAAAACAGTTTTAATTTTACTGCCCACAACTATATTTCTAAACTAGAATAGTCGCAAAGTGCGCGACCTAAGCAAACTTACGCTTTTTTTGCATTTCAATTACTATTCTGGGCCAGATTGATGACACTAGACTTAAGCTGTCGCGGGCCGAATTGATGGCAGTGGCGGGCCGGATTTGGCCAGCGGGCTGTAGTTTGGAGACCCCTGCTCCAAAGGGTGGTTAGTGTTAGGATGACCAGACGTACAGACTTTTGCTGTATTGCACAACAATAAGGAGACGCAGTACAGCATACGCGCGTGTACAGCAAATGCACAGCATTCACAATTTATTATTGAATTTGAGATTGAATAGTGACCTTTTGCAATAAGTAACATAGTGACTCTGGTATTCATGTTATATTTTTTTCTGTTATCGACAGAAAGAAACCTGGATTAACTAAGATTCAGAGATAAAGCATTTATAACAAATTTGATTTGAGAAATATATCATATGTCATATTTTTGAAAAGGACATTTTAAGCTCTCGTGGAATATGTAAAAATATACAGGGTGTTTCAATTGAAAAAATCATTTTTATGTCTATAACTTGCTTACAGAGAATTTAGCCTACACCGTCAAATTTTTTCATAATGGCTGAAGACTTTTCAAAAAAGCATCTTCTTCGAAGAACAGCCTGTATCTCTGAAAGCTAAGAGATGTCATTATGTGGTTTTGGCCATTCAATTTCTTATAATAATCGAACATCAGACACCGATATCAATTTTCCTCTGTTATATGTTGCATGCGTACAGCATTGAAAGATGAGAAATCAGGTCACCCCACTGTTGTACATGTGCAATTAGCACCGAAGTGTAATCGAACGAAAATTAATAAAAAGATGAGAAACTTGGCTATTTAAGCATGTTATAGGAAATCAGATAGTTGTCTTCACTAACCATTCATTCCTCTTAGGCTGAGTCAGCACATCGATCTCTTTGAACCAAGCCTCCCAGCCAAGTTCACCATCTATTTATTAACCCCTTAATGACCGATTTTTTTTTTTCAAAAAATGCACCAAAAAAGTCATTTTTTTAATAATTAAAACTAACATTTTGACATATTAGGAACCAGTTACAAGAGTACTTTTATAAGATACTTCGGGCAAATACGTACTGGAACGTACAAATGTGCCTGCCCGAGTTATGTGGGGTATGGTCTTTTTAGACCGTACACTCTACCCCGAGATATCTCGGGCCTGGTCCTTAAGGGGTTAACTTTCGTTCGATTAGACTTCGATGTTAAGTGCTCATGTACCACAGTGCGACAAATAAGCTTCAAGACACAAGACAAATTTGTTCCACACACTTTGACGGATGCCCAAAAAGCAGCGCGCGTCATTCATGCAGAAGTCGTTGCTGCCGCCAGAAATAATCCCAACTTCTTGAAATCAATTGTAACAGGTGGGGAAACATGGTGCTTTCAGTACGACCCAAAAACGAAACGTCAAAGTGCAGAATGGAAGTCGTCTAATTCACCACAAGCTAAAAAAAAACAAAGATAGCAAAGGAATTGTCCATAAAGAATTCGCTCCACCTGGACAAACGATTACTAGCGCATATTATCTTCAAGTTTTGAAGCGTCTAATGGCCAGAATCCGTCGTATTTGACCCGAATATCGCGATCCAGAGGCATGGAGTCTGTTGCACGACAATGCACCGAGTCATACCTCGCTAATTGTTCGTAAATTTTTGGCTCGAAATCAAGTCTGTACGTTAAATCATCCACCGTATTCATTAGACTTGGCCCCATGTGACTTCTCTCTACTTCCCAAATTGAAACTGAAGGGGCGTTTTTTTAATGGCATTTCGACCATCACCACAGCTACAACATGTGAACTGGAGGCGATTCCACAAAGTGAGCTGGAACATGCATTTGAATCACTGTTAAATCGATTAAAAAATGTATTGAAACTGGAGGAGTATATTTTGAATAAAAAATGTACAAATATTTAAACTTTTTGTTTATATCATTTTTCCCACGACTAGTCTTGAAGCTTATTTGTCGTACTGTGTATATACAATGACCACCTTTTAGGGTATCAACCTGGTCATTGCAATGCTTAGTTCAAAGATATCGATGTGCTGACTAAGCCTAAGAGGAATGAATGTTTATTGAAGACTAGCTGGTTTCCTATAAAATGCTTTAATATCCCTCAACGCCAATTAGCAGTATCAGTGCAAGATACTAAAGTAGTGATAAGTACCTTTTTGGTTACTTTTCCTCCGAGTAATTCAATAAACGAGTAGTACACTGGATGTAACATTATTATGCAACCAATCTTTCAACGTAGTCAAAATTTCAATATTTCATTCACTTATTTTAGTACACTTCTCTAAAGACGATAAATAGCCGAAACTAATTACATATTTTTTTTATTCTAATAAACCAGTAAAATTACAAAAGTCGTTTCTTTACATTTTACGTTAAATTGATTCAACTCACATTCAATTTTAATTCATTAAAAATGAATAAACAGCATGGTATTGAAGCATTAAAGCATTTATCACCTAATAAACAATTAATGGGCCGAATTTTGGACAGCATCTAGATTGTCTGCTATTTGCTGAAATGAAATCAACTAACTTTTAAATTATTTGGGGTATAAATGAGAATTTTTTGAAATGAGGAGAGAGGTAGAGATAAGTTAGAAATTTAGTTATGGAGTAAAAATGAATAAACAGCATGGATATTGAAGCATAAAAGCGTTTATCACGTAATAAACCGTCGAAATTATCCGTTCACAACCCACTAGAACATAACTCGATGGTATTACAAAGTTTTCAAATTGGCCGTTTGTATCCGTTACGCGATGTTTAACTGTTGTGCGCGTAATGCGGGATTTACCAGCGTACTGCTAGGGTAATTCGGCAGACAACAACAACAATAACAAAAAAAGGAAAAATATAATCGGGGACCGTTTGCCGGGGAAGCTCTATGTCAGCACTTATCCTGCATTACCTTACACTCGGTAAAAACGATCGCGCCATTTGTCCTTTTGTTGAGAGTGGAAGGAAGACGGGGTGAGGGTAAAACTCGAACGTAGGGAGTTCGACAGAGACGGGCAAACGTTAAAAATAACGCCCTGTTACAGGATAAATGTGTATCATTAAATGCTCCCGCTAAATGGACCCGGAGCGGCGGCCGTTGCCGTTGCAAAGTGGTTTGTTTGAAAGCTAAAAGCAAGCGAATGAAGCTCTTACCGGCTGATGGCCGCTCGCGATATCGCAAATATTATTTTATTGTCGAACGCCGCTCCGTGCATTACGGGAACATTCGTCTTTCGCTGCGGGAGGGAGGCCTTAATACTGCTCCTAAGACATTGCCAGGCGTCTGAACGTTTAAAGCGGCCGCGGTTAATACACCGATTGTTAGTTACTTTCAACGAGACAAAACGACCATCTATCTGTCTGACTTTACCTTCTCTAGTTTAGCAGTAGTATTAAGTTCTGTGTTACAAGCGGGCACCTGCGTAAAACGATCTTGTCGTAACTTGATTGTACGATCCTTTTGGATACGTACCTGAAGATTGCTTACTTGTCTTCGTATATGAGCCAAACTGCTTGGGTTATATGCCATGTTCGCGAACACCAGCCTTTCTTCGTAATCGTACTCGCAAAGGATTTTATTGTCACACAAGTAGAAACGATCACCTACACAAAACCTAAAACAAACAACATATAAAATAATTTTATTATAATTTCCACACATTCGGAATTTTCAGTATAATTCCACAATCTTACTGACATCAACAAAGTGTTAGTTAAGTTAGAACCATACTTTAGAACCTATGGTCATGATAAAATATTCCAGGAAACACTGAATTACTTTTAGTCGAATCTAATCTAAAATTAACAATTTTTTTTAAATCTCTCTATCTTTTACTAAATTTATCAAAGTTCTTGTAATTGTTATCAAAAATTTAAAAAATTCTCAGTAGGTTTACCAAATTTGTTTGCAAAACTTTTTATCACCTTAATAATAACATAATATTAACATTAAAGTTCAAGGTCTTACACTACATCCAGAATTATGTACTTCATAAAACCAATTTTGCAAAAAATACGACTTCTTCGAAGTCAAATATTTTTCCAAATTTATTCACTGGAAAATTTTTTACTTTATTTCATCTAAAAATAAATAATCCAAAAAATTATTTTATTAAAACTTTCCAGAATTTATTATATTAGTATCTTAAATAAGTCAGATCATTGAATGAATAAATGTTATCGTTTAGTAGATATCGTTTTAATATGTAAAAGAGCACTTTACTCTTGAAAGATTAATGAATATTTATGTAAAGTTATTTATTTATTATTAAGTAACCAACGTTATTAAATTTAATATATGACTTCTAATACTAGAAATATGCATACAAATTTACAAAAAATTTCTTATCAGAATAATTAGAATTTTTAGTATAAAATTTACAAAGTATGATTGTTTAAATTTTATACACAATCTACTAGAATAGAATCCTTTTGTTGTAGGTTCTAGTTACAACCGCTAAATGAAATGCCTACGTGTGTACAGGTTTCAATTTAATTGTGAACAAATGTTTGGTGAAACGTGTTAGCGTTCCGCGGTAATTTGAAACTATTAGAACGATAGCGCAAATCAGCGTAAAAATAATGGCTTTCTAAAAACGCCGAGTATCCGTTTTCAATAAACACGACCGTTGGGCGTATTTTATTTGCGTCAGGCGGGTGTTTTGAAGACGAGTTAAAATATATTCGCGGGCGTTGTTCAAAATAAACGGGGAGCAAACGTGCCCGTTGAAAAGTTTATTATTTCGCGCGTGTACTTTCGTAATGTTTCTATTTTCTTTGGAAGTCAGAACGCGGCCGAAGACGGCGGCGGTCGCCATTAAGCTAAAGATGCCGTCTTCGGACGGCAAGATGCGTCTCTTTCGTCGATAATTGCCACTAAACGTCATCGTCGCTTCCTGGTCGAGAGGAGAATTTTTTCCGCGTCGATTTAAGACTGTCGGACGCTTGTAAAAGGCGCTGTACCCGTTGAGAAAATGTCTTGGAGTATAATTAACCGGCGATTCTTGGCAGTTGGAAAAGGACCGACCTACCTGTGGTTGCATTGCTGGCATGCAAAGCACTCCAGATGGTAGACGTTGCTCTTCGCTCGCATGACCATTTCGAACGCGGGTATCACCTTGTTGCAGGCCGCGCAGTAACCGGTCGTCCCGAATAACCTAAAAAGTAACGCGTTTACGACGCGATTCGCGAGACTTACACAACACCAAACAAAACCAACCAACCTAAGATAGTCTCTTTTGCACAGGATTAGATTCGCCTTCGTGTACAGCGTCGAGCCGACTTCACCGAGCCGGCAATCGCAACAGCCGCACTTTAGGCAGTCCTCGTGCCAGAAGAGGTCCAGCGCCTTCAGCAGGAACCTCTCGGTTATCCTTTTGCCGCAACCCGCGCATTCCCTCGGCCCTGATGATGTATTCGTTGTTGTCGAAACGCTCACCGGCGTTGGACCAGATACAGCCACTGCCGTTCTACCACTTGCTTGCTCCCCACCAGACTCTATAAAACAAATATAAAAATCAACATATAAGTCCAAGGAAAGAATTAAGATCGACTACATAAAAAGTTACACTGAATATGTTCAGTGTAAGAAGAAGAAGTGGGAAAGGAAGGCTAGTGAGGAATTGAAGAGTATAAAGCGTGAATAGATTGAGAAAGGGAGAGGATTTGAAGAAAAGATTTCGTACACATATACGTACAAAGAATGGTCGAAGAAAGTGGTACACTACACTACAAAGAAGAAAAACGAAAGTAAGACTACTAAGAAGTTGGAGAGAAAGCATTGATGGTGAGATGCAGAAGGAATCGGATAAAGCAATTTGGAAAAACAACTAGGATTCGTAAGACGGATAACATTATGAACCCGATATGCGAATATCAAACTCTAAAAGATCTTGTATATATAGGGTGTTTAAGAAAGATGCGGCAATATTAAAGGGGTGATTGTCCAGGTCATTTTATACAAAAAAGTTTATAATAAAAGAAATTTTTTTTTAAGAATAAGGGTTTTATTCAAGGATAAAAATAAATATTTTACCAAACCAATAATTTTAATAAGAAAAATTACAAAAACTGGGCAAAGTGACCACCTCGAGCTTGTATGCAAGAATCCAATCTTCTCCTCATTGACTGACAAACTCTCTCAAAAACACTAGGATCTGTTTTAATTGAGTTGCACCCAACAATGATTCGATTTCTTAAGTCTTCTACGTTTTCCAATGGAGAAGCGTACACCAAGGTCTTCAAATGGCCCCATAGGAAAAGATCCAGGAGATTTAATCCGGGGATTGTGGATAAGTGAAGTCAACCTCGGCTAATCCAGCGATTTCCATATGCTTGTGTTAAAAAATCACAGGCTACTTGAAGTGGGTTGGTATGCCATCGTGCATATACCACATTGCATCTCTAATACCTGATAGTACGTCCTCCAGAAAACCAGGGAGCGTGTTTTCCAAAAAGTTGCGATACACCTCTCCGGTAAGTCTCCTGGTAAAAATACCGGTCCAATTAGGCAGTCACCCACAATTCCAAGCCAACGTTCAAAGAAAACTGATGTTGAAAACGATCTTCAACAATTTCATGTGGATTTTCGTCACACCATACATGGTTATTATGGAAATTGCGTATTGCATTTCTTGAAAAATTCACTTCATCGGTGAACAGAATCAACATCAAAAATTGAGGGATTTCAACCATTTTCTGCATAAGCCATTGACAGAATTCAATGCGAGGAGGAAAATCAGCAGGAAGTAATGCTTGAACGCGTTGAACTGTTTCAAAATATGTAAATGTTTACTGCTTTTGTTAGTTAAACTTCAACCCGTTGTAGCTCGGTAACGAAGAGTTTCTAGACCATGTTTATTAGAAACTTTTTTGAATAAAAGGACCTGGACAATCACCCCCTTTAATATTGCCGCATCTTTTTTAAGCACCCTGTATAAAAAATGGGAAAGGAAGAGCAGTGAGGAGTTGAAGGGAATAAAGCGATGAATAAATGGAGAAAGGGAGATGATTTGAGGAAAAGATTTCGTACATATATACGTACAAAGAATGGTTGAAGAAAGTGGTACACTACACCACAAAGAAGAAAAACGAAAGTAAGACTACTAAGAAGTTGGAGGGAAAGCATTGATGGTGAGATGAAGAAGGAATCGGATAAAGCAATTTGAAGAAACAACTAGGATTCGTAAGACGGATAACATTATGAACCCGATATGCAAATATTAAAGTCTAAAAGATGTAGAATATACAGGGTGATTTATAACATACGGATCAGACTAAAAGAGTATGTACTAGGGCTCAAACTGAAAAGATTTTCTTAATAACGTTTTGTTAAAAACTTAATAGTTACGTAGATATTGAATGTTAATTGTTTAAATAAGTTATCGTCCACTTTTGAGAACCGCTGATATTCAGTCGAACACAAAAAATCTTGAATCTTGAATTTTTAATCCCGACCGTGATGTTGTCACCGTTGTTAGGTAACCAAATCAAATGGATTGACAGAAATAAAAATGAGGTATCAGCGGTTCTTAACAAATAAACACTAATTTTTAGCATTTCAACAAATTTTTAACCAGCCCTAACTGCCATATTACAAAGTTTTTATTATTTTTTCTTAATTGTCCATTGTTTAAATAACCCTGAAATATTCGCAATTTGAATTTAAAAGTAGTGCAATAGCGTATATGGTAATAAATACTCGACAATTAATTGAACTTTAATATTCTATATCTTTGTGATTATTAAGTTATGCTGAATATACTATTAAGAAAATGTCTTCAATTTGGCCTCTAGTACCTACACTTTTAGTCTGATCCGTATGTTATAAATCACCCTGTATAATGGGGTAAAAATGGAAATTCCTAGTTTTGATAAAAATAAAAAAAGTCGAAAAGGATGAGCATCAAAGATAATTCCTATGAGAATCCCAAGCTCTTTATTTCAGTTATCCGCTTGTTACGGTGTCACCATTCTGGCCTGCAAAGCACCGCTAATGGCGCCTGACAAATGGCACAAGCGAGGATTGAACTCCACGACGCCGACGCTCGCCGGACTATGCACTATCCACATTCCCCCTTAAATTTTCCAATATGTATCTTTCTGCGTGGAGAGCTTTTCCAACTCCAAAAGTGCATATTTACATTCATTTTTATAAAAATTTCTCAACTAGTTATTCATAAACCAACTCGTAAATAAAACTTCAATTAAAAAAAAAAAGAAGTTTAAAAGAATTAACGAACAAAAAGTTGAAAATTCTTAATGGGTATTAATTCGACCGCTTACGACGTCAGATGGTTGTGACATACCGGATCACTTAAAATAGTCGCGCCATTCACATCGCCGCAATGGACCACGGAAAGGCGGTGCTGCCACAAATGTAAAGTGACACAGCACGGCCCCCGGTTTGAGAAGGACGTCACCGACAAACGGACGTCGAGGGTCCTGGTGTAAAATACACTCTGCTAAAATCAAGAGGCGAAAATAACGGAATTAAAAATGATTTTTATCGCCTTTTTCTATTCTAATTCAAACGATAAACTTTAACGCCTTTACCATCAGAGATTATTTTGCTTCATAGATTATCATTTTGCTCTTTCTTAGATTGTATTTTCTAAAGATCATTTCATCACGATTATTCATCAATATTAATGAATAAATTATGAGATACCTTGAAAAAAATTACACGTTTGTTAGATTATTATGTTGGTACCTGTCGAGCAAAGACTAGCAATACGATGAATTAAAGATAAGGTAATTTTAAGATTGGCCGTCGTCGTTATTATTTAAATTTTCGACGGGCGGAGGACGGGGCCACCAGATGGCTAAGTAATTAGCTTTTTTAATCGAGTCCTGAATAATTTACGGCAGCGCGACGTCGCTCGGTCGGTTTATGCAATTTTCGAAAAATACAAATCGAATTAGCGTCGTCCGCCGGGCTCTTATCGGAATTGCCGTGAGATTTCCGAATTTCGGGACCGGACCGGGGCGTTTTCATTTGCATAATGGAAGAACAACAAATGCATTTCGTATTAACTCCGAAGACTTAATGGGCGCGGCGCGGGGCCGAGCCGTCATTACATAGTCATGACATCTGAGCCAATTTAGTTAAAGTGGTTTTTGCGAACCCCGAGAGCTACGACCGACGGCTGAAGCGACGGCTTCGGCGTTCCGCCGTCGTCTCCGGCGTCCTACAATTAATAGCTTGGCATTCGGTACTTAAAATGCTAATTTTCCTAAAGCTCGGATTAAGGCACTACTAAAAATACCCAAATTTAAACAGATTTTAATCTTTTCTTTGTTCATCTATTAAAATAATTATGGGTTTTAATGTTAAAAGATGCGTAGTTTCAAAGATGATATAAATCTTGAAATTTTGGCATTCTTTAACTGGCCGATGTCCAAAAATGTTTCAGCGAAACGTAAATAAAGGAATGAAGGGTTAAAATTTAAATTGATGTAATGAGATGGAAATTGGATCAGAGGCGGCGATAAATTAGAATACAAAGCCTACTTTAATTAAAGCGATAATTAAAAAAGATAGGTATCAGCGTGCGAAGATTGCGCCGGCCGTCAGAGGGCGCTGTTACGTCGCTTAATTATAAAACGTTGCGATCTGATACGTGCCGAAAGCGGTTCTTATTGCGCGGGCGTTCTCCGGACACGTAATTACTTCCTAAATCTTTCAACGTGGATCGAGGCCCTTTTTCAGGTCTCGTCACGTGGCTGAGGATTTAATTAGCGGAAAGTGTCCACGTGGGGCTTCGTAATCGCTTCTCCGATCCGACGACGACGTATTGCCGGGCTTCGGTCGAAGTATCGCGTTACTCGACGCGAGGGAATTAATTAAAACCGGGAAAACAAACGCTCGATCATTTTCCGTGGGACATTAAACGCGACATCGATTGGGTTTTTCGGCTCGACCGGTAATTGAGTCATTAAGATTATTTCAATTAAAATATCGATTATGGATGTTTATGAAAGTTCCGGCGGCGAGCGTTCTCTAACGAGCCTCGCCGATTCGATTAATTCCTTGAAAAACTTAAACGCATTAATCCTCCGACGGGCTGGAGCAAGAATCCGACCAATTTTCGGATTCGCGAAAACAATAACCGCCTCGGGGAAGTGACAGCGGTTTCGTAGTAGACGCGAAACGAAATTGCCTGCCGGAAAGGTGGTCCCTGCGGGGGCCGGGAACGGGGACTCTTATTATTTTGAGTAACAGAGATTTGTCTAGTTAAATTAGCCGTCGCTTTAATTAAAATAGTTTAAGCCGAACGAGAAAACTGATGAAAACGGGCGGCGCGGCGGCGGCTCCTTTGTGCACCACCGGCCGCCAGACGCCGCTATCTCTTTCTTAATTTCCGCTAAACGGAATTATTCTCGGGCATTACCACCCTTATTATACCAACGTCATACTTAAAATCGTCTCTTACCAATTAAAACTACCAACGTCAGACTAATAAGTAGAGTAACCTTTTGAAAAGTATACATGTTACTCTGTTAGTCACTATTATTCTATTACCTTATTTTAGAAGGATAAAAAAATGTGCACCCATCAAAATTTAAAGTGAGTCATTTAAATAATGTAAAATTATCGATTTCAGCCTAAGTTGAATTATTTAATCACGATGAACAACCCATGATTATCTTGCTAATTTGTTAGTTCACAAATGAAGATTATAGGCGAAAAAGGCACATTCTCAATTTTTCAGAAAATTGAAATATCGATGCCATAAGTGAGAAAATTTGCAAAGTTTTGACTCTATTCAATCGTTCATGCTACACATATGCTTATTCAGATGTTATTTTATTTTGTGATATTGATACATCCCGCGCGTCCTTTCCTAAATACCGGAGTGGATTATGCAGGTTTTCTCAGCCTTCGCACCTTCTAAGGACTTGGAGTCAAAAGTTATAAAGGATATCTGATTGTTTTTGCATGCAAAGCCACTTCTGCAGTTCATCTTGAAATGGCTACCGACTATACAACAGCTCAACAGCAGCATTTCTGGCAGCATACAACCGGTTCATAGGACGTCGCGGTATTTGTGCAACTCTATGGAGCGATTGTAGAACTAATTTAATTGGAGCAGATAAGGAGTTGCGAGCGTTGTTCAAAGCATCATCTGAAGAATGGAAAGACTTCGTCCAGAATCGAGTAGCGGAAATCCAAGAATTCAGTCACGCACAATGGCACCATGTTAGCACTCAACATAACCCAGCAGATTTGGTCTTTCGGGGCGTCAATCCATCCAAACTCAGCGGGGAAAGTATTTTGAGGAATGGTCCTGAATGGCTTAGTCAACCTCATTCATCGTGGCCACTCATCACTCCATCTTCGTCAGGCGACACCACGGGTGAAGAAAGAAAGATTCACTGTTCAAACGTAACTCCTGCTTACATTTGGGATCTGATGAATCCATACTCCAATCTTATAAAACTTCTAAGAGTCACCGCTTTTATCCCTCGGTTTGTAAATGCTTGTAAAAAATTAATCTATCGATTGTTGCAAAAATTCTTTCCCCTACTGAAATAAACGAAGCTCTTATGTTCTGGATAGCAAAAGTACAACATCAGTATTTTTCTAATGAAATAACGTTGCTTACTTCTCATGAATGTTTACCTCGTTCAAGTCCTCTTTACCGATTGTGCCCGTTCGTAGACAGTAATGGTTTCTTGCGAATAAGCGGACGTTTACGATCTTCTAATTTGAGTTGGGACGAAAAGCATCCACGCATTATACCAAAATCTTCACCTTTCACAATCAGTCACAATCATTCTAGAACTCTTCACGGCGGTACTCAAGCCACGGCAGCTTTTATTAGACAAAAATTTTGGATCCTGGGCGGTCGAGTACTTATTAGGGCTTTTATCCAACGATGTAAAGTTCGTGCCCGTTATCGAGCTAGAGCTAGTCAACAAATAATGGGTCAACTGCCAAGCTCACGAGTACTTCCCGTACGTCCTTTCCTAAATACCGGAGTGGATTATGCAGGTCCTTTTATCCTTCGCACCTTCCGAGGACGTGGAGCCAAAAGTTATAAAGGATATCTGATTGTTTTTGTATGCAAAGCCATTTCTGCAGTTCATCTTGACATGGCTACCGACTATACAACAGCAGGATTTCTGGCAGCATATAACCGGTTCACAGGACGTCGCTATATTTGTGCAACTCTATGGAGCGATTGTGGAACTAATTTAATTGGAGCAGATAAGGAGTTGCAAGCGTTGTTCTTATTATCTAAAGAATGGAAGCACGTAGCAAACGTCCTAGCAAACGATGGCACAGTTTGGAGATTTAATCAGACATCTGCTCCTCATTTTGGGGGTAAATGGGAAGCCGTGGTCAAATCAACAAAATATCATCTCAAACGTATCACTGGTAACACTGCATTAACCCACGAAGAGTTCACAACGTTATTAATTAAAATTTAAACAATTTTAAATTCTCGTCCTCTTTGTCCATTATCAGATGATCCAAATAGTTTAGATGTACTAACACCTACTCATTTTTTAGTTGGTACTGCTATATCAATCATAAACCTAATCATCAATAATAATCATCAACCAGAACCTTCTCTGCTTGATATAAACCCATCGAGGTTATCGCGATGGCAGCTACTGAGGAAAATGTTGGAGTAGTTTTGGGGACACTGGTCTAAGCACTACCTCAGGTATATTCAAAATCGGTCCAAATGGTTCCAACCCGATAACAAACTCAAACTAGGATCGCTGATTTTGATTCAAGATGAAAGATATATACCATCAAAATGGCTTTTGGCACCAGTTACAAAACTTCATTATGGACCGGATGATCGGCCTCGAGTAGCTGAAGTGAAGACGAGCACTAATACATTAACTCGTCCGATTTCAAAACTATGTCTCTATGTCGTAGAACATTGGTCTTTCGCTGCGGAAGGGAGGCCTTAATGTTGTTCATAATGGCATTGCCAGGCGTCTGAACGTTTAAAGCGGCCGCGGTTAATACACCGATTGTTAGTGACTTTCAACGAGACAAAACGACCATCTATCTGTCTGACTTTACTTGCTCTAGTTTAACAGTAGTATTAAGTACAGTGTTACAAGCGGACACCTGCGTAAAATGATCTTGTCGTAACTTGAAAATGTCAGAGCAGTTTTGGGGACACTGGTCTAACAATAAGCACTACCTCCAGTATATTCAAAATCGGTCCAAATGGTTCCAACCCCATAACAAACTCAAACTAGAATCGCTGGTTTTGATTCAAGATGAAAGATATCCACCATCAAAATGGCCTTTGGCACGAGTTACAAAACTTCATTAAGGACCAGATGATCGGCTCGAGTAGCTAAAGTGAAGACGAGTACTGCTACATTAACCCGTCCGATTTTAAAACTATGTCTTTAACCATTTGTTAAATTTACTTGGATTCATCAATTTTTTTTGTAATCATTATCTCCTTCTTTGCTCACTTCGTTATCAAGGCAGGCGGTATGTTTAAAAGTTAACTTTCATTTTTCTATACAAAGTTGTTTTCTTTTCTTGTAACGTATTCCATTTTTCGTTACGTTGCTCATGATTTAGAACAGAGTGGTTTCAGCTGCGTTGTCGTGCGTTTCGTGAGTTTCAAAAATAGTTGAAAAGAGTATATAGTTAAGAAATCTATGTTTATAGTTAGCAACAATTTAATTCCGTTAAACTCGATAAGTAAGAACATTCTTTCTTGTGAGTCTTTTTGTTATTTTTTTTTTACTTTGATTAATATACAGGGTGTCCCAGACCATCCGTACCACCTGATTTACTCGAAAACTATAAGTCCTAGGAACTTGAAACAAAAAATTTGATACATAAATAGAGTATAAGCTTTCTTATGAGTGGCAAAGGAACATCTAATATTAACCCGAAATATGAACAATTGAAGGTTGCTTTATAATTTCATACGTGAAGGGGGGTTAATTTTGGTATTGTTGGAAAGAGCTTTTCAAAAGAAATAACTTTTATAGGAAGCATTTTTTTATATTATTTATTGCTTTTGTCCAAAATCGGTTTCAAAATCTCGATTTTTTACGAGTGTTTTCTGATGCCACCACTAGATGTCGCCGTCGGCTATTTTAAGAAATCCAAGTTGTTTATGTTATTGGGCTTAAGTGTATTAAGTTATGAAGTTTAGTTAAGGGTATTACATTATTTGGTCGTATTGTTAATAAAATTATTCCTTGTGACTTACTATCACTTCTAAATGTAATTTTTTAAAATGGCTGACAGCGACATCTAGCAGTGACATCAGGAAACACTAGTAAAAATTCGAGATTTTGAAACCGATTTTGGACAAAAATAGTAAAAGATATAAAAAAATGCTTCCTATAAAAGTTATTTCTTTTGAAAAGCTCTTTCCAACAATACCAAAATTAACCCCCCTTCATATATCAAATTATAAAGTGACCTTCAGTTGTTCATACTTACGGTTGACATTAGATGTTCCTTTGCCACTCATAAGAAAGCTTATACCCTATTTATGTATCAAATTTTTTGTTTCAAGTTCCTAGGACTTATAGTTTTCGAGTAAATCACGTGGTACGGGTGGTCTGGGACACCCTGTATGTATGTAATTGGGAACTTCTCTTTTGATTGTTCAAAGAAAGACCTTTAAACATCAAATTATTGAACAGTTAAACTGTACTATAATCCGAAATGGAGCTGCCCATGAAGAGAAAGACGAAAATTTAGGCTCCCTCTCATAACATTAACGAATACTCTTTCGTCTTTTTCTTTATGGTGTTGCTCCATTTTTGGCTATAGCATGGACTAAATATGCGTTATATCAGCGTGGTAGTGGATAAGAAGGGCTTCATTTGATCTTTTTGTAGAAGTTCAATAGAAATGATAAGAAACGTAAAAACTGCATTTGTAGCATTTGTCACTATTTTTTAAAAACAAATAGAGGTAAGAAACTTCTAATATTTTAAAACAGATTTTCTCGAAATCACGCCTTACCTTCACCGCATAGCACCTTCTTTGCCTGTAATGTTTAAATATTATTCCTTGAAGAACGAACGCATCTAGAAGTATTATAATGCGAATATGGCGGTCTTCGTTTATTAAGGGTTAATAAGAAACTTACGTTTAAATAAATCTACTTTGAATCAACCCAACTATCCTCTCTTCAAACTCAACTCCTCTTGAATTTTGATACTTTTACGTTTTTCTAATATAATATGACTTTCTGCTTACTTACTTATATGATACTTGATATTATTATAAAAATTGCTTTTGATATTTTATTTCCTCCCCAAAAACGAAAAATAAAGGGTAGAACGACTTGGGTTCACTTCGCCACAATATTTAAAGGTATCGGTCGGTCTCAATCCGAAATCAATTTCAATTTTGCAGCAAGTAAGCGCGAGCACGCGCTCCCCCCTTCGGATATAGATACGTGTGTGTATGTTATTTGATTTTCCGCGATATTTATGATTTCGCGCGCGTCCGACTGCTAAATCCGTCGGGCGCGCTGTCAGGCGTCGGCGTCGGAGCCCCGCGCGCGCCCCCTATCTGTAATACACGTTCGAATAGGAAATCACCTTTCGGTGCGATAAAATTTGTATAAATTCGAGTCTGGCGACCGTAAATCTCCGCTTAAGGATATTGTTCCCGGCACGTGACACATTTAGGCCGGGCACGGCTCGCCGCTGTCTTTGACCGTAATGGCACTCGAAAATTTCTGGTACGACAACGACGCCCGCCCCACAAAGCGTCCCGACGACACGTTCGACTAAGATTTACGACAAAATCCGACCGGGAAAGTTTCAATTCGACAAGAAGGGAGGGCTTACCCGAACCGAAGATAAAAGATTAAACGGCGCCGAGCCGACGACCGGCGTCTCGTTAAACGATTAATGCCGTTTTCAACTTGTAAAATCGTCCCGAAGATGGTTAAGCAAATTCTTCAATCGCTATACAAAGCACGGGAATTAGCGCACCGTTTCGAAAGGAGAGGTCTTTCACCTATGCAAACGCGAATCGGTCGCGTAACTCATAGAAGACACTTTGTAGGTGTCGCCGGCGAATTCCCGCTGAGCCGGCAGGTCAGATAAATTGAAAGGCACGACTAACGTCGCACGAATGGGCAATAAACGGCGGGAACGGATCGTGTTGAACGTTGTGGTAGTCCCGGATTATTCCTCTTTGAAATTTTTTAAGAAATTTCTTGATGCTATCGTAAATACAATGGTGATCGGTTATAACAACTTCTCAAAAGATTGTAAAAAATTCTAGTTACAAACAAGATTTGTTATAAACAAACTACAGGTATAACAAGTCAAACAAAATCACAAAAATTACATTTTATAGTAAAATCAGGGTATTGTTAAATAAAATTCTTTAATTTAGTGAGTAGTTTTTCTCAAATAAATTCGAAAAATGAGAGTAGTGCAGCAATGAGACTTTCTTTAACTTCCTTTAAGTCATCTAAATTTCAATAGAACTGTAAAATAGAATTTTGGGCGGGACGAAATTTCAAATGAAGTATTATTTATTTCTCTTTTATAAAATACCTACGGGAATAGAAATGAAGAAGTAATTTGGAAGTTGGAAATCTATGGCGACCAGGTGTAACAACGTAAGAGGCGTCGCGACGGTTCCGGAGTCCTGGTAATCATTTATTTACGGCGCGCATAATGAAAAAGAGTGAATTACTGGCCGCGTCTTTAGTCCTCGAGCAAGTTTTAACGAGCAAATTGCACCAAAGCGAGGTTTGTTCTCCTCGGCTGGCGGGGCTTTTATTAATTAAAAAAAGGGAGGAGGAGGAGGAGGGGTGGGCGGTGTAGTCCGGCCCGCAGCTCGTTTCGCAGGACTGGCCGTCGGTAGCCAGAAAATTACGGAATTAGGGGATTTAACTAATGAACCAATAAAAGAGAGAAGGATGGAGCTAAACGGGCGTCGGAACAGAGCAAAACGGAGAATTCCCTGTTCGAGGTCTTGAAAATCACCTGCGATGGTAAATTTAACGGCGAACCGTTGAAGAGTTAATTTATACAATTTTAATTACGGGCGATTTCCCCGACGGCAATCGACGCATTTATAAATCGGCACAACACCAATTATCTGATTATTAAACGTGGCCGGACTCGAAGTAATTTCATTTGCATGCATAAAAGATTAATGGGCCGGCCTTAGCGCCGTCCCTCTCACACCGAAGCGAACTTGCGAGCGCCTCTCAAATTAAATATACGCAATTATTTCTTCATTTATTCGCGCACGCAGATGCGGCCCAATTAGCCGTAAGCTTGTTTCGCGGATCAAATTGCAGATATAAGTGTACACCGCCCCTTCTTCCAGAAATCCATTAGCATTTAATTATATAATTGGGAGACGTGCCCTCGTTAAAATGCCGTTCACATCGATCGATCTATTGATACGTTCGAGAAAAAAATCGAATCAATTAACCTCGGTATCTATCTCATCTGATTTATACACGTTCTCTTCTCGCATAAAGATTTCACGTCAGGATAATTGCCGAAAACTTCGAACCGGAGTCGGCCGTTAAGCGCGAGTTACTATCAATTAATTAAGCTAGTGCTAACTCGATCCGCGCGCCATCTACGGGCGCGCACTGTTTCGCGCTCTCATATTCCGGCCAGATTTACGATCCGATCAAATATTAAACGCCCTCTAATCAAGCGGCGCTCGGAAGCGCGCCTCCGCCACCCCAACCCACCCCCTTCGACCGCCCCAGGAAATTAACAATAACAATTAAGGTAACCACCTACGTGACTGAGCGGATCATATTAAATTTATCGAAATAATTATCTCGGAGGAGCGTGCGCGATTACCCGGCCTCGGAGACCCGCCCCCCAGAGGCCCCACGGCCGATCTCATATCCGGGCAAATCTTAAGTAAACTGTCTGTAAGCGGCTTGCATTAATTAATAAGGAGCTCTGCTAATTGCGCCCGTACCGAATTGCCGTACCTATACAACTTCCCCCTTCGCAGTTTCTCTCCGCCCCTCCGGGGATTTAACGTTTGAATTTATAATATCACCGAGGCGGACCACTTCTGTTCCTTTCCTTGTTGACCTTTCCGTATTATCAACACATTTTTAATAAACTCACATAAGATTTTGTAATCACCTCTATTTTAAATGTTTTTAAAAAATTCAATACGAAAAGATACAGTGTCATATAGATTCTCGTGCGTGAGTTTGTTTGTTGAGTATATCATGATGAAATGCCACTATCTTGATGCACATACTTATAGGAACATAGACACTAGTCACGATCTTCATTCCTTTCCTTTAGTTCTGTTGACATTTTGTCACAGTTTCCACATGTTAGACTTCTATGTTTCAGAAATGAATTGCTTAGGCAACAGAAGAGAAACTTCAACTTGTTCATACTGTTTTTGGTTTGATATTTCGTAGACTACTAGAAATGAGAAGTCTCTGCCTTCAAAGACATATGGTACACATAAAGAATAAAGGTGTCTTCAACTTAATAATGTATACTCTCTCCAATAAAGCCACCCATGAAGCCTGACGGTTCTTGAAATGGAATAATTCAAAGAAATTTTTAAGATCTCTTAGTATTCCTTTTTTTGTGAAAAATAAAGAGTAAGAATTTAAGATTTTTAAAATAACATCCCTTAAATGACCATTCTCTTAGTACTACTCAAGTATCATCACTCTTTTCAAGACTTGAAATCGCATATATTTTTCGTTGAATATTTATTTGCAATTTTGGAAGTTCCCAGGCTTTTCAACTTTTCCCTTGAGGTAACTTCTCAGAGGTTTAATAGAAAAAACCTGATGGTTTTTAAATGTGGTGTAAACCACATACCTTTACTTCAACACAATACCTTTACTTCTTCGAACAGTATTTGTAGATCTTGAACGGAACCCATGGACCTTGATGCCAATTGCTGTTGGAACGGCCGCTTCTGTCACTTCCTTAACCCGTAGTCGGTGAGGTGAGGTTTCTCAAACCCCATCAAATTTCATAATCGCTATCGTGCAAATAGTGGTGGAGCTAGATTGCCGTACCCCCAGCTACCTTCTATTTAGCACGTCGTAGATGTCTGGAGTGATTGCACGAGTCAGTCTTGTCTCGGTGCGTTGAGTTCTTTCGTGTTTCTTTGCGTTTGGGGTTTACCACACCGCACCTCACCAGTTGTAGTACAAATTCGGTTTTGACATGGCTTCCCTTTGTACCGTAAAACAGATGAATCCAGATGATCCTCGCTTTGAAGAATGGATCAGATTACAACTCGACGAGCTGGAAAGCAATTCAAGTGGTTCTGATGGTGATGCAGGTGCTCCTGATTTCGAAAGCGATCACAATTCGAATTCAGAAGTTGGTGTTTCTAGCAGCGATTCTGATCACCAATTAAGATCCGATAGTGACAAAGTTATCCACGTAATCAACCTCAAGCCAGTCTTGATTTCACAAAATGTTTGGCAAAGCAGTTGGTAGAACCTCATATGCATCGCAGAATGACGAATTTGCGTTTGCCTCGTGAGTTGCAGATGAACATTTCAAGAATCCTACAAAAAACAATTGTGGAAACTGATGTAGAAGTACTGCAAAAGCAGGTAAGATGTAAAAAATGTCCAAGAAGTCGCGATAGGAAGACCAGGTTTGTCTGTGCGGACTGTAAGAGTCCTATTTGCGGAGATTTCATTGTGCGACGCTGCGTGGATTGTGCCAATTAGATTATATGTATTTGCGTTTCCCCAACCTGGTGAAAATTTGTAAATATGTTTCACATTCAACATAAAATAAGAATAAATAATGTAATCAATCTTTTATTTATTTATACATTACCTCTAGAAATTCAAAATATATAGTGGGGTTTGTATAACCCCAAGTCACCAGTTACGTGACAGAAAAGTCACCTCACCGACAACGGGTTAATCACTCGTTCGGACTGCTAACATTTCGTGACTCCTCTCGATTCAACGTTGTATCCTTCGATCCATAGATTTCTGACAACGGTTTCATATGAAATAGCCAAGCATACCCATGACGATGATAGCCAATAGCACAACACATCTTTCTAACATCGTGAATGTTATTCCATATACTCTGCTTGTAGTACCACCACTATTTCCAGATTGTGCGACTATAGTTTCTTTCTCTTCCTTTGATTGATTGATACCCCATTACTTCGTTTTAACTTTCTTCTGTTGCTATTGTTCTCTTGGTTACTTTTCTTTCTTTCTTTCTTTGGACACTGTTCTGGACCGTTTCCTTGGTTGCTTTATATTTTGTACCTTCTGCCTTCCTTCGGCACTGTTTTCAGCATTCTTCAACATTCAGTTTTCTAATATATGGCTTCGAGTTGGCAGGGTCGCCATGTAAAGGGTTTATTCCTTCTTTGGTTATTTGTAGATTAAATCAAACTCCAACACCATTTTGATAGAATTTATTGTTGACTCCTTACTTTACTCATCCTTAACTAAACTTGCGATATCCGCTGATATTACTTATATGCTAGACTATAACCTATAACGCTTATTCACTACATTCCACTAATTGTCCTAATTTCACTCGCGTTCACCAACCTTTGCTTGCCTGCGCAGCACATTATTAAATGTCCATTACAGTGGGTAGTGTGAGATCCTTTCAGATATGTAATGCAAAACAGAGAAAATTGCTATTATTTGAATGATATTTTTGCTTCCTAATGGATTTCCTGAAACATCTTATACTTCCAGTCTATAGATGCTATAATTTTGAAGTGGCTTTTATCTCTTATGAAGTGGCTTTAAATGTCAATCAAAAAATATTGAAGTTATTTTGTTGACGTTTCCATGTCAATTCATTTTTAGCAAATCCACAAAAGATTTTTACCCACCTCAGTTTTTAGCATTTTTAGAAAGTTCAATATGAGAAGATATAGGAGTTTACGAAAACAACTTTTGGAAGCAAAAGTTCTTGTTCTGTAAGTGTAAGAAAGAATGGAAGGAAAGGGATGTGGATTCCGATATGTGAGAGCTAAGCCGGTCCAGTATATCCTGATGAAGTGCCATTACCTCGGTGCATATATATTTTAATCGGCAGATATTGAAGTGGCGTTCGGTGTTCGGGCGCCACTCGGAGCCCCCTTCGCGTCCGAAGGCCCCTTGCCTTGGCCTATCGGACGGCTGACAACGGAGCGGAGTGCATTTTCTGATTCTGTTTACCATATATATCATTCTTCCTTGAAAATAATAGCGGATCCGTGTAGCGGTCTATTAGCAAAAGGATTTATTTTCATTTCGTCCGAAAGTCTCTAGTTGTGTAGGTGCGCGCGCGAAAAAATCGAGTGTCTTCGGAGACCGCTCGTAATGGTATCGCGGCCCAATAGAGCGGTCCACCTGCGCAGCCCGTACAAGAAGCGAACGGAGATATATGGCCCGGTTCTATGGTGTCCACTCCTATTTTGATCCATCACCGTAATGGTTTTCTCTTGTACGCTGTTTAGCGAGGCCCATTACCCCTACGTACCGTAGATATCGTCCCCATCGACTTCTGCGCGAGAGAATGTTTCTGGATAAACTTTCATATCTACATCACCCGTCGCTAGACTGTCGCTTTTAAATTTGAGCGAGAGAAAGGTGGAATTTGTTTTGTTTTCCAAGAGTTTTAATCAAATTAATTAAAAAGACCATTTTTGCCAATGCGGTGTAGATGAAAAATGATTTTCGAGGGCGTCCAATTAATTTTAATTGAAAATAGACCCGGATCCACTACAGTTTCACAGTCGACGTTTAATTTCGGAGAACAATGCGTCCGCGCGGTCCTCGAACGGTTTTTGCGCGGAATAGAAGTTAATTTGGCCTAGTCCTATTCGGGCGATTATATTGTTAAAAATGGCGCCGTCGTCCGCCAGGCGGCGCCTCTGTTATTGCGAGAATTTAAATTCCGCCTCCCGCGCCCTTCGTTTTTAATTTCGCTCCTTATGCACGCCAATCCCGACAATTAATCACATCCGCTCTCCTCGGCGCTGACGTTTCATTAGCTCTTTCGCTTCCGTCCTTCTCCGCGGCCGGCGGCGCGACGCCGGCGCCCGCCGATTTAATTAACATTTACGACTTTAAATTTTTAATAATCGAGTTACGTTTTTAGACCCCGTTGATTAAGGGCCCCTTTGTTTTTGCTCGCGCTCACGCAGCCGTTATTAAACTCCGGAAGACGCCAAACGACCATTCTAAATTGTCAAAGTTCAAAGACGTGTGGTTGGAACTTGGTTATTGGCGAAATATAGATTGAAGAAAATGTTGGTAGAAAGCGCGTGCGGAGTCATGCAAGTGTGTGCCCCATTTCGACGGGGCAATATAAAATTCTAATACCGGGGGTAAAACGGCCGGATACAATCTGAAAATACAATGTGCCTCGGTAATCGGCGGGCAAGTTTATGCAAAGTGGGCCGCCCGGAAACCGTTCGACTATCAAAAACTTGATCAACTTTGTACAGGTTTATTGATTTCCGTTGGACGACCCGACGGCGTTAATCAGCTGCCCCGCTAAAGTTTCCTTTGCGAGACGAGGATTTCGCGAACCAGGTAATTAATTAACGCTTTCTGCGTGACGCGTCGTTATTAAAGCATCGCGTCCGCTCCGAGGGCACCGAAGTTCGATTAATTAATAGTTTAATAGCTCGACACACAACCTATACACAGATCTAATAATTCACCAACGGTCCCGGAAGCACGCCCTCCAACGTACAAATTGTCATTTATCATAATGCAAACTTTGACTTGGCTACAAATTCAATTACTGCCAATCCGACTAATCTCGATGGGCGCGTAATGCGTCCGTCCCTGCATTAAGGGACCTTGTCACGTGCCAGTTCTCTTGCGGATTAAGACCTACAGTTCCACCAGGAAGGTATACATCCAATTTTCCATATAATACCAATAATAAGAAATTATTAAACGCCCGATAGTTGATTACGAACGCATATAACATTAAAATTAAATGATTATAACGGAACAATTTTACGATCAATTGTCATATTAGTAATAAAAATCCTAAATGATGAAGTATAATTAGAATTTACTTTCACTAATAAAAAAATTAGAAAACATTTTATAACTATAGTTTTTTTATAACCGCAACCTTTTTGAAATGCCATTACTTTAACGATAAACATCAATTATCGTCTTTATTATTAAAAAAAATAATTTTATATAATTATACGCACGACGTTTTGACTGGAAATGAAAATTCCGAGCATCCACCGTTTTAATATTCAACTCAGGGTGCGGCCGCTTAAAAAATTAATTAACTCCCGCTCTTAATGGCGCCGCGAAGGTGGACGCGTGTGTGCGGGGCGTCGGGGCGCCCGAGGGGGGAAATTAAAAGTTTCCCGGGGAGGTAAGAGAGCGGCGCATCGCAATATCTAGTGCCGTTATTAAGAAACTTTGATATTACGCCGGCCCTGTATAATACATTGGCAAAGTTTGACACGTTGACGGATGGGCCGCGAGATGCCGCCACGTGCGGCCCGTGTTTATAAGCTTCGACTGGCCTCATCGGTCCCCCGAGTCGAATTCGTCCAGAACGGAATCGGCCCAGGTCGTCCGATGCAATTTGACCGCTCTAGGTTTCAAAGTTCAACAAACCTGTATCCTGCCTCCAAACAAAATTGTCCGACAATTTCCTCGACTCGAGTTAAGTCTTAAGACCGGAGGAAAGTACGAAGTCGTCCGGTTTTATCGGACTCCCAAGCTGTGTACGCACTAAAACATTTCAGAACGGTCTTTTTCAGGCACGGCATGAATTATACCCGGAGTCTGGCGCGCTCCGGCGTGTTTTAATATTTATCAAAGCCATGGGGAGGCCGAGCAACAGCGCAGCGGCCCGCGTAGATCTAAGGTTACACCGGAGAATGTGTCGGACCGTAACAGTTATAAGCGTCTCGCATTCCGCCTCTTTCTCTCTTCATACATTATTTATACCGACGCCGCAACCGCCTGCGGCCGATGTCGGTTCATGCGCCATGCAAAACGGGGAATTAAGATGTTTTACCGCCGTATCACCAATAATAATCGATACGAACATCCTGTATGTTTTAAATGATTAATCGCAAGTAACTTTACCCAAAAAGGAAAACGATGTAAGCAAACACCAATTTGACAACCGTCGTATCTCACGTACATATAAAAGCAGAAAAGAGGATGGCGTAAATTTTAATGTTGGCAAGTGGACGGATTTGAAGGAAGGGGCCTTCGCGAATGCGGAATCGCTCAGACGGGCGGCGTCATTATCATAATCCGAACGGCCCCTTCGGCTACATTAATTTGCCGGCGGCGCGATTTGGACACTTACCAGGAACATTATCTGTGCTGTGCATGCTAAGCGTTGGGCGTTCAGTGAAGTCCTCTGTGCCCCGGCCCAAGGCGCCTCATGGTCTGCTCCGGCCCTGCAACTGACAACGAACGCAATAAGTAACGTCGGGGGCCGATGCACTCTACGGATGCGGGCTCATTACACTATCTATTGCCGACCGACGTTATCAACCTGCGAACGACCCACATATACCACATTATGGATACGCATCGACACCACTTAATTTCTATCATTTATGCAATAAGCTAGTATAGTGTGATGTACTACAAGCGAAATGGAATTACTTGATGGAGAAAGGAATGCAAGATCAAGACCCAAGTTGTATAAAGGAGGCTTGATCTTGACATCTTCAAACACCACTTTCCTTTATAGAACTAATGACTAATTAAATTCCAGAACTTAGAAATGCTATACACCAATGGTGGTCAAAAGCTCGCAAGCCACATACGGCTCTTTTTGAGTTTTATTACAGCTCAATTTAAAAAATTCATAAATATCGTCTACTAGGTTTTGAGCATATCAAATCTATTTAAATACTCTTGAATTTTTAAGAAAATTTGTTTCGCATAATGAAAGGGAATCAGGAAGTATAATTTCCTGGATCTCCGTTTTCTTTTTGAACTGGCGAATTCTTTTCGATTAGGCTTTTAAAAATTTTCGATTTTTCAATACGGTTCTAAGTATCACCAAGTGTGGCCACCCCTGCTATATACTCACAAGTCCATTACTGGAACCAAAAATATATACAAGTACAAAATATTCCCCATTAATTTCGATCAGTCCGTTATGATTTTCTAATGTGAAAGGGAAATAAGTATTAAAGGTATTAAAATAAATAAGAAAAATATTTATGTTTTTTATGCAATGAAAACTAAATTGAACATTTTCCATGAAAACGTTAAATCATGTTGATTATAACTTTAATACCTGGACGAAATTAAGATTATTTGATAGAATCTGAAGGAAACCGAATTTCCTTTTGCAACATTTTTCTTAAGGTGATTTAGAGGAATAATGTTATTTTTGAAATACAGATTTTATAAAAAAATGAATAAATAAATGTAAGTATGCTATTTCATCGTCCAAATCCCAAAAAGTATATCAAGTAAATTTCAGTCTTATATTGTAGCGCTTCAATGACAGTTTCTCGGAAAATTTTTCTTCAGCGATGTGCTATGACTATGTTTATTTGACCTACCGCGTTATGATTTTTAGTAAAGGTTTTTGAAAATGCGAAGTTTGAGGAGTTAAGCAAGAATTTTAAAAAAATATTAAGGGAAGCGAAGTTGTCATCAAAGAGTCATTATTTTCCGAGTCTGTCATCATTTTCCGGACGACCTAGAAGCATAAAATAGAATTGATCTAAAATTGATTTAAAATCAACTGTGAACATTTCAAAAACATGATATTCCACTTGATGATCACTTAAGATCGCAAGCTAGGTAGTCAAGAACTAGTAGGGTCTCTTCAGTAGAAATGTCCAACCTTTATTTTAATACGTTTTAAAAGCAATTACATAATTTTTCTTCACAATTATTTACCTCCGTACTGACAGTTTTAAAACTTTTTTTCTTTCTTTAGTAGACAAAACCCAACCCAAATTGACACCGGTCTGTGGTGGAAATTAGGGGTTGTTCCAGTTAAACACCTTCGATCATTCCCTTACTATATCTTTATTGGACTTAAGTTAACAATTAACTGAACTATTGTCGGCGACCACTCACAAGAGTCTCACATTGCATCACAAGTGCAATATCAGCATCTAAGCGGTCAACCATCGACAAGTGTCCAGTGACATACATAAAAATGATTACCTTACAATAATTAATTACCTTAATACTAATTGCCTAATACTACCACTACAGGTCAATACAACCTGGATGACTACTCAATGTGTTAAAATGTAAAAAGACTGTAAATTACAATTTTAAATTTCAGTGTGTATCTAGTTAATTCTAAGGCAATATTCGGCGTACTTATTTTATAGTATAAGGCCAAGGACGCTGAACTAACAGGATAGCTCAATCTGGGATAATCATCCGCCAACTTTTGACGTCACTGCTAAGCTTAGCGTCTCTGCCTTATACTCGACCGTCTTACTTTCGACTCTCTGTCTTACACTCGACTGTGTTACCTGTGCTGCCAGATGAAAAAAGAAAAGAAAATTCATCAGATTCGATTAAATAAAGTTGCCAGTTTTCACCAGATTTCTAGGGTTTCATAATAAGTGAGCAAATTTGTACATTTATAGCCAATAAATTAACAAAATGAGGCATATTCATTCTTTTCAAAAATTTTTCAAATGTTTTTGTAATACAAGGAAGGCTATACATCATAAAAATGCTATTAATAAAATTTTGAGGAAAATGGAAATACAACCCTTTACCTCTCAGTTAAAGTTATGAACAGCAAGAGGTAACAGTTTACTTATTACGGAATAGCGCTAGTAATTTTATAAAAATTGTCACCAAAAATTGGCATGTTCTTCGAAAATCTCAAATATTCTCACCGGTAGTACTATTAGACGGCGTTAATAAAAGTATACTGTCAAAATTATTCAAAATTATTACTTCCACATATTTTTACCATATTCTCTTTACTGACTGTTATTTAAATAGTCATCAAATATAAATCAGTTTATTGTCAAATGTTTAAAATACAATGTTATGATCTTGTGTACGTTAAAAAATCACCAAATAATGGGCTTTTGGCAAAACTTTTCACCATATAACCAAAATGGTGCAGAAATCACCAAATTTAGTGAAATTTCACCACATTTGAGAGGACTGTGTGTGACACTCGACTGAAACCACAACAAGTGACGTCAAACTGGCGGCTGCGCACTAAATTTCGGCGTATACACATCTTATGGGGTTGAGCCATCCTGTTAGTCCAACATCCCTGATATAAGGCATGTCTTACACTGAGCCAACTAGCAACCATCAACACACCATGTTGCTACTTAATGACATTTTACATAGAAATAAAGCAAACATCTTACATTGGAACAATTCAATATCGCCTCTGAATCTAGCAATATAGCAATATGGAATTGCTCTAATGTGAGAGATATCATTTAATTATATCTAAATTGTCATTTAATGGCAATATCGCTCTTGTTGTTGGTTGCTAGCTGCTGGTTGCCTCAATATGAGACCTGCCTTAATTTCAAATCTTAGATTTCTGCATTTTCCTAAATGACTGAATGAATTAATTGTGTGTAAACAAAAAAAGGATTGCTTTCTGGAAGTTTACTACAGAGATGAATGTTACTCTATGTGTTGGGTTAAACTAATTAATTGTTTTTAACCTAAGATAATCTGTTTTCTATTAATTAGTAAAGAAACTTTTTAGAGAGAACTCCCAAAAGATAGATTTAGAGTTTATCTTTACGGTAAGGCGATGTTATGTTTTGTTCGAGAGGTTGGGTTGAGAGTTTCTACTAAAATCTCCCTACTAATTAGAGAGAATCCCTCGTTAGCGCTTGGGGGCCGCGGCGGCGGAGTCGCGACGGCGGTAGAGGAGGAGATTGGGAACGTAATCGACACTGCAGAACAATTGAGCTAATTAGGGGCAGTGATTAATGAAACGGGAGGCCGCTCGGTCTCTCTCTCCGGGACGGGGCCGGCCCAAATCCCCGTAAACTGCATAATTGTTTAAACCGAAATAATGGCGCCGTCAATTAGTGCGCTTTGTCCACGGACTATCGACCGGATTCCGGCCCGTTTGTTCCCAACGTGTACATCACCGTGTCTACTGTTCCAAAATGCCGCGCTCCGCCGCACCGCGAAACGCGCCGCTCCGACCGACTCTAATTTTAAACTCGTTTGCCACCGTAAATTGCTCATAAAACGAATTAAGACGTTCCCGCCAATCTGCCTCATTGTTCCTACTTATTTACACTATCGCACTTATACCGGTTACCTCTATTGTTGGCTTTCCCGGTTACGTTAATGCTTATTTTCGTTCTAATTTACATGTCAGTAACCGCGGTAAATAACGCAACCGCTCGGTTCACGGTTATCTTTCTTAACACGAAACGCACACGTTGCTTGAACTATTTATAGATACTTTTTACCTTTTCTTATGCTTATTATGTGAAATAGATATGCGTGTTTTTTACAACTTTTGTATGTAATATGTACATTTACATTTATGATAAATACTTTAAAAGCTAAACAAAAATAAAGTAAAGAACTTTAAGAAGTGGATATTTTAAATGTAGGAAATCTTTTATAGTCTCTTGCAAAGGCAAACGAAAGACCGTTTCCGGAAGTAGCGTTCACGGTCAGGTTGGTTAAAAGCAGTCGCGAACGGTTGCTTTTAAACCTAATTTGATTATCGACCCGGTGATTCATTGCCGATAGCCGGGAATCGGTGTTTTCACTTTCGGCGGGTAGGCGGTTGGACCGGGGAGCGGCGAGAGCGGTGGCGGCGGTAGCGGAAGGCATTAAAGGGAGAGCATTACATTACCATACTGCCGTACTATTTTCCGGGGGCGCCGTTAAGTGCCTTGCGTTGTACTGTTGCTCGGCGTTCATTGTCTGTCACCGAAATGCACTCAGCGCCGTCCTCTCTCTTTTAGCTTAATTCGACTACAGGAATAAGCAATTTTAAAGTTGCCCAAATGGCTTCAGCGCCCGACTCCCGCCGCCGCCCCAAAAACCCTCGTACTCGTCGATTTTTCCGCGTAATCTCGGTGCATGGTTTCGAAATTAACCCCGACGGCTACCGGAGTTTTCATATTACGATTAATGGACTACTTTTTTATACTTACACGATCTTATATACCTACATTAAGTTTCAAGTGTATTATACTAAAGTTTCACATGTAGTCATTAAAATTATTAAAAGATAATTAACTTAACCACCTTTCTTGGTATACCAAAAACCACATCTGTTAATATTCTGAAGGAATGTAAAGGCTGGGCAAGTGCAATTTGCATATTCCCACGTTTAACATCCCAGATGAAAATCGTTACGTCCGCATATCGCAACAAGAACGTGATTAATAGATTGAGGATGAGAGCAATTTGCAAGTAATATACCCACCGACGGTACCGTATTGTATTTATTAAATGAGTCGTTCCCTTGTAAAGCGAACAACACTGGGAATATGAAATATATCAATTTCGGAGGTATTTTCCGATTGGTTAGCTCTGACAAACCGGTCGTGGCTTAACGTACGTTAACAGGGTACAACAATACGCTATTAGTCGGATTGGGCCGGTACCGACGCCGACTAATTTAATAATTGTAATTCAAATTAGCCCTAATGATGAATTAGTTCATTAGTTCTAATTACTGTATCATGTCAAATCGCGTAATGAATGCTCGCGCGAAATTTAATTCACTTAGCGCGTCGCGACCGTCCGTCGTTTTAGGTGGGAAAAGCCTTTTTTAATTAGGTGATATACATTAAGAGTTATTAAAAATCATCGTCGACGACGAGATCTTGTTAAAACTTTTGGTAACGCACATCTGATCGGGCACAGTTTGACGCATTGTAAAATATAATGCGGCGGCGGTGTTTTTAATGAGAGGTCGTTAGGACTCCGGCCGCGAAAGGGCGTTTTTCGCCCGCCATCCATTAGAACAAATTGACACCTGGCACTGTTAAGGGGAAACGGCGCACTTCACACCCCGTCTCGTTAATAATAACGATGAGGATTGGTTTTCTGTTTCGGTGAAAGGTGAATTTCTTTACAGAAACGTTTAGCTACAATAACTTTTGAATGGTAACAAATCTTAAAAAGTATTGTTAAATGTTAAAATGAGTTTGGTTAGATAACATGCGAAGTTTTCAGGATATTTCAGGAGGTAGCTAGCTCCCAACTGTAGGAGTAAGAGTAGTAGCAAGAGTAGAGGAGAAATTTTGCCGACGTTCAGTTCGTCCGGAATGAATGAACAGTGACGGCGGCGTCGGGGGGCCGCGGGGGTCGCGGGGGCCAACGTAGAGTACGCGCCGAGTTCACACAGCTGATTCAGTCCCTCTCTCTGTCTCCGGCGCCGCTCCGCCCCGCCACACGCCGTGACCTTCACCTACTGAACTGAAAAACAGCGCGCGCCGTCGACGTCGACGACGACGCCGCGAGGGCGAAGCCGCGGGGCGGCGTCTCCCCTCGGGGGTGAAAGCCGTTCCGTGTCCGCCGTTGTCCGATTCGGTCAAGATGTCAGGAAAGCTTTTAAAACACTCCCCGCCGAGCGCGGACAACTTTCCTTTCCGTCCGACGTATACACCTTTATAACTTTTTGACACAAACATTCTCTCTGCACTTAGGACTAGCGATTCCTCCCTCCATCCACTTTAACTTTCTGGATGCCTTTCGGTCTTATAAAAGAACCAAAGTCTTTCGATGTCTTACCGTGACCTCTCGTAATGTATCCTTAATTCAGATAAGTAATTACATAAATAACTTTCATCGGTTGATAGCTTAGAATCTTAGAAAGCTCAATTCCATAAGGGATGATGTAAAATGATAAATATTAAAGGATAAGATAGGTTGCACATAAAAAGGAAATTTAAAATTAATGATATTTTTAATTAAACTCTGAAAACGATTCTGGAAAGCTATCGATGGTATAGAAGGGGGAGTTTTAGAAGTGGAAAGGAGGCGCAAAAGTTCCGGTACGAGGGGTTCGATGGAAACGGGTATAGCGTTCGATTCAAAATTGCTCTTTCCGTTCTACGGGCGGAATTACCCGGCAAATGAGGCGAAAAATAAGCTGTTTTTCGACGGTTATCGGAGATCCGAACTGGGGAGGGCCAACGGCACTTTTAATGCCTTTCAGCCAATTGCAATCTAATACGAAAGCCCTTTTGAAGCCGCAGTATAGCAGCTAATCGAATACTGCCGCTTCTCCTCGACCGCGACGTGCACACGATCGGAAACTTGCAGGAAAGGTACTCTCGTTTCTTTCTAAGGTCTTTGGCGAGACGTGCACGTTGATTTATGACGAGTTGGCGGTCTTAAAACAAACGGAGTCTAAAAGACCGTCTGGAGCATTGTTCGTCGACCTAATTCTTACGCTTCCGGGCATATCCTCGTCATACATCCTTAAGAATCAGATCAAGATTAATCCTAAAACAGTGGCGTGCACCTTTTCATTAGAGCCGGGATAAAAATGGCGGTGGGGCCGTTGAACAAAGCGCAATTTCTAATTACGGCGATGACTCGTCTGAGGCAACGTCTGGCCTTTGTCTTCGGCGTGCAGGTGTGTGAGTGCAGCATGTGCCTTCATTATTCCTGCTGCGGCATCCCCCTCGAGCCCCGCGCTCCCGCTTTCGGCGCACTTGTCAGTAATTTAGCCAGGACCTGTCGACTTGGGGATTACTTTGAGAAAACAAGAGTACGTTAATTAAAAGGTGGGCGGAAAAGGGGGCGGTCTGGTCCCGGGACGGGATCGGGATAGTGACGTTATCCCGCGATATAAATCACTCATACGAGCGCCTGCGCTAATCTGCCGTAATTGAGAGGAATGGCGCTTAAATTGCTTGTATCTGTAAAACCGGAGACCTCCATTACGGCCCATTAATGGATTGAGTGGCGGGCTTATATCGAAATGCACGTCGCTTCGGAGCGCCGCCGCCACGCCGCCTCTACCCCACCGGCTCCCTACGCCGCCCCCGCTAATGGCGTCTGGGCGGTAAAAGGGTTGCTCGATAGTTATTCTAGGGCGCTGTCGTGGATTCAATGAATGGCCAATCTCTACGTTGTCGATTTCCTATTTCCTACGTCTATTATATTGCAAACCCTCCCAGTGTATACCCGACTTAACTTTTAACGCGACTATACAGTGATTTTAATTTTTAGCCAGGTGTTTTTCTGGAAATAGAATTATTAATATTTTCACATCCTTGAAACGTCTAGGAACGGCGCTTAACGACGCTTATAACATTGCCAATAATTTGGAATAGGTATTTTGAATTTCTAGAACTGTCAATTAAAATGAAAAATATTCAAATGAAAAATATGCTAATTTATTATCATTAACTCATATATACAATAATATTTTGTGGTTACCATTGTTCCAGTACTACAATACTATTAATTTAATCCAAATACTAACTCAATTAACGTTACGAGATGGATCTATATTAATAAGAAGCATCAAGCCTGGCCAATCTATTCTATAATCTAAACCAAAACTAATCTGCTTAAAAGCCTGGAGACAATGGGCCTGTGCAGGGGACAGCGTCGTGCCCCGTTCTATTAGTTTCGACCAGGGACTGCGGAGGAGCCTCTGTTCTCGTTCGGTCTTTATAATTAATTAATTTCGACTCCCCCGTCGCCGCGACGACGTCCAAGCTTCCTTGGCTAATCAGAAAATGGCTCGGCGCTTCAGCAGACGGAAACGGAGATAGAAGAGCGTGCGTGCGACACAGCAGTCTCATGTGAACTCGGATGCTTTTAGGCCGAATTAGCCCCGTCCTCCGGCTCCATCTAATCCGGTGCAATATCGAAATTAATGGTTCTCGTTTCCGGCTTCTTTCGAAATTCTCCCCGCAAGAGATCAACTTGAATTCTTCGTTGATGCATCACGAATCCGGTTATTCGAATTGTTGCGAGCGGTCTGCGTGGCGAAGATAAGGGGACCCGGAGGGTTCTTCCTAATGTATTCGGCACGGTATTTGTTTTCACGGTCGATCCTCAAGTCCGGACCGATATCGCGGACTATATAAAGTAGCCGAATTTATAGTAACTCCGCAATAAGTCTCTATTTCGTTATCGTTCGGACGGAGAACGGAAGTGGAAAACCTATTCGGCGACGAGCCGCGCTTCCGGTAGCCGACGCAAACCGCCCGGAAAATTATCAATTCCGTTTCGGGAGCGTCGCGATGCTTCGACCATAACTGCGATTGTTTTCGGACCGATTCGTCTTCCGCGACATAACAACCATTTTAAAATAAAAAAAGTATTTTTAAATACAAGAAGTTGATTGGATAATTTTATTAGAAAATATGTGTTTAAAAGACCGTTTATAATTATATTTATGGGTAGGATTTATGGCGGTTTTTAGGAAATTGCAGTCCAAGTTACTTTGACACTTAATTATTTAAAGCCCGCGCTCGGGATCCAATTTACGTGGACGGCCCTTATTTCGTCCAAAGCCCGTACGTCACGGCGACCGGGAGTAAATTAAATAAAGTCAGTGGCGGCGCGCCGCGACGCCGCGGCTATCTGATTCTCGGCCATTCCAATTTCCCCGGAATCGATCAAGCCGCCGCTCCGCAGGGGTAAGTAAGTAACCAGGAGGACTCCATGAAATATTTAGGGGCCCATCTACTGTAAATGCACCGAAGTAATCTCCTAAGAAGTCCACTTCGACGGTATTACTCCGGACCGGACTCGCAGCCCTCTCTTTCTCTCTATCCTTTGGGACGGGCGAATCAAATCGAATTTAGATTTGGAGAGGTCAGATATCGGAAGTTGCTATTTTAATACGTCGCGATCGTCGTTTGGCTACATTGTCAAAGCAATAATAATTTGGGGTCGGTGCCAGAGGCGCTCGCCTTTGCCAGGACTAATCTCCAGCTAATTTCCTTTGACTTCTGGCCGCCGCGACGCCGCTGCGTCGCCGCTATTACGTCGCCCCCTGCCGGCCGGGACTCGCGGGACTGCGAGAACGCAGTAGATTTACGCCAGATAAAGTAAATTGGATTTTTCATTTCGGCGGGTTGCATGCGGACCCCGTAAGACCTTAACTAAATGAACTTTCCCGGCTTGTATACTCCCAGTCAAGCGACCCTCCGATAGGGAGGCTTTAGGTGCCAGGAGGAAGCGATTTAGAGTAATCTGGACTAAGGAGTCGAGGTCCGATGGCTACCGGCAAAGACTTTCTCAAATATACTAGGTATACCACCGGTGCCAAATCTATTTACCGTTGACACAAAAACGTATATCCAACAATTTTACTAGTGTAAGAGTTTCATTGTTTATATTTGTATGCGGATCGAAGTAATGTACTGGATAGAAGCCGGACCTGCTGACGTCGGGGGGCCATTGTAGGGCCTCCGTGGGGCCGCAGGTCTTCGTGGGCGCATACCCCGTAGCGTGGAACAACTCTAATTACCGCGGCAGGCTAATGTGCATACTCGAGCTCCCGGGCTGCGTCTGCGCCCCCCGCGAAGCGCGATTTATTTCATTGCTTGGCCCCATGCGATTCGCCGTCGTTAAAAACTCCCCGGTAATTTATTACTAATTAATCGGCCGCCGGACCGTCCTGATTTATCTGCCAGCGGCGTGGGGCGTCTCGTTTCCAAAACGCCGCGAGCGCCATCTGCCGCCCGAGACGCCGTCGGCGAACCCCCCGCTTATTCGGGGGTTTAATTGCCAATTAGGCGTTTCGTGGGCACCGTTATACGCTGTTTTTGACCGATTGCATATTTACCCCCTGCTGGTTTACAATATTTGGTAGTACTCCATTTTAACTGTTAAAAAGTAATTATTATTTTCTTGTTAATGAGATTGTGAACATAATTCATAACCACCTGTTTATTTACTACTCGTACAATAATAGGTTTTCCAGTCACAAACTATCAACAATGCACCATAAGTCGAAACTGACAGTCTCATATTTCATATGTGGTGAATTTTCAATTGTGATAATTAACCTAAAACCAACCCACAAAGATAGATTTTATTTACTGAATAAAATTATTACCTTTTCCAGTAAGAAACAAGTATACTTTTACCTCGGAGCTCAACGATTGATATCTAGAGTTGTATGAATCGTAACGCGGAAGTCTTAATTAAATCTCCCGGCGGCCTTTTCGATTGTTAATTGAACGACCTCGACGGCCGACCGTCTTGAAAGTATCTTCGCCCACAACGTTGAACGTATAAATAGTTTATGTTAATATCTAATTAACGGAGGTGCGGCTCGTTGTTGGCGGACGGCGAAGCGATTCAAAAGCGCGCGGCAATTTGCCGGCAGCGTTGGTACCGGACGTGTAGATGGGAAAACAGCGACCAGGATGGAAAGAGGAAGAGATTTAATAGGAGAGAGACCGAAAGGGGAGGCGGAGAAGCCGAGCATTAGCGTAATTGCTCGGGCGCGCTGTAATTCAATGAAATATTACATACTAATGTAAATTAATTAAATTTCTCGGCATCGTTTTTCGCCCCGTAATGAAATTAATATCAACAACGTACGGGCGTCGCCGAGAGGGTGAGAAAGAGAGAGAGAGAGGAAGATGGGGGTTGGGGGATGGGGGCAGCGCGCCTATAATATTCCCTTAATTACTGCACAAGGCGGTTCTGGATGCGGCTGTCGCCCATACGTCTCTTCGTGTGCTTCTGGTCCGCGTTTAATTAGCTAATTAGTGTAATTAGTTAAACTTAACTCGCCGTGCACGCGGACGGGCGCGCATTCACGAGCCGCCACTGCCTTCCGCCGAACTGCACCCCCTTAATGATGACCGCCGACGAAATTGTTTAATTAAACTGCCGGAATTCTTGGAATTATTGCGAGCGAACCGTTAATTAACGATCGTCCTGTGGGTGTATGGTTTAGTTTAACACTATAAATAAAAAAATGATTAATGTATTAGATAACCAATATTCCAAATTTGTTTAAACACAAAAGACACAAAAAATGAGATATGAAACATCAAAAATTTTAAGACGCGGTTACACGGCGCGTGGTTCGCCGAACCTCTCTGGACGAACCACAAGCCGTTTGACATAGCCGGTTCGCATTGTTTCGTGGTTCGTGGTGCGCGGTTCGCTGATTCCCATCGAGTGTCGATAAATTTGGAAAGATCAAATGAGAGCTCGGGCAAGGTTCGTGATGGCTTGTGTTGGCTCGTGTTGGCTCGACGTCACAGAGGAATTTCGTTGCAGATTTTGTAGGTTAAGCAACGTAGGTACATCATTCAATTCCTTCGGGTTAATATGGCGTGGTCCACAGAAAGGACATTTTAATTTATTGAAGACCTGGAACAAGCCCCGGAAATATGGAACCCCAAAGACATGGGCCATCATGACCGCAATATTGTGCATAGGGCATGGGCTAGATTAGAAAACAAATACGTAATAAATGTGCGTTAATAACGCAGAATGGCGCAGTCACAATAATTTTCTGCCTGTCATCCATGACTCCAATTCAGGACTGACAGACTTTCGACAAACCACGGACGAACCCTTAGGACGAACCAAATCACGTTAAAAGTCTAACGAACCGCGCACCGTGTTGTCACTACTGGTTCGTTAAAACGCAAGCCATCCCGAACTGGCTTGTAGTTTCGTGGTTCGGCCAACCACACGCCGTGTAACCGCGCCTTTAGAGTACCAACTTTGAAAATGTTGTCTTGGCACTCGTTTCTTTTTTTATTGAAAGCAAAATAATTATGTTAGGTAGTAGTGTTGGATGGGGTTCAATGCTTACGTGCAAAATACCTATCAAAATAACTTAACCGTCCGTCGTTTTGAACATTGACTGCGCGAGTTTCTGCTTTATTTTAAGTCCGGTCATAAACAAATTTAATCGGGCCATTGATAGTGTTAAATAACGTAACGAGACGCCACCGGGCACAAAATAAATTCACCAGACGCGAACAGTTTATCTCCCGGGCGGTAAGGTTTGTATATTTTGGGCCAAATTGCCCGCCCTAAGATGTGGGCCCATCGAAAACAAACAAACGAATTTATTGCCCGCGTTATTAACTTACCTACAAAAGCAGCCCGATGTTTACACGCGGTCCTAAATTTAACCCGGGAACGGCCCCGCAGTTAATCCTAATTATTATCGTTACGTGCCACTTCGATCGTATCCTAAACGGCCCTTTTAATTACCGATGAGTCCGGTTTTTGCACCAAACGATATCCGGCTATTGGAGTTTAAAAACGATCCCGGTAAAGAATTAGCATTTTCTTCTACGAATATTATAATATCCAGCAATTACCGTCGCATTTTAAGCGCGATCGTGATTGCAAATTACGCATTCGGTTTAAGATTACGTGCGAACGTTCTATGTGATTTAATGCGCTTATATACCTTGGTATCTATTAAACGGCATCATTAGGTGCTTTAACGCTGGAACGTTGCCGACACCACTTGTCCAATAATTACTTTAATGTCACCGAGTGGCGCGTAATTAGCCTCCTATTTTAACTTTGAAACTTTGTAGCATTAAGAATCAGCGTTTTGACTGCGCGGACGGGAATATAAAGTGAAGAGAAAAAGAGACGGTCGGAAAAATATTTCTAATTAAAAATTTCAAGCCCGAGCGGAATATTAATAATTTTTAATGACTCCGAGGCGATATTAAGACGTGACGTTCACGTGTCGGGCGCCATTTCTGGGCTCCTTATTAAATTGTCTGAAAAGTAATTTGAAGTTGTAATTGAAATGGCTGTGGCGCGGGTCCGACAGAGACGGTGCGTCGGCGCGCAAGAGAGAGGCCGCAATAATTGCGCCGGCGGCAGTCGAAATTGGTTCCATTTCCGCGCCTTATACGCGCCGTCCCACACACGCAACCCATAGACATTTTACGTCTATATATATATAGATATAGTATATGTGTGTGTAGTATTTCGACGAGCAAACGGATACATCTACGTCTACATCTGCACCCGGAGGAAGTTGCACCGGCGTGGTTGTGCTACCGCTGGTCGTATACGCGGATTTAATTAGAAAATTTAATTGACTTTTATTGAAACTGTGGCGGGCGAAGCGGGGCCCGTAATGCGTTTCGGGGCCGCTTAAATTATAGTTTAATTAATTACGTTTTCGGCTTAAAACTAATTTAATATTACACGTCGTTTCCGAAAGTTCCAGCGCGAATTTATATACTCATTAACCTGGCACGCTCTACACTCTCATTCGCAAAACATCGCAACTTTATAACTGGCGGATGCATTTTCAAAAATCCATTTGCCAACTCATTATAGCTTTAGAAAGTTCTTAAAAAAGAATAAAAATTCCTTGAATTCCATAACTGTTTATTTACACTTAAAGTAACGTGGCAGTATCGTAATGCGTATGCAGTATTTGATCCGTGACAGTAATGTGTGTTTTACCGACGAGATAAAAATATTTATTTAGATTCTTTACATTATCACATCTAGCGTACTAATGGGTAATGATTGGCCATTAAAATTAAAGTAACATTAACGGGGAAAATTTAACCCTTTAAGTGCTATGAACGCATATATGCCTCATTGCACAACCATTCGATTTTGGCTATGAACCCATATGTGGAGTCCACGGCGAACGCTTAACCTAGAGCAACTCAGCGCTGGAAGGGTTAATGTAATTTTAATGATGTGAAAATACCTTCTAACTGAAAAAAGTCTTGTGGGACAAGCCAAAAATCTTTTGGTCAGAAAATGAATTTTTGGCAGAACAGACTAAGAAACTCATGTTCATAAAAAAAAGTCATAGTTGATACACAATTAGGTAGGTTATGCAACAAATTTTATAAAATGAAAGGAATTTCATGGATAATGATAGAATTACTTTGAGTACTGAAAGCAATTGAAGGGTGGAGTGCAAGAAGTACCTAAGTAGCATTTTTATAAAATCTGCCTAGGTTTAAAATCTAGGTTTATTATGTTTGATAAAGCCTAGATATCGCGATTAGGCAGATTTTATAAAAATGCTACTTAGGTACTTCTTGCACTCCACCCTTCAATTATAAGACGAAATGTTTCTAAAAGGAGGCGGAGGTAATTTTCTTTAACCTTTTAAAGTCTATTATTGCTTGTAAGCAACATAATTTTTTATGATCCCATAGGTACTATAAGACGATCCTAAGCCACACCATGGAGAGAAGGATGCAAGAACACGGTTCCTCCTTGTAACTTTATCGAGTAGGCCCGACTACAATACAGTAGAAGGGAAGACCGGAGTATCAACGGGTCTTCACTAATGCAAAGGTCTTCAGGCAAAAACGCTATCGGGAAGAGGCCCATCGCACCTCGCTATTTTAACTTTTTCGGTCAGACTTTTGGCCCTTTTTCGGGTCTTACAGAAATTTAATGTTAACTCTCCAACCACAATTATTGGGTATAGTTTTAATCAAATTTTATACACATTAGGATGTGGCATCACAAATTCGCTTTCATTGCTACCAATTTATTATTCTGACCGAAAAAGTTAAAGTAACGAGGTGCGGTGGGACTGTTCCCGACAGCATTTTTGCAGGAAGACCTTTGCGTTAGTGAAGACCCGTTGACACTCCGGTCCTCCCTTCTACTGTATTCAAGTCGGGCCTACTCGGTAAAGTTACGGGGAGGAACCACGCTTTTGCATCCTTCTCTCCATGGTGTGACAGGATCGTCTTATATTACGTCTCACACTGAAGCAACCAGCAACAAGAAAGTAGCAACAAGCGATATTGCCACACAATGACATTTTACATAGAATTAAAGCAGACGTCTCATATTAAAATGTCATCAAGTGGCAATATCGCTTGTTGCTGGTTGCCTCATTGTCAGTGTAAGACTCGCCTTAAGTATGTTTCACTTAGGCAAGCAACTAGTGACTAACAACAAGCAATATTGCCACTTGATGATATTTCTAATAGAATTAAAGCAGACGTCTCACATTGGAGCAATCCACTATTGCCTCTCTACTTGCGATATTGAATTGCTCTAATGTGAGAGGCATCCTTTGATTATATGTAAAATGTCATCTTGTTGTTTGTTGCCTCAGTATGAGACGTGCTTTATAAAATTGATCTTTTGTTTTAATGAGTCAATATAGACTGTACACTCATTTAAATTTCTTTCTTAATTTCCCATCATACCTTATTCCAAATAACACTTAAAGGATTAAATCGTCCAATCTTTACTTCCATCAAAACAAATAAAAGGTATTGTGAAAATATATTAATCATTACTTTTTATTATAAGTAACCAAAGAGAGAAAGAGATTTAGCATTCCAATTGTTCGAAAGGTTTTTTGTGATTACCCTTTCACAATTGGGGGTCCGAGATATTAAAATGTTTGAGATGCCCCCATGATGGCACGGCAATCGCGGGGTAGCATAAGAAACAAATGAATTCACGGCCGATCGATGGTCGAATCAATTAATATCGCCGAATAAGGGCCATCGGTATGCGCGCGGAATATAATGAATCGCTTAAAAACCGGACTCGGTCCAATATAATCGGGTCCGGAGGGGCGATTTGGGACGAAGGGGCGGTTGCGCCGGTGGAGGCGCTGCGATACGTTATATTGCGGCCACCGCGGAACCTTCGGCATTTTCAATATGCTTATATTCCTTATATAATGTGCAATAAGTGCGTCCGCAGGACATTCCGCCACCGTCCCCTTTACCGCTTCCCCCTTTTCGTGAAGCCTCTTTTATTAATACCTCGGCGAGACCGCAATTATAAAATCTGATGGACCGGGAAGCAATAAAACCCCGATGGATCAGGTATTTGGAGATATTGAATTCAACAATTGTCTGATTTCTATATTAAATTTTTAATAATATGAAGGGTGAGTTTTCAACCGAAAAGTAATAAAAACTAAAGCCCGGTTGATTGTTTGATCTAGTTATTTAAATGTTTATCCGAGAAATTGGTAGGACTAGTTCGACATAAAAGACGAAATAAAACCCCATTGACAGTGAAAAGGAGGTTATGTCTTGAAGGAATGGCTCTGGGGAATAGGGGGGACGAAAAAGGGGAGGGTCGGGCTCAAACCGAAAGCTCGCAAAACATATAACCGGGCGACCAGCAAATGGCTTTTTCTTTTGAGTATAATTTCAAGGAGGAAATTGAGAAAATCTCCTATATTTCCTTTTTTCATTCTCTTTAGGCCGATCATTTTTCATGCCATCTCCAGCCGATCCCGGCCGGTCCCGGTCCAGTTCAATTAAGATGGTCGCCGTCCTGCGGGAACCGCGGCTTTCCGAGATATACGATAGCCCGTCGCGATCATCTCTGCGTCCGTCTGCGGTGGAATTATACGCCCCTGCGACAAATCCCCCTTTGGCCCCACGATCCCTTCTAGCCCCCCGCTGACCGGTGCGACCTTTGCCGACCATAAACAATAAGCTTTGCGCTGTCGATGGGATCGCACGATCGACCTAAGCCGCGACATAAAAACCAAATCCATCCGGGGGCCGCGACGCCTTTTATTAAAGGTGAATTTCCTCTCGGGATTACCACCGACGCGGCGTCGCGACGCCGCAGCGCGAAACCAGGCCGTCGCAGCAACAGGTACTCCGGAAGGTCTCCCCATTGAATTAGTCCCATTTCCCATGATTAATATGGTTACGACCCACCTATGTGAACAAGGTCAACATGCTTATAACACTTTCCCTCTTATCCTATAACTTTATCCTTAATATCCTTAAAATATTAAAGAGAAAAAAAGAGTAAAAAGTCAATTTCAAAAAAATAAGGTATGTTACCTTTTGTAAAATTGATATGAAGTCTGTAGTTTTATTGACCTGTCTGAGAAAAGAGTACCTACTACCATAGCCGCATTCCCCTTATTTTTTTAATGAACATCTCGAGCATAACAAGACGATGTAGCGACCGGCTGCGGGGCGCAATTCTTAAATTGGACAGGGCCGGGCCGGGCGTTTTAATTAAATGCGACAACGGGCACAAGACGTTAGAATGTATAATGAAGTTGAGACGGTTCCCGGCGAAGGAGACCGGATTAAATACAACAAACGAAGCCGATTAACCGTCGTTGGGCGGCCGCCGGCGAAACGACCGTACGATAACGACCCGAGCACATATATTGGTCTCATTAATTATATTTCGCGCGGTCGCCGCCGCCGGTTTTATTAACGAGCCGGTGTCTATCTCGCCGCGGAATTTTATGGCGATCAATTCGAATTTACCGCTCGACCGGCTCGATTAGCGTCAACGCACGTCAAAAATTAACGATTGCCCCGTGCATAATTGAGTTAAGTAACTTATTAGGTCTACAAAAAAAAAGTTCCTCCCAGGGACTTCAATTAATTGGATGAGAGCAACGAGTAACCGTAACATACATTATAAAATAAAATTCCAGTCGACAGCTAACCTGTCTCTACTGAAATACCTGTTATGTATGTATATTTCGTTCAGCGATGTCCTCACACATAGTTTAAACTCTATATTTAATTTTTACATGAAATTTATAATAAACTAAAATAAAAAATAAACAGGGGTCTAAAAGTTCCTTAAAATTATTAATCATACTCCTGAAATGTTAGGATAAAGATCAATAGTTAGGTACACAAATGCTTTTGTCTGTTGGTAATAAACTTCTAAAGGTTCTATTTGGTCCATCGAGTGATTTTAAATATTTAAAGGGTGCACTTGGAGGGTAAGTATTTCGGCGGGCAGTTTTCCCCGGATACTCCGGTTAATAATTTAAATTAAGCCCTTAAAAGCGTTCCGCTGGTAATGTTTGCGCCGCGTTTAAAAAATCCGTCGTCGCGGAATTTCCGCTTTAGAGCCGTTTAAGTGGGCCGTAATGCGACCCATTCGTTTCAATTAGCGCTGCCGTGAATCGCAGGTGAGTCCCGGATGCGACGACGACCAAGTAGTCCAAGATTTCCATTTTTCGCAACACCTATCGCGCGCCCCATCTATCACTCTTCCCCTATTGATTTCGACCCTCGTCGGTTAATTTTGCCGGGTCACGTATTTCATATTAGGGGGGAATCAATCGGCGAACGCGCGGGGCAATTTTTAATATGTTTTATCGTCGTTTTTCAGTACCGGCGGCCGCGGGCGTCGCTTTTTCATCACGAAAAATGAATTCATTAAACGACGCGCGCGTCGCGACGCCGGGGACGCGGTGTGGTACGTGACGCGGACGCCGCCGCCGCCGCCCCCCGCTTTATAATACAAAGTAATCGCGAAGTTTTATCTAGGAGCGGGCGCCCGTCGGCGGCCGGAGATCAATTTCATTTCTTAATATTATATAGGGATCGTGACCGGGCGAAATACGCTGGAAAACTGACGTTATTAAATTCGAAATGAAAAATTGGGTAGTTTAAAATTGGACCCCGCCACCGACGCCCGAATTATCTATCTAAATCTTTTTCTTTCCCCCTTTACTTTCTTTCCAACACAAAGAAAACCACAAAACACGTATTTTATTATCAACCGTTTATATTATTATCTACTTTACCACAACATATCTAACTAATTTTTTATGTCGATTGAGATGCTGGGTAGATTTGGTTGAAGATGTGGGGGAAGTTATAAGGCCTACTCTTTGATCGTTACTCATTAAAGAGACCGTCTTCGAACTAATTAGCGGATGTACGCCAGGGACCGGTACAAGCGCGAGCACGTTTAGTCGGACGGGCCCTTAACTGTAATGAATTTGGGCCGGCGTAATTATTTATCCCGCACAGTGCCCTGCCCCCCGGTTTAAATTAAAGTGGGCAGATGCAGCTGACGGCGGCGCCGTTCGGGGGCGGCGTGTATGCATAGAGGGCGCTTTCGGAGCTTGTTTGCTTAATTATCTTTCGCCGCGACTCCGGCCGGCTTAACATGTGAACACCGGAGAGGCGCTCCAGATCAGACAAGCCAATCGTCTCCCCCGACCCTCTTACCCCCGTTCTAACCCCCTCTCCAAGCCAATTTCGACCCTGACTATCCCCAATTAACTTAACCCTTACCCCATTCCACTATTTTTTTAGTGATATTTAACTAAAGTATATCTATGTATAGATAGATCCACATCTACGATGGTGCACATCTAGATCTCCTTACAAATCTAAGTATTTCAAGTGTGAAACGTATTTGAAGATGTGGGTCACGACTCACCCCTCTTGTGCTATTAATTAGGAAAGCCCCGAAGGTAAAAAGTCCAATCTCAGTTCGGATCCAATATCCGCCGGAGCACACAAGGGCCTTATTTAAAATAATAAGAAACGTATTTATCACGGGCAAGTCATCTGAAAGTGAAGGGAGTTAAATTCGACCGGACCGCCGTCGGGGGGCGTCAGGGGGACACACAGTGGCGGATATCGCAGACGGGGAAATTGGGTGGCGCGTTTATTGGAAATCTTTCAGCTGTCCGAGCTGGCAGCCCTTCGCCCCCGCCTCCGTCCCCACTCCCACCGGCCTCCGCCCTGCCGCCACGTCGAAGAAGTGAGGAGTGAATTCGGACGCCGGAGGAATTGCATTTTCTCGCCACTCTTGAAATGAATAAAAGGAGACAGGTATACGCGACGTCCCTCTCGTCCCGTGTTTTACGCTCTCTTCGCCGCGACGCCGACGTCCAGGAATCAATTTGGATAATGGACCCTTGTACACCGGACAAAGGCGCCCGATTGGCCCGCTGTTGCCTCCACTTTCTTCAGTATTAAACCCTTCGCTCTCTCGCACCGACACTTCTTTAACTACCAATGTAAAAAAAATCAATTCTTTTCGAGATTATATCGTATGCATTGTCACGCGAAACCGGAGACAATTAATAACATAAGAACCTCCCGCGGAATTATATTTGGCGCCCTTAATTTGCGTGAAGTCGCCGTCGCTCCTCCAGCGGCTCTCCTGGCAAACAAGGCGTCTAATTAGGAGGAGCGACGCCGCTGCCGTTGGCGGCGACTAATTGGCGGACGTGTAACGGAGAAGACACACGCGGGGGCCGCGGGTCAGCTCCGTGGCGACCTTCCGCTCGCCTCTTAATCCGGAAGCCGCCGGCACCGGCTAACAAGCGCGATGAATAATAACAAAATCAGATCCGGACGGGGGCGGCACCGGGTGGGACTGCCCCGAACCGGCCCCGGGGCTACGCCTGTAACGAGCACCCCAGAACACTTCCATAAGCCTATTAATTATTAGTCGTTCCAATTAGGGGGCTCCCACGTCAATTTAATTTAATTAATGCAAGGTAATTGTTCGCCGTAGATTAGTGCCCCGATGGCGGCGCAATGGCCGACGACGTGCTCAACAATGGGGCTATTGTAGGACCCTCAGTACGATACCAATTTGAATTTCACTTTTTAAACCTTAATTTAAGGAAAACGTAAAACTTATTTCTACTAAATAGTATTATATTATTATGTATTACTCCGTTTCATAATAAGTGAGCTATTTGTATATTTCTAACCGAAAGGTAAAATATTCTCCATTCTTTTCAAACATTTCATCATCGTAGAAATGCTGTTAAAAACTTATTCCACTTGTTATGGAATAGAGATAGCAGTAGATAATAATATTGTAGTGATAAGTTTTAAAATAAATACAAATTTCAGTTGTTGACTCCTTCTTTTACTACACCATATTTTGAAATGACAAACGTCGAAAACATAATATTTACTTGTTAATGGTGGGTTTAGGATGTTAAACTTTACCGTAATAGTAGCAGTAATTTTAATGGTAACTGTAAAGGATGTAGCTTACACAACTGCCTAGTTTAGGGAGATTTTCTTTAGATTTTAGAATTTAAATAATCAGCCAATAAAATAATGAATTAATAATTAAAAGAATGTAACTAAAGTTTTTAGACGGTTATAATCATTGACATACTTTCTTTTTTCACCTGTTATTGATTTAACATCTAAAAATTCGAATTCGATTGCGATGAATGTACAAACAAAATAGTTCATGGTATAACAGGAGCTATTTTGTCAGTTGTTACTGCTGTTGTTGTGGTTAAAAGAAAAATTAGAAGACGTTGACAGTTTTTCAGGAAACTTGTAAACCGAAATTGAGAGTTGGATGGTTTTCCGGCTTTGGTCGGGAACGGATGAAGTGTTTGTGTCTGTCCCAAAAAATCAGAAAAATTCTTTATTAATCAAGTTTATTATAATCCATCAGTGATCTATTAATACATATTTTGCCTTTTTAATTTATCGTGAATTTAGTAGTGACTGTATTTTCAATATTTTAGTGAAGATTATTCTTATTACACGTGTTTTCTTATTCACTCAGTGACTGGGAGTTATATGAGCTAGTTCTCGAATCCCATTACCTTACCTTTATTTAAAGAAGAAGAAGAGAGTTGGATGGTTGTTTTTTGATCTTAATCAAAGATCTATTATGTAAAGAAGAAGATCATGATCAGCTTTTTTAAATATCAATGGTTTAGAGCACCAGAAATTCGCCCAAAATTCTTTTCTTCAAAAAATATTGAAAAATGGGGAACTAAGTAAGTCCTGTTAATGTAAAATATCAACCTCCCCTCAATATTAAAAAGAAATGAACATACTACATTTGTGCTCTAAACCAGGGGTCGGCAACATGTGGCCCTTTTGCAACTATTTGTGAGGCCCGCCAAAGCACCAATATAATTTTAAGAAAAATCATCAAACTGGAGTGTGTTGAAATGTGACCGGTGACAAAAATTCAAGCTAACAAAAACATAGTGTTAAACCTATTTTACTGCGCATGTTTAATCCTTACTCCCCAGCGAATAGGACGGCTCCCTTATCAAATGTAACATCCTTTCATTTTACCCATTTGCTACTATATATTGCTATTCTTTTTCGAGTTGATAGACGAGATTAAATGTTTTTGACAGAAATTGAAAATAATATACCAGAATTGTCGAATTTTAATTGGATAAGCGAGTTAGCTTTCCTTGTAGAGATCACAACTTACCTCAATAAGTTAAATATTACACTACAAACCAAAGGAAAGTTAATCAAGGAGCTATTTAAAGAAATCAAAAGAATTTAATTGCATTTTCTTCAAATCTGTCAGAAAAACAATTTTCCAATTTAAGAAATTCTACAAAATCAATGATTTGTATTTTTTCAAGCACTTATTTATGCGAACAAACATTTTAAAGAATGAATTTCATAAAATTAAAATATAGAACGAGGTTGATGGATGAAAATTTACAAAACTTGTTTTGGATCTTAATATCCCAAACAGAACCGGACTTTAAATGAATTATCAAAAAATATTCAAGAACAAAAATCGCATTAAATTTTAATGAATAAATAAAATGAAAAATAAATTATTTTCCTTAATATTTTATACATATACTAGCTAAAATTTTATTGATAAAGACGTGGTTAGACACTCGACTATCAGGGGTGGACAGTCTCCGAAAAGGAAAAATGGGATTCCTCGTCGAGAGACATTTCAAAGGTTTGCAAACTTCGTAGAAACCCGATTCAAGGATAAGTAAACTCTCAATTTTTTAAACAGGCTTCAGGAATGGACAAACCTCATCGAGAGACATTTTAGGGATTGGCAAACTCGATTCAAGGATAAGTAAACCTTCGATTTTTCAAACAGACTTTAAGGGTGGGTAAACCTCGTCGAAATACATTTTAAGGGTTGGCAAAACTTGTCGAGAGATATTTCAGGGATTTGGCAAACTTCGTAAAAACCCAATTCAAGGATATGTAAACCCTCGATTTTTTAAACTGACTTCAGAGGTGGGCAAAACTCTTCGAGAGACATTTCAGAGGTTGACAAATTTCGTAGAAACCCGATTAAAGGATAAATAAACTCTCAATTTTTCGAATTGACATCTGGGGTGGGCAAATTTCATCGAGACACATTTCAGGGATTGACAAACTTCGTAGAGACATTTAGAAGTTACAATTTTATTATATATAATTTTATATTAGTTCCTTTTTAAGAAACGTAAAAGTTTTGTTCTCTAACATTATTGTTATTATAGCATGTCAATAAAAAATACATTTTTTCTATTTTCCTTAAAAATGGCCAATCATTCGAAAAAGGTTGCCGACCCCTGCTCTAAACCATTGATATATAACATTGTCATTTCCAAAATTTATATATTTTGAAAAAATATCAGGGTCTTACTTACAAAGAACTAATAAGTTTACCATCGAAGTCAACAGAAATTGTCATTGTTAATACATAAACAGAAAATTGTCAGCAAGTATTTTGCCGTAATCGCAAGAAGTTAAAAATTGGTCAACTTTTACGCTTACGATTAAATTTGTCCTAATTTTTAGCGGCCGAAAGTCAATAATGATATTTCTAAAACGATACCATTTAAATAAATATTGTTAACCTTTTTTAAATGCTGCAGCTATTACTACGGTTACTGTTACGACTTTTAAGCTTAATATCCTAAATCCACCATAATCCTCGCCTTAAAAACTTGCTAAATAATATCCAAAAAGTTATTTGTCGAATTTCAAAGTACTTTAGAGGCTGTCTTTTATTGAACATATACACTGAGGACTGGTATTGAAAATTGAAAACTTTAAATCAAGATTGTAATTTGAATATAGGTGTTAATATGTGTGAAGAAATATTGAAAGACGTCGTCGGTGGTAAAACGGGGGGGTTGGTTGGGAATAAGGTTGGCACGAGCCACGGTCTGGTGGCAGCGGTGCGACGCGTCCTTCCTGCAAAACCTATTACGTAGTGGGGCCGCCGTCGCGTTATCTTAATTAGATCGGGGCGCGGACTGAAAAGAATCCATATTTTCGATTTAATTTGAACTAATTTACATCCTTAAATTGAAAACTTCGCCCGGGCGAAAGGAGTCAGTCACTCGCGGTATTTTTCAATCAATCGGCAATTGTCGGCCGGGCCGGCTCGATTATCCCCGCCCCCGATGGCCCCCCGGCGGCCCCTTCGACCGCCGGCCTGCACCGGGAATGCTAACGACATGTATACTGCATTAATTACTCCGTTCTCAGAATGCTCGGAACGATTAAGCGTAATGTCGGATAATGCGAATTGCTCTGATGCCGGCGCGTTATAAATGGGGCTACTTAGCGCCCGACGCCGCCCCTCGAACTGCCCCCGCCACCCGTTTAAAGCTTCCGCCACTCACTGGCTCGCTGGTAATTCTGCGGGTATCAATATTAAACTGGGAAACTATTTCCTGGTAGATTTTGAGTTTGGTTAATATGGGGTCCCGTTGATGTACCCCCTGACGTTATTAATATCGCAGACTGCTTCACAATGGATTATTACCGCCCCCTCATCTACTCAACATTCGTACTCGAAATACAATATTACACTTTATCACGTTTCAGTTTGACATTTTAATGAATAATAAGTTAAAAGTAAATTAAGTTAAGTAATACGTATTAATAAAAGAAGTGGTACATTACAACAAAAAACAATATAAGTTAAATGAGTTTTTCGCGATAAGATAATGTACCAAGTATTAAAGAAAAGCCTTAAAGCATTAAATGCTCACGTACAGTTAGTTGATTGTTTCCTTTCACGATGCACAAAGCAACATTTGCGTTGGTAATTCTGATTGGTTTAACATTGAATGGAGTCGTAAGTAGCCGTTAAATAATAACGATTCCGAAGATTTATAATGCTCGACTTCTTTAGCACTCAGGAAAGTTCGACTTGGCAAAACCCTGGAGGCTTTTCAATCCGACAGCCATCGTCGATTGGCTTGCCGAGAATCCTTTCTTCGGCAAACCAAAGAAACATCAACCTGATTTTAGCTTGGACGTTCCCCCAGATGTAGAAGTTGTTGTTAATTTAATTAAAAAGAAACCAGAAAATCAAACCGAAACATCAAATAATGCTACAAATAATAATTCAAATAGTACAGAATCTAAATCAGAAACTACAAAAGCTAATTTAGAAACAACAAAATCTACTTTAGACGTAACAGAAGCTAATATTTCAGATAAAACAGAAGCTAATGTAGATCCAACAGAAGCTAATGTAGATACAACAGAAGCTAATATTCCGGATAAAAAAGATGATTCAACTACAACTGAAAAAGTGACTACAAAATCGGAATAATACTGATGATGATGAATGATTTAATTATCATTTATAAATGAATAAATAAATAATTGAAACTACTTCTTGTATTTAATCAACCACAAACCCACTTAATGAATCGATTTAATGATTCATTGACCACAAACCAAAGTACATGAAAAACAAACGAGTCGGATCTTATAGGCGTATATGAAACGGCGTGGGTGGCGTATAAGTAATGGCATCCGACTCTGTAATTCAATTTCAAGCCGTTCTTATTGCGGTAACATTCACTTTTGCACTTGAAAACGGACACCGGGAATCCACACTCGTTCCATCGCGGCAGTGTCCGTTTCTTGTTACTTTAAACCGAGGTTTATTTACAACCATGACCAAGAGATATCTTCAACTTGTACTTATCATTGTATTATTATCTTCAACATCAGTAAGTAGTTTTACAAGTATAAATGGGTTTATAATATTTTGAGGATGGGATAATTAGTTTTGTTAAATTTTATTTTCAGTGTTTGTTTTTGGATAATCTTAAAGATTTTAAAAATTGGTTAGATGAAGGATTCTCGGCTGTTAAGAATGTTGTTGTAGGGAGAAATATGCCTAAACCGTCTACACCTAGACCTAAAGTTACTATTATAAATCATGCTAATTCATCGGATGTTGCATTAACTATGCCTAAAAATGGAAATTAAATTTTTATTTTTGAATAATGTAAAAAATAAAATAAAATATTATAAACCCCATTTATTGATGTTAATTCAAGATAACAACTTGCAATAATTTCATTTTTATAGTGTTCTATTATTGATTCTATAAAGGATTTTAAGGATTGGACTAAAGAATCGTTCAAGGCTATTGGAGGATTGTTCGGTAGAAACAACGTAGAAACACACGAACGTCCGCATATTGAAGTTGTAAATTATGGTGGTATGAACGTTACTCAAACTGCTGATGCATAAAAATAAATAAATATCTTGGGTTTTAAAAGTAAATAATACAGACTTTTATGTTTTCTTTTCTTTTAAGGTAGTAGAATCAAAATTTCAATGTTTCAGTAAAAGTATAGCTATGAATAATTTTTAAAAACAGTGGTAGAAGCAAAATATGTTTTATTTTTTCAATGTTTGCTCTTCTAGAGAAAATTATAAAAAACTTGTTATGGAAAGTTTGAGTTTTGATGTATTTCAATTTTTTTTTTTAATTTTTTAATAATTTCTCATAGTATGTTTTGAAGTATTGGTTTAAAACGAAGGATCTTAGCTTTAATTAAATGCACAAATTATTTCTTAATTCCCTTAAATAATCTCTGGATGATTTTTTTAAATTGGTGAAATCTTTTAAAATATTGAGAAGCATGAAGTTCTATATACTTTTTAAAGCAATCACTCAGCGATTTGAAAACTTATTGATCCATCATCTTGATGTATAAATTTCTTAAAAATTCACCTTTCATCGAAACTTTGTTGTTGTTGAAATAGTTTAGAGGAAAGTTTTAGACATTTTTGAAGTATCCTTTCTATTATTTTCAACGTAAGGTTTTATAGAAAGCTAGTTGTTAACCATTAACTATTTTTGATGAAGATATTCGTCATGAAAAAATTCGAAAATTTAATGTTATGACGAATATATTCGTCGTGAATCTTCAGTAGTGACCACTGGCTGTTATGTTTGAAATTTTAGTTTACACTCCTAATCTGCAAGAAGTTTGGAATATTTTAAGGTCAAGTCGAAATAAAAAGAACTAACAAGAATGTATACATAATTACTATAGAATACAGATATAGACTTTATGGAATACACTTTCCCTCAATTTCCTGAGTGTTAGTAGAATATCTGCCGGTTGGTTATTTTCTTCGGCCCAAAGGATATTGAGATCTATTGCTTTTAATGCATCCTCAGATTTTACAGAGTTCACTTGAACGTTGCAGGCAACCTCTTCTACGTTATCATCATCTGATTCATTGCTGATGACTTCATTTATTAATTCATCATCATTTATTGGTTCGTTATCCGGTTCTTCCGCAAACCATTAGTCTGTATCTTCCTCTGTGATGTTTGACTTTTCTTGATGCTTTAGCATGCTCTTCAATTCTGCAATTGAATCGTTTATTACAAAAAGGGCCTAAGTCCAATTGCTAGAGTTTTAAGAAAACTAACAAAAACTATTTTATTTTGAGCAGCAGTAGATTTTTTCAAAGTTTTTATATATGAACTGTTTTATTAGATAACAGTCTTATATTATTTAGAATTTAGTAGAAAATGATAAGATTGAGGTCACTGTATTCAAGATTAAAGGTTCAGGACTTAGGTCCTTTTAACAATAAATGGCATTTTAGCTATCTTTTTTTAAGTTTATTTAAAGAAATTCAAAAAATTACAAGTATGTAATATAGAAGTTTAATTTGCATCAGCCGAATTTTTGTTCTTTCCCTTCTTAGTTTTCCAATTTTTGATAATGTCTTCAAAAAAAAGTTTGTGTTCTTCCGTTACCCATCTGGCTAGAAGTTTCAAATGCTTTACTTTCGTTTCAAGAATGGGAACCTTATCTTCAACATAAGCTTTCATAACAGGCAATTTTAAGTTACATGTTTTATTTGGCAAGGCTAGTTTAAAATGAAGCTGTAAATAGCTATTCATAAATTTGGATGCCAATATATGACCGCATAACTTTTTGTCGTGTATTATGTGATGCATTTTTGAAATTGAAAAACTTTGCTTTTCATTTCTGGGACATCTGACGGATTCATTGGATAAGCATGTCTTTTTATAATAAGAAGACCACCAATCTTTTCGGTTTAAAATATCGGCAGTAGAAACTTCTTTGACGACAAATTTGTTGGTTCGTGCACGTATAGACACTACCTGCCTCTATATGGTAATTTATAAAAGGCACTAAGTCCATGGACTTAGGCCCTTCTTACACTAAATGCATTTCATGGAGTATGTAAACACAGCATGCGTTGTTCGGACTTAATTCTTCTTAACACCAAACGAGTAGGCTTGGTCGACTTAGTTAATAAATATTAAACGCTCAAAATCACCAAATTTGACTTAGGCCCTTTTTGTAATAAACGATTCAATTGAGAGTTCGTCTTCGAAATTCCATTCATCTCCTACTTCATTATTATTTAATGAAGGCCACAATTTCTTCCAAGATGATTGGATTATTTTGTCAGATACATTATCCCAAGCCTCACTCACGTTGAATACGGGGTCTTTTAAATTCATGTTTTTTAAAGTTAAAGCGACATCACCTTCTCGAAGAATAGCAGTGGCTAGGATTCTTTTTTTATAATTTCTCTTTTCATTGGATCATATTCTGGTCCATAGGCTGAAGCAACGGTGTACAATTAGGTGGTAAAAAAGTGTTTGTATTAGATCATCTCTTGAAGCCAAATTTTCATCAGGCCCATGTGCAGGTGCCTTGTCTAAAATGAGAAGCGCTTTCGGCGGAAGATTCTTGCTTTTCAAAAAACGTCGTACTGCAGGAACAAAATTATGAAACAATTCTACGAATACTTCTTTGGTTACCCATGCTTTATTTTGGTTTTTGTATACGAGTGGAAGATTAACATTTTTAAATGCCCTAGGTGATCTTGCTTTCCCTATAAATAAAAGCTTGAGTTTATGCGTACCATTCGCATTGGTACAAGGCATATTGGTAATTCTATCCTTGGATACTTTCCTGCCTAGTGCTTCTCGCTCTTCTCTGGAAACGTATGTTTTATTTGGCAAAACTTTCCAGAAAAGTCCAGTTTCGTTAAAGAGTTAAATTAAGATCATGCACCTTTTTCTTGAACTGTTCGATAAATGGAGCAACTGCCACCTCATTACACGACAGCTTTTCTCTCGTTACGGTCATCATTCTAAGTCCATACCTTACTTTAAATTTTTGAAACCAGCCGTCACTTGCTTTAAAATTCTTATTCTTACAGATTTTCTCGTAAAAAACTAAAGCTTTTTGTCGAATACTATCTCCCGTGAGAGTCTTCTTACAGTGACGTTCTTGAAGAAACCAAGAATATAAAGCGTCTTCCATAAGTGGATATTCTCCTGTTCTCAGAGTTTGACGATCACTGATTCCCGAATCACTTTGCTTAACACAACATTCAATTTTGTCACGATTTTATTTCTTATTTCTCTTCATGGTGCAGCTCCATTTCGGGTTATAGTACTATAACCCGATAGTATTTGAATATAAAGTCAGTGTCGCGCCTGGTAATAAACAACAGATTGAGGTTTCTTTCATTTCCCATTTACCTATATTTAATAGGTGACGTTTTTTTATGGCTCGTCTGCGAGATTTGTTTCCAAATTGAGATGTGGATTACCTAGCTACTTAGAAACTCACCAAGTGGTGACACTTTAACATCCCAGTTCTCTCTATGACAAGTAACGATACATTCCTCTCAAGTTTATTTTTGATGCTTTTGATTCCTACTTATGTTAATGCAAATAAAGAAGTGTACATAAAATAAATAACGAAATATAAAAGTATTAAAGTCATTTTATTGTAACTTAATTTCATATAAAAAATACTCTAGGTTTGACAAATATGTTCGTCATTGCTTAATTTGTATGGCGTATGTAGAGGATAGATTTTCCAACAAAGTCAAAACAGTTAACTGGTTAACTAACTGATTGCTCAACAACAAATATCAACAATCACAAGATTTTTTGATGTAGTAAAACAATCATTACAACCAAGATTTTTCACTCTAACAATAATAAAGCAACTCTTTAGTATTGAATAGCTTTTAGTCCCAGTTTAAAGTTAATGTTTAATTAAAGAATAAACCGCGACAAATTAGAAAGCGTATCCGTATAGAGACTATAAGCTTAGAGTTTACGTAAATTTAATTAACCTCTTGAATAACAACCTCTGTGACCTTTACTCGTTGACTAAACAAAACAACGTAAAGTGAAGCGTTAAAGGAATTTGAGACCTCGGGATTTGTGGTCATCAGCGTAAGTCACAGATTGAAGCCAATTACTGTCCGGTGTCGGGAGTGGAAAAAAACGGAACGCAAGGAAGAATACGGCTCATTGTGGGACAAGACGGGGGCATTACGAACGGCAATAAAGACATATAATCCTCGTGGCGTCGATATTTATGCCTGTAACGACTTTAATTAGCCTCTATATACAACCGGCGTTGAGCGAAAGGGTCTCCTAATTAAATCAGTTATTCCCAGTCGACGCGTTATTGTTCGTCAACTTGCGCGTTCGGATTCGTTAAGCGAAGACGTCGGTAAAGTAATGGCACATTGTCCGATGGACATAAAAATAAATAGGACGTATTTTTAATTGGACGATGTTGGGACATCGCCGGCTGCTATGCGGGCGCAGTTAATGCGCAAAAAGCTATTAAATACCGCGCGTTTAGTACCAGGTAGCGATTGTAGACGGACCGAGAAGAATTAATTAGAAAACAGTCGGGTAGATGCGGTTATTAATTTATTGCTTACGAAGAAACTAATCCTCGAATTTCAATCGCTAATTGAGATCGTAGATAAAAAGAAGACGTGATAATTAGGTGGAAATTCCTACGAAGATGCTTCGTCAGAAGCGTTGAGATTCACGGAGTCTCTCGTAACGGCGGCTCGGCGTGCGAACCGGAGGTGGAAGTTAATCAACCGCTTGTTAACATTAACGAACCGGCTATTGTCAGAAGTGGCGCACTAAAAATGTCATTCTCCCCCTGCGGACGCGGCCGGGCCGCTCGAGAGCCGATAACGAAGCTTTTGAAAAGCGCGCCGCATTGTAGGTGCGTGCGTATTCAATTCCTGCAATTCAACGCTTCGTTAGGGACCGAAATGCGAAAATCAGGAGCGAAAGGCCCGTGATTGACTCCTTCTCGGTTGCTCGTACCCGTTTTCGAAGGAGTCCCTGACGGGCTGACGTGAAATTGGTGGAAAAAAGTGTCGGACGGGCTTGTTTTAAGTGCGGCCGCCGGCTAAAAACCCGATCGGATCGGCTCGCGTCGCCGGTTAGGTAACGGTTCAAATTTCGGAAAATTAAAGCTCGGGCACCGTAGGATGTAATTAAATTGGAGCGGGCTATTGACTGACAGCGTTGATTAAATTCATCAAGAGCGAGGGCCGGCGTTAAACATCAGCGGGCGGCGGCATCGATCCCCATATGGAGGAATTAATTAAATTTTTAAATCGCCTGAAAGTCTGATACTGCATCAGAATTTCACACAAAAAAAATTACATAAAAAGTGTTTGTCAAGTTTTTTTTTGTTCATACAATGAGATTGGCAGAGTCCAAAAATTCTAATTGATCCTTAATTCTTGGTAAAGTCGATTCATAAACATTTCAGAAAGTCATGTTCTTATATGTGATTATAAATTTCGTCTCGGTTTCTTTCCTAATTTAACTCATAAACTGTCTTATATTGTCCTTTTATTGCTTCCAACCTTGACTCTTAAAGAAGTCTTTATACAGAGTGTCAGACAGAAAACGTCCAAAGCCATATCTCGGTTATTTCTTTTCGGATTTTCATGAACTCGGTACCAAATGAAATATCTTAAGGAATACTGCATTTTGGAACTGATTTTATTTTTTTTGAGTTTTTTTTTTCAAATTGTCATGTATATTTCTTTCTTCGCCATTTACAAGACCTATTTCTGAATCCTACGGTGTACTTCAACTTTTATTAACTATCTACCACAGAAAAAATTAATATAATTTCCTTTCTTCTTGATTATTTTTACGGAAAGTAATGGAAAATTTATGGAAATACTAAGCAAATTTATTAATTGTAAACCACCTCTTATTGAAGCGTACTGATTTCAAGAATTTTTGGGAAAAAAGTCTTTAAGGATAAACGATATCATCTGTAGATCGACGAAAAGTAACGATTGATTTGACATTAGAAATTTTTGATTAAAAATGCGGTAAGTAAACCTTTTTCAAGACATTAGAGTCCCCGTTCTGTGAAGTGTTGTATATGTTACCGGCAGAATGTAGAATGTTGTCATTTTATAAAATACCTAGTCATTTTATAAAATGACCTATCTGTTTAGTCCGTTTGTGAAAGGAATAAATTAAATAAATTGCCCAGGTATTTTATGAAATACCGATGAAGAGTCTGTCAGTTTATAAAATAATTAAAATAATAGTTATTTCTCTACTTTAATGTGTAAAACTCATTGGTGTCACTGAAAACAATTTTATAATGGTTTTTGTAATTTTTTTTTATAAGTAATGTTGACGACGTTCGCTGTTATTTGTCAAATCATTTATTGAAAAAATCCAAATAAATTAGTCAAACTCAGCAAAAACAACACAGTAATCAATCCCTTTTTTAATTATCACCTACAAGAACTAAAGAAAACTTTAGAATACCTATCAAAATCTGCCAAAATAGTTGAACTTTTTGATTTTATTTAGTTTTATTTGCAATTTTTGTCAAGACATCAATGACCAAATGATCAAAGTAGGAAAAACAAGTTATTACATCCGTTTTTCTGAAGTAGAAAAAAGGGGTTATTACACCCGTTCTAAAATCTATTGACGAAACCGTTTATCTAAAATCAAAATTCATCTGACCGTGACTATTTTAGAACAATAGCCTCCTTTTTACGCCCCAAAGTGTAGACGAATTCGAATGATAATAACGCTAATCTCTGTTCTCCCAATTGATGCAGTAAATTAAAATTAAGCTTTGGTGAGGTTTAGTGCATCTGTTTGGTTAACGGAATATAGTAATTTAGTAATACAAAATAGTCCGTATGTCATTTGCAAAACAGCACGTTACATTTGCAGTAAGCAAATTCAGAAAAATAACTAGAAAAATAATTCAAATATATTGTTGTAGTATAATATTATTTATTAGTACAGGACATTTTGTTTTGCACGAACATTTTAATATTCCTTGTCCATGTCCAATTGATTGCGCCGTTGCTGATGATCTTAAAGAAATATGAATATCCATTGACACATCTGCTGTTGAAATTAAATTTTTCGGACATACAGAGAATTTCGAGCGACTATACAATCCCCTTATTACGCCATTCTCGGTTCCTAAAGTAGAGAATCCATCTGGCGTGTTCTCAAGAACAACACCTAAAATTGAACATGCATCACCGCGATCTCTATCCACTTCTGGAATTGGAATTCGTACAGTAGATCCTAGAGCAACAGAGGATGTAATTTATCAGAAGCACATTTCATCTTAATCGCTTGTTTTTTAAGATTTTCATGTGCAGATTTTCTAATATTGCTTATGGACTGTTTTCTATTGCAAATAAGACATTTAAAACCAACTTCTGAAGTTAAGCTCTGGATTCCACAACAATCGTGCACCACAATGTTACAGACCTGACATATTTTTAAAACATCATTAACAATGTTACTATTACATATTCCACATATGGCACTGTTACTCGTCTCGTTGACTGCGAAATTTTGCTGAGGAATAGGTTCCATTTGGGGTGAATCGATTGGGTTTTCGTCAGTATTATTAGTATTTTCTACCATATTTTCTAATTCTTCTTCTGTCTCTAAGTCTGTTCGATATTCATTTGAAATACTTGTTGACTGTAATCCAACATTTGGTTTACAGCCAAACTGTTGTATGGATTCTTCATCGGTATTATTATTATTTCTTATTATATTCTCTAATTCTTCTTCTGTCCTGATATCTGCTAAAACTTCATTTGGAATATTTGATGCGCACTCTTATCTTAAATAGTAATGTAATTAGCACAATTACAATCTTACCTTTTATATTTTTGTAAATCGAAGATGATTTTATGTCCTGCAATTGCAGCTAGATACACAGGCGTTTAACGTGGTATAACGCAAAACACATTACCGCTAGAGTTTCACAAAGTGCCGACTTCTTAACTGATATTATATAAAATACCTAGGCATTATATATAATACCTTCACAATTTCTGGCTTTATGTTTAATTTTGTACAAATATTATCTACAATCACTAACAATTTAGGCAATTTGTAAAATTTTATAAAATGACTAGGCATTTTATAAAATGTCGATATTCCACATCCTGCCGGTAACATATACATGGTTCCAATATAGGATTCGAAATGCAATGTTGGGGACGGAATTGTACTTAATTGTTAAAAAATCTCGTGTAAAAAGCTCGCCAAAAATGTTTTGATAGCTACTTGATAAAAACGAAATACAATGCTAAACAGGAGCATTTTAATTTTATCTGCAGTAAGTGGTTAATAGAAGTACATGTATTCTACATCGTTGAGTTCTGAAAAAAAAGTCCTTCAAATAGCATGGAGAAAAGTATGAAATACAAATTGAAAAAGAAAAGTTATAGTTGATTGAAATCGAAAGTGGCACTAGAAAAAGTTTAAATGATCTCCGAAAGACAGTATTCGTTAAAACATTTCATTTGATACTTGACTCATAAATATCCAAACAAGAATAACCGAGATAAGGCTTTGTATATGTCTTATTTCACTTCCAGATTTTCAATGGAAGAATCTCTTTTCAATTATTTATCAGTATTTACAATTTATACGGGTTTTAATTTTAAAGGTCCGTCCAGACTTGTGACAAAACCGCGTGGCGTGACAACATCGCGAACGTCGTTGCCTGTATTCTGGGCAGTATCCTGTAACAAAATCGCGTTAACAAAATCCGTTCCATGTCCTGTCGATTTTTCTGCGTCACATCAAAGAGATGATACGTAGTTTGATTCGACAAGTCTAGACGGGATCGCGTATCATTGTTACATCTTGGAGGTTACATATTGCGAGTTTAGTTTAGTTGTTAATAATATGGAGTGGTCACAAGAGCGAACATTAACGCTTATTCAATTGTATTGAGAAAAATAAGTACTGTGGGATGCAAAAATAGAAATAATTATAACAAAATTTAAAAAAAAAAAACGATGCATGAGGGGAATTGCGAACGCAATGGGAATATCAGCCGATGAATGCAGGAAAAAATGATAAATTTCTTATCCTCTCTCAGAAGGGAAAAACTTAAAATGAAAAAGAGCATGCTGGTCTTGCCAATCAACACGTCCTTCATTTTGAAAATAGTTAGCGAGTTCTTTCCGCATTTCTTGCGCTTTTATAGAAGATTTCATTGGAATAACCTGAATTTGAGGAATATTTCTGGTTCATTTGGTGTGATGGTATTAGACTCCGTTTTGCTTTTGGCTCAGTTTCACCGTACGTTTCAAACAGGTGTATACAAAGAATGAGAGACGCTATTACGTCTTAAAAAATTACCTAAATGCTTTAATGTCGCTACCGCCAATGCTGCTTTATTTGGCTCTAGAAGCATAGGTTTGCGAAAAATTCTAAAAACACTAGATAAATCCCGAATACATTTTGTACCACTCTCCTAGCACGAGATAGTCGGCAATTAAATATTCTCTCGGCTGTTCTTTTATGGTGACTGCCAGAAAATGATTTCATCAATGTTTCACTTAGCCCAAAAGCTTCATCTCCAACAAAGAAATATAAAACTTTTTCTTCTCTTCCTTCTAAAGATTCTTCATTGGAGTAGTTTAACCTATTATTCTTATGTTTTTTATAAAGGCAAGAATTTTTAAATATGCCACCATATGAAATTCTCTCTTGGAATATTTTTCAATGTTATTTATACTTTTTGAGATACGATTTTTTTTATATGCAATTTTTTGACAATAAAAGGGTTGAATTCATCCTCCTACGATATTTGAAGGAAAATGACAGAGGACATGCTGTTGATGAAGGGGATATTTTTTTATCTGAAACGTTTTTTGATATATCATGAATCGTTCAGGAGAAATTTTTTTTTCCAAAAACTGTTCAATTTTCAGGGGTTGTTTTCACCCCTTCAAACCATTTTTGAGCAGAAACGGAAAGTAAGATTTTACTTTTGTTAGATTGGGACTTTCTACAAATGTACCGATTTTGAAAAAAATCGGCGTGTTCGGGTTCGGCATGTTCCCTTGTAAGTGGAAGGCATTAAAGTTCGTGATGTTGATACGCCACGATGTCAAATACGCGACGATGATACATGCACATTTCTGATACGCGTCGAAGTTTGCAGCATCAGGAAAAAGTACGCAATGCCGTCATGCTACGGGGTTTTGTCACAAGTCTGGACCCACCTTAAGGAGGAGGAAAAAAGCATGATACTTTCGTTTTATTTTTTTAGTGTGATTCACAAAATTTTACCTGTGGTTGGTTTAATAAATAACCACCTCCTTAATATCCTTTTAAATTTGGTAAAAAAAACAGAAAAAGCTGACTAAGTTATTTCTGAAGTAGAACATTAAAAAGAAGAAAGTAGAAATTATTAGTAGCTTTTTTATTACGCAATTTAGTCTAATGTCGCATTTTCTAATATTTTTCTTGGACATAGTCTGAAAACGGATTCACAGCTAAAACCTGGTTTAATTGTTTTCTAAATTGACAAACTTTTTTAAGTGTTTTAAGATCGTCTTTGGCTTCAATTTTGACCATTTTTTATTCGACTTTTAGGTTTTCAATGGAAGAACCTCTTTATCAATCATCTGGTAGTCTGTACTATAACCCGTAATGGAGCTGCACCATGAAGAGAAAGATGAAATAGTAAGCTCGCTCTAGGTAGCACTGCCGAGTGCTCTTTCATCTTTCTCTTCATGGAGTAGCCCTATTTCGGATTATTGTACAACTATCTATCCTATCTGAATTTTAAGGAAGAAAAAACTAATTTATTTCCATAACTTTTCATTTTACTTAATTTTTTTTTGATAACAAAAACGTTACTGTGATTAGTTTAGGGTCGGTTTATTCACCTTTGGGTAAATTAATCTACCGATATTTACCTTGGTTAGTGGCCAAAAGCCAATCATGGCAGGTGATATTACAATAACCATGGAAAATATCCGACAGATTAATTTACCTAAAGGTGAATAAACCGGCCTTTAGTATGAAAACTTACACATAGTCTTTTGATCAATGAACTTCAGATCAAATTTACGAATTTACCAAAGAACTAATTTTCGTAAAAAAATGTAGAGGTTCTATCACATCACCAACGTGATATCTCAGTTTGTAACAGGAATAAAACATTTACCTTCAATGCAGTGAGCAATTTGTATTTGAACTGTAAAAGCTTTTCAACCATTTGTGTAGAAATTGAATTGATTAGTTCAATTGAAGAGCTTTATTGAATAACTAATGTCTAATTTTGTCTGTATTGAAATTATCTAAACTCCGTTCGGCAAAAATGTCTTATGCATTATTAGTTATCACCGTTTTTTCCACGTATGTCAAATATTTTTTTGTCTAATTGTATATGACAAAGAAAGAGGGATGAAAACTGAAAATACTGATCTAGGATTACGAAATTTATTGATGTATCTTTCGGCGAACGGAGTTTAGTTTTGTCTGATGTTAATTTTCCATTCTATAAATTATATTGATACCCTAGTTATGATAAGAAGAGAATCTTGTACTTGTATTTTATTGGGCGTAATCTAAAGGTGATATATTGACTTTACAATTAGTCAGTTTTTGAATAAAATTACTTACAAAATGACTCAAAAATTTTATTTTTGGTAAAATTGAGAAAGTTGTCTTTTAAGAAAATTGTATTATTATACAGAATAAGAAAGATATGGTAGGTAGGTAATCCTGCGTGTAGTTTAAGAAGTGGTTTCTTAATTCAACTGCCCTTTTTATGAGTCTCCCCGTAGCCGAAGCGGCCTGAAGATGTCGAGCAATTAAACTTTTCCCCTAAATAAGAAAACTCTGTCTGATTAAAGCGATCCCGCGCGATTGCGGATCGCCCAAAGGTGTCGTTGTAATCAGACGGGACAAGCGCGTGGAACGGTCGCAATTGAATCCGGCGTAAAAAGTTCCGGGAATTTCCATGCGACCGCGACTTATTTGTACCATGAGCCGAGGCTGATTAGAGTCAACAAGAGGCGGCCCAGGGTGTGTTCGAGCCCTCTTCATTACGGTGTCCATTGAGGGCGGCCTCAACCTCAATTTCCTGATTCGAAGCGAAAGCCTCGAACCGAACCGCGCCGTTCGTGATATGCACAGCACGTATTCCATCTTCGACGTCATTTGCGCCACCTCCTTACGTCATTGTTTCCTCTATTTATGTATGTCGCGGAAAGGTGGAAGCCAAAACGAGATGTAAAGGAGTTCTTCAAATTGAAAGTCAAAACAGACCGAATCGGACGCATTTGCATAAGTAATTGCGCCGTTTGCGCCCGGTAAGAGTTCCGCGGAAAGAGCGGGTCCTGCGCACACAACAATTTACATAAACGCGATAATAACCGCCGGTAAATAAGCGCGCGGCAAGAAGGCAACATACTTTCTAAATTATGGTAATCGGCGACTTCGAGTGTTTCGTTTTTATTGTTCCGTTCAATCTAAATGCTAATAAACCTTGCACGCGCTCTCGGCTATGCAAATCTTTGCAGTTTGAACGTATTCCCCGATCGCGGTCCGTACAAAAACTACGGTAGAAAGCGAAACAAAACTCCGACGAACCGACCCGGAATTGACGAAAAACCCCATCGATTTCAGGGAAATTAATTAGAACTGTACTCTATACCGGAATCAATTTTATTAGGTAATATAAAAACAAATTGAAATGTCACCGCAAAATATTCTCTACAAAGAAAAGTTTACAGTTATACATTGATGTTAATAGACAAGTATTATCTATTTGTTAGTTGTTGTACATTACATTTAATGGAACTAAAAGCAATTAACGATAAATGTCGTGATTGAATGTACGGAACATAACAACTCTAAGAATGACTACTATTAACTATTGAAACTTTTTTTTCTTTTGAGTAATCAATGTTCAGTTTGTTAACCCATTAATTGTCATGAGCTTGAAATGGGGATTTTGTACCTTTAAAAAATTAATTTTTTTAATCATAAAATAAACAATTTATGTTGAGTTAAAAAAAGAATTTGTTATTTTAAAGAATTTTTAATTATTTTTTTATAATAATTATGACAAATTTAATGATGATAAAAAAAGTACTCAAAGAAGAAATAATTGAGTAAATTTTCTTTATACATTAAAAATCTCTTCTTTAATAAGATGGGATTAATTGAATGAGAACCAATTAATTAGTCTCGAATGTCAATGAATTCTAATCCTCATTTCTTTTGAATCTCAATGTGGTCTAATTAAGTCAAGTTGCGCTTAAAACCATTAAAATGTTGTTTTACTCTGGTAATTCCTAATAATTTTCCGTACGACAAACACTTCTGGAAAGCAATCAGGCTGTCATCTTTGGGTAAAAACCGACCGGGCAATAATTAAACTTATTGAGCCGTTCGCTTCGAGTAATTGGTAGAATTTCCATTACCGCGGCGTATAATTAACCGCTCTAATTAAAGAGTTCTTGTTATTTTTAGTGTCCGGCGCGTTTAGAACGGACTGGTTGTCGTGACGGGCGACGGACGGACGAACGTCGTCGTCAATAGGTTAATGACTGGTCTTTAAGGTATCATGACGGATAAACGCGCCGGAGAACGGATACGGCGGAGGATTTAGTGGAAATGGCGCTTCGAGTGTCCGCAGCACTTGGGGCATCTCCGGTAATGAGCTTTTCACGTCCGAGCTTTCCTCATTAGTGTAACAGGGGGTGCCCCATTGGTGCTCGTTAGCACAGACAGACCCGAAGCCACATGCCATTTCATTAGAGCTAACAAGGACTAGACTGCTCTCTACGTCGATGCAAGACATTATTACCGATGCCCGATGCGTGCCACCGCCCGGGAGACAGACGCAATTATGTCCATTAACGATATTGTGTGTCACCGTCCTACCGTACAACAGTTTCCTTTCGCTCTCTCCGTTTTTTCCCCTTTTTAATTTTCTTTTTTCCCCGTCCAAATAAGTGAGTATACTTACGTCGGTCGAGTCGTCTGAGGAGGCTGCGACGTCGCCGAATCCTCCGTTTAAATCCAAGAGGCCACTGGTGTCGTCGTTTTCGAAAGCGGCACCACAGCCGACGCGGATCACGTGTGTTTGGCGGGCGTCGCGTGGTCGACGAGGAGAGAGATGGCGCTGCGACCGTCCGAACCGCTCAAAGCGCTGCAAGCGACTGACGGAGCGACGTTCGCGCCGCTGAAACGGTCGGTGGGCGCAAGATCAAGCGTCCTTTGTCCGACGGACGCGCCGGAGTTCATTTGTTCGCGGCGTCGCGACGCCTGATCGACGATATATAATTCAATTACTCCGGAAGGAGCGCCGCAAGCGACCTCTAATTTTTCATATTATTTTTTCCATAACTTTCCTCAATTATCAATTAAGCTATTTTTACTTTATATCAAACTAGATTTCTTAAAAGTAACATTAAAATACAATCAAAATAAAACTCAAATAGGCACTTTATAATTCCAAACATCTTAATTACAAAAAAAAATTGTTGAATATGCGTTTTAATTAAAGTTCATTCACTTATAATTTTTCAATGAAGTAAACAGCTGACTTTGCAATACATTAAAAAGAAATTAATTACGAAATCTTGAATAATTATGAATTGTATACTTCATTTTAATATACTTCCATTTTAAAATCAAAAGTTAGAAATCAAAAAATAATTTTTTTTTTTAATTCATAAAGACCATAAAAATCCATTAATTTGATACCAAACACGACTATATTTTGACTAAAAACAAAAGAGTTACGTTGATTTAAAAATTCCGATCGTCCATTGTTTTAAATTTTAAAAGATGGCGATTATCGATTGATCTAATGAAAATATTACTTTAAAAATATTTTTTTCATTTTTATTGTTGAAAAATCGAAAATTAAAAACTTGAAAATATTTCAAAATTCTTAAATATTTTGAAAAATCGTTAGAGATGATTAAAAATCGTTTAATTTCATACCAAACACGACTATATTCCAATTAAAAACAAAAAAATAACGTCAATTTAAAAATGCCGATCGTCGATTGTTTTAGATTTTAAAAGATGGCGATTATCGATTGTTTCTATTCTTTAAAAATCAATAACTTCGAGTCTATTGAAGCTAGATGAGTCGTGTTTGTACTCAAATTAAAGCAAATGATGTTTCTTAACAATCTATTGAAGCTAGATTGGGGGGTGTTTGTGCTCAAATTAAAGGAAATTTAATTTCCTAACAATCTCTAATGAAAATTTTACTTTAAAAATATTAAAAAAAAATTTTTTGTTGAAAAATCGTTCCTTATCCAAAAAAATCGAAAATTGCATAATGTTTATTTCCTCATAAAGATGGCTAGCTTGCATATGCCTGTGTCTTTTTTAAGTTCCAGAAAATTCTTTATGCTATTTAAAAGTGACTTTGAAAATCTATTGATGCTCCAGAACCTTCTTCATCCGCTTCCTCTTTTGTTCCAAATAAATCCTCAACCATTTCCCATAATTTGCTCCAAACCAATCTTCATCCAATGCAAGATGGCTTTTCAACAACTACGTTTGTTTCTAAACAAACCTCATTCCCGAAACCTATCACTGCACAATATCAATTTAAAGGTGTTTTAGCCTCTTAATTATTATGCTACGGGTACACATAGTGATGCGATTCCCGAAAATGTGACGACATTACATCTCTATGCAGACGGTTGCCCAGTTCAAACTAAAAACTCAATTGTTGTGGGTATGATGCAAAAGTGGTTAAGCGAATTAGAACCAAAGCAAGTTCAAGAGTTTTGTCTTATATTCCCCGTCGTAGGCTATAGCTACATACCACCAGATCGGGTATTCGAACGAATAGAAAAAGTCTTAAGAAAGTCCGAAACCATTATTAAACCTAGTGAGTATATTGATACCTTTGCAAAATTTGGAGATGTTGTCAAATGTGGGGTTGATTTTAAAGTGTATGATTGGAAAAGTGCTTGCCAGGATGCTATTAAGAAACCTGCAAATTGGCATTTCCAGTTCGCCCCGTCAAAACGTATATTGTTAAAAAAAAACTATCAAAACAGGCAAGGTTCTCGTCAGAGATGAGGTAAATTATCGGTGTGATACTGGAAAATATAAAAGTATACTTAAAACTGGAAAAACTGTTCGTGACATTGACCCACATTTAGTACCAAATATTTTTCCAATAAAGCCTGAAAAATTGAACGATGTAGATAAACTTCTAAAGACACACTTTGGTGAAGAATTGAGGCAGCTTCCGGATTTAGATTATTACAGAAGTGTATTGGATAGAGAGGAACATGAATTTCAGGAAAATCTGCAAACATCAAACGAGAACCTGTATGTGAATGAAGAAAATGAAGAAGATCTAAGAATCTAGAATGGAAACAACAATAAAAACATTTCTTCTTCTTTTTTTGAAACGTTAACGTTTAATTATTCAATTTTCTTAAACTAGTGTTCAAAATAATGGTTTTATATTTTAATTAAATAAATAACCATTCAGAACCAAACTTGTTTCATCACTATTACGAATGTTCCAAAAGAAATCTTATCCATTAGTCGGAGTTCCAAAACCAGCTTCATAGTCGCTTTTGTTCCAAGACCATCCTCGTCTAACTTTGAAAACGTTTTTTTCTTTATAAATTTATGTAAAACAAGATTATCCTTTTTTTCAAAGCAATCCAATGTTTTTTATAATTAAAAAAAATATTAACTGCCATACTTATTGATAAGTAACTATAGGTTTTTCTTGTTTCGCCAAAAATGAGGTTTGATGGATGAAGACCGGTTTGGAATCCAGTGCCTCATATCTCAAAACTTTTAAATATTTTGAAAAATCGTTAAAGATCATTAAGAATCGTTTAAATTGATACCAAACACGACTATATTCCTATTAAAAACAAAAAAGTAACGTCGATTTAAAAATGCCGATCGTCGATTGTTTTAGATTTTAAAACGTCGATCGTCGACTGTTTTAGATTTTTAAAAATCGATATCTTCGAATCTATTTAAGCTTATTGGGTCGTGTTTGTACTCAAATGAAAGTAAATTTCATTTCCTAATGATCCCTCATGAAGCTTTTAAATTTCATTTAAATTTTATTTTAAATTGTTTTTTAAATTTTCATTTTTAAAACTTTCTAAAATGAAAAACATTGAAAATACTTGAAAATTTTTAAGTATTCTTAAAGATCATTAAAAACTGCTTAATTTAATACCAAACACGACTATACTGAATAATAATATTAATAACCTGACATTATAACCTACCTTAAACAACCTTGTCTTAATCGATATAAATGTCACCATTTTTGATATTATCTGACTTTGGACTTGTGTCAAGATTTTTTGGGCAACGATGGTACTTACATTAAAAAAAGAAGAAGCCTTGAAGAAAAGTACTTGGAAGCCAAAACTATGGCTTCGATACCTAGATGAAACATTCGTAATTTGGCAACATAGTAAGGAATGTCTCCAAGAATTCCTAGATTATTTGAATCATCCTTTGAAGTTTACCACGGAAATAGAAACCGTTAAATAACTACCATTTCTGGATGTTCTGGCCACACGAACGATGGCTGGGATATGAAACTTGACGTATACTTGGAGAGACGTTAAACTGAAGAAAATCCAGTGTTAGATAGTCGCTGAACATTGACACAAGGAAGAACACGGGATAAATTTAGAACAATCAAGGTACTAGCTGGGTTTAGTGTCTAGTAAGTACTACCAAAACTTGATAAAGGAGACATTAGAGATTGACCGGCATAGGAATAACTTTAACGGAGAGGACAGTCTGGAGCTTATCCGTATTTTAAAAATTTTGGAAAACCAGTTGAAGAAGATTGCTCCCACCACATCGAACTTAACGAGACAATTAGCAAATAATTCTTTTTCCACGAATAAATTGTTAATTATCAATCGATTTCGTCATGTCAAATTTGTTTCTGAAGAAGATTGCAACATGGCATCCGAAACGTCAAATACCTTTTCAAAAGATACCCAACTAAACCTGAAAGTTCCTAGTATTTCTACTAAAAACAAAAAAAGTTGTGTCGATTTAAAGATGGCTACCGTCGATTGTTAAAAAACGATATTTTCGAAACTATTTAAGTTAGATGGGTCGTGTTTGTTTCATTTTCAATTTTCATTGTCCAAAAATTTGAAAGTCAAAAAATTAAAAATTCGGGAATTAAAAAATGAGAATATTTAAAAACACTTCCAAAGTCTTAATTATTAATATTTATTGAAAACTGTATCTGTAAGATGGCATCTTTCGTTTCGAACACATTCTCGTTCAAGTCTTTCGGTGAAAAATCCCATAACTCTGCGTAGCATATCCAATGGAATGTTGTTAATCTCTTGTTGGTTTCGCTCCTTCAGTTCGTCCCTAGTTCTGGGAGAGTTTGATTCAAAAACCTTTAGCTTTAAAGAACCCCACAGAAAAAAGTCAGGAGCCGTCAAGTCTGGTGAACAGGCAGGCCAAGGAATATCGCCATTCCTGCTAATTAAGCGACCAGGAAACGACAATTTCAGCAAGACCATCGAAATGTTAGCAGTGTGACTAGTAGCACCATCTTGCTGGAATAATGACCGATCATTCACATGTTCATCGAGAGCAAGAAAAGCAAAGTTCAGTGGCAGTGAAAGTGGCAGTTTCAAAGGCAGTGAAACGGAAATATTTAAAAACACTTCCAAAGTCTTAATTATTAATATTTATTGAAAACTGTATCTCTAAGATGGCATCCTTCGTTTCGAACACATTCTCGAAGTCTTTCGGTGAAGAATCCCATGACTCTACGTAGCATATCCAATGGAATGTTGTTAATCCCGTGTTGGATTCGCTCCTTCAGTTCGTCCTTAGTTCTGGGAGAGTTTGAGTCAAAAACCTTTAGATTTAAATAACCCCATAGAAAAAAGTAAGGAGCCGTCAAGTCTGGTGAACAGACAAGCCAAGGAATATCGCCATTCCTGCTAATTAAGCGACCAGGAAACGGCAATTTCAGCAAGTCCATCGAAATGTTAGCAGTGTGGCTAGTATCACCATCTAGCTGGAATAATGACCGATCATTCACATGTTCATCCAGAGCAGGAAAAGTTCACCAACATGTCAGAATACCGTTCAGAGTTCACTGTTACACTGTTACCGTTTTCACTTTCGAAAAAGTACGGACCAACCACACCTTTTTTTTATGGAGGGGTTTAGGAAATCTGTTGACAGACGAGTGGTCCGAATCACTATCTAAGTGATCCGTATCGATAACCACCCTGTGTTGGGTTGATGTACTCATCTTGAATACATCGACCAACTAAAACCCTTTCCCTTCCGCCTCCGGAACCACCCATCAAGGTATAGCTTCAGAGGCATATAAATGTAATTTTCGGGGTCTACTGTACATTTCTTCTTCTATTTTCTAGTTCTCTTTCGTGTTTTCCCTTTTTTTTTTCATGATGTTTGTCACCATTTCATCTACGGCTCTCCAGTGCTCTTGCTTTTCTAGCATTATATCTATTATGTTTTTTCCGATTTTATTACGACAAATATTTCTTTCCTCGACAAAATTATTACAACCACACCTAGAGAGGACATTGCGCACCACACAGTTACCTTTTGTGAATGAAGAGGCTTTTCGTGAAGATTACGTGGGTTATTGTCACTCCAAAGCCGAAAGTTCTGTTTATTGACATACCCACAGAGATGGAAGTGTGCCTCATCACTCATCCATACATTATGGACCAGCTGTCCATCTTGATTAATTAAATTTAACAACTGTTGACAAAAGCGTAGTCGGCTAACGTGGTGTTGAGGTTTGAGAGCTTGGACTACCTGTATCTTAAATGGATGAACGCGGCGACCATTCTTCAGGATCCTTCTTATGGTTCGGTCACTAAGACCGATCTCTATGCTGTGACGCTTTGCAGATTTTCGTGGACTTCTTGTTAAAGCCTCTCGCACCCGATTAACATTCTCGGGAGTACGAGCTGTCCTTACACTACCACCTTGTTTCTTTGTTACATTACCAGTTTCTTCAAAATTCCTTACCCATACGTTGATTGCGTTCGCTGAAGGTCCGGAAAGCACGTTGAGCACTAACAGCACTATCAGCATTTTTGTAAAAAATCGATTAATTTGATACTAAACAAAGCTAAATTTTCATTTAAAAACAAAGAAATTACGTCGATGATTGTTGATTATTTTTAGGGTTAAAAAGCTCAATAACCCTCAATATATTTGATCTAGATGGGTTGTCTTTGCATTTAAATTAAATCAAATTTAATTTCCCAACGACTTCCAATAAAAAATTCAATGTTGCAACACTGCTATTATTCCACCATTTTAAAAAGATGAGTTATGAAAGATTTAAATGTAATTAATTTACTTTGTAAAGTCTTTTTTGTCGTATTCTTTAATGACTTTTAATAAATGTCAGAATACTTAAAAAAATTAACATTTTAATGATTAAAAAGAAATATTAAAAAAAATGATAATTATAATAATTGATTGAGTAAAATTACAAGTTTCTCAAGGTGTGACGAAACGAAGCCGCACCTAATTTGAATAAAGAGGGACCGCGGCGATTAATCCCCGAGAATACCGTCGGTATTTTAATAACATTGCCGAAACAGGCGGTCGTTTCTCGCGTGATTTACGCGTAATCTTGGGCCGGGCCATCGAGAGGGCGCTTTCACGACCAATTACAATAAGTGTCGCAATAACCGGGCCGAATATGCCCAAAATCGCGTTCCGCCTCCGAAAGAAAACAGATCGCCAGATGTCGCTCGATCTTCCCCCATCCTCACGAAGCTCGCACACTTTATCGGCCGCTCCGTCGACTGCTAATATCGAAAATATAGCGCGGAATTAGAAACAAGTCGTAGTAACGTGTAAACGGTAACGTTTACTCGACGAGTCTTTTGGCACGAAAGTTCTCCTCTCGTTTAATTAAATCGGGACGGGCGGAAGAAGGCTTTTTATGGAGGCAGGTGCCGATGTTACAAAGTGTTAGTGTTATTGCTTAAGTTAAATCAAATTAATTTTTGGAATTAAATTGGTGGGGAGTTTTAAAAATGGTTTTATAAATATTTCATGGTGTTATTTTTAAAGGGAAAAGCTTCTCGGGTGAACGTTTCTTTTTCTTCTTCGATTGGTGTAAAAGCGCACTTCCAATTTCCAGGAGTTAATCTCGAAAGTGCCGGTGACAAAACAAGACACGACCAACGAGACCACGTAACTTGTAGAAACAAGCACTCGGTTAATGTACGATTGATTAACGTATTTCGTAACAAATTCTGTTGTATATACAATAAGAAAATATTTTCTTGGGTTGGCATCTTGAAATTTGAGAATTAAATATTTTGAGATTAAAAGTATCCGAAAATTTTAACGTTATTGGTAACAAATTCTGTCATATATATCATCGGTGCTCATAAAATGTTAAGACATCGAAAATTTTTTTAGTGTATATTGGACTTGGATTTGTCAGTTAATGATCATTGGATGTGTCAAAATTTTAAAATTAATAGGGCTATATAACCTTTTTATTGTATAATAATGTAGTGGTAGTATTAGGCAATTAGTATTAAAGTAATTAATTATTGTAATATAAGCATTTTTATGTATGTCACTGGACACTTGTCGACGATTGACCGCTGAGACGCTGATGTTGCACCTGTTGTGTAATGTGGGACTCTTGTGAGTAGTCGCCGACAAGAGTTTAGTTAATTATTAAGTTGGGTCAAGTAAACAAAGGTTAAGGAAATGATTCCTGGTGTTTAATTGAACAACCCCTAATATCCATCACATGGCGATCCTGCCAGTCCACTCTTTGGCTGTGAAGAAGATGTTAATACGAAAGTAGATAAAAGGAAAGAAAATTTTGGTTAAAAAATCAAGAAGATCATCAAGAAGAAAATAACAGAATAAAAGAAAATATGGGTACTGGATGTTCAAAAGAAGGGGTAATAATAATACGAGCTAGAAACAATGGAGGTGTCAACGAGGGGTCAAGAATTTATGTGCAAGCTGGGTAAGAAGAAGTTACGTGCCGAGATGAAAAGAGAAATTACCAGAAGTATGAACAAGCTGTGCAATAGCGAATCTGCTGTTTAATAGATAAAAATTGTTAATATGCTAAGTGAGTTTGACGTCGTTCTTAGTAGGATAGTAACGTTCAAAGGAAATAATTCCTTGTGTTTAATTGAACAACCCCTAATATCCACCACAACAAAAAGGCTTCAAAGAAGAGAATAACAAGTCACAAGAATCCAAGACTGATTCTATTCTATCAACTCTGCAGAAATCTTGTAGCTGGAATGTGATATGTATTAAATAAGTGTTCGAAACCTAAAACCATTTAATAAATAATAATAATAACCTGGCACTATAAGCTTTCCTCAAAAAACCTGATGTAATCGGTATATTTTTTTTTTATTTTTCCAACATCCGATTTTTCCCAAGATTTTTTAGCTTGCCAACTTGTAATTTGATAATTATTTTTTTTCAAATTAGAATCAACGTAAAATTTTAACATTTTTCGTAACAAATTCTGTTTGTGCTCATCTAAAATTTTGAATTTTCTACAATCATCAAGCCTATTTCAAGTAATCACTGAATTATTTATAGATTAACAGAATTATTTTGTAATTGTAGTTATTCAACGATATCGTTCGTTTTATCGTTTCGTTTTTTCGACTCCAATCATAAACGACTTTGTGTAAAAATCATATTTTGTAAATCAGTCGTTAAGAATTTTAGTTGTAATGACACAAATTAATGTTTTCATGCAGGATAATCACATAAAATATCACATTTTATCTAATGTTGGTTCTCTTGGAGTGACACCATAACCTCAGAAGGAAACTGAATTCAATTTTAGTGAAAAGCTTTGTTTTTTTCAAAAGAGGCTGTAATATTATGTCACTGATATTTTCGCGAATTTGCTATCAAAAGATTGAAACGTTGGTCAATGGTTGCCTCTTTCTGGTGATTTTTGATTACCTCTTTAAGAGCATAAACATATAATACTACAAGAAATTATAATCTTATCGGCATTTTTATACCGTCTTGAGGAAAGTTATTTATTTAAAAAAAGTTTGCAAAATCTATTAGTAATTTGTACAATTTTCGGAAACTGTTGTTGGGAATTTCATATCATTTCAATAGGTTCCTGACCTTTAATGTTCTGCCTTACAACATATCGAAGTCTGAAAGAGAGGAACTTGTAAAATTGGAATTTTACAAAATGTCGTTCGCCAAGCGACCAAACCTAACTTGAAAATCGTTCACAATGATTCCGTTAGAAGTTACAAAATACGAATTGTCGTTCATGAACGACAAACGATTTATAACAACATCATTAAGAGTTGCAAAATAGGCCTGTAAATCACGATAGCTCCAAATTTTGCTAGTTAATTTCAGAGAACAGGTTGAATGGACGCGGAGAGTGCAAATTAAAATTACCGATGGTCAAATTTACACGATTCAGTTGATATGCAACTAGTTCTTGAAAATTACCGGATCAAAACTTGGAGCACGAGGCGTTTCTGCCAAGAATATTTCCGAAATCATTAAAAATTACATTAAAAATTTTTAATTGTCTATTTGTTGTTATAGTAAACAGATAACAACTAGAATCCGTTTAATTACTTATTTATTTTGGAAGCTAGCTCGAGCTACAAGCCGTTTAATCGGGAATATTCGATTGTCATTGGTTAACATTTGAATTTTTTTAGATATTTCATTGGTTCTTAATGTAGGCATTAACGGAGAATTATTGGCCAAACTGCTGGATATTGTATTCTTATAAGATAATAGATTTACGCATTCATTTTCACTTAATGTTAAACATTGACCTTTACCCATTATTCGTACAGCTGGATTAAGAAAAGCTTGCGAATATAACCCCACAGCTAGCCACTTAGTGCGACTTTTATTTAAATAGTAAATAGATTCAGAATAAAGTGGACATCTACTTCTTGTATGGGAAGTGTCTCCCATTTTATTTTGACCATTTTCTACTCTTCCAATTGTATTATTTTCTAATATTTTCTAAATTATACGTCTTGGTTGCTATTTCGTTATTTTCCGTCAAGTACTGCGTCATTATAAAATTACCCAAATCATTTCTTGTTGTATTGTCTATTTCTTCAGGATTATTTAACATTGTGAAATTCTTCACCTTCTTTGCTTTTTCTTCGGAACTTGCTTTCCTTTTCTGATTCATTTTGATATTGTTTCGCACACTCACACTTAATGGGTAATTAGTATTTTACGATTGACTTGGCTGGTTAAGCTGCAGGTCTAATGGTTGCACGCAACAGTATTACTCTATATATATGCAATACAGGGGTGAGGGTGGCAATAGTGGAGATAACCCTCAAATGCCATTATTACCGACTCTAGAACCTCAGTTGAAATTTTAGGAGGAGGTTCGTGAACCGGCTAATACCTACTACTGGAAATAATCAAGTATATTTTGTGTATCGAATTTATTGTGTATCTACATGTGATAATACGTTTATGATTTAATGCAAGATTTGTTATAAATTAAGTGATACGCATGTTTTACTGAGGTATCTGGAGTTAGAGCGCGTTTACACGAGCGACGAAATCGCAACGATAGAATCGCAGCGATTTTCATGTAAAAGTGTAATACATTTATTTTAATGGATTTACTAACTGGGCAACTAAAATGAATGTATTACATTTTTATGTGAAAATCGCTGTGATTCTATCATTACGATTTCATCGCCGTGTAGACGCACCAATAGAAGAAGTTTCCAAGTTCCATTACCTTCCCTCGTCTTAGAGCCAAACAACAACGTAAAATTGTTACGATTTTTATAACAAATTCTGTCGTATGTACCATCACTGTCCAAAAAATCTTGGGACAAACTGCCAATTGAAAAATGCCAAAAATAATCATATTAATACCTATTAAATAAGACTTTTTAGCGAAGGTTCAAATATAAAGTGAAACTAAAAATACATAAATGGAAGCAAAAATGTAATCTAATATTTGTCATCTCCCCATTGTTTACTATAACATTTTGTTGTCTTAGGGATATAGAAAACAATTTTTTGTGTATCCTGCGTTCTAAGCGTCAATATTCTTTTGTTGAAGCTGCTTAACATAATGGAGACGAAAATCATTTTGGTAGATGCATTTTACCATGAAACCTTAAACGCTTTTCCATGGGATTTAACCGTTTGGATACCAGAGGGTTTTGAAATAACACGATCGAAAAGCGCCAAGGAATGCGATCGCCGAATGTGCCGAAGAAAGCCAAAGAGTACGATAGTGCTCCTTCGGTTACATGTCGAAACATGCAAAAAAATGCTTTAACGCTCCTTCAGTTACATGTTGGAAATTTCGATAAAAAAGTTCGTATGGGACGTCAGTTGTTTGTTTTGACCAAATGCCCTGGATTTTCTCGACACAAAATCTGAAGAGCGTGAAAGTGGCTCGTGGTACGCAAACGGTTAAGTCGGGACTCTTTGTCTACTTGTTTCCATTCAAAACTTCTTTAACTATTTTCGCTCTTTGCAGTAGAAAATTATGGAAAATTTTATTCACAGCAAATCGATTTTGCAGGTCAAACTTCTTAATTCTTCCTCGGATACTTTACACGCCAACCGGAAAATCTGTTTCCTATTTAGCAATAACTACCGATTGAAATGGATTTTGTCGAATATGCTTCACCAACTGCTCATCTTCTTCGTATCATCTTCACCAAAAGTTTTTGTTTTGCTACCATGACTGTGCTTTTATTAATACTCAATTTAAACACTATAACATGCATACGTATTCCATCTCGGAGACGTTTTTCAATAGTTGGCTGAACATCCTTGGGTTAACTGAACTAAGACAGAGCTAACATTAGCACTAACACTAGACCTAGAATTAGGAGCTTTCGGGTTTAGTCATACGTCTTTTGAGAAGGCGTCTGACGTTTGGAATGCCATGTCTCAACCTTCCTCAGAAACAAGTTCGAAGTTCTGGTATTAAAGTTAGACGTACGCCAAATACTTCTTCTAGATCTAATTCTACATGACAGAAAGAGACGAAAATAATTAATAACGCATAAGAGATCTTTCGCTGAATGGTGTATGTGTTAGTCTTGTTATTTCTTGGACACCAATAGTGCCATAAAATATTTTTTATGTTGACATTTTGAAATTTGATAATTAAACTTTTTGAAATTAGAACTAATATAAAATGTTAACGTTTTATCTGACGTTTCATTTTTCAGTTTTAAGTACACCAAATTAAAATAAAAAGAGGTTACGTCATTAGCAGTAATATTTAGAACTTTGGGGTGAGTTAATGAGGAGGTTCTATAAACGAGTAACACGTGTGTAATACGCAATTAAATAATGCACGAAACAAACGCGGCTTCCTGCTGCGTCCAAATTATTTTATTAGCACCTGTACTGCTCGAGGCTGTAATTTTAATTTAATTAGGACTGCCGTCAGCGCCGACGACGCCCGGCTCTGACTAATTTATCACTGGAATCGCGCCCCGGCGTTTTACTAGAATTAAGGGAGGTTCACACGCGACTTTGGCTCTTCCCACAATTAGCGAGAATGGATGGACTGGGATTTCCTGCCGGTTCGCTTAACTGAATCGAGTCGTTCCGCGTATCGGACCTACTGCATCTTAATAATGAATTTTATTGGATTTCGTTATCCAATTAAATATCTTAAGTAAAACCAGTTTTCAATTACATCCAATTATAATTTAATAATAATTTTTACTTTCAATTTAAATTTAAAAAATTTTGATTGGGATTCTGTCGAGGGACACATACGTTGTCGTAGTAATTACGCTGGTGGGGGCTTTGTCCGGAGCGTTTTTAAGCAGGACGAAATTAAAATTTAATTAATCGCAATAAATTTGGCGGCGGCCGAGTCCCGAAAATTAAGATTCACTGGATGACATTGTTTAGGCCGCTCGAGTAAAGTGCCATCGGATTAATTAAAAGTGAAAAACTGTGTTACATTACTGCGCGCTGACGGCGGCGGCGGCGCCCCTTTCTTCCGAGCGCCGCGGCGCCCGCTCCTTAAATGGGCCACGACGCCCGGACCGCTATTATTTTACATTAATACGGGTCGGTTTAATATTCGGCCGTAATGCGAGTTTAGTGTAACGCTTTATTTAAGATTGATTACGAATTTGAAAGTTCATAACTCGAGGCGCGCACTCAAATTGCTTAAAATTACCGAAGGGGCCCTCCGGACGGGGCTCCCACGTTCCGTATAATGGAGGCAATTTTTAATTATTAACAAAAGTTTAAAAGCCGGAGAATGTTATTATTTCCCTTCAAAAATCCCATCAAAAGAGTATAGGAGTAAAAGGTGCTTATCAATATCTTTTTCAGTTTTAGTATTAAAAAAATGTCACCGAGTTCATTTGTGGAAGTTAAGAAATAATTTTTTCATTAAATTAAAATTAAAAGATTCTATTTTGCACTACAAAAGTTAAATGTCTACCGATTGGTAAAAGTGTTTAATGAACCTAATTTAACTGTTTGAGTCGCGCTTCATTTGTATGGATATAAAATTCTCCCGGACCCAAACGGTTAACAAACTAAAAAGAAATTAAAGGATTTTTAAAAAAAATTGAAAAGATGGAAACATTTTAGCCGAACCTAACATAATCTTGACTAACATTTAAAAATCGCCCAGACTTTATTTATAAGATCTAAGAAATGATTTTTACATTAAATTAAACCTGAAGTACTCCATTTTTGAATATAAGAGAGCATTTTATTCTAGTTATCGTCAAAAAAATTAAAAAAAAATATTTGGAACCAACCATAGAATTTTGATCGAACCTAACATAACTTCGCAATTCTTTTTGACGACCTATAAAAAATAAAAAATGATCTTTACGTTAGTTTGAAAATAGAATCATATTTTCTATAATAAATGAGGAGTTGAAATAACAAAGGGGCTAAGTCCCATTTATTCAAAAAATGAGATAGTGCTATAAAAAAGTTGTATGTGCCGCCGATTATATCCTATCAAAAGGGGAACTACTCGGACAAAAATCTCCTAAAAAAATTGTTTGTCCCGATTAAAAACTAAAGGCAACTTACAAAAGGGCTAAGAGTTATTTTCCAGGAAAATAAGATATCTTCAATTAAGAGTTTTGCCACTTAGCGCCTTTGTTACTTTGTAGGGAGTTGGGTTGGTGAAGGAAAAGACCATCTGACTGCTTTTACTCTTCAAATGTAAAATTTATTCTAATTATGATCCTCAGAAAAAATAATATATTAGATTCGACAAAAAGAAGTCCATTATTTTTTCGATATAGTTCACATAAAAATAATGGATATCTTTTCCCCTAACCTAATATGATATAAAAGGTCAACTGCCACTAAATTGCTGAAATCAGTTTGCAGTAGTTAGTAACCCCCCCCCCTCTACCGAATTATTTGAAATGAACTATCAAAACACGCGAGATTTGAAATAATTCTGGTAAAAAATTCACATTCTCCACTTTTCCAAATTTTCGGAAAAACGTAAAAAACTAGGACGTATTAAAGTTCAAGTTGTATGACTGCAATTTCTTTTAATTTAAATCTTGTAACCAAATACACTGTTTACTTGCACTGCAAACCTTTTAGTTGAAGAGGTTTTTTTGTAATTTTATTTTCAAACTGGTAAAATGTGAGTTTTGAGCCAAAATATGGTCAAATGTGGGTTTTGTAACAAATTCACATGGATAGTGTTAGTTTTGCAGCAAATCAGTATAACATCTTGGAATCAACTGGTAACGAAGGAAGTAAATGCATTGGTTATAATGTACTAACTTTATTGCAAAATATAATTTGGAAGTAGAGGTAAGTTAATATTTTTAGATATTAAAGATATTGACTTTTTCTGTCGGCTCACATGTTGGCTTATCTTTTTCATTGTCTTCAGCGCCATCAATAATATTTTTATAAAATACCAAATCTTCAATCTCTCTCCACTGATCCCCATAATGTTTCTTTAATAAGTTGTTGACGTCAACTTCTTTGGATTGCTTTATTACGTTTGACCTAGGGATAATAGTTGGTTTCATATTTAAAAATTGTTTACCAGGCTTTGCTATAGATTTGGGCACTCCAAGGTCGGATTTGTATATGTACTCTCCTCTAACGAGTACGTTCTTTTGATTGGTTTCTGTCAAAATTATTCTTCTGCAGGCTCCTAGTTTAAAATGAAATTTAGCAGGTTTGATCATAGAAATTTAGCAGGTTTGTGAGGTCGACAAGAACATAAACAGAGGGCAAAGACGCCTTCTTGTTTTTGCTACACGGTCTGCGACTGGTTGCAATGGAGAATGTGAATTTTGTAGCAGAACAACTGTTGGATAATGTGACTTTTGTTTCAAAACGCGATTTTCACTATAGTTTTGTGGTGTTAAACTATAAGTTTTGCTGTAAACTGCTATCAGAATTTGAATCGCTTTAACTAGACCAACACGGCGATATATTTAACTCCATATCTTAAGAAAATAGAGAATGTGAATTTTGCATCTACACCCCTCATTTAATCTGACACAACAAGAATAAAATATTTTTAAAAAATGTTAAATATGTTATTAATTTCTAGAATATTTCTGAAAGTAACACAATTATTGTTGTATATCACCCTTACTCAAACATTCTTTGACGCAATATTGAACACTATTATTTAACCCACTCTTCAGGAGCCTCCAAAACCAGCACTACCGCATATTCATGAATATGCGATATTTTGAACATCCCATCAGAATGATAAACGTTAAACTAGAAAATCGAACGCGACCTTATTAATTTTTTATTTCCACATTTAACTGGATTTAATTACTACTTATCAATATATTCTTTCATTTATGAACGTTTAATAAACGCAAGGAGGCCAAAGAAGTTAAGTTAATTCAAATTCTTCCCAAGAGCAAAAAATCGAAAAAATCAGTAAATAGTAACAATAAATAGAAATTTACATTTTCATGGAAACGTCTTTTACATCTTTCTATAAATTTATCATTTTCAAAAATTTTAATATTAGCGCCAATATGACAAAAACGAATGGGTTGCGTACTCAATTAACCGATTTCAGCATTTTGCAGGGAATTGACCTACCCTTTTACAATCAAGCACTTTTAAAGAATTGTCAATGAAACCCTTTTATTCCTGTATCCTCTATTTCTTTTATTACGCCTTTTCAAATCGTGCGGTTGCCGTAAAAACGCAAGCGAAAGAAGACAGGACCGCACTTGTAAATATTGCACGGGTTTACTTATGGGGGCGCGGGCCGAGGCAATTTGTAGATAGGTTTTAAAATTTAACGCGACCGTTGCGACGCCGCCGCCGGTAGGCTTCGGCCCTCGGAAGTGTCACGTTTCGGCCGAAGAGGAAGTTTCGCGGCCTGTCCGGCCGATGGAGCGCCCCGACGTGAAAGGGTCGCCGCCCCCCGAAAAGGGCGCCTCCTGAAAGGCGCGGGGCGCGCGTGTGGTCCCCCGGGTGCCAAGATGGACGTCGGATCACAGCGTCCGGTTCGCCGGAGTGCCCCAACACTGGCAAGAAATGCAATATTAATCAGAACGGAGCCGGGACGAGAACAGTGCATTAAGGTAATGGACCTTTACTTCTCTCCGGGCTTTTCGACCCGCGCTTCGTCCCCGGGATCCCCCCTTTCGTCCTCCTACAAGCGACTCCTTCCTATCGCCCCCGACGATGGCGACGGCGACGCGTTGACCGACAAACATAATCAAGAAATTCGTATTTGTAAAATTATTTTAGATTATTTTGTAGATTAAGGAAGTAAGTAAATCGGTTTGGAATTAAGTTTAGTTCGTCGGTGGTAGGAGATAAACATGTACGTAAGTAGTATAATGGTAGTATTATGTAATACCACGGTCGGGGCGGCAAGAAAAGGATTGGCGGCGGCGCGGGGGCGGCGGCCTTAATGGATTCCTCACTTCCCGGATAAGTGCGTCCCCTCCGCGCGTCGCCATCACATCACGCGTCTTCGGAACTCCTAAAAGCCTCTGCCGGTCGAGTCACTTGTCACTGCGCTAAAACCGAGCCCTCGGCGAAAGAAGTTCACCTATAGCGCCTACCGCCGCCCCCCTTTCATCCTCTAGTCAAATCTTGTAAGTTTCTGTTCGCTTTAACGGGGCACATATCGAGGGTGTCGCCCCCGAAGAGCTCCCGTACTCCGGAGTTCTACGTTTATTTGCATCTGGACTGCTGTTTCTCTGTTTGAGCTTTTAGAGGATCGGACGGCGAAAGAGCCCATCGGAATAAGAAACAGATCGACAAAGTCTACTCTTCATACACGTACAATTCTTTAACAACGTCTTTTTGTTACATATCCCAATTTAAAAATTAACCTGGAGAAAAATTATGTTATAACATCTGGTTCAAAGACGTAATCGTAAAGAGCGTCGCGTGATCGCCGAGCGATGCCACAAAGCAAAGGTGGGGCCTAATTATTTATTGAAACGGCGAATTGGACTCCGATGTGGCGTAACGCATAAAAGAACAACGGGGTAACAACGGTAATGTCTGAAGTGGGTGCCGGGTTGTATACAGTCGGCAATAAAAAGAAACGGCTTCAGGAAGCATGTGTTGCATACCGTGTTAGGGCGGTTCACAATAACTCCGGGCTGCGAGTCGAGCTTGTAAATGCGGCCGTAATTTGCCCCCCGGTTTCCAGTCACTTCAAATCCCCTACTTTTCACGAAAACCAACCTTTATGTTTTATTTATTTAATATTGCTTTTTGTCCAGTTTTCCTAGGTTCAGATATTTGAGAGAAAAAAATCACAGAAATTTAATTTATTAAAGAAGGATTTTTAAGAAAGGACATGTTAAAAATATAATTTATTTGAATTAAGCGATATTTCTTGTATAATAAATACAAATTATACAGACAAGTTTATAGATGAAACGTTTACTAATTTATTACTTATTTGAAAATTTTTAACTACTGGCATTGAAATCAATTTAAAGAAAGAAAAATGTTTTTTTAAGCTTTTCCAAAATAAGATTCTTCAATTCAGCTCAGTATGCATAATAGATTGATTATTCTCTTGCACAAAATTGAAGAGTTTAGTATAAAATCGAGACAGCACCAATTTTCTTAAAAAATTTCTAAATTTGTAACTCAATTTAGTAACTGGGTTGCACGTTGAATCATTACAAATCAAATAATAAATGTTTGACAATAAGAATAGCTTTCTTCGTGGAGGTGATTTCTAACGTTTTGTGATTTTTCCAATTTTGATTGGTTTAAAGAATCGAAAACCATTGGAAATATCTTTTACGAAGAAAGCTGATATCAGACCTTAATTATGAAGTGGAGGTTTGAAAAATGTGACGTTATAGGCAACCTAAATAACAACATAGCTTTTAGCTTTCTTTGTAGAGTCGATTCTAACATTCGAACGATTTCAGTTTTTGTTAGCCAACTGAAATGTGACTTTTCTTGCGTGTGATAAAAATGGAAGAAATCAAACCCGTTTAGAATCTGATTTACTAACAGATTCTATAAACTAGTTTTGTTTGTAGACCAAATTTTCATCAGTTTCAGATTTTTTTAACCAATGTAGCTATAAATTTTTTTGGATGTGATCAAATTACTGAAAAATTGCAAATATTTGCAAATCCCATTGGAATATTAGAAGAAATTCAATTCAAAGTTGAAGTAAATTTTCTTAATGATCTGTTGGGTCAAATCAAAACGAAAAATATTAAAATAGCAAGAAATATATCTGAGGAGCTGGAGAACAAAAGCGGTCTTGTCCCGGAAACAAAATTTTTCAGGAGCGCCAAAAAACTGTAACGGCTGTATAGAAAAAACAAATCTTTTTTGATTTTGCTTAGTTCAATATCATTTCTTAAGCGCTATTAGGTAGTTTTCATTGAAACTATGAGGTAGGATGTATAAAAATAAACATTTACAGTCCGAAACCAACAAAATATAAAATTCTTCATATTGTGGACCAATCCGCTTTTGTTCGCCAGCTCCTCATTTATTTCCAACCTTTTTAATACTTTTTATTTTCTTTCACTAAGTTTTCCGAACATTCCTCACTTCATATGTTAGAAAGAATAATTTACGATATCAGTTAATTTTGGATTAAGAAGTTTTTCTACAAAAGTAACTGAGCTTTAAAAAGCTCCTCTTTTATAAGTTGGTGGCGCCACCTTTTACTTAATAGATTAATTAAACTTAGTATTCTACAGAAAAAAGCTTCCAAAAAGCTCTGAAATAACTTTATAATTTTCCTCTAGATGTAGCTAACATTTTTGATTTCCATCTTTATTGTTAATTAAATAAATTCACCAAAATGTATTAAAAGGATTCAGTACAATATTTTACATTATAATGCTTTCCATAATTGTGTTGTTAATTGTAAAAGTAGTGTTAATTCACTTTTCTAAAATTCATGTATTCTTTTTATTTAATGATGTAACATTTATGTCTTTTATTATAAAAGTGAATTTAAAAATTTTAAGATTTACATCACTCTTAGAATAAAAGTTACCATTTGGAATTAACTTTCCTCCAAATTTTTCAATAATTTTATGATTGAATTCAAAAGATAGAAAAATTGTAGAAAAATTTGAAAAAAATGGTTGGTGGTGAGAAAAAAATAAAATAAAATAAAAAAAATGTTTTCAGTTGAAAGGTTTTACTTTATTTTTATTGTCGTTTTACAGTGGTATATTATACAAGTCAACTTACATCTAGACAAAAAAATAAATGTAGTAGTAACGTTTTGATAAGCCCTAAAGCGCGAAGCTGCGTGAATCCATGGTTCGGTTTAGAGTAGACCAACAAAATGGCCGATGTAGATATATACAAAAAGTCTCAGGTCCACCGCCTGGTCGTTCGTCGACGTTTAAATCATCATTCATCATCCGGCGTTCGAAATTGCTCCCTCTCACAAAAAAAGTCTACCGAAGTCGGTACGGAATCATACAAAAATCCTTACATTTAAAAAATCACCGTCTAAAAAATATTCTAGCGTTCGAAACAAGCATACTTTTTTTTAAATATTTTTTTATAATTTTTTTAACGTATGGGCGTATTAAAGCTAATAACATAAATATTTCAACAGCTCGATATAATTCGTCGGAGGCTCCTAAGCCATCGTCAGCGTGCCAGCACCCATGCCAAAACCGACCCCTTTTGGTCCAAAGTTCTTGCCGTAACATCCCCTACAGTAGATTTCTCCGTTCGGGCCATCGTTCAAATTGGTCGAATCTAAAGACCTGTTACAATCGGCGCAACTGAAACACCTCTTGTGCCAGATACGATTCCTGCTGATCATTTGTTCAGCTGCGTATACGGCGTATCCACAACGAGAACAACCTTGTCCTGGGGCAGCTTTTGGTCCGGACGTTGGGTTGGGGTTTTGGATAGCTGGAGCAACGGCTCCATCCGCACAAACTAAAGTTGGAGCATGACCAAAACCGAATCCTTTCGGTCCGAAGAGTTTCGAGTAGCAAGCTTTGCAGTGAATCTCCTTATCTGGACCATCGCAAGCTAAGACAGAGTCCAATGGTCTATGACATTCCGCACAATTAAAGCATTTTTTGTGCCACATCTAGAAAATAATAAAAATATATTAAATTTGAAAAAAACAATAAAAAATATGACTTACAGTTCCTTTAGCAAGCTGTTGTTCAGCTGCAAAGACCATACCACCGCATCTTGGACATCCTTGGCCAGGGGGAGCTTTGATTGAGGTAGTATCGGGATTATAAAACGGTCTAGTAGCAGAGATTTCATCTTCCCTATAAATAAATAAAATAATTACTCTACATTCAGTAAGTAAAAAGTAAAATTTTAACTTACGTTAATCCATCGGTTTGCAAGAACCCAGATCCACATGCGAATCCATACCCATGTGGACCCCATTTCTTTCCATAACAGGTCTTACAGTAAACATCACTATCGGGACCATCACAAGCAATAATCGAGTCGAGGGTCTTGTGACAGTCCTTACATTTGAAGCACTTCCTGTGCCATGGTCTTCCTTTGGCCAGGACTTCTTCTGCAGCAAAGACAACGCCTCCACAACGTGGGCAGCCTTGGCCTGGAGGTGCTTTGATCACCGAAGTGTCGATTACGGTCGTTTTCGGAGCTTGATCGCTAAAAAATTTTTATGCTTTAATAATTTTTGAAGCAAAAAATTAACCAAAGGTCAAACCAAAACGAATATTAAAATTCATAGTTGAAAAATTTGAAATCTTGTGAAAATTTTGATCGTTCAGGGATGGAAATAAATACTATTTATGGAGAAATTTTATTTCAAAAAGAAAAAAATTGAAAATTTTAAGTTTGAAAGGTAATCTCTATTTTGGAAAAAGCAGGATTTTCGAGTTTTCATGAATATTTTGAATAAATGTCTGGAGTTTTATTCTTACTAAAGTTGATTTGGTGGTTCAAAAACTTCTTTCGATAGACTACTGTCAGCATATGTGTGCTACAAGTATTTTGAAGTACATATGATAATTTAGAGTTTTCTTCCAACAGACTACTGTCAATGAGAGTAAATTAGTATCCATATGGTTCAAATTTTTAAGGATAAGGATGATGAAGAAGATGATATTGAAGGATGAAGTTGTGATGTTGACAGAAAAGGCATACTTTCACTTGTTGCTATTGAAAATAATGATAATCTACAAGAATTATACCAACAGCCAGTACATCACTAAAATATAACATTGTGGTGTAGAATTTCAAAACTCAGAATAACTGGATCCTACTTTTTTTTAAATGAGAGAGGTTATTAAATTTTTCTAAATTAATATTTTCAATTTAGTCTTCCTTCTAAAGAAATTTTCTGAATCTTTCTGTGAATTCTGCTTACTTTCAACTTCGTACGATCAAAATTGAAAATTTGTCAAAATTAAAATTCGTTTTGTTTCAATCATTTTATAGAAGTAAAACTATTTAGGTTGGCTTTAAATAAATTGCAAAAGCTATAGCTAAGGAATATGGAAATATGCAGGTTTGAGTTTAGTATAAAGCTAGTACCTCTGCCATTCGAGGTCGAGGACGTCGCACATTAATCCTAAGAAATTTCCTCCTGCGTGTCCAATTCCTCGAGGACCAAAGCGTTGAGCATAGCAAGCTAAGCATAATAAAATTTTTATAAAGTATGTGCAATAAATCTAAAAAAAAAGTTAATAAGTTTAAAGCTCGATTGGGTAATAATACATTTTTTTAATTAGTTAAGTAAATTCTTTTAAAACTACATAAAGGGTTTCTTTAACTTAATAAAATACGTACAGGTGGGCGTAGCAGTCGCTCTGGAGGGTACCGCCACCCTGACCATACCCATAGCCTTTCGGTCCAAACCTCTTGCCGTAACAAACTATACAGGACATCACAAGAATTAGTTACAAAGAAATAATTGGCCAAAGTTCGGTGGTCCACGCACCTTTGCAATAAATTTCTTTATCAGGACCCTCGCTAACGCTGGTAGAGTCGAGGCCCTTGTTGCAGTCGGCGCACTTGAAGCAGGTCTTGTGGAAGGCCTTCAAACGACAATCAACGTTTACACACAAACGAAAATAAATCAATCAAAATAAAAATTAAAACACAAAGTGACGGACATCACGAGGAGAGTGAATCGTGCTTAAAAAAATCTAATTTGAACTTTGATACCTCTGCAATAAACCTCTCTGTCCGGACCGTCACAATGTGAGATAGAATCCAAGGTTTTGTTACAATTGTAGCACATAAAACATCTCCGGTGCCAGCCCTATGTTTCATTGCTGTTTTAAATCATATATCCGATGCTGCAAGTCAGTTTAAGTTAGCTAATATTTGATATTTACCCTTCCTCTGGCGAGCATTTGTTCGGCTGCGTAAACGTATCCTCCACATCTGGGACAACCTTCACCTTCCGGTGCTTTGGCGATGGCTTTTGGTAAAAGAGGTGCCCTCGAGACCATGATGTGCGGGTCGTCATCGCTAAAAATCGAAATTTTAATATTATATTTCGTGTGTATACGTTTTGGGCAATTTGTTAATAAGCGCAAATAATAGTGAATAGCTGCAAAATAAAAGAAACGGAAATGAAAAGTGTTGTTGAGAAGAGAGCTGCGATACAAAACTTCTGTTGTGTAGTGCTGCGGCTTGTGTTGTAATGAGAACAGGCCAAGTTAAACTAGACAGTTAACGCAAAACGATCGATTCAACAGTAGACAAGTAAGAATGAGGGCACTTTCCTTATTCCCATTACATCTAGTGTTTTTTCTTTTTGGTTAGGGACGGAAAGCGAAAAAGAAAACAATAAGAGTTAGGTAAAGGAAGCCATGCTGCGATTGCTATTTTTCACGTATTTGATTCTCACCATTTTAATTCGCAGATTCCCCTCGTTGGTTTATCGATGTTTTTTTTTTTAAATATAGATATTAGGATGAAAAAGGATAAGGTTTGGACACAACACATTTACACCACAACCAAAAAAACGATTAGGACATACAAAAAAAACGCCTAAAAAAACGGTGTAAGAGTGATGTGCCCTTCGAACCGGGTATTCAAAAAATTCTCAATTTTAAACGATTTATTATAATTCGAATATTACATTTTTTTTTCGTATGAGGTAATAGTCGAATTAACAAATTCCGTGATAATATGTTGTAGAAATAAATAAACCTAACTTGTTATAAATCTATTAATATGTACGGTTTATAAGATAGAATTTGGTTGTTGTTCGGGGCACGGTGTTTGTTATAGATAGTATTTTTTTTTTATTTGTAGTTGTTGGTGTTGTGTGCGCGCCCCATTGTGATGACCAACGTGTGGAGTCCCCGGTGATTCCTTTAGGAGGAACTAGAAAATAGGGAACATGCACTTTCGGGTTCGCACAAGACCGAGATATCGGTCGGTTCGCGTTTTGAAGGCATCGGCATAACATCTCGCAAGGACACCGCAACATCATTTACCTTCATTTTATTTACGGAAAAAAAAGGCTTTAAGCTACGTCCCCTACTTCGGGACGTAATCGCAAAATGTTAATCAGAGGTGTTAGCTTGCGAGACATTGAGCAAAGTGGCCGCGGATTAAGACTCGTATAACTACACAAAAAGTAGGTGTAAGGAAGGGCCCTCATCGAGTAACGCTTTTTCTACCGATACCGATTGAATTGAATCGCTTTATTTTATTTGTATATTGTCGCGATTCTTATTGTTATATCACATTTCGACGCTTACCCCAAGTGAGAACCGGTGTCCATGCTCAAGCAACCGGCACCGCCACCAAATCCGTAACCTTTTGGTCCGTATTTGCGGGCGTGGCAATTCCTGCAGTACAATTCCTTCTCGTGTTCAGAACAGTTGGTGGAGTCCAACATCTTTCCGCACATTCCTAAAAAATAAATTAGTTGTAATATGTGTTTTTTGTAAAAAAACTATCCAAAATTAAAAGAAATTGTAATTGTAAATTTTAACCACCATGTTCGTTATTTAAAAAAAAAATCGTGTAATAACATTCAAAAAGTATTTCCAATTAGAAAACTTTAAAAACTGTCTTATACATAAGTCTATTAAGACTTTCAGATGGTGGCCAAAATTTAATGGTCGTAACTGTATATGAATTTATTATGTCACTAAAATAGTGGAACGTTCTCTAATTATAGATTTCTAAAAATAATGAACTTTCTTATATTTAACATATTTTCGTTATAGTATATAAAAATTTTATTAAAGAAAGGTTTATTTAAAAAAATTTTGCATAAAAAGAATATAAATTTTTAATAAACTTTTAATAGAATTTTAGTGATTTCATATTCTTAGTTTTTTTGAATAAGTTTCTTGCTTATTTTAAAGTTTATCAACCTGATTCCTGAATTTTGATAAATTTTGTATTAAGAAGCCCTGGTTTTGTAAAACTTTTACATCTTATTCCGAATTAACTAAACAATATTGAATATCAGTATGTTGAGCTAAATCTTCTTAACTTTTCATCCTAAAATACCCTAGAATTAGGTTAAGTTCCAGCTTTTTGACGAAACCTTGTATATGTATATTTTACTAAACTTATTGTTAATGTAGTTTATTAGGAAGGAGTAATTCCATTTTATGAATTTAATTAAAGTTGAAAAAAATAAATTATTTTGGTAAATTTAATGTAAATATTTGTCCAGAAATATGATATGTTTTTCTTAAGAGAGAGTAGATTTTGTACTTGTTGTTGTAGAGTTTGGATTGTGAAAGAATGTATTCTGAAAAGAAAAAGAAAAAAATACTTACCGCATTTGAAGCAGGATTTGTGGTATTTGTAACCACCGGCGACACGCTCTTCAGCGGCGTAGACGGACTTGTCGCACTTGGGGCATTTTGGGTTTTCAACTGGCTTGAAAGGCATGTTGCTGGCGTCTGGTGTCGGCCTGGAAAATGGAAAAGAGCGGTGCGTTAGAGAATTCCGCAGGAGGCCGCTGGCGCCGGGCCAAGTGTCGTAACTTGAACCACAATAAGGTTCGGTCTAAAATTATCCGGCAACGTGGGGCCGTGGCGCTCGGCCAACATCCGCCACTCCAAATTTGGCAGTGCGCAACAGTTCTATCAGGTTACCACTGTTCCGATCCCGTGATTGACGATCGTTATGATCGGCGATTCACTTCTACACTAACACTCGCGCCCTTTAACCCTTTCGGCCTTTTGACCCCTTGGAGACTTGACCTACCTGTCGATTCGTTAGGTAGTAGCTAAGAGGTAAGGAACGCTAGTTCCAGATGCGGTGCTGGTGAGTGGATTGGGACCTCTGCCTTCGCGAACCACCACGGATTTCGAATGCGGCTGACGGCGCCGCCGCCTCCTAGTCTATGGACCACGTTTTGCACACGGCCCTTAGCCCAAAAAAAGGGTGGTGGGGCAAGCGATGGCCTTTTGGGCAGCGGCGGCTATTTTTGAGCGGGATGCACGGATGACAGATCTACTTTTTCGATAAAAACCGCGCCTTTTGGAGAAATCCGATACCGGGGCCAAGCGTTAATCATCACACCGACTCCTCATTTTCATCCCCTCCGACTATACCATACTTTTTGGCACTAACCACCACCCGATCATACAACAACTGGCCCACATCACCTAGTATGTGACTAACTCAACCACACACACGCCTTCATTTGTATTTTATTTTTATGGAAGTGACAACATCGTTTGCCAACCTTATCGATCACTCCTCAAACATATCTTTCTTTACCTTCTTATCTATACCTTAAATTTATTTGAATAATACACTCATAAAAGAAAATTACATTAAAACTTTTAATTTACAATCAAAACTATTCAAATTTTTCAAAATCACCACAGTTTAAATCATTACAGTTCAAATTCAAATTTCCTCCAAATAATTTAAATATCCCCTTTCCTAAAAATTTTTTTTTCTATTCTTCATCAATTGGAAACAGCAAGTTAAAAATAAAGTCGACGCGGTGAGCTTAAAAGTCCGAATCTAGAGCACTAAAACATCGTGATTCATCGCGCGAAAGCCAATTTTTAAGCCTTAGTTTCGGCTGGCCAAAGTATCGCGTAAACCTGTGGGCGTGACAACAAATGCCGCGACGAAAATCGCTTCGGTATGACTAAACCCAATAACGATAGTTAAAAACAAAGGGAAAACATTGTCGGTGTCTACGACTATCTTTTAGTTAATAGCCGCAATAAAATCCTTTGATCGTCGGGAATAAATCTTACGGGGACCATTTTATGCCAAGATCATTAAATCGCAAATATGATTACTAAAATTGGGTCGATGGAGAGGCGTTTTTAATTAATCTACAATCTACGTGGTACAACGTAGCGAGTTCCTGTAATATTTACGCGGTTATTATTAAACGGTTGTTTAGAAATCGGCGACGCTTTATTTCGATTTGGCATAAAGCCAAAAGCTATAATCCCATTTCTGTTAATTTCAGAAATGCAGTAATTCATCATCTTGGGGGGTTCTTTTGATGTCTAGTACAATATGTAATTTGTAATTACAATTATCCACTAATACTAATCATATATACCATTGGTAACTTAATTTGTATTAAATTATTTTTTCATTTTTAGAATTCGGTATTTTATTTTTATTAGGTATTTTAATGAGTATTTGGCACGTTTTATGTACATTGAAAATCAACCAAAATAGTCTTGAAAACATCCAAGTAAAAATAAATTAGTGTCAATCATAAGATGGTTGTTTTATAAATAATTTTTTTATAATTGATTCGATGTAAATAAAGGCAAGTACGAATAATTTTAGAATAATTAAAGTTATTTGGCACAGTTCGGTCGGGTTTAAATATAATCCGCGTTGTGAGCACCTGGTGCTCGTTTTTCCAACGCGGCCGAAGAGAAAACCGCTCGCGAATCTAAATCAAAACGCGCACCGATAAGTGCATAAAATATTTACGCTCCGGTCCCGCCCACGAGTCGATAAATCAAAATTTATTTTCGAGCGGCTATAACTTATTGTATTTTCGGTCGGACCGGTCCGAAAAGCTGGAAGGCTACCGAAAATTCTCCTCACCTACGTGGAAATTCGGCCGACACGTTTCCAAGGTGCGATCCAACGCGCTCAGGCGGGTTTATATTTAACCTCTGACTTAGACTTCTCATCGGCAACGTTGACTCATGTGGGCGCTGATTTCGAAAATTTATCCGAAAATTTACTCGGGCGTTACGCCTACAATCACTTTTAATGTTTTGACGACAACATTTCGTAAGATTTAATAACTCCTAATATGGTTATTAAAGCTGAAAACTTGAAAACTTTTAAAAAATATATTTTTCCATTTTCTAACGTTATCCATTTTATCAACATTTAACAAAATATTTTTTAGAAGCTTATAAAATTATTTTTTATGGAGGTATAAACTAATAATGCGAAGAAACTATAAGGACATCTTGGACTACGTGTGGTATTATATAGGTTTTTTTTTCTTTCATGAGTAACTTTCTTTGCTTTTGATTGCTTTAGATGAATAAGAATATATTGTTATTTTATTGCAATAATCTCCAAAATGTAGAAAATAGGAACTTGATAAACTAAAAAATAATTTTTTATGAACTCAATGAATTGATTTTAAACAACTTAAAGTGATTTTTTTAAACCAAGTTCTGACTTCGACTTCTTTTATGGTGAATAAGAAAAAAAAATCATCATTTTGGAAATAATCTCCGCCTGGTGTATCACGAGAACTTTTATATGTAGCTAGTTGTTACAGCTAAAAGAAAGATTAGAAGACGTAGGCGGGCTTTCAGGTGACTCGTGAAGAGAAATCGAGAGTGATCGGGGTGGTCACTTCTCCGCCTTAAGAAAATATATATTATGTAAAGAAGAAGATAACGATCAGTTTTTCTAATATACAACAATGTCGTTTATAGAATTTAAATTTATAGAAAAAATAGTAGAGTTCTATTTCTTGCATGAGTAATCTTTGCTATTTACACAAGATTATGGTCTTCCAATAATTTCCAATATATAGAATATAGAAACTTGATCAAATCAAAAATAAATTTAGATAATCTCAAGAAAATTTTTGAACTTATGGTGGGTTTAGGATGTCAAACTTAAAGGCCGTAATCGTTACCGCAACAGTAACTCTAGTATTTAAAAAAAGTTCAACTATTTTGTTTCAATAGAAGCATTTAGGCAATATCTAGGAATTACGGCAAATTTGATGGTTATTACAGCTAAGGTTACGGATAAACTCGACATCCTAAACCCACCATTAGAGTGACTTTTCTTTCTAATCAAGATTTGATTTCGACTTCCGTTATGATGATCAACAAAGAGGACATCATTTTGGAAAAGATCTTATCTTGATGCAGCAAGAGTAATTTTGCATATAGCTGCAGCTCTTGTTGCGGCTACAAGAAAAATTAGAAACCGTCGGCGGATTTTCAGGTGACTTATGAATCGAAGTCGAGTAGTGATCGAGAGAGTCATTTCTCGACTTCGATACAAGTTATGTTATGTAGAGAAGAAGATCACGGATAGATTTTCAAATATGCAAGTTTAAAAGTCATTTCTTGAATTTAAATATTTAGAAAGAAATTATAGGATTCTACCTACAAAAACTAATGCTCCACCCCTATTTAAATCAACACATTTCGCATCAAAGTCAATAGAAGTGGTCATTGTCAGTAGTGGATATTTTTCTAATAACTTTTGATTTCAATATTAGATATATTAGACTTTTATAATCTTACAAAAAAACAGGTTAATAAAACTGTGGAATTTTCCTGTAGTAACATTAAGCTCTGATTACAGTAAGTCTAATAGAGGGTAGAACGCTGTGTGAATGTAGCAAAGCTAATTTTAAGAAAAAATATTGATTTTTCTTCTTAGTATAGTCATTATTATCGAATAATTAAGACTATTGCCAACTAATAAATATTTATTGAAACCAACTCTGAGAGAATAAAAACTTGATCAACCCAAAAAGAATTTTTGATGAACTCAAGGAATTGATTTTTGAACAACTTACAGTGAATAAATTAACACAATTGAAGTTGTACCGGAAAATTTTATTATTATTCGTTTAACTACCCGGATTTCGATCTACAGATCGTCATCAGGTCGATCGCGTCGTATTGTGAAGAACATTGATTAAAGCCATGATTATTTGAATTTTGAAAAACGAAGTTAAAATTGAAATATGAATGAATCTTAAAAATGTAGTCCCAAAATCATAAAATATTTGTTCCCATCAGAAATCCGCCATGTTATAAAGAGAAGTGAAAAAATTTTTAAACCACGTTGTATTAAAATTTAAAAATGATAAATGAAATTAAAATTGAAAAACGTTTTCACCCAAACGGCAAAACTTACAACTTACAGTGATATTTTTTCTAATCAAGTTTTGATTAAATATTCATTATGATGAATAAGAAAACGATCATCATTTTGGAAAAGGATCTCATCCTGATGTACCAAGAGTAATTTTGTATGTAGCTGCCGTTGTTGTTACAGCTAAAAGAAAAATTAGAAAACGTCGATGGGTTTTCAGGTGATTCATAAAGAGAAATCGAGAGTAAAGTGATCGGGAGGGTCACTTCTCGACTATTAGAAAAGATATGTTTTGTAAAGAACAAGATCACGATCAGTTTTTCAAATATATAAGGATATCTTTTCCTGAATTTAAACATTTGTACTCTTCTATAATTTTTTATGAACTCAAAGTATTGTTTCTTTGACAACTTAAAGTGTTTCTTGTTTGAATCTAAAAGAAATGACTAAGAAAAAAAATTATCATTTTGGAAAAAATCTCATCCTGGTGTGGCAAATGTATCTATGGATGTTGTTGAGGCTAAAAGAAAAATTAGAAGACCTCGGCGGGTTTCTACAAAAAAAAAATAATATTGAGCTCTCACATACAAAAACTAATAAGTCAAATTCTTTTACTGAAACTTAATTTGTTTAGCTTTGAAGTCAATGGAAGTCATCAGTATACCTTTAGTCAATGCGCTGAGTGAAAATTGTTAGCATGTGTTTATCCGTAGACGCTAGTAAAGCTATTTTGACGAAACTATTTCTTGCAACAAATTTCAAAGTTAAGACTAAATTACTAACTAATAGAAATTTATTGAAATCAACTCTACTAATACTATTGTAAACCACCTGTATTTGTGTCTTTTTTTAAACACATTTTCGTATTCTCATATGTCTTGCAATTTTCAGTAGTAAGATTATAGAAAAGTCGCACGAGTAATTCTAAACCCGGCTCGTCCAGGCTCAAGTTCCATATACATTTCTCCGAATTATTCTAGTTTTGCAGTGAAGTAAGTTTAGATACAGGTTTATGTAATGAGATATCAGTAAAAATAAAAGTTAAGTCTTTTCGAATATCAAAATTACTTTCCGAAATGGAATACAAAAGACTTTGAGTCTGGAACGGAGATTTAGGTTTGTGTAGATTTGCTCGCGATTCGGATAAAGGAACGTTTTTCGAAAGTAGAATAAGTTCTGTGTGTAACCAGTTTGATTATTACAAGAAAAACTTTGAAAAGTACAGCATCGTGTTTCCAGATCTTGAGGTAGGTGGTAATATGTTGATTAATAAAGATACTAGTCAGAAAAAAAATGGCAAGGAAGCCAAGTAATTGGCTAAGCTTTTAAGCTCAGATCCTATGTTGTAGAAATTGAGAATGAAACGGTAGTTCTAAGGAAGACTAATATAAAAACAGATTTTAGATATACTGGTGTCCCCTTTTGATTGTCTGATCCTTCATTGATGTATACCTTGGCTAAAAATAAGTAAAAAAGTTCTAATGAATATGGGTGAAAAGGTGACTCGTTTTCATGATTTTGGAAGTTTAATTTCAAACATTTGCCTATTATTAACATAAACGAAGTGAATCATTTAAATTTAATTATTAACTCGTTACGATGGTTTCGACAGATTGCCATTATTAAATTACACTGTTTAGATATCGGGTGTTCATTTAAATTCGTGCTCAAGTGTGCTTTGAAATTTTGTTAGACGACGATAGAGAGAAAAATGTATGTCGCATTATTAGCGCACACTAATCAATTAAATTTCAAATTTGACAAACGTCAAATCTGGTTAAACTACACTGAACAGCTTGTATTGGCAATTTATCGATAATGTTTTTAATTTGTGACAAAGAACTTGATGGTAAGTCTTACGTTTAAGCTGCTTCGAAAGTCGATGAAGTTTGGGAATATTTACTGCATAATTTTATTCACTAATTGAACATCCCTATGAAACTTTGAACGACCGATTCCTGAAAAGATTAGAGTTTAGGTAGGTTTTAGCTAAAAACAAGTTATTAGCCAATTTCCTTTCATTTTCTGTCTTATTATTTATAACCTATTGAACATTTCAGTGTTGTGACATTGCTTCAATTAAGTTTTATTGGACATACGTCAAAAATGCAGGCAAAATCCATAGCTCACTTGAGCACGAATTTAAATGAACACCCGATACCAAAGCTTGTCGTGATCATTGTAACTATTTAATAATTCAATTTAAATAATTCACTAGAATAACATTAATAATGAGTCAACATATAAAATTAAAACCTTGAATGTCTTAGAAACGAACCATTTTCAAATCTATGTTTATTAGGACCTTTTTGCTTAATTTCAATCGGGCAAAATGACAGTAGAGGATCGAACAATCAAAACAGGACACCCGTAGAGATTATTATAATGAAAATGATGCTGAGCTTGATGGACAACAGAAGGAAAAGACTATTGTGAGTAGAGTTTTGATTGAATATGTGAGTATAATAATTCGCAATCACCTATATTCATTCGTTATACTGATAAAGACAAAATGCTTCTTGTAAAATATAAATATTCGAATTAGAGGAAAGGAAATATCTTGTGATATTAGTTTAATTGGTTTTAAGCGCATAGTTTAGTTAACCTACGTACTGATTATGAGATAAAATGAAACTCAAAGTTTTATACAAACTAACGATGATAAATTTATTTAAAATGAATTAAGTGCTACAATACCTTTTCGCTGTTAAGCGTCTTCACACATACATCGTCAATATCCTAAACAGTACAAACATTAAACATCGATAGATGCAGGAGTGAAAATAATGAAGTATAACCAAATGTAAAAGCTGAAGGCATGTTATCAAGGTAAAAGCTGAGGGCGGGTTGAACAAATATATTAAAGTTGACTCAACTGTATTAAATTCATGAATGTGGCTTCTTAGCGTAAAAATAATATAAAAATCGTAAAATTCGGATTAAGAAGAACATAACTTGATTCGAATCAGTACCAAGTTAGGGTTTTAAACGCTGGCGATCGAACGTACTGATAGTAAATGAACTGACTTTACATGATCGGTGCACGTAGTACACAACAGATAACATGTAAAGACGTTGAACCAATTTACAAAATAATTTAGTAAAGATCTACTAGTAAAGAAAAGTTCATTTTGTTTTAAAAGCCACCACATAAAAGTAGAACCTAAACAAGACTATGGCATAATTCACAACAAATTTTAAAGTTCTTTCTTTAAAAACATGGTTATTATAACCTAACAAATTTTGAACATTCTTAAAATCCTTTAAAGGCTTGATGTAAAACAACTCAAAAATAATTTTGGATGAACTCAAAGTGCCGATTTGTAGTCAACTAAAGGTGATTTTTTTTCTAATCAAATTTTGATTTCAATATTAGATGAATTACACTTTGCAACCTTACAAAAAAAATGATTACTTCTAAAAGAACATCTCTTCCTTTAAAAATATTACAAAACAAAACATTAACTTATCAATACAAAGTTTAATTGCCTCCTAAAGATTAGATTTATCTCAACGCTTTAAGTTCAAAGAGTGCATTTATTTACATAAATTAGAAACTTAAACCTTCTATCTTTTTCCAAATGGAGAAGAAGTATAGAGTAAATAAAGATAGGGAAGTTCTTTCAAATGCATTCAAAAAGAACCGTTAGAAGATAAAAGCTTCTTGGTAAAGCGGTTCTTCCAGGTAATTAAGAAAACTTGTGGTTGCCTAAGCAAAAAAGGCTTCACTTGAGGGTCACTCCAGTTTAGTAAGAAAGAAACTTTCAAGGTGAACAGATTAAGTAAGTTTTAGTCATTTTTTAGTTACATTTTTAAGCTTTATTTAGTTATTTTCTTATAAAATTTAGATAGACTTAGAAGATTTGAAGATTTAGAATTCATTAGAAAGATTATTTTATTTCATTTATTAAATAATATTTATAAATTTTACTATTTATAAAAGAGATATTTAAGAAATCTAATAAAACTTAAAAGCACCATTTAAATGCTAAATGTTGTTATCGATTTCCTTCTAAAAATAAACGAAAATTACAACTTTTGGCACGGTTTTAACCCTTCGACAGAAAAATTTAATAGATATGCAAATATCTGATCCTAAGTATTCGGCTTCTAGAAATAGAACTTAGTTTACAGTTTAAAATATACACACGAGTCTAAAGAGAGCAGATTTTCTAGACTTTGTAAACACTTAACTAACATACCTATCATATTTTTTAATCTGTTTAGTTTTAGTTTCTTGATTTTAAATTATATACTTTGTAAGATTCGATCGCAAGATATAAATAAAAGTTTTTTTCCAGCCATGGCTGATTGTCCAGATAAAGCTGTTCAAGAATCGAGCAAAATTGAGAATAAAAACGTTGAAGAATTTTGTGAAAGTAGAGATGCTCCTTTAATTCGACGAAAAAGAAATGTCAACGATGCTCAAGAACATGTAGACGCTAATGGAAAACCAGTTGAGACTTTTCGTTTTTGATGATTTTTAAATAAATCCTTTCATTTTTATAAGAAAGATGAATTAATTTTATTTATGTATAATGTATTTATAATACAATTTTTGATTGTATATTTTATGTGTTTTTATTTTAGCCTCCAGTTTCCTTTACTTTCAAGAGATAGATTTAGAAACTCTTCCTGTTTTACTTCCTGTAAGCTGTAAAAGTTAAATAACTCTTTATAAAGTACATCCTCTCAATCTATACATTTCAAACTTTTTTTGAAGTTAAATCAGAGAATAGATTTAATAATAAATTAAAAATAAATTTAAATACTAAATAAATTTAAATTTTAAATTATTTACTAACAAAATCTTCCAAACATATATCACTTTAATGTTGAAATTTTAAGTTTAGATCGCTAATAGTAACGAGCGTTTTTGCATGTTAACACCTACGAGTATTGCATAAAACAGGTGCACGTAAAACCGTATGATTTTGGTCAACTGGCAAAATGTACGAAATTCACGCATTTTGGCAGCGAGATTTAGTAGGAAAGTTTGCATCTAAAAGTTTGATCTTCCAACATCAGCGAATAAATTCTTACTTAGATAATAATTTCGTCGTAAGGAGGAAAATTTAAGTAAAGTGTGTGTGTGTGGGACTTGCGTAACATTTTCACTTCCAAATTCCACGATTTCTTCGCGATGGATACAACAATGTTTATTTCTAGAACGGCCTATTTATAAGTGTGTGCTTCCTTGTTTTATAAATAGTGTTTTGGGTGTTTTACATTTTACATTGGTACATTCCACTTTTAAGATGTATGAATTTTACAAATTTTAAAATTACTTTTTTATGACTTGGGTTGGAGTAGTTGGAGATGATAATTTATTAAATAAATTAAAGATGTATTTTAAATCCTATTAAATTATCAATTATTTGTTTGGATTTATTGTTATAAGATGGAGTAACTTCAAGTATTAAATGTAAACTGTAAAATCTTATTAGATGTTGTAGCTACTTTTCACCAGAGGTCGAAAGCTTCGCTAAACGTAAAAAATCGCCTTTGAAAGTGTTAAAATTTGAAAATAACTTTGGAAATTTTCCATTGAAACGTATTTTGTATACTCGGATTTTCGAGAAATTTCCAAGGTCAAACGTAACATTAAATATATATGTTTAGAATTAGGGTCGTGTGTATATAATAAAGTTTTCGCTTCTGTTGTGTTAATTCTATAAATAAAACTCTTTGTACTTAGTAATAATATATATTGTTACGAAAAATAAATATATACAAAAATATAATTATATGGGTATAAATTTTAGTATATAATTTACTTTCCAAGCAAGATTTTACGGCCAGCGCCGATATTTTGTCCGGCTTGAGTAGCACCCTTATTTTGACCAGCTTGCAATCCAATAATGGTTTCTCCAGCTTTAAGTTGTTCTTCGGAGAATTCACGTTTGTTTTCTTGGGCTGGTTTCGGTCCAAGGTAAGGTCCTTTCCATTCTGGGTGTTTGTAAGTTTCTCTACCCAAAGCGAAGAGAGCAGTGGTGACTTGGGCGATGTTTGACTTTTCCCAGAGGTCTACTGTTTGGAACAAATCTACAGCTGGTACACCATAAGCTGAGATAGCAGCTAAGAAACTGAAAAAAAAATTAAAAATTAACTTGGATAATTTTCAAATTATTATATTTTAATAATTACTTGTTGATATTTTCCATCATTTTGAATTGTCCACCAGAAGTATTAATTTTCGGGATTGATCCAGGGACGAGTTTGTTCATGACCTGGCACAAAATAGTACCGTCACGGATGACATCTTCGTAAAGTTCACCTGGAGGGAATTTCGCCCCCAAGATGGTTTCAATCCATTCTTGGGCTTCTTTATCTTCTTGTGGATTGCGTTTTCCAGCAATCTATTTTTAAATTTTAAAAATTAACTTTAATTTTTTCCCCTAATTTTTAATAAATACTCTTTTCATTTACCTTAGCTTTAACCGCGCGTTCCAAAGACATTGTGGATTTAGTTTGGTTACCTTCTACGTTAACCCGGACTGAAAACTGAGCAGAATTCGTCGTCGCGACGCTTTTATACTCGGACGGCTTCACCTCGCTCTCGAAAATTCGGCGTCGGCGACGGGCAAGGCAATGTCTCTATATTTAGTGGATTATTCAAGTTTTTACAATCAATTACTGCGAAACTAATTCCTCGAGCTTTTTGGTAAACGGGTGCCAAATGTTAAACATCGTCGCGATCATAAGTGGGTTGGGCGCGTCCTTGCTCTATTTTGATCTATTTTCGATGAGACATCAGCTGTTTTTCCAAAAATATTTAAATTTTTAAACACGTTTAAAGCACGTACTAAACATTGTTAAACTAATCTACATTATGATGTATTTATTACTTACTACAAGGATTTTTCGATTTCATCAGATACCTTGAAACGTCTGGCAACGTTTTTATCTCGTGTATTAACCTATAAATATTTACTTTAAAATATTAGAAAATTAGAAATTGTAGTTTATTTCTAGGATAAAAATAAAACAATAAAATTTATATACAATATTTTTTATTACTTCAATTAATATTACATGGACTATTCTCGCATTAAACATGCGTCTTCATAATTTCCAAGTTAACCACGAAATCTACGTAAATAAATCACCCGAACACAGAACACAGCGACTTTGGCACAAAAAATCTATTTACAGTTAATTTCATACATTTTCATACCGTCCCTAAATGCTAATAACTGGTATCTCCGTATGTACACTTTAGTAAAAATAATTTCGCTCCTTAAAAACATCTTCACAATCAATCCTAATTGGTATACGAATTTTCGAAAATTTTATACACACTTTTTTTTCTTTTTTCTTAGAAAAGATGGTTTGTTGCCGTCGGTTTTAGATGATCTCCGAGCAAATACGACGCTGCACCACCTCCTGCACCTAGTAAGGACGTAAATGGAGCTGAAAGAGCCGCTGCGGCTGCTGCAGCTGCATGGTGGCTTCCATGGTGGGATTGGAGGTGAGACGGTTGAGAAAGTACTTTGTTGGCTTGTTGGACGAGGAGGGCTGTATTGCACGATTGAGGACTCATTGATGACCATTTGTTGTTATTTGCTAATTCATCGGTTAGTTTTACTGGAAAGAAAAAGAGAAATTTTTTAGTAGGATTTTAACAATTTGGCATTTCATAACTTTTATAATAATTTTAATAATCCGAAACTTAACAAAATTGTAGGCTTTATCATGAAGCATGTTTGTTATGTCATATGGTTAGTAAAAATAGTAATAAGAGATTTCTAATTGTACAATATACTTCTCCATTCTTCAGTTAGTTGATTAACTAAATCAATGAAATGTACTGAAGCTATTTATTTTTTGGACTTAACCACCTAGGTTTCGGCGTCGCTGCCGTCTTCAGGTCAATCGGCATTAAATGGCATAAAAGTAAAATATAATACAGATGATATTAATTAGTTAATATTTACTATCACAAGCTTTAATGTTATCATAGAATAACCTCGCGCTAAAAGTTTTTTATAAGATAGATCAAACGACATCAAGATTATAAAATATTACAGAAATAATCAATTCCTCAAACGAGAATATTAAAGAGGATTTCTAAAGGTGGATTTAAATTAGAGCGAATAGAAGCGAACGAACGAATTCGTTCGCCTAAGCTAGCATAATTTATATGGAGAACCAAACATGAACGAACGATCTCCTTCGTGTTCGTGCGTGTTCTTTACCCTGTCGGTAAATCAGCGAATCATCAAAAGAAATCGGTGCTCAATGTAGACAGTGAAATTTAGAAAAGATCGAGTTCGCAACGAACGCGAACAGCTGATTTTTACGCTATATCGATTTTTCAAATTAGGTTTATTTTACATTCGTGAGTATTGTAAGTTTTTACCAACATGGAATGGACACACGAAAAAACATTTCAGTTGATTGAATTATTTAGGAACGAAACATGTTTGTGGGATCTAAAGTCAAAACTGTATAAACTAATAAACAAAAAAACGGATGCATGGAATAAGATCTCTACAGAGATGAATTGTGATGCAATTGAAGTAAAGAAAAAGATTAATTCGCTTCTTGCCTCATTCAGACGAGAAAGACAAAAAGAAGGCACTTCAAAAAAATCTGGCTGTGGGACTGATGAAGTTTATCATTCCACGTGGTACGCTTTCAAAAGTCTTATGTTTTTAATGGATAAGTTTGAACCCAGGAAGACTCAAAACACTAATGAGGGAAGTCATAACTACCAAAAATAGTGAAAATCATATTCATTTTCGTACACATATTTTACAATTATTTGAGTATATTACTTATTTATCTTGCTGCCACGGAACCTAACCCGATGTTGTAAAATACTCCATGAATTCTTGCCTAATCTGTTCATTATGAACAGAAGACTTTTTGGGTACTCGTTTTAAAGGGGTTAGAAACTCTATTTGTAATTGAGTACTGAGATTATTATGACAAGTATCAGGTGGTGTATATACACTTCGAGACCATTTACTTTTTCTTAAGAAATTGTGTAGGTACATACAACTTAAAACAGCACGTGTTGCTTTGTCTGATCTTAATATTAAAGGCTTTCTAAGGACTCAAACTACAGCAGAAAGTATGCCGAATGTATTTTCAACAACTCTGCGCGCCCTTGAGAGCCTATAATTAAATATTCAATGGTTATGAAGTGCAAAAGCTTCAGCTGCAACAAAAACGTAGGGCACCTTTCGTGTTCTGCCAGAAAGAAAAGAATTTTCTGGTATTCCAAGAGTGCCTGTCTGCAATTTTTCCCAAAAAGTCGTATTCGAAAACACCCCTCCACCTGAAATACGGCCCTGGCAGCTAATAAGACTTTCTGTTGGTGCCTATACTGTACTATAACTCGAAATGGAGATGCACCATGAAGAGAAGGATGAAGGAGTACTCGGCAATGTTATGGAGAGGGAGTTTACTTCTTCATCTTTCTCTTCATGGTGCAGCTCCATTTCGGGTTATGGACATCGCATGATTTTTATAAACTTGCATCAAAATGAGCGGTAAAATAACAAAACGTTATCTCTAGTTAAGAATTAGAAATTTTAAAAAAGTTGTGACCTTGTGCATACAACGAAGATCGTGCGACAATTTCTAATATAAAGAAAAATTGGGAAATATTGAGTCTTATGTTAAATAAATGGATTCGAATAGGAAGTTGTCGAATAATGATGACAGGAGAATATTCACTTATAGAAGTTTTTTACTCTTGGTTTCTTCAAAAACGTCGTTCTAAGAAAAATCTCACAGGATATAATATTCGAAAAGAATCTCTGGTTTTTTATAATATAAGAAAATCTAAGTGTAGTAGACGTGTGGTACGTGGGGTACCCGGGGTACTTTAAGTTGATCCTAAGCCTCACCATGGAGAAAAGGATGCAAGAGAAGGTTCCTCCCTATAACTTTACCGAGGAGGCCCGGCTGGAGCACAGTAGAAGGGAGAAGCGGAGTATTGTTCATCGCTCATTAATGCGAAGGTCTTGCAGGTTAAAATACCATCGAAATCAAGGATTATAATGCAGAGTTGATTTTCTAATTTGGGAGTTAACCCTTCTCGCCTCTCCTACAAGACTTGAAAAAGGACCAAAATCCGAGCGAAAGAATTAAAATATCGAAGAGCGGTGAGCTTCTATTCGACGGTATTTTGGCTTGCAAGTCCTTTGCATTAGAGGTTGAGAGGTAGAGAAGCTCCCTTCTACTGAACTCTAGTTGGCTGTACTCGGTAAAGTTACGGGGAGGAACCTCGATCTTGCATCCTTCTTTCCATGGTGAGGCTTAGAATCAACATATAGTACGACGCGAAATTCAGATGGTACGAAGAAATTTTCAGGATCTAAGCTGAGTCCAAAGTGTTGGTTTAAAATTCTGGATGGGCGTGGTACATAATCATCCAAGAAGAATAGTAAGAAAGACATTTTGTTCTAATTTGTAATTCACTGATTTTTCGCTGACAAAGTGAGATTAAGAGTTGAGAGTCCAAGCCGGCGAGAGAGACACCGGTTTGTGCGTATCCTTCGACCAAGACAAGTTCCAGGTGAATTTAGACGTACATTTCAAACCGGAAGAAATCACGGTTAAAGCCACCGGAGATAATACCATTACGATTGAACGGAAGAACGAAGAGAAAGAAGACACACATGGATTCATTTCTAGACAGTTTGTAAGAAGGTATGTTTTACCAAAAGGACATAACATTCAAAAAGTCGAGTCGAAATTTTCTACTGATGGGGTTTTGACTATTACTGCCCAGAAAATTAACCAAGAAGCTATTGAGGATCATTGGGAGATTCCGATTCAACAAACTGGGGCTCCGATGAAGACTGTGAAAAAGAATCCTAGTCTGAAAGAGGGAGCAGATGATAAACAGAACTAAAGACTTAATTCTTTAAGAGTTTCGAACTACACTAAGAATAAGGAATTGAAAAATCTAAGAAGGAATGAAAAAATAATAAGAAATTTAAAGCTTTCTTTAAGCTAGCTTTAAAGCTAGCTTAAAAATTCTAAAACTTAATGTATGGTATGGAATTAAAATGTTGTCTATAATGATTCTTTTATATTTAATAAATCTTTCTTTCACAATCTCAATAATATATAGTGATAAGTCACGTTTGATAATCCGTCAATGGAAAATATATTATGGTGTTGGATTATCAAGCTTATACTGTAATTTTACTACAATTGAAGGAATTTTAGTAGAATTGAAGCAACAGTTTAGTAGGGTGTTTGGATAACAAATCATAACAGAACGAAATCGAAGCGAGAGGTTATTATTTTTATAGATTCCAGGTTATAAATCTAGAAGAGCAGCTGGTTGCCATCGGAGCACTTCATGTGTGTTATTCATTTCCGATAGGAACGAGGGGTGGCGAGGGGGAGCCGTGGGGGCGTCGTGGCGGTGGGGAGGCCCCCCGGAGCGGCCCCGCACGACACAAACGCAAGCGCCACTCTGACATTTAATCTAGAAAATTGCCCGCTACCGCTCGTTTATTTCCATTACTGTCAACTCTTTAGCCGGAGCCCGGAGACTGCAGAAGCGAACAATCTGATGTCATATTACTTTCCCGGAGCGGCGACGCCGACGCAAAGGCGTCGTTCTTTGGGGAACTACTTACCGTTCCCGTTCATCGGCTTCACATCCCCGTTGGTGGAGGACTGGTGTGAAGACACGCTGGTGTTGGAATTTGGCGTCGTGGAAATCCCGGAATGAGGAGATCCGGGTTTCAACTCCTTGATACTCGATTTAGTTGAAGAGTTGTTTTCAGCTTTGATGCTCGGTTGAGAAGTGTCGCTTGAATTTGTCGCTTTTTGTTGTGCGAGTCGTTCTTGTTTTCTAAATTTTGCCCGTCTATTTTGAAACCAAACCTAAAATTAAGATAAAAAAAAGATAATCAATAAATTTGGTTTATTACTCACACAAAGAGTATAAATAAGAGGTGTTCTTGGTCGACTGGGATTCAGAGAGGGGGAGTTTTGGTGGCCTACGGCACGTATCCTTTAATAGACGTGTTTCCCTTGTCACTTTGTTAAATACACAATGCATACTAAACGCCGTGTCCCCACAGGGCGTGATCAAACAGCGCCGTTTTTGGCCGGCTTTTCCCGGCTAATCCGCAGGATAAATACTCGAGGAGCCTACTTTCCTGCCGAGCAGAGACGGCAGTGCAAACAGAATAACACGGGACACCATCTGCGCGATTTTTCGTGTTTTCTTACTCGCCGCCGCGTCCCCTGAATATTATTCCAACGGTGAGCGAGAGCGCAAAATAGTAGGTCGATTTGCGAGCGAAATTGATCGCCTTTTCTTTCGCAGCGCCGAACTGCAATCGGGCGCGGGGCTAACGGCCAATTAGTTGATTGGGGCACATCCACGAGCGCTTCAAGACGCAAAAACTGGGAAATTTACGGACCTATATGCCACTCGGCGCGATTAACCTAATGAAACGCATAATTTACGCCGGCGAAATTGATTTAAACTCGGCGCGGAGAAAGGGCGACTTCTTACCCGGAAACTGCACCAAACAAATTGTCTTCAAAACACCCGTCGCGAACCCCGAATACGTACTTTAATTTCGGCGAAGGGGACGGGGACCGTCGGGAGAGTTTTTATTGCCGCCAAAACGAACGGTAAGAGCGGTTCTACATTAGGATCCACTTAAGGCGATTAAAAAGAACTTAACGGGACACTAAGCACTTTGTATTGTCTATTAGTTACGTTGGGTACTTAATATTTATTTTACTTTTCGTTAAGTACCTACGATTGTAATGCTACATTAAATATCTTTTACCTGGACATAACGAGTTTGTGTTCTAAGAGGAACACACCTTCAAGTTTTATCAGAAATGTTATGTGTAAAATACCAAAAAATCTCGGTTATATCGAAAAACGACTACAACGAGAGTTCAATTGCGATGAGATAGTTTACCAACATCAAAGGATATTTTATATGCTTCATAACGAGTTAATGGGGTGATTTCAATTAATCGTGTAAACTGTAATAGAATCCTGTTGAATCATTTAATGAGCTTTTTTGTATAACAGATGTTACTTAACCGTTAAGGCGCGGTTACACGGCGCGTGGTGGCGAACCTCTCTAGACGAACCACGAACCATGTTCGCATTGTTCCGTGGTTCGTAGTGCGCGGTTCGCTAATTCCCATCGAGTGTCGGTAAACTTGGAAAGATCAAAGGAGAGCTTGGGCAAGGTTCGTGATGGTTTGTGTTGACTCGACGTCACAGAGACACTTCGTTGCAGATTTTGTAGGTTAAACAACGAAGGTACATCATTCAATTCCTTTGGGTTAATATAGCGTGGTCCACAGAAAGGACATTTGAATTTATTGAAGCCCTGGAACAAGCCCCGGAAGTATGGAACCCCAAAGACATGGACCATAATGACCGCAATATTGTGCATACGGCATGTGCTAGATTAGAAAACAAATACGTAATAAATGTGCGTTAATAATGCACAATGACGCAGTCACAATAATTTTCTGCCTGTCATCCATGACTCCAATTCAGGACTAACAGACTTTCGACAAACCACGGACGAACCATTAGGATGAACCAAATCACGTTAAAAGTCTAACGAACCGTGCACCGTGTTGTCACTACTGGTTCGTTAAAACGCAAACCATCCCGAACTGGCTTGTAGTTTCATGGTTCGGCGAACCAGGCGCCGTGTAACCGCGCCTTTAGACTGCTACGAGGTGCGATTGTGCTGCGAGTTTCAGTGTGTCTTTGTTGCACCATTGGAGTAAACGTAGTCTGACCTCACGCGTGCTTTGCTAAAGTCAACATCAAGTCAAAATATGTCCCACAGTTTTCGAGCGTTCTTGCAAAAATTGCTTTTCATAAACCTCCATAAGATTTTCTTGTGTCTAGGATATAAGAAGGACTTGTCTCCAGATCCCTCCAACAAGTCTCGAAAGAAGAAGAAGATTTTGTTCAGTGGGTTGTGTTTAGTAGTTCAGTGGGAGTTATTCAAAAAATGTTTTATAGGAAACCTCAAAGAGCGATATTCCATAACTGAAAGAAGGTGTAAAATACTGTTCACAAATTATTCTTAGGATAGAATTGGAAAGAGGGTGTTTTGAACAGTTTAGTTAAATTTGTTTAAAAAAATATTCAAGGTCAATAAGTAATAGAATTGAGGGGTTTATTCCAAAAACCAGACAAGTCCAAAATAACACATTTTCATTTTATGCCTTTATAATATAGTTTCCGACAGGCTGAATCATATGCACATATTTACTTCTTCAAATAATAGACAAGCCCCCAGATATAACTGACTGAAATAAGGCAATTTCTGCAAAAACAGGATAAGTCCAGTTCGTTTCCTGTAAGAACCAGACAAGTCCACGGGCTTGTCTGGAATTTGGCCGCGTACGTGACGTACTCGTCAGTGATAAATAAATGTTTACAGTGTAAGGATCGTCTGTTCGTTCTGAATGTTTCGGTAGTACTTTTTGCAACATGCAGGTTAATGAATGGCTAAAAAAACTTCCCAAAAAGCCAAAAAAGGAAAGTGTCGTAAGAGATGCCAAAGTACAGGGCAGAGAGCATATAAGTAAACTTCGTGGTCACAGTTATCTTCCGAATGATCAGGATTTTGCATTAATTGGGACTAAAAACAAGAACAGAAAAATGGTAGAAATTCCCGAAAAATGGGACAAATTAATACTGAGTGCGAGGAAATGCCTATCGCCATTTAATTTGAAGGAACTTACTCACCAAGATTTTTTTGATATAAGAAGAGCCGTGGAACTTATATTATCCTAAGCCTGGTCTCAAACTTCAGGAAGTACGAATGATAATGTTTGACAAAAATGATCGCCATGTTAACACAAGAACATCATATTATGGATCGTGGGGGCGACACGTAGTGGTTAACAAAAATTTCAAGGAAAACATTTCCACTCTTAATATACCAAGGCTTTACCAGTCACCCCCAGGAATTCAGCCTGCTAAGAAAAAGGACGTTTTGCAACTTGTCCAATATTTGGAAAATCCCGAACATAGTCAATATTATCAAACTTTATTGCCTGATGTCCCACGTTCACAAGATGTTGAGACGGAGGAAAGAAATATTGAAATTGAAAGTGACGATAATTCGGATGGTTGTGAAGATTAGCTAGTGTTCATGTGTTTTGAGTTTTTGTTACGTTTACCTTTTTTGTAATTGAAAATTGAATAAAAATAATATTATATCATAACTTTCATAGGTAGTTTTCCTGCAAAAACCAGATAAGTCCAGTTGTTTTTATTTATGTTTTAATTAATAACAATATTTTTTCAAATTATATTATTGTACAACTAAAGCTAATAGCTTAGCAGTTCTTGAGAAAATTTGCGACTTCTTATTACGAACTACGAAACGAGATATACCGTTTTATTTGATTCCTGAAAAAACTTATTTTTGAATAAAAATAACAATAACGGCGGTAGGAGTAAATGGATAGGAATTTGAATTACGGGCAGTTCCGCCACAAAGATGCAACCGTAGACACGTGTTTCGAACTTATTAGTTCTCATCAGTACGGTATAGCCAAGGAGCAAGGTGGAAGCTCAATGGAGAAGACACAAAAAGGGAACACAGTCAGAGGACTAGTCACCAATTTGGTGCTTCGGCTGCAAGATCCTCAATTTGAGGACAACAAACAGCTTCGCTACCGGAGGCAACAACATCACTCCCCGTGAAAACCCAAGCCCAGGAATATAAGGAATAAAAATAACAATAACGGCGGTAGGAGTAAATGGATAGGAATTTGAATTACACAAAGATGCAACCGTAGACACGTGTTTCGAACTTATTAGTTCTCATCAGTACGGTATAGCCAAGGAGCAAGGTTTTGAATTACTATAAGTAGTAATTCAAATTCCTATCCATTTACTCCTACCGCCGTTATTGTTATTTTTATTCCTTATATTCCTGGGCTTGGGTTTTCACGGGGAGTGATGTTGTTGCCTCCGGTAGCGAAGCTGTTTGTTGTCCTCAAATTGAGGATCTTGCAGCCGAAGCACCAAATTGGTGACTAGTCCTCTGACTGTGTTCCCTTTTTGTGTCTTCTCCATTGAGCTTCCACCTTGCTCCTTGGCTATACCGTACTGATGAGAACTAATAAGTTCGAAACACGTGTCTACGGTTGCATCTTTGTGGCGGAACTGCCCGTAATTCAAATTCCTATCCACTTATTTTTGAAGTTGTCTGATTTTTGGAATAAACCCTTCAATTACTTTGTTATCACTATAAAATTTTTCTTATTTTGTAAATTGTTAGTTTATGATCATAGGTTTGCTTAAGTTTTGTAACTATTCGTTCCTAAAAGCTTTAAATTTTATATTTTGATACCCAGTATATAAAAAAATAAAAATATCTTTTCTTTTATTTTTTCAATTATAATTTTTTCTCCACAAATTGATAAATAAAACTGAAACTTTTATCTCTGGTCGGTTCGTTGAGACAATAGAGAAATTTCAAGTGAGGGTGATCGCGGAAGCGTGATCGATAAATTAGCATAGGGCCCCGAAGCGGCAAAGTAGCTTGATTGGTGTTTGCCGAGGATCGTCTTCGCGTCGCGACCGTCGGGGTCAGAGGTCGCAGGGCCGGCGTTGGTCCGTCGAGCCCCGATACGGCACTGATTTCGGCCGCCCTTATTGGCAGACAATTAAGAGTCATCGGTATGCGGGGCGCAACCGGCTGTTTGCCCGGCCCCTGATTGGGTTTCGACCGGCGCCCCTAACAAGGTTTTTACGTTTTTCGGATCGGGGCCCGGGAAAAACTCGACATGAAACGCCGTAATCAGCAATCAAAAACGGCCCCGGCGTATGTCAGTCACGTCGACTCTGTTTCCATGCCCTTCGCGTCGGTTAAAAGGAAACAAAACGGGGTGATTAAACGGGAAAACGCGGAGGAATCGTGCGCGGCTTCGGGGATTTTCGGCGCTTCGAGGGGTAAAAAGATAATGCGGAGTGCGGGCTATAAAATTCCCTAAATGACGCGTTCTCTCGTCACTATTTTACCGGGAAAACGGCGCTCGCGGTCGGGACGCAGCGCGTGCAGGCGCCGGGACGCCCTAATTCTGATATATGCGTTTGATTTCCTTCGCGATGGCGCGCGGTCGCTCTCCCCCGCGTAATTTTTGTTATTATTTACCGCCGTACTAATTGGCGCCGACCGGAACAATACTTTGTTGGAGCACGTACGGTCGGTCGGTTGTATATGCGAAAATTTGCGCCCCGGTCGGCGCTCGCGGACGCCCTGATTGCGAATTTCGCGATTATCTCGCCGGCTCTATGGTCACGCGGCCGTTTTCCAATCGACTTTTGGGGGAGTGTTCCCATAAATCCCGTCCGGTACTAAACCACACTGATTTACACCTCGGACAAATCATTAGATGCTCTCTCGAAATTACTAAACAATTTACAACATCTACCCCTTTTTATTTTTTTAGTACTTAATTTACTGATTAATTAATAACTATTAACACTGTACTTTTACAGTAAAGTAAAAGAATAATTTTATTATAAGTTTGGTATTATTTTCTTTCAGACTTTGAAATTGTAGACTTCTACATTTAATGCTAAAGTTGTAAAACCAAGTTTGAGTTGGACTACATACACATATAGGCTCGGTGAATTCACGAGAAACAGAAAATTATATTCTTGGCAAATACGCTTCATTAAACGCACTGAACGTCTAACTATTTGTTGGTTAAGTGGCATCTGAACAAAATAGGTTAGTCAGACGGAGATATAGCATAAATTGGCAAACTAGAGACTGAGGAATTAAGAAAATCTGAAACATAAACATTCATGTTTTTCTCAGGATTAGTTAAAATACAGTCTCGAGTCCTTGAACATGTGCATTTACATTTAAAAATAAGACAAAACGATGAACTGGCTTATTACAAAAACAAAAATTATCTTGTAGTTCAAGACTATTATTCAAAGTACCCCGACGTCCGTAAATTACGAAATTTGACGAGCAAAACAGTGATCGAATGTCTTAAAGATATTATGTCACATAGCATCCCATTACAACTACGAACTGATAATGGAAGACAATTTGACAGTTACGAATTTCGTAAATTTGCAAAGGAATACGGATTTAAATGGATTTCAAGTAGTCCAGAATACCAACAATCAAACGGACAAGTGGAGAGTGTAGTAAAAATCGTTAAAAAGATTTTTCGACTAAATGAAGACCCTTATATAGCTCTGCTCATCTGTCGAAACACACCATTTAAATGTGGCAATTCACCAGCACAGTTACTGTTTAGAAGAACTTTATATGACTGCTTGCCAATACTCGAATCAAAATTACTCCCAAAATCACCAAATCACAAGAAAATAAGAAAACAATTTAAAATCGAAAAAGAAAAACAGAAACAAAATTACGACCGCAGACATCGAGTAAAAACTAATGAACCGCTAGAAATAGGAGACTAAAATCTAAAAACGACCAAAAATTCATTTTTTAAATTTGTCTTTTATTTTCAACGTCCTTAACAACACCAACATGAACGAATTACTTTAAAAATCATACTTGTCTTTATTTTGATTAAAATCAGGTTTTTTCAAAAATAAATTATTTTAGGTGAAATTTTTGTTTTCTACAGAAATCACACAAACTTTTCAATTCGAAATTACATTTCTTTTTATAATTCGTCTCAGACGATGGCGTGAGCCGAAACATGTATTATAAAATAAAAATTATAATTTTCACGTTGCCTTTCGACATATTTAATATTTCATAGTTTGTGTGTAACTTCTTACAAAAATTTTTAACGTTCAAAATTGTTATCTTTACTGTTAATTTCTTTTTATAATTCGTCTCAGACGATGGCGTGAGCCGAAACATGTAAGACGTAACGAATAAAAGACCACTAAAAGGACAGATTTTTTATTAATACTAACCAGTCTTAAAGTTCTAACTGGTAGTAAATGGATCAATCAACAAACTATTTGTCATATGAAGGTTTTAATCTATTTGTTTATTTCTAAGGATTGGTTTAGGATGTTAAACATAACCGTAATTTTTGCTATAATAACGATTAAATTTACCGTAATTCGTAGTGTAATGGAAAAATACACTCTTCTAACATCTTGGAAGGGTCAGTGTACAGAGTCAGCACATTACATTGCATTTATTCGAATTACGGTTAGGAAAGAGAACACTCCGTCCGGAGTCGTGAAAGTAATTGCAAAACATAATTTTGACAACAGTTTGTAATCGAAACCCATCTGTGGCAATTAACCCATTAACTGCCAAATTTCTGTTTGAAATTTTTGATTGCATAAGTTATATATTTGTACAAAACTTTGCGCCGAGTGGTGTACGTACAATTGCAAAGGCCCCAAATGGGGATCTTGGTAGCTAATGGGTTAATAAAAATAAAGTGTAGGATAAGTTAACGGGGATTTTGGTCGTTTTATTTAAAATCCAACCATCAGACATCACAGTATACGTTGCCTAAATCCTATTATTGAAATCAAATAGTTGAACTTTTTTTTAAATACTACAGTTACTGCTACCATTACGGATATAGTCTTTAAGTTTGACATCCTAAATCCACCATAAAAAACCACGAATCCTGAAAATAAGGAGTTTCTTTTATATATTATCGATAGATATATAGATGTTATAGATTGAAAAAATAAAAACCACAGCTGGATTAAGCAAAATAAAAATAATTCCTTAACAAATCCTGAAAACTCTTAACATTTTCATCAAATTTATATGTTTGTTCTTAAGTTGTAAAAGCATAATGAAATTATCATCAGTTATTTCTAGGGTTACTTCAAGAATTTTGATATTAACAGCACCACTTTCCTGATTTTATTGATTTCCATTTTTGTCTTCTCTTTAATAATTGTACAAATTGTACTCGAAAATATTTAAGGTATTCGTGGTTTTGAAATGAATATTGACTATTGATTCAGAATATTGATTTTTCTAAAGAGTATTTCAATAAGAGCGCAAGATTTCATTGTTCAATAAAGCATGTTTTTTTTTTGTAGCAAAGTATAAAAATATTTATTGATATAGAAAATATACATTTGGGAATTATGTATGAAACAAAATATCTTGTAAATGGTCGTCACGGCTTTGCTGACATATGCGTACCCTTTTGACAAAATTTTCAATAATGTTATTGAATACATGTGGTGGTATTTCATTGATACAGCGTCTAATTTCGGTTTTCAATGCTTCAATGGTTGCAGGCTTATTGATATAAACCTGTGAGTTCAGATAACCCCACAGGCAGAAGTCTAATGGTGTTAAATCGCAAGAGCGTGAAGGCCAATTCTAGTCATCAAATCGGGAAATGACATGATCAGGAGTAAACTCTTGTAAGATCGTCAATGGTTCACGGGCGAGATGACAAGTGGCACCGTCCTGCTGGAACCACATGTCGTCAAGATTAATAGCTTCCTAATGAGATCTAATCATAGCACGATAACGTTCGCCATTCACTGTGACTGCATTACGTTTTTCGTTTTCGAAGAAAAATTGTGCAATTATTCCTCCAAACCATAATGCACACCATACAGTGACCAGGGCCGGCGTGAGTGCTTGTGCAATATGTGCTGCTGCACATGGCCTCGCGTTTCAGTGGCCTCGTGCCTCCCTCAGTTTTTAAAGTAAGTATTTAAATTCGTGGTCAAGTGACCTATGAGCTCTCCTAGCATCTTTGTTGTGTTAGTTTCCTACGTATCTTTTCATCACTATGTAATGAAACTTCAAAGGATGTTTGAGCACGAATTTAGATGAACACCTGATATAATGATAATGAACCTTGTGCCGTCCTTGACAGTGACCCGTTGTGAATATATTGCTTTCTGATGAATCATTCGTGGATTTTCTGAGCCCCAAAGCGATAGTTGTGCCTATTAACTAAGCCATCAAGGTGAAAATGGGCCTCATCACTGAAAATGATTTTGTTAGTAAAATCAGCAGGTTGCTCAAGAATGAAATTAGTGAATTCTCTTCGCTTTTCATGGTCTACTGGCAGAAGTTGAGTCAGTAGGATTTTGTAGGCATGCATCTGTAAATCTTTTGTGAGAATTCGCTGAAGAGTGTTGGTGAAGTCTTGTGCCCGCTGGTGAATTGATGTCTCTCCTTTCGATCACACTCTTGCGAACTGCCGTGATGTTTTGTTCTGAATGACTTCTACGAACTCGTACCGAACATTAAGTACAACACTACTACGAATACTAACCGAACCAGTAGCTTCGAATTTTTCGATTATTCTTGTCACAGTAGACGAATTAGGCACATTATTTCTACCGAACATTGGACGCACTTTACGAATAGTGGCAATTAAACTTTCACCATTTTGATAATAATTTTTGACAATCAGGATACGTTGTTCTACACTGTAATGCGCTATGTTTACTAAATCCCATCTGTCAACTTTCGATCTGTGACGTCATAATCATGTAACATTATGAAAACCAAAAAATTATGAAAAAATCCAAAATTCTAAACCCAACCCAATGTACTATAACCCGAAATGGAGCTTTATCATGAAAAGAAAGATGAAAAAGTAAACCCCATCTTCGAAACATTGCCAAATACTCTTGTCTTTCTCATCATGGTGCAGCTTCATTCCGGATTATAGTACATCCAAAACTTCAAACCCTAAACTTTTCAAAATTTCAAACCCAAAATCCCTTTTTTCATATATTTTTTGGCCATAGTTATAAAAATAAAATCAATTGATATTAAATTTTTAACTCAACACTTTTTGATTTTGATACGTTTTATGAAAACTCTGATAGTTTTGAATGAAATAAACTGGTTACAAACCGTTTGAAAGAAGAATAAAAAAATCCAGGAAATTATGCAAATTGGAATGAACGAACGGGATTAAACCGGGGCGAGAGTACGTGTCGACCCGTTGTCGAACTTTTGCAGCAAACCGGAGCGATACGAACGTCCAGCAACGAGTTGTACGTGAGCCGGCGGCAGAGTCAATCATCGAATACCCAAACACTTAACCGAATCAGGGCCGGAACGGCGCATGATTTGTTATGTCCGGTCGACAAACACGCGGCAATCACCCGTTGCGAATAATAATATTTAAAGAACGGACAAACAGCGCGCCCCCGCCATGATACGATCCCCGGATTCCCCCCGATGCACCGCGGGGGGCCCGCAATTACGAGTTCGCGATTAAAATTGCTAGCTAGCGCTCCCATCCGACCGCTTTTATTTATGTTAAACGCGACCCGCGGAAGGCAATCAACGTAATCAATTTCGTGCCCTTTTATTTATCGCCAATTCGAATACGTTTTCGAATGTCCCGTTTAACGAAATTCACCCACCATCAAATCCTTTCTAATCCTGCAAGTTCCGAGAAACGTGGTTCTCACGGTATCCTGTAATCCTACGGGACTCGACCGCTAAGTGGTGCATAATTGTCGTGTCGGCCGATGCAAGACAACCGAAACGGGGGTTCGACCCCATCGATCGAAAGCTTCGAGCTTTCTCTCGATCCCCCGGGGACGAGGAGAGATCGACTCCCGTAATTGCTTAATCGCGACTGCGGAACGTCAACGTGAGGTTTTATGGCATCCTTGGGACTTCCGAAGCGTGCCGTCACGTGGGAACGTCCATTTTTTAATTTCTCGAAGAGGATCAAGTCAACCCACCCGAAGGTCTAGCTAGATATTATTAATAAGTAATAGAATGGGGACATGTTTTGGGAATAGGGAACAGTTTAAATAGATTGACAATGACCTAAAATTATTCAGGCAAAATTAAAATCATAAAAAAATTTTGGCAACGTTAATTGAATAAATAGCCTATTTTTTCTGCTCTCAATTTTTTTACATTGAAAGTATTAGAAGGGTTATTTTCCTCATTTTTTCCTTTTTTTCTTTATTTCAGACCATAAAAAGAAAAATTCATCGGTAAAAAAGTTTTTGTCGATAATAAATCTTTTTCCTAAATTATAACAAAATATATAGGGTTAAAAAAAATTCAATTTGTTAGAAAAAAGGTTTATAAAATAGTAAATATTGTAACATAACATAGTATAAGCTAAGTAGGTTATTGTTGAGTCTAAACTTTGATGCAATCAACGATGAGTACGAAACGAGTTAGATTAAATGATCCCTAACGCTTTAATGAAGCTTAAAATGTAATGCTTTAAAATAGATGAAATACACAACATGTTCTCTTATAAATAACGTTGAAAATGAGTGCCTATCGTAACATGGTTTATATTTACGAGACGAAGTAAAAACTTTTTGATTTGAGGAGGCTCCGGATGGGGAACACATGATCTCTAAACCTATCGGATTTAGTTTATTTTTCTTGTATAAAAATAAATTAACAGCAAAATAAATTAATTCGTTTATTGATATTATTTAAACTTTGCTTTGTACACCTATATTATTTTGTTTAAAGAAGATTGAATAATGATGAAATAATTATATTACAATAAGAGTTATAATATTGCGTTGATTTTAGTGTCGTTGGCAAATTTCCAAATGTTATTTTACGTCTTCGGAGACGTTCTTTGCCAAAACAGTGTTCCATCAAACTATAATCATAATTTTCATTTAAAATTATATATGTAAAAGATATACGCGTGCGACGCGTTATTTAATATAACGGATGCATAAGGGAGTAATATTATTTAAAAGGATAGTGTAGGTGTAAATAAGAAAACGCGTTCGGCTCGGAATTCCTTTCTAAAATTATCGATTTCGTGCGGTGGCGCGTATGCGAGTACGTAGAGATTTTATAACTTGGACACCTAAAAATGGAACGAGTTTTAGGACGGTGCTATTTCGGGAAAACGTTCGAAATCTCTGACGTCGTACGCGTCCGTTCGACGGATTCACCAAAGTCATTTTGTTATATTTGTCCCCAACCGGATGAATCATACGTGTTTTAAATAGGCCACAATCGAAGATTGAAATAAATAATGATCAATTCTGTACGGACGATTTCTTCCTTTACAGTAGCGGGGTGGAATCGAATTATTGTCGCATCATCTAATCGCCATTCGAACGCGACGTGGGGGCCACACTTGCTCTTATTTTATGGACCGGGGCAGGAGCAGGTGTCCGATCGCAGTGTATTATAAACTCGGATGCTGCCCGATGCCTACAATGGCGCTAATATTGGGGGTGTCGTGTTTGGATATGGGGGGCGCGTTAGTGTCGGCCCGTGATGCTCCTGCTCACAACCTCATGGTGAACTTTTGAGCAAACATCGGCTCATTAAACTCGCATATGTCGACTAACACGTCAAACAATGCTACAATCCTACCTTGCATTCGACTAACATGTTACAACAGGATTATTTATTTTCAAATAAAGAGATCGACAACCTAAATGAGTACATTAAAAATACAGGAAAAAAAGAGGGGCTTTACATTTTTTCGAATTACATTTTTTTTATAATTAGAAGAATATGGCATTTATTGAGAAAAATAAAGTTTTTAATTTTTTATTCAATATAAAAATCAATTCTTGGTTGTTCTAAATAAATTTTGGGTGATTCTTTAAATTGAGAATAAAAAACAGCTTTTGTGTTTTACTGAAGATATTTATTTATAGATCTTGACCACCCAGGTTTCGATTCTTAAAGGATCATTATCGGACCAATCAGGCTGTGAAAAATATGAAAGGTCATCAGCCACATTATTTAAGAAAACTATCAAATTGACAAAATGATGTTAAAAATTTAATATAAATGAAACCGTTCGCCTCTCACTTTTACAACCCCCGCTCCGATTTCTATCACCTAAACACCCCAGAACAATGGGAGACATTAAACTGACTTAAGTATCTTCAGCAAAACACAAACGCTGTTATTTATTCTCAATAATCATCATACTGAAGATGGGAATCATTCATATCAACTTGATTCTTTAAAGTTATATACGAAAGCTTTCACGACCGGGGTTAATTAAACTAAATCTAGAACTAACATTAACACTAACTCTAAAGCCTGCTCTACACACTTGGTGAGAGTGCTTGCCGAGACGTCTCGGTGAGACTGTTTGTTGTCAACATAATTGTCCACCCTGTCGTCCATTGCACGAATGGTCAATATCGATGGAAGACTTACCGAGACGTGGACGAGGTTGTTTCATACACATAAATGAACTGATATAATTACCAGTTGGTGTTATACAGGGTGTCAAACAAAGAACGCCCAAAGCCATATCTCCGATACTTCTGTTCAAATTTTCATGATCCAGATACCAAATGAAATGTTTAAATGTTGTACCAAATTTAAAAGACTTTGTTTTTCTGAATTCCACGATATACGGTACATGTACTTTTATTAACTGCTAACTTAAACGGTTGTTAAATGGTTTACTGCAGAAAAGAATCAAATACTTTCAGAAAATCAATCGATTGTAAACCATTTCTTTATTGATACGTAGCAATTTAGAGATTCATTGAGGAAGAAATGTTAAAAATAAAATCGGTGCCATCTGTAAGTCGCTGATGAAAAGACATAATCCATTTGATGTGTACAAACTTTTGATGAAAAATACGATAATTAGAGCTTTTTGAGTCATTGGGGTACTTGTTCGGTTAAGCGTTGCACACATTGCTCCAATGGAACCGAAGGGCAATATCGAGTTCGGAGTCACCTTCGAACCTTAAAAAATCGAGTTTAAAAGTTTGACAAGTACTTACTCGGTAAAAGCACAATGCTTAAGAGAAGTATTTAAAGTTTTTCTGCAGTAAATTGTCAATAAAAGTACATGTACTCCATAGCGTTAGATTCAGAAAGACAAATCTTTCAAATACCGTGATGAAAATTAAACGTTACAATTTAAGGGGGAACAACAGGGTAAAATTTTTTGAAAAATCGTTTTTTTTTCTTTCCGCAATTCAAAAGTATGTACCTTTTAGAATATTGTCATACAATATTATAACAAAATTTGTACAAATAATGGAATTATAGCTCTTCTCTGCTCGCGCGCACGAAGCCATTACTTGAATACGAACATAAACAACCATTGTTACAAAATGTTATCTATGCTATTACTCCCATTTATATGGATTTGTCCAAGACGGAGTTGCTTGAGCGCTGTATAGGCGGATTTACCCAAAATTCGAATGAGAGCTTTAATGCCCTCATTTGGAAGTTCGCTCCGAAAATTTTATCAAGTCGGGCAGTTATTGTGCAAATTGCTACTTATTTGACGGTTTCCATTTTTAATAATGGAATGGCATCTTTATCAAAGGTGGCAAATGAAATACAAATCCAGATTGGACCCCAAATGTACGCATTTTGTACAGCTAAAGACCAACACCGTATAAGTCGAGCTCAAGTGCGTTCAATTTCAAGTGTTTTAGACAATTCAGACAACAAGAAGAAAGTCGAATTATGTTCTAGAAATTCTAAAGACCTTTATTATGGAGCAGGAATCGATGAATTGTGGTAATTCTTAAAATTTCCTCCATTATATCATTTAGAACTAAACTTAACTTTTTAAATGCGTTTTTCTCACAGTAAAATTTTTTTAACCTGTTGTCACAATTCCTATACCAATGAGAATCGCATTCAACTTTTATTGAGACGTCCTCAATCTATATAAAATTCCCTTCAGTTAAGCGTACGGATTTTTAATTGTATTAATATTTGCTGCCTCTTTACCCCCTGGAAAGATGAATTATTTTATCGATTTTCTTAACTCTTTTTTTGCAGAGGTGCCATTTTATCAGCAATTACTATATTTTAAATCGGGTACGCTTAACTGAAGCTACACTAATATAGATTAAAATGACGTTTCCTTTTTTATTTTCAGATTATTTTTACACGTTTTATAGTGACAACCAACAAGATGCGTTTTTTTTTGTTAGTGCATTTGGACACCCTCCATACATGTATTCTAAGACATATATTTTTTTTCTCTATAGTTCCTAAAATAAGTTTAAACTGCGTAATTACAAATATCAAATTCCGATTTTTCTAAAACATATGAGTGAACCAAAATAAAATCTTAATTATCGCCTTTTTCGCGGTCTCCACCCTGTTGTTCCCCTTAAAGAAATGCAATAAGAAATTTTATTTAGTATCTGGCTCATGAAAATCGTAACAGAAATATCGAATATATCGAGCTTTGGGGGTCTTTTGTCTGGCACTTATATGACAACATTCAGTGGTGACGAAAACGAGAGTGTGAAAGAGTTGTTTTTGCTGAGGCGAAACTTTGCGAGAGCCCTTTGACTCGGACCAAATTTCTTACAACTTTCTTCAGAAACAACTTCAAAGTTTCGAATGCCATGCTGCAACTGGCTTTCAGGAACAAGTTGGAAGTTTCTGAAAAAGGTTGCAGCATGGCAGAAACTTCGAACTTGTTTCTGAAAAACGTTGCAGTATGGCATTGAAAACGTCAAATGCTTTTTCAACAGACTCACAGCTAAACCCGAAAGCTCCTGGTTCTAGGTCTAGTATTAGAGTTAGTGTTACTGTTAGTTATAGTCTTAGGCCCGTATTCAGAGACGTAAGTTAAGCAGCTCCTCACCGAGATCTTTTGCTCAAGTGCGTTTACCTGCTTTGAGAGTTGAGCAAAAAATCTGGGTGAGTAGCTGCTTAACTTACGTCTCTGAATACAGGCCTTAGTTTAGTCTTTAGAGTTAGTTTTAAAAAATGTGATGTTATATTATATTGGGTTAAGGTTCTTTGGCCTTAATTTTTTTCTTTTTTTTTTGGTAGTATAATTAAAATCAATTGAATTTCTGTCAATAAAAATAGAATTGTTAAGTTTTCATTTGACATAAAAATCATTTCATAATCTTTATAAATAAGCTCTTCACGGTTTTTCAAACTGATCAAATTTTCGAAGAAGTTAGGTTATTTAACAGCCAATAATTTTTACCAACTTGTTTCATTTTATTTTATTTTATTAGAATAAATAAAATAGATTTGACTTTTAAATTGAAAATAGAATCTTTTGATTTCCATTTACAATTAGTGTAAAATCATTTTTCAACCTTCATAAATATAGTCGTTACGATTTCTTAAAGTTGGTTAAAATTTTATTATGTTATGTTAGATTTAATCAAAATTCTATGGTTTCTTCAAAAATTTTTATAATTTCTTGGTGATAATTAGAATAAATTTGACTTCTATAATAAAAAGTAGAATCTTTAAATATTAATTTAACAAAAAAATTATTTCATAATCTTTCGAAATAATTTCTGTACGATTTTTTTAATTTGACCAATTTTTTTTTAAAGTTAATAAACTGACAAAAGTTTTTACTAACTTCAAGAATCTTTTTAATAACAATTACAAGAAATTTGACTTTTTTAAATAAAAATACTATCTTTTAAATTCAATTTAAAGCCAAAAGTGTATCATTCTTGTAAATACAATCGTTGTGATTTTTTTAAATTGGTTAGAAAAAGTGAAAAATATTGACCTTTTAATCTTTTTGTGATAAAATTTGTAACAAATTTAACTTTTGTTATAAATGTCCTCCTTCTTAAGATGTCCTTCGTTTAACCTTGTCAATACGTACGTTTGAACCTGTTGACTTAACACGCATTTTAGTATAATTGACTTATGATCACGTTTCTGCTAATTTTCGTTGTAATACCGATAACGGAGGTTTGAGTAAAGTATTTTGTGATCCCATATTTGTTTCTTATCTTGCTGTCATGGTAAGAAGTTTAATCTCTTTAAGTCTAACGCACTACATTTATAATTTTTTAGCCCTGAAGATGCTTCCAAACAGAAGCGAAAATTAGGACTTTAAAAACAATAAATAACATTATCAACATGTAACATCGGTGTTATTTTGAAAGAGGTACTGTATCGCCTTAACTTACCAGTTTTTTTTTTAATTTAACTTTTATTATATAGAATAGAATCCCTAAATTTTAATTTAAGGTAAAAATTATTTCTTAATTTTCACAATTTGTTAAGAACGATTGATTATAAAAACCGTGTTAAATTTACTTGTAACTGGGGAGTTTATCTATGTCATCGAAAAACATCATTAATTTCTCCCTTAACAAAAACGAGCGAATTAAAAGTTAATAAGCTCGTAACCGGAAGGGAGGTTGTTTAGAAAAGCTCGACACTTGTAACCGGCTTATTGTGAACACATGTTAGACCAAAGCGTCGCGACGCTGCTGATCCAATCGAGCCGGATTATGATGTAAGTAGCGGGTCCGTGACCATTGTAATGAATATTAAATCATTTACAGTCGGCGGGGCACGATGACGTGCTAAACAGCGTTTAGACGGAAGGGGGCCACCCCTTTTGGAACCGAGGCTTTACGACAATCGCCTGCAATTTTCGGGATACGCCGGCGGATATTTCCTCGGGATACCGTTAATATCGGAATAATATTCGAGTGTTATGCGTCGAAGCGCCCTTCCAGTCCTAAGGAGGTACTTTAGGCGATAATTGGACGAGTACTTCAACAGTTTTCTGATTATGGCTTGGAAAATTGTTTGGGATGGCGCCAGAAAATCGTCTTGGCAAGAAACCGACCGTTCGGACGGGTAAATTAATATTAGAAGGGAGATTAGATTCACTTTTCCTTTTAATTTATCGCGAGCGTAAGTTAATCAGTGAAATAGCATCTTCCAACCACCCCCGCTGATCTAATGATATTACAATCGTCATGGGCAGATGCGTGGCGTACGCACTACATCCCAGAAAGGACGATAATGATCTAAGTGATTAGATGAGCCCTTCTCTAGTGCAAAAGCGGCCAGTTGTTGTCCTCCAGCAATTGTAATAAAATAAACCGGAATGAGGTAAAGCCTTCTGTCGCACATTACGGTCCACTTAACTCGATTCCTAATAAATATATCGTCATCTTTAATACTTGATCCTCTAGCATTTGGAGTGACGTAATTGTACGTTTGAAATCCGCCAGTTCGACTTTATTAGCTGTAGAGGGATGCATAATAAAAGAGGACGGCGGCGGGCGTCGCGACGCCGCCGCCGCGACGTGACAGCCTCCTAGCGTCGGTTCCAGGTGTCCATCACATCCGGTTCCCGTTCCTTACCGTCGGGAATTATCGCGCTGTAAACGACAAACCTACAGCCGCTCGAGTAATTTTTAAACGCGAACTTAAAAGCTAACGTGCGGAATGCCGTTTCTTGGCCGCGGTTATTTTCTCGAAATACCGCAAACGGCGGTTTTTGTTCTTAAACGCAGCGCATCTGGCAATAGCCGCAGTCGTTAAAATGATTTACAAACGCATATATTTTGGAAACAGAATAGAAATGAAATTGGAGTGCTGTACTACATAAATCCACCCGCATTTTAATGAGAAAATTTCAATTTTTTTATCTATTTTCGAATATGACAAATTTTTTTAGTAGGTATCAAATTTCATAGTTATTTTAAAATTCAAACAAATCTAAATTTTAGACCACATAAGTTTTCTTTAAAAATATAGACAGATTTTTTTGAAATCCGAGAAAGTTTTAATACTTGAGTTTATGTACAAATAAACTTCATCATTTCTAATTATTTTTTTTTTAATTTTTTTTATAATAATTAGAAGAAATTTAAAATTGATTATTGAAAATAGAGACTTGGAGCTTTAATTTAACAGAAGAATCATTTTTTGATTTCTATAAATAAAGTCTGAGTGATTTTTTAAAATTGGTCAAAATATTATGAGGTATGTTAGGTTCGGTTAAAATTCTTCGGTTTTTAAAAAAAATTTCTTTACTTTTTGGTTATAATTAGAATAAATCTAACTTTTATAATCAAAAATAGAAATTTTAAGTTTCAATTTAATGTAAAAATCACCTCTTAATCTCTATAAATAATCTCTATACGATTTTTTAAAATTGATACAAATTTTTAAAGTTACTTTAATTAACTGTCAAAAATTTTTACCAAATTTGAAAATTTTATTAACTCTTTTAGTAACAATTAGAACAAATTTCACTTTTTTAGTCCAAAATAGAATCTTTTACATTCAATTTGATATAAAAATCATTGCTTAATCTTTATAAATAAAGTCGTTAAAATTTTTTAAAAATTAGTCAATAATTTGTAAGGTTCAATTGAAATTCATAAGGTTTCAATTGACATTTGTGTCAAAATGATAACTTCCATTAAAACTAACCTCCTAATCTTCTTCATAACTACATTCCACTTAATTCATTTAAACTCATCTCAATCCAACTCAATTGAATACGATTGCAAGACATCAGAATACTCCCATATAATATTCATAACAAAAACCGAAGAACTAGTATGTGCAGGTTCTTTATTATCGCCAGATTGGGTCTTAACAACAGCTCATTGTTGCGAAAAAATTAACGAATTGGAACACCACCAAATAATAGCAGGGATGGAACGTTGGAATAGAAGATACGAACAAACATCGTTAATAAACAGAATCGTAACTCAAGAAAACATTACTAACTCACCAAACGATGGTGTTTGTTTGCTACAGTTAAAAACGCCGATGGTTGAATCGGATAAAGTTAGATTCAGTAAAATAACTTCAAATACTTTTCAACAAACGATAGAAGAGTGTGAAACGGTTGTAGTGATGGGATTTACGATGCGTTCTGGTAATAATTCGGTTTCAAAATGGGTTTCTTATCATACAAATTTAAAATGTGTCGTAATTGAATTATCTCATAATGATACGTGTGATGAACATCAAAAATTGGTATCTGAAGCGATTAAATGCGCTTGGGATCAATCAAGAACGGGAAGAGGAAATTGTTTTGGAGATGAGGGAAGTCCACTGATATGTGATCATAGGCAAATAGGAATATTATTTGATAATAATGGATGTGATGAACCTAATAGACCGATTTTGTATATTAGATTGGACTTATACGCTGATTTTGTTAATGATACTATTACGGCATCGTATAATATTTTAGGAAAAAGTTCATCGAATACTTTTCAAAAATGGAATTTTTATCACTTGTGTAGTGTGGTTTTAAATTTTGTGTTTTGGTTTTTTGTATTGATTTAATTAAAGTTACTTGAAAATATGCCATTTATGTATTTGTATCATTTTTAGATTAACAGATTCGACTTTGTGTACTTTCATATACTTATTTAAGGAGTCACTTTTTAAGTACAGCACTTCGAAGACAGCATTCAATGGATAACAAAATATAAAAAATTACATAACAAGCATTATTTCAGTAACAAAGCATCATATGATTAACCGTTTATATTGAAAATATGCTTATATTGAAACTCGCAGCGGCGTCGTTGTTAAACGGTTAATGTAGTTGAACGGGATGACTGCGGTTTAAAATTTTCATAGATGTCACTTTCTAGCTTCAAAATTATGGGGCTGTAAATAAAAAAAGAGTATAAAAAGGTCCTAACATGTACTTATCATTTTCGAGAAAACTGAGAAAATAACAAAATATTGATAAAAAAACTAATTCAATAGACAAAAGTGAAAGTGGCATAAACTCAATAAACTGATACTTAAAAAAAATCCACTTTTTCTTTCCAAAATAATACACAATAGTACTTCACATAGTTTTGTAGGTTTCACTGAAGACGCTAATTTTAATGTCAGAAGTACATGAATTATATTACAAAATTTACTACACCTCTTCATTTCATATTTCCATTTTCATCAAAATTATGGTAATTTTATCTTCATTACAGCTTAAGTATAAATAAAATTTGATCATTAAAACTCCAAGGTGTTTCGAAATAAGTTAACACTTAGGTATACATTGTCATCTTTAAAGAACTACTCTCTTAGGCTAAGCGCCGACAGTGCAACTTTTAGTCGGCCGACTGTTTGGTTGCATGAGTAAGTCTACAGAATCTTATGGGATTGCGCTCACATACAACCGAGTATAATAATGCGCAACCGAAATAGCTGCGCAACTACCATGTGAACTTATTTAAGCCTAGCCTAAACGTGTACGCACTCACATGGTCGCGTGGCATAATAACAGTTGTATTGTTTGGTGGTGTTTTTCCGACTAATCGGTTGCACTTGTGAGCGCGAAATTGCGATCGGCCGATCAAATCGACCTATCCAATGAAAACTGTCGTAAGTCAAAAATGATGATTTTGAAAAATTTGAAAACAAAATAGAATTAATTGCTATTCTTCTATGGTGAATCCTTCCGGAATCATCTATATGATATCTATAGCAACCAAGTAGGACATTTTTACATAGAAAATTTTATTTCTTAAAATGCAATCTGTTCAAAACCTTTAAACACTTATATCTCACTCACAAGGAGACCTTACGACTTGCCCCTCACCGATTTTAACGGAAGTGGTACCAATCGATAGATATTGGCACATAGTACAAATGTATAAAATATTAGGGCGCTCTATTCAGCGGTTCGCAAGAAAATTGGTGTTAAAGTTTGCGAATAGCGTCTGTCAGTGACAAGTCCCGCCCTTTAAGCCACGCCCATTGTCGTACTGAATATGTATAGACTTCCACATACGAGGTTCGAATTCTGAATAATACTTTTTTTTATTTCCATTTTTATTTTTAATGCAACATTTCACTTTATTTTTATAATATTTTGATATTACAAAATATAATCAATTAAGGACACTCTTTCGTTATCCTACTTTTTAATTTCTCTACTTCTATGTTTAGGAAACTTACGATACTTTTATTAGAATGGTTCTTTCCAATTTCTTCTTTACTATTTAAAATGGTATTACGTTTTATAAAAAAAATACAGAAACAAAGAAATTGGAAAGAACGATTCTAATAAAAGTATCGTAAGTTTCCTAAACATAGAAGTAGAGAAATTAAAAAGTAGGATAACGAAAGAGTGTCCTTAATTGATTATATTTTGTAATATCAAAATATTATAAAAATAAAGTTGATTATTTAAAGAAATATATATTATATAAAGAAATGTTGCATTAAAAATAAAAATGGAAATAAAAAAAAGTATTATTCAGAATTCGAACCTCGTATGTGGAAGTCTATACATATTCAGTACGACAATGGGCGTGGCTTAAAGGGCGGGACTTGTCACTGACAGACGCTATTCGCAAACTTTAACACCAATTTTCTTGCGAACCGCTGAATAGTGCGCCCTAATATTTTATACATTTGTACTATGTACCAATATCTATCGATTGGTACCACTTTCGTTAAAATCGGTGAGGGGCAAGTCGTAAGGTCTCCTTGTCAGTTCTATCAAAAATGACTTACAATAGTCTTCGTTGCATAGGTCGAAATAATCGGCCAACTAGAAATTGCACTGTCGGCGCCAAGCCTTAGAAATTACACTCGCCGTCTTCAAAGAATGACTTCAAGGAGAAAGATGGGTAAAGAGATCTCCGTGAAGAATTTTATAAGAATTCAATCTGCCTATCTCTCTCATAATGCTTAGTTTAGAGTGGCGCCGAGTATGTTTCAATATCTTTCGGCCTATTTCACACGTTGTAGTTCCATTCGGTTCGGTTTGTTTTCGATTCGTTTTCGGTGGCTACCGATAAGTATAAAACGGTGTTTCGGTTCCTATTCAGTTCTTAATAGAAACCGTAAAACATCGAACATTACCTCGACACGAATAGGTATTCATCAGGTTTGTATAAGGTATGAACTCGAGTACAAGGAAGACAAAGCAATCAAAGCACTCACATGCGCACGGTTTTAACGTGACAACGAGTTGATTTTTTTAAATAGTTTATTATTTTTTGAAAGTTGTATTTTTTTCCAATAAAATAAGCAGTTTACCAGAAGATACTTATATGGTTCGATTGATTTCACCAGTACAATTTAAACCAGTGCGACATCATCAAATGATTTCGTTGGCATTCTGAAATAATTAAAACATTTGCCTTCGTGAAAAGTTTGAGAAGATGGTGTGCAATGCTCCAAATTCTAGCCACTAAGGGATGAGAGGGAAACAAGACAACAATATAAATTCTCTCCATTGATGATCATTATTCACTACGTTACTGAACGTGTGTACGGCAGAAAATGTAAAACCTATTGTAAACCGTAAAAGAAACACGTATGTGTGAAAATGTTCCAATCGTTTTCGGATGCAACCTAAAACGAATCGAACCAAATGGAACCGCGTACGTGTAAAGCAGGCCTTACTGTTACTTGTAACAACTATTTATCAATGCTTGTATAATAAAGTCACCTCCATAAGTAGGTATACAAATACCATTTCAGGATTTCCCGGAGCTGTATCATATTCTATTCCAAAAGATTTTATAAAATAAAATAGAAATATAAGCGTAAAATTAATTTTAGCTTTTTAAATTTATATGGTTTTTGTTTATGTCTCTGTTGCGTTTGCTTCTACATTTAATTATAAAGAGCGTTCATAAATGATTGTAAGGCGTTTGAATTTGGTGCTCTGCAAATTAATTTTTAAAGTTGGTTTAACACAATAATGTTAATCATATCTCATAGGCGTGTTTTGGAAAATATTGAAAACTGTCAAAAGAACCGTAAGAGAGAGGTATTTTATTGACTTTATTGACATATGCAATAGATATCCAATATCCAACAATTATGAATGTACAGTGAAGTTCCCCCTCGCGGACACCCCCTTGAGCGGACACCCCCCTTGGACGGACAGTTTCTTATGGAACGGACCGACTCTCATTTAATTTGCATTGCGTTAACGTTCTCTTGGACGGACATTCTCTTGACCGGACGCGGACACTAACAAGTGTTCTCTTAAACGGACAATCGTGCCGCGCGCAGACTTTGTTGTCTCCCTTTAATAAAAGATTTTTTCTTTAACCGGTGTTTTACCGACTTCAATATTTGCAAGGTACAAGCGCAGCCTATGTCGAACCTTTCTGCTTAGCTTGAATGAGGGATTTCCCCGACTAACCGATATTTAAACTTTCTCATTTCTTCAGTACATATGGGGTTCAATACTAGTTTGACGTCTATGCAGAAAAAGATATGCGGGTATATTGAACTTGCAAAAACCGCTTGGACCCAAGTAACCAAGAAAACAGTTAAAAATTGCTTCCGTAGAGCAGGATTTAAGCACCACAATATGCAAAGTGAAGACCAGCTAAATGAAGTTTTTACATCTAATCCAGAAGATGACTTACCACTTAATGTACTCTGCAAATATTCTCAAATATAAGAATTTGTTGCAATTAACTGATAATAAAAACCTTAATGATTTTTTAAAACTGGATGAAAATTTGTATGTTGAGGACCTAGATTCAGGACAAGAAATTAAAAATCGAGAAGTGCAAGAAGTATTTGAAGATTCTGACATCGATGAGGTTCCAGTACTAGCAGGAAATATCCAAAATTATGGTGATAGAGTCTTTGAAGCTTCTTTCTAAATTAAAAATACGATTTCTGGACGCCAATTTAAAGAAAAAGAGGAGACAAACAACAATAGATGATTTTTTAAATAATATTTTTCATTAAAAAGATACGATATTTACTTCGAATTTCTCTTATGCCCCCTGTTGAACGGACACTTTCGGTCGGTCCCGTTGGTGTCCGCCCAAGGGAGATTTCACTGTATATACCCTTAATAATGAAAAGAATAAGTCATGAATGAACCGTATACGCCACTGATATGCAAGATACGATCTAGATAATTCACAGGTAACAACGTTGAACAACAAAAATCACTAAATTACGACCTCACCAAATTCAAACACTTTGCAATCATTTATGAACGTTCGGTATCGGTAAGTTTTGCTTCACGCAATTACGATACATTTAATTGGTTCTCCCTCTGCACCCCTGATGATGTTCATAAATGTGGACGAAAATCTTGTACATTATTCTAATAAATGGTACAGCAATTAATATGTGTTTTGCTAACTGCTATCTACCGTTTAAATCAATTAATGTCTCTAAACTTATGTAAAGTTTTGAGATTATCTTGTATTTAAGAATTTTAAATTTTTACGTGTTCTCTGTCATAAAAGCCCAAATAAACATTGGTCCAAAAATACTTCCTAAAGGAGCTATAGTTCGTTAAAGGAAGCAATGACAAAATAAACCATCTTAGAATGTTGTAGTTTCCACAGTTAAGCAATTCAGTCATAAAATCAAAACCCCAACTATAACGACAAGCTGCGCTGTTAAAGCGCTCAGCACAGTCTTAGTAAAGGTCCTAGCTTAGTTCAAAGATGAGATTAGACGGTCTTCAAAGCCGATTTACTCGAAAACGGTTACACAATTGCAACAAAACGACCATTCGTACGTAGAAAGGCCTAAGATATCCAAATTTTAAGTCAGGATAGTAAAAAGTTGGCATGTAAAAAAGTTAGATAAATAATTAACCAAGTCATCCCTTTACACGCACGCTAGTGATTAGTTTCATGCAAAGTCGATACCACCATCTAAGTTCTCTTGGAATTTTAAGCTAGTATACCTATTTGTGTTGACTTAACCCAAGCCATTCCGAGGATATTGCTTAAAAACCGCTTATCTGCTACTCTCTAAAGGTCTGTAGCTCCCTTAGGAAACATTTTTCGACCAATGTTTATTTGAGCTTTTATTCTTATTTTAAAGATGTTCCACGCGTCATCAATTAATTGTGCTTTCCTAGATCAGAGTTTTTTATGTTCGTCTCTTTGTCATGTTACAATTAAATAGAGAATTATTTGTCGAACAAAGATTACAATTTTCCTTTATCATTCTCAATTTTTCTTTTACTTTAATATGTGTTACTTTATTCCAATAAAACCAAAAAAGTTAGACGAATTTTTTGCAATGATACGCCACCCAGGTTGAAATCCGACATTTCACGTTACTTGTTCCTTTGTCCTCTTTGTGATTTTTCTTTTTCACTTTTCCGGTGGCAGCGTATACCGTGGAACGGTGGACTCGAGGAAAAAGTAAAATATGACCGGACCGGGTCGGAATTGCCCATAGAGATTATGTGCGGCGTCGCGACCCCCGCGACCCGCACTAATGGCCAGCACTTAGTCGGACGCACCGCGGCGCGTCCACCATTTTGAGGGCGCCGTTTGTCAGAGCGGCGTTTTCCGGCAGCGTCCCGACGCCACTCCACCGCGCGGATACCTGTCCGATCCTGGCGGAAGTTAATATCGATGGCGGCAGGGCGTCTCGACGCCCAAAACTCTCTTCCGCGCGCTAATCGAGTTACCCAACAGTCTCAGGCGGCTGGACTTCAGTTTCGGAAGCGCGACGCCCTCTGCCGGCGGACGCGCGCCGCGGCGCATTGTCCGGCAGCTGCTCGTAAACTATTCAAATCGCCATTTATCAAACTGACGTCCAGAAAAAGCGGGGCGTATACCTGACCGATCCTCCTCATAAATTATTACACCCCCACGACACGGTAATGTAGGTATAGTTAATCAATGTGGAGGATCCCACCGGTCCGACCAGAGTTTTTCTCCTCCCTCTATGGCGGGAATATGGATTCTTGTACTCTTACGGTTAATTTTTAATCAACCCCAGTATTTTCCTTCCTTTTGTACACCATTTATTTTTTATATTTTAGTTGTAAGTGTTCTATTAAAAAATTAAGGTATTATGATTTGTCATATAAAAGTCCACTACTTAAGTCATATAAAAGTCCAATATTTAAGTCATATAAAAGTCAAAAATTTTTTTATATTTGAAATTACAATATCAAAAAAAAAATTAACTGTCGAATTTTAGATTTTTTTTATTGATCATAAGATAAAAATGACTTTGGTATCAGGTGTACAATTTTCCGTTCATCAATATAAGTCACCTTCCGTCGACAAAAGACTCTTTCTTCCGTTCATTTTTCGCGACGCACCTCATTAACTAAGTGGATGCGGGACGCCGACGCACGGCGTCCATCTATCAACGATTTGACGCCGCTCATAAAACAAACCGACCGACAACGAGCGATTTCACGGGGCCTTGTGATCGGGACGTAAATCCGTCGCTTTTCGCATCTAGTTACCAGCGCCACGTGTCGGACTCTCGACGCTCGGATGTTTAGAAAACAAAAGGCGTCGGTGTAGAAACAAGCGCTTAAATTGTTTGTTATCTTTTACGATACCATAACAAACGTTTTTGAAAGGTTACGTAAACGTTTATGTGGAAATGATGGAATGAAAGAAAATGAAAAAATGAAAGGAAAGTTTCTTACCTGTACCCGGGCTTCCGTCAGGTCGATTTTCATAGCGATCTCTTCCCTCGTGTAAATATCCGGGTAGTGGGTCTCTTGGAAAGCTCTCTCCAGCTCCTTCAGCTGCGCCGATGTGAACGTCGTCCTTATGCGTCGCTGTTTTCTCTTCTCGGTCAAGACGCCATCGTGTCCGGGGTATACTTTGTAAGGAAGACCGCCTGAAAATTGGAAAACCAACTTAGTTTCATCTCATTTTAACTTACAATGAAATTAAATGAAAATATTTCTTTTAAAATGTAAAAGTATAAAAGAAAATAGACTGAAAAGTAAACGATGATTTGAAGGTAGATGGTACGAAAGAAGTAAAATCCGTATACATAAGAATTGAAGCAATCGTCTCGAATCCAATCCGACTTGCTGCTAAATTGAATATTCGCAGGCGATAAAAGATTTATATTGTTCCGATATATTCGAGGGCAGTCGCCGCAGAAAGACACGACGAGTTCGCGTTCCGGCGCCGTAAAAGAAGTTCCCTCAACCATAAAGTTACTCTACATGTTGCGACAGTAAAACTCGACGATAAAAATTCAATGTGCATTTACATCAATTCTACCAGAGGGCGCACACCCCGCTTCACCCCTCTAGTATTTCGTTCGATCCCCCTTCCTCTCTCTCTCTCTCGCTCGTTGGAACGGCTTCGGACCGTCACATCTTTGTGTGCTTTACGTGCTACCGACTTGAGCAAACAAACCTTCATTATTGCCCCACGACCGGTGTACTTTGTAGTTAGCCGTTTCGGGAAAATTGTGCTGAAAGTTCGTCAACGTTGACGTTAACAAATCTCATACCTATTTATTGTCTCGGAAAGACAGACGGCGGAAATGTAAAATTGAAAGAGTGGAGATTTTGCCGACGTGGCGGTTAAAAATGTAAGCGAAAAAAGGCGCGGAAAGAAGGAAAACGGCTGCGACTCCTCCCCCCATTGCGGGGGCTAGACGCCGCCGCTGCCGCTTTGGGTGCAAACATTTGCCCGTTCGAAATCGAATGAAAATAAAGGGGAAGCGTACCGTGCAATTTTCTTTCGATTTTAGCACCGTGAAGAGACAATTTTATATCGAAAACAAATTTACAGATGTCCATAGTGTATTTTTCAAAGAAAAAAAAGGAAAAGAAGAAAAATAATAGCTTAAAAAATATATATATTAGATTACCTTAATGAAATTTATCTAAATTAAGTTTACCTAAACTAACCTATAAAATTAAAGAAATTTCAGGTTAATTTAAAAATAGATTAACGGTACAATAAGTTGGGAAACGAGAAACATTCTCGTTACTCAATAGTAGAGCAGATACACGACAAGATATACGATCTTGTGGGGTTCTGCAACACGACGCAGCGTGTGCAGTCTCGATTTTGAAAGATTGGCGCAGTAATTGGATACGATGGACGTCGTCCTACCAAAAGACGCTTTATGTCGTTCTTATATACAGAGTAATCCATTTGAATTAAATATCTTCAAAGCATTACACTTTATAGAAAAAAATTTTCGAAATTTGAAAACAAAATTATTATAAATGAGAGGAAATTTGTTGATTGATCTATATTTTACCAGTTGAAACTTTAGAAAGAAATTTTGAAAAACTTTGTACTTTTACTGGTACAGTGAAATTCCCCCTCGCGGACATCCCTCTTGAACGGACACCCCCCTTGGACGGACAGTTTTCGTGGAACCGTTCGACTCTCATACAATTACTTCGCATTTCTCTTAAGCGGACACCCCTCTTGAACGGACACTTTGGTGAGTCCCGTTGGTGTCCGCTCAAGGGAGATTTCACTGTATTAGAATTTTGTTATCATCTTACATGTTTCAGTTCGCACCATCTTCAGAGTCGAAATTTAAAATCTTGTCCAAAACTTAACATAAAAAGGGTTTAAGGGTTCGATATTGTCAAATTAAACCCTTTTAATTATTTGAGAGTCAGACCGTTCCATGAGAAACTGTCCGTCCAAGGGAGGTGTCCGTTCAAGGGGGTGTCCGCGAAGGGGAATTTCACTGGAGATAAAATTTCATCGTTGTAATTGAAAGAGTTTTTGAAATATGTTAACACCTATTTACACGTTGTCATCTTTAAGGAACTACTCTCCTTGACATTATTCTCGCTGTCTCTAAAGAATGACTTTAGGACTTGAAATTTAAAATCTTATCCAAAACTTAACATAAAAAGGGTTTAAGGGTTCGATATTTTCAAATTAAACCCTTTTAATGTTAAGTTTTGGATAAGATTTTAAGTTTCGTCCCTGAAGATGATGCGAACTGAAACATATAAAACGATAATAGTATTCTAATAACAGTAAAAGTACAGAGTTTTTTATATTTCTTTATTAAATTATGATAGCTGAATTTAATTTTAATTTAGAAGTCACATAAAGATTATGGCACTTATAGCCATTTTTTATGAAATCTATGTCGAAGTCAATTACAGATTCTTGCTTTTTGGGTTGGATTAAATTGAGTTAGGAATTTCTTTTATGTTATTTTTTGAGTTATTTTGGATTCGATGGGGATTCTTCTTTTATTTTTAGAAATATAAAAAGAAATAGAATTTAGATTGATTTTTTGTTAGTGTAAAAATACTACAACTCAACTCGATTTAACCCTTCTTTGCATGATTTTTTCTTTATTGCTGAAATAAACCAAGGTGATATAATTCATGTTCAAAATTAAAGGAATGATGGTTAAAAACATCTTAGCATTCAATGTTATGATGGAAATTTCCGTCATTATGACGGAAAATAAATATTCTCCAGTCCAATACAGAGCTAAATATTTTGGAAACACTTCCATTAATATTTATAGAAAATACAAGATAGAAAACGTTGGGTAGAACTTGGAGTTTTTATTTGTGATTCTCGTAGATTCATAACCAAATTTAAGAAGCTCTTAAATCGTCTCAAAAATAATAGAAAAAATCATTGCAACTCAAAGTAGAAAGGAGCAAAGTTAAAGACTAAAGAAAGAAGAAAGAAGATTGAGAACGTGTTTTAATGTTAAAATAATCCCAATAACATAAAAAAATCATATCTAGCAAAATAGAAATAATAAAAGTTAAAAACTTCAAAATATTTCATTTTCAAAATTTTCACATTTCTGGAATTTAAATGAAAAAGATTCACGCAATTACCAAACTGTTTCAGAAATGGAAAAAAATCATTCCAACCCAAGGTAAAGAAGACCAAATGCAAAAACTTAACAAATTGTTTTCATCTTTTATAAACGTACAATTTGGATGAAAAACAATTTTGAAAAGAAATATTATACCAACCCAAGATAGAAAAATGAAAGTCAAATCATTTCATTTTCAAAATCCACAATCTTGAAATTTATATGCAAAAGTTTTATGCAATTCTCAACCGATTTCAGAAATGAAAGAATCCAGCTTTCTTCCACCCCAATTCCAACCCAAGATAGAAAAACCAAAGTCAAAAACTTCATTTTCAAAGTCCACAATCTTAATATTTATATGCAAAAGTGGAATTCTCAACCGATTTCAGAAATGAAAGAATCCAGCTTTCTTCCGACCGAATTCCAACCCAAGACAGAAAAACCAAAGTCAAAAATTTCATTTTCAAAGTCCACAACCTTGAAATTTATATGCAAAAGTGCAATTCTCAACCGATTTCAGAAATGAAAAAATCCAGCTTTCTTCCAACCCAAGATAGAAAAACCAAAGTCAAAAATTTCATTTTCAAAGTCCACAATCTTGAAGTTTATATGCAAAAGTGCAATTCTCAACCGATTTCAGAAATTAAAGAATCCAGCTTTCTTAAAACCCAATTCCAACCGAAGACAGAAAAAGCAAAGTCAAAAATTTCATTTTCAAAGTCCACAATCTTGAAATTTATACGCAAAAGTTCAATTCTCAACTGATTTCAGAAATGAAAGAATTCAGCTTTCTTCCAACCCAACATAGAAAAACCAAAGTAAAAAATTTCATTTTCAAAGTCCACAATCTTGAAATTTATATGCAAAAGTGCAATTCTCAACCGATTTCAGAAATAAAAGGATCCAGCTTTCTTCTGATCGAATTCCAACCCAAGATAGAAAAACCAAAGTAAAAAATTTCATTTTCAAAGTCCACAATCTTGAAATTTATACGCAAAAGTTCAATTCTCAATCGATTTCAGAAATGAAAGAATCCAGCTTTCTTCCGACCGAATTCCAACCCAAGATAGAAAAACCAAAGTCAAAAATTTCATTTTCAAAGATCACAGTCTTGAAATTTATATGCAAAAGTACAATTGTCAACCGATTTCAGAAATAAAAGAATCCAAGTTTCCTCCAACGCAAAGTAGAAAAGATCAAAGCCCAACACTTTCAAATTTCTTTGCTTTTACCTTCCTAAGATTTAACTCAACTTTATGTGCTCTAATCTAATTTAATTGAAGATTTCTTTCAAAGTTCAGATGAAGAGGTTTTATCTAAAAACTGACTAACCCAAAATGGAATTTCTAAGCTACGTACTATAACCTGAAATGGAGCTGCACCATGAAGAGAAAGATGAAAAAATAAGCTCGCTCTTCGTAACATTGCCAAGTACTCTTTCATCTTCTTCTTCATGGTGCAGCTCCTTTTCGGGTTATAGTACTATATATTATACATTAACTAGGATCTAAATTTAACCTTCGAACGCTTCGAATTGCTTGTCATTGTTTTTTCAATGTACATCAAGTAATTTTTTTATATACTTATACAAGACAAAGAGAGAGTCGAAAACTGAAAATACTTGTCTAGGAAAGCTCAATTAATTAATGACGCATGAGACATTTTTCGCCGAATGGAATACCTCACTGTTACTTGCACACAATTTAATAGTCTTACAACGACAACCTTAGAAGAAATCAGATAATCTCAACTTAATTATCAGATTAAGACCTTAGTTTTGAAAAAAAAGTTTCTTAAGAATTCTCTCAAGGGAATTTTCTTAAAATTTCCAATTTACAGTAAATAGAATTTGATTTTATTTTTTTGATTTACAATCAAATAAGTAATATCCCCTATATAAAGCTTTAGATTTAATTTATGTATATCCAGATTTTGTGCTGTTATAAAAAATTAAATGAACATGAAAATTTCTCATTTTAATATTTGATATTAAGTATAAGTATAATTAAATTATATTTAACCCGGTACCGTTTTAATTTCGTTCCCTCACTAGGAAACTCGTCCGCCATTTAAAGTTTCTCGAGCAAGAGGGAGTCGTGAAAGCTCAGAAACGCCTATATTGATCGTCGAAAGCTCCCTTTTCCAACGTCGCGACGCCTGTGCACGCACCAAGAAGGAAAAATGTCCGCCTTCCGACCTTCTTGATAATTCATAGCGTCGATTTTGACGATCTAATAATCCCCCATCTAAAGTTCAAAGTTTAATCGCGCGTGTTTACTACACATGAAGCGAGATGCCACAGTTTATCGGATTGTGGCGGCAGAAATGAGGCTGCAAATTTGCAAGAAAATGCCGTAACCGTTAAAATAATAGCGGGGAAAACGGCGCGACTAAAGCCCAAGAGTAAATTTCGAAACTAAATTCGCCACATCGTAAGTGTTCCGGCGACGTTTGGTTTCCGGTTTTCGCATCGCGGTTCTGGCGGTGTCTGCATATGAATAGTACACGAGTCGCGGTTTTAGGGGACGTCATAACACCAGAGGAAACAATTAACGCCCTATTTTATGTGCATACGCGATCACACGACCGAATACAGTCAATTATTTACCTATATTTTGCCAATTAATCATCGACGTTTTTTTTATGTTCGCTCGAAAACCGATGTTCGTTTTACCGACCATACATTCTAGTTTTAATTTGTAATGTTTATTAGTTCCATATGTAATACAGTTTTTTGTATACATACCACGAAATTTAATATGATACAGTTTAAGCTAAGTAATCCCTGATTATCGAAAGATGTCTCATGTATCATTACTTATCATCGTTTTCGCGACGTACGTTAAAAATTTTCTTTTATCTAATTATACATGATAGAAAAAGACGAAAGCTGAAAACACTTGTCTAGGATAACATAATTGATTAATGACGCAAGAGACATCTTTCGACTAACGGAGTATATATACTATACTATAAAATTTTAATCACCTTTTAATAATCAATAGACGTGCGTGTAAAACAGACTTTAGAGATTTCTAATAACAGGTTAGAAATACCTGTCAAAGAATATTAAAAAAATGTACCATCGGTGTCCAAAAAATCTTGGGAGAAGTTGTCAATTGAAAAATGTGAAAAATGATCAGATTTATACCGATTAAATTGGGCTTTTTAAAGGAAGGTTATAATGTCAAACTATACCGAGTGTTCATAAATGACTGTAAGGTGTTTGAATTTGGCGCGCTCGTTGTTTAGTGGTCTTTTGATGCTTAATGTTATCTGTGAAGTATGTTCATCGTATCTTTGACATCAGTGGCGTAGACGGATTTATTCTTTTCAGGATTAGCCCTAGAAAGCTAAACTGTTCAAAAGTGACGTTGAAGTTAAACTATCGTAAAATTTACGACTGGAAAAACGATTTAATAAAAAGTACTTCTAGGTACAAACTGTAACTTTAATGAATACAGTTAGTCAAAATATTTCATTGGAAACATGTTTCAGTCAAATTTGGAAATTTACAAGTCCTCAACACAGTCGATACAGCACTTTCCACTTTTCGATAGAGGGCGAAACTAAACAAAAAACACACTCGTAATTTTTACGATAGTTTAGCTTTCTAGGGTTAAAGGAACATGCGTACATATTCATAATTATTGGATATCGGATGTCAATTAAAATGACGCATATCTATAAAGTCAATAAAATATCTATCGGCCATTAATTAATTACGTGACGTATTGAATGAATTTCCTACCCTATGATTTACCTAAAAAAAATATCTTGACAACTTTCAATATTTTGCATGGTACGTCTATGAGACTTGATTGACATTATTGTGGTTGGGTTGGGTGTGAAATTCAAACACCTTACAATCATTTATGAACGCTTGATATTACTGTGTTAATTTTGAAAATTTGCTTCATCAAATGACAATTAACTAACAATTCCAAAGTTAACTAACAACACACAAAAAAAAATTTCGGTGTCCCAACAATTTCTGGGCACGGATGGTAAGTCACTTTCACAATAAGCTCCGGCACAGACGAGAAGCTTTTTTTCGCGAGTGACCATTTCAAACCATTCGGTCAGTAACCCGTCTTTATTTAATCTAAACTCCTCTTTGATTAATAATGGTACTCGCAAAAATGAACAGGTTAAAGTGACATATCTGTTGATATCTGTAGGATGTCATCTATCTATTTAGTGAATTTCCTGCTTTGTGAACAAATATTTTTTCATGAGTAGGTATAATTAAGTAATTCTCAAAAAGAAAAACATTGTTAATGTAATTTATTAATGTAGGAGGTTTGTTGTGCCCTTATAATTTAATGTGATTTCAAATTTATCTCCATCCTCAATTTTTTTAATGAAACGTTCTGGAAGAATAAGCTTATACATCATATTGCCGTTCCGGAACAACATCGACGTAACTGCAATCTTTTGATAAAACGTGTCAAGGCCATCAATGTATCCAAAAATGCTAATCTTAATTGTTTTTTCCTTCTCCTGCAATTTTTTTTATTTTGCAATTATTTCGGAACGGCGATATTATTAACATTAATCGGCTTCTCGTAACCTGTAAATTACTGTTTGACAGTCTTGACAATTCAACCAGCTTGTTATACTACTCTTGACCATGTTCACAAATGGTTAGACTTGGTCGGTACACTCCGCGCAATAATCTTTATGACCGCATTTCGCGAAAACGGAGCGGCCACCTCACCATTCAAACCAGGTCTGAAACATTCAGTTGCGAAAAAAAAGCTTGAGGTGTTTTTGAAATCGCGTTTAATCGTACGTTCACTATTGGCGAGTGTACAAGAGAGCGTTAGATGTCATAAAACGCATGGTTTAATAAAAATTCCGAATCGCGCGTTTTCAGACGTTTAACGTTTGAGTCTGTATACTCCTATTAAATTGCGTACATGCCAAAACGCACATTAGTAAGTATAGGATTAAATGCGCGTTCAAAGCATCTTAAGTAGTGAACAAAACCTTTTTATCGTCAAGAACAACGGTGGGCAACACCCACCCCGCGGGCAAATTCCGGCCCGCGCGAGAGTCTAATCTGGCCCGCGAAACCTTCAGAAAGAATAACAAACGGTTTTTGTTTTAAATCAAAAATTTGTAATAGAAAGAAGTAATGCTGACGAGTTGCTTTAAAGTAGAGATGAGGGATACGGAAAAAATTGACCACCGCACAGGAGACGAAATTCAAAAGCCAAGTTGCATACTTGAATATAATTTTAATATGGGATATGTTGACAAATCAGGCATGCTTCTTTCATCAATTGAGTGTGTCTGAAAAAGTATCAAATGGTACAAAAAAATATTTTTTCATCTTTTGGATCTTGCAGTTTTAAATTCGTACCAGTTATATAAAACGAAGAGCGGTGATAATATATCAGTTGCAACCTTTCAATTGAACCTTGTAAAACAAATAATAACGAAATATCACACCCCTTTAGATCGTTGTGGTGGAGGAAGAAGACCTACGAATGATGAGTCCGATCTGCGTTTAACGGAAAGACATTTCCTGTCTTTAGTGCCATCCACGGCAAACAAAGCGCGTCCAACGAAAAGATGCGTGGTATGCGAGAAGAAACAGAAACGCGCAGAGTCTAGGTATATGTGCGCCCCATGTCATGCTGCACTTTGTATAGTACTCTGCTTTGAAGTGTATCACACAAAAAAGAATTTCTAAATATATTTTTGTAAAATTGTTTTTTTACTTGTTTATTTATCTTAACCTACTAACTTCCACCATTATAAACACTATGAAATGAATCAACTCTTAATAATGTTTTCTAAAAAACGATAAGACAAATTTATTACATGCAAAAAATTGATGTTTTTAACAAATCTATTGGGCCAGAACAAATTGTCTAAATAATTTATATACATTTCTGTAGAAAGCACATGTTTAAAAATTCCTAACGTCGTCGAAAAAAAAAGTACCAACAATAATGAATAAATATTAAAATACGATATGCTGCTCTAAGTGAATATATTCGTAAGCGTAAAACTGCTCCTAACGCATATTCTCGCGAGTGAAGATTTAGTGCGCATAGAGCAAGCAGTGTGTAAACCGCTATGCGCAGCGAAAGGGTTAAAGAAAGGATTTTACCAGAAATGCGTTATAGGAAAAGAAATCTGATGACTGAACTAGGATACGAACCCAGATCTCCTACTTCTTGGGCAGTTGTTCTACCGATCGAAAGCAGAAAATCTGGGAGATCTAATCTTTAACTTTGTTTTTTATATTAAAAGGAAAAACTTATAAGTATCAAACGTTTGTCAATTTTCTACTCCGGCTGGCGTACGAAAGGTAAACCGTAATCTGGCCCTCACTATACCTATTTTTCATCAAACGAAAAACGAAACGAAAGAAACGAAAAAAACTTGTACTAATTATTACCAAAAAAATGTAAAAAAAATTCAAAAACATCAACTTTTTCACAACCTTAAAATTTTGGACCAAATTTTAAAAAAATCTTCCAGACTTTATTTATACAGATTTTTAAGACAAATGTTAAATAATAGTAATTAAAAGTACCTATTTTTCATCAAACGAATCCAATTTGTTCTAATTATTACCAAAGAAATTTTAAAAAAATTCAAAGATATCAACAATTTTTACCCACCCTTCAAATTTTTGACCAAATTTAAAAAATCCTTCCGATTTTATTTATACAGATTTTGAAGAGAAATTTTAACTAGTAGTGAAAGTGTCTAATTTTCATTAAAACAATCCAATTTCTTCTAATTTTTACCAAAAAAATTAAAAAAAAAATTTGAAAAACATCAACCATTTTTTCCTAACCTTCGAATTTTTTCAAATTTAAAAAAGGTCGCCCACCCCTAGTCAAGAACACGGCAGCCAAAATATTCCAGCCATAACAGTAGTTATCGAAACTAAATCAGTTTTTTTGTGGATGATAGAATTAATAAATGTAATATAAAAGAAACCATCTAGTTCAAACTAGTGTAGTGTGCGATCAAATAATCATTGTTAAAAGAACCCATGAAATTTTAATTGAGGATTGTAACCTTGTGAACCTAAGAAAAGAGATCATCAATTTTTAAGTTAGGTTTAGTTTGAGAAAATTTCGAAGAAAAAAGTTCAAACAATTTGACAGATTAAACAATTTGAATTAGTTATGTTATATCTCTTGAACATTGGTAATTGTAGCAAAAAAATTTCAAGGTTATTAAAGAAAAAGAAATGTTTATTTGTTGGATAAAGACTTTAACAATAGGTATACAGCATCAAAATACCTAATTAAAGTACAAGTGATGATAAGGTAAAGTTGAAGGAAGGTTTAATTCATCCGGTTTGTAGTTGAAATTGGGAACGGAAAGGAAACAATCGGGGAAGTAGTCCCCTCCCTTTACGTTTTACGTCTTCGGGGGAGAGTAGCGCGAGAAGAAGAAAGTGTCGGCGGCGTCGGACCCCCGGAGGTGGAAGCCGCGGCAAACTAGATTATTCACAATAAACTTTCGCCGGCTATTAAATTATTTAATTTCCGCCCCCGCCCCGGTCCCGGAGCCGGGTCCCTCCTCCTTCTCCGCCGCCGTAGCGGCAGCGGCGTGCCGAAGTGTAGTTGGTAAGGTCGAGGTGTAACCTTGTTACCGCCGGCACAACTGAGTTATGGCCTTATAATGCCCCGGAATGAGAAAAAGAACCCGTCCGCGCCTTCGGCACTCGTCAGTCTCGGCCCGGCGGGCGTCGCGGCGCGTCGAAGAACCGGAAGTGACCGGAACCGAAAGTGATTACTGACTTACTCTGGAGGTTCATCGACGAGGGGAACATCGTGGCCCGGTGGACGTCTTGGACGTGGGGTCTTGCGCCCATAACGGCGCACTGGGTCGTGGCGCCCGGATGGTGTACCCCCATGGTCGATCCGGTCGTGGGGTTGTACGATCTGGACATGGAGGCCGCCGCCGCCGCCGTGTACCTGTACGCGGCCTGAGACATCTGGCTGCAAGAGGTTATGTCCCCGTAAGAACACGGCATGTTCCCGAGGGCCGTTGGGTCCATTCCCCCCTGGAGGCAGCTGGAGTCGAAGCCGGCTTGGTTCAAGTAGGAGTAATCCATCGCTCCGGTTAAATCACCTTTCTTTCGTTCTTTCGATGAACCACAAAGTTTCAAAGTCCCGCTGTTTCGATAACAGTGGACCGACTATCAGGCAGGGTCGAAATCAAATGATAAGCTTAATTCAATAACACGGCGGGCCCTCCGAGGGGTGGGTCGTTTTTCCGTGGCCAGGGGTTGCGCGGGCGTGGCCACCGACCATCGCCCCGCACCGGCCAACGGCGTCGCGGCGCGCTTCCCCGCGCGCCACCCCATTCGCCGACGCCGGTGACGTCGCCGTCGCGATGCCTCGTGCACACCGCGCGACGTCGACCGTCGCCGGCCGCTACCCCCCAGAAGAGAGGAAATATTAAAATTCGCCACCGAATTTAATTCCCTACGCCGGATCTGCTTTCTTTCTTCGCGGAACCAACCCCGGATCCACAACATCACCGACGCCACCTGTGGACGGCCTACTACTCTAAATATTCAACCAGTTTTCACGCCAACTCCATACCAGACGTACCGACTTGTTGCTTTTTAACCCTGCCAATAACTAATACCTATGACAAATCGATTCTACCCTCTATCCCAATATTCATACAAAAACTATACCGGCACTTTAATAAACTTCAAATTCCATTTTGAACTTAATTGAGTCTAACCTGTATTTAAAATATATGGTTTTTGGGTTTATTTATTATACAATTATCATAGATTTTCAGATTAAAAATCTAAAAAGAATTTATTTTTATTAATATGTTCTATCAGAAATTCCTCAAAAAAAAAAAATTTTTTTTCAATACTTATTATTTTGTAATAATACCAATTCATTAAAAAAACAACCTCTAACATGTCATTATTTAATATATTTTCTTACTTAAAGTTAGTTACACTTTGAAGCTTTAGGCATACAATGCCACCGCTTCAATATTTTTCATTATTTTAAGTTGAATACACTTTAAGCTAACGTATAAAACATCAGATAAACATCAAAATTTTACATTTACTCATCAACTCTAATCTTTAAAACTGTGAAAATGACGAAATTCAAAAAAAATAATTGACAAATTTTAGAAGTGTCAACTTACAAAATTTAGATTAAATTCTTGTACTCAAGACACATTTTATTGAATATACGACACCCACCTATAATAATACATGGCATGTCATTGTATGTATTTCAAATAAAATAAATCGATACGTTGTTTGAAGTCAAACGGGTTGGATATCCCGGGTGAATCACGTTCTCTCCGGGATATGACGGGATGCGACCGAGGAGAGGTCCTGGAGGGAGCGACAACAACAGGCGTCCCGCTTAAAAATCAAGGAGCGGCGGTCGCAGCGCGGCCCGCGCCGAATATTGAATTAGAATCGTACGTACCGGGCGCCCCCCTAAATAATTGGATATCCAGACATCAATTTGCGATCCCCGAGGAGATTGGCCCGTTATGTCCGCAGTGTATGGCTCGCGACGACGACGTCGGCCCCGGCGTTCTCGCTCCGGGCGCTCGCTCTGCCATATTTACGATGGGAAGGACGTCTCGGCCTCGGTCGCACCAAAGGAATTCCCCAGTGTCACCCCGGGAGCTTTTCCTCCCTTCAAACCCTATGTCTCTCTCTTCGTCCAATCTACTCCCCAACCTCATACAGGAAAAACTAAGATCTCAACCTTAAAAAGTTTTCACGTAAAAAAAATATGACAAAACGTTAACAAATTTGTTAACCCTTCTCCGATACAATCAAATCGGAAACAAGCAAACAACGCAAACAAGTGTCTAAGGTTACAAAGGAGAGTCGTCCTCTCATTCAAAACCCACTCGATTCCGATTACTCGGGGTTGGATTTATTGATGCCTCGCCATTAACAATAGTTCATCAGATATGATCGGGAGTGTGGTCGCGTGTCGCGGCACGTGCGACTCTTGGCCCCGATCGTCTAAGCGGGCGTCGAGCGGCGGGTTAATCACAGTTGGCGGCGTCGGAGCGAGTCCGATATGATCGAACGGGGGCGGCGCTGACAGTAGTCGCTCACTTGTCGATTCGATCAATTGGCGTTGACGACGGCGCCGGAAAAACAACTGCGGAAAGCGCGATGGGCGTCCGCGTTAATTCTGATCTAGTTGGCCGCGATTATGAATTGTGCATCGTTGTCAAAGCGGCGTGGCGCTGTTTGCGACGCGAGCGCCGAGTTCCAAAACGGCGAGGCTTATTAAAAGCGGAATGTCGCGCCCGGTTACCCTCAAACTCGTTCGTCTGTTTATCGTCGGCCCGTTTATTCGATTAAGGGGCGCGTCCGTTCCGAATTAACGCGACGAAATAATTAACCCGTAAATGAGGACCCGTTATACCGACCGATAAATATTTGTCACTCTGATGAACGTTCTTTTTATTAGACGAAATGTTACATCAATAACTATCCAACTAAATCCAGCTATCTACTTACTGTTAGTTACTATTGCGGCCATACAATTTTGGCTGTCAATAGACATACTTGTAAAATAGGCTTTAGAATCTTTTCAGCACATTGTTTTAAATGTTAATAACTTTAACAAACAAAAGATGAACTACACGATTTTTGTTAATGTTAAGAACATAGTGGCCAAAATTTTATTCCGGTAATATTAGGAAGAAGACTACTATAGTCTCCATATAGGACACTTTGAACTTGACATTAAGAGTTTTATTCATGCAAATGATTTCTAACAGTTTCTGATTTTTTCAGCCAATGAAATTGTTTAATTTTGAACAATTCACATGACAGGAAAAGAACCCTAAATCTTGATTGGATGAAAAAATTAGAAACTATTGGAAATCGCCTGCACGAACAAAGCTAATATGTTCTTGTGCGAAAGCAAGTCTATGACTTTTGTGAGCTACAATAAGCAAAGGTTTTGTAACTGTGCTTCAAACTTTTAAACCACTTCCCCTTAACTTTCGTCGAGCAGTGGAAACGCAAAATGTTATTTGTTGAATTTACTGAAGGCTTCTTTGGTGCATTATAGTGGTTTACTTTCGATTTTACAATGCATTTTTCATGACAAAGCGATTTTGTCTGGCTGTTGGGTTCCTTTTAGCATCTCTACCGAACCGTCGATGATAAGAGCCGGTTACAAGAAATATATATTCTTTGCACAGTCGAACATTGAATTGTTCTGCCACATTCCATTGAATTAATCCATTTTCCAGCGCTGTCAAATTCGATTTTCAATTTTGAGTTGTTGAAAGAGGCTAGAAGTCTTGCTTCAAAATGCCAACTTCCTTTATTCGATGTGTGTAGTATAGTTGAGTATATTGCTCAATTCTTAAATTTGTACGCTCTAAGTGCTTAGCTAAAGTTGTAAATTTTGTATTATACACAGAAAATTTGTTTATGATTTTACATCAAATGGTCTTTAATTACAAAATTTATTAGTAAAACACTTATATTTTAACACTTTTATTTAAAAAGTGCTACCAATGATAATGAGTTAGGTAAAAAACAGGAAAAACTGTAGATTTAAGGATGATTATCTTTAAAAACTCGCTTCCTCATCATTCCAGACCAGCACCATACCGTTTACATAAAATATTTTAGAATATTAAATGAATCAATATTTATACACTTTTTGTTCCATTTACATACCATTTTCTCTGATTTTATTTTTTCAATATTTAGAATCGTAAAATCGTTGAATAGGTAGGTGGTTGTTATTTTAAGCTACTAATTACAACGGGATGCGTTAAAATACTCAATCAATATTCTCATTTGATTCTTTTTTTACCTGAAAAGAGGAGAAAAGTTAGTTATAAGCAGGATAAACATTATCACCAATACTGACTTTATACGAAAAAGTACAGCATCTACAGATAATTATAAAACTGAGGATATACATAATTCCGTGAAAGCATGTTATATTGAGTCGATTTGAGTCAATAATTAAAATTCTCAATTTTATAGTTTTCTACAGATTAGCACTTTTCTTTATGAAGGCAGAGTAATGATAAGAAATTTAAAAAATGGAAAATGTGGTTCCAATGTAAAAGTAAACCTGTTATGTTAAGAGATTGTTATTGGATTTTAAGAAAAAATATGATAAATGTTATATCGGATGTTCATTTAAATTCATGCTTAGTGACTTATGGATGGTACTAGCGTCTTTGTCGTATAAATATTCTATTCATTTCTAAGCCTTCATTCAACAGATATTCAACGCATATAGCACGAATTTAAATGAACGTATAGGTGTTATGCATGAAGGAAAATCTAATCTCTGATCTTAATGCCCAAAGCTATATCTTGGCTGTTTGTGTTCGAATTTTCATGAGCCAAGTACCCAATGAAATGTTTTAATAAATAGCACATTTCGGAGATAATTTCATTTTTTTTTTTTTCAGCATCATCTTCGATTTTAACCGACAATGATATCTGTTTTTCAAATTATCAGGCATATTTTTCTTTATGTTATTTAAAATAATAAAATGTTCTTCGAATCATAGTATTCGTCGAAACACTTCATTTTGTAACTGACTTCTTTTTATGGCATGGAGGAATCATAGCCCATCAGCCACAGTTAACATTAAATTAACCCAAAATTACCTTAAAATATGCTAATACAGAACTTAAACTAACTAAAAAACTTAAACAAAGTAAATCGATAGACCGGCACGGCATCATTTAAAAACTTATACACAATAGAAAAACTCTAATGGAATTATAAGAAAAACCGCAAGCCAACAAAGACTCCAAGAAGGAACGATGTTTACTATGAATCGCGCAGTTAAATAGCAAATGGTTAAGGTCTCCTACTTCAGCTCCACACCTGCAATCTGGAGACGACACGATCTTCAATTCGTAGAGGTGGGATGGGAAGCGACAATGGCCATACTTCAATCCGCGTTATTATGCATCATTTCTGCATTATCTGCGTGGCACAACCGGGTGAATAATGCATATTGTGTGATTCTATTATCATAAAAGTTCCTAGCGGCTGTTCCAAACTTCGTGAATTTCTTTCTCCTTGCCAATTGATAGCACTTCCGATGCCGATAAGCCACCACCAATACGTTTGCCATCCTCTGATGCTTCCTTAGCCAAAAAGTCCACTTATTCATTATGCAGAATACCGGCATGGCCCTTCACCCACACAAAACGGCAAAAATCACCTTGGTTGATCAGAAAGGCGTGACTCTCAAGGATGTCTACTATCTACGGATGGTGCTTGGCAAAGTATTTCCTGTTTCTTGACGCTAACAGTACACTTTTTGAATCCCAAACAGTCGTGATGCTTTTGCGACTAATGGAAATTCCGTATCTCAAGGTTGCACCTAACTTCCGAACAGAAATAACGAATATAAGGCTTTGGAAATTTTTTGTACGACACATTTTTTATTTCTATAGCATTTTTTCAATTTGTTGACCGCTATTGTTATAATGAAACTAAATGAAGACCACAGGTAAAAAAGGCGCTTTGTTATTTTTTCATAAAATTAAGACATTGATGTCATCTGTTAGAAAATTTACAAATCTTTGACCTTATTCAATCGTTCATGCTATAAGTACACTCAGTCAGAAGTTATTTCACTTTATAATGTTATCGTACAAACTAAAAAGCCACCACATCAACGTAGTAGTGGATAAGAAGATCTTCATTTGGCTTTTTTGTTAAAGTTCAATAAAGATGATAAGAAACGTAAAAACTACGTTTGTATATTATTTGCCACTATTCATCAAAAACAAATAAAAGTATGAAGTTCTTAATATTTTAACACTTTGCTGACCAGTGACGAGTTAACTCGATTTTTCATACCCAAACATTGCTGACCAGTGACAAGTTAAGTCGTGACTGTACTCGTCACAGCCGGCGACATGTCACAGTTCCTATGTAAAATTCCCGGTCAACAAAGTGTTAAAACAGATTTTCTAAAAATCACGTTTTCTTATACAGCGCTTTCTTTACCTATAATCTTCAATTTATTTCATGATAAATTTTAAATAAGTAAAGTATAGCAAAATATTATTAAACCTAACAGCACAAATTTATATTTCAAACTCGATTAATTTAAAATGACTTCCAACCCAAGCAAAACCTTATTTCTAGTTCCAATTCAAAATCATTTAAAAGGGATGAAACCTACATCTAATTTGTTTTATTTATAAGAAATCAGTACAAAGCATTCAATCACAAAACCAAAGGTTTATATTTGTTAGCTGTCATTATTATAATGATAACTTATTTTATGATAAATTTCGTCAATAAAATAAAAAATCAATTTTACAAACGACATCGAATTTGTGTTTCCAAACTTAATTCTTAATAATTTCCAACCTAATCCTAATATCAATTCTAATTGAAAAACGTTTAAAAGAAATTAAACCAACTCCTATGAGTTGTTTAATTCTTAAAAATGTAGTTAAATAAATGAAACGTTGAGCTTCTACTGAAGAGATTTTTTAGCACTTGATTACCAGGTTTCAATCTAATTATAGATCGTCATCAAGTTGATTCCTGAACACGAATTGGAAAAGAAATTGCAATCAACATATAAGCAATTAAGTAACTAATTTTTTTAAATTTTTGCCATTCTTCAAAAGTCGGTTTTAAAGTTTTGCTATATGGATTTTTATAGAAAGGCGGACTTCAGGAAGCCTTTTTTGAGGGAGCCGATATTTGGGCAGTTTACCCTACTATTTATAGTAATATAAAATGTAAAAATATGTATACTATTTATTAAAAATTTTAATTAGATACTTAATTTTAATATGGTGATTGTAATTTTGTCCCGATTCTTGTTTAGGAATTGATCATCTATTATAGGTTCTAAATCTGGTAATCAACTCTCTTCGATAGACACTCTACGTTTCATGTATTTGTCATTTCAACTAAAGAATACAATCGTTTATATCAACCTTAAAAACATACTTTTTTCCTGTTATTTAATTAATAAAATAATAAAACATAGCCTTCGATTTAAATACATAAATAAATTTACACAGTACTAACTAACAAAACGTTCGGCAAACATAAAGCCCTCACGTCGCCTTCGTCTTCGTATCGTAGCTAAAAGCTCGAGCGTCGTTTTACTCGGCGCTCTCTCTGTTTTGAAGTCTGCGCAAGTGGCAATCTGTACTAATACGTAGGAAGGAACAGGCTAGAAATGAGCCTCGAGTTTGCAAGAGGGCAGATTCCGAGACAAATATCCCCCCGAAATAAGAACAAGGAAGAGACTGATTGTCCTCATTGCCGTGGGACAGGAGTCCATCTCCTTCTCGGATTGCGAAGTTTCAGGACAATAGCTCATTCCACCCCAGTCTGTATATTTTATTTTACGTTTTAGTATTTTCTTTTTAAATTAATAAATAAAATTTTATTATAAATTGATTAATAGTGTTCATATAAACAGAAATAAAAAATAAATTGGGAGTTTGGTAAAAATATTTTTGGGATTTTTTAAGAAACCTTGGTGGAAAGAAGTTATATCCTTTTCTGATCACCTCGTACCCAGGTCCTGATCCTGGCTCGCGGCAATTTGTCCAAGGAGCGGCTTCCGGAAAGGCTCCACCTCTAAGATTCATCCACCGGTTCCCTCGGGACCTTCCTAACTATGGCCGCTCTATAATAAACATCTATCACCCTGTTTACTTTTGACTTCTTGTCGCATTGACAAAACTTGGATTTTTTTTTCCAAAAACACCAACAAAAACTTCTAAAACTTACACAACCTAAACTACCAAACAAAAAAAAATCTTAACAAATTTATCACCCACTTATTTTTATTTTACTACTATAAAAAAAAAGTATACATTAAGATCTCTTTTTACGCATATGAACCGGTTTAGCATACATTTTTCCACTTCTCGTCGTCTTGTAAATAATTTCAGACACACCAGATGCATTAGATATAGTTTCTAGATCGCTAACTTGACAAACAATCCTTTTTCGTGAACGACCACAACGACGAGAAGTCCCTCTCAAAGGAATATCACTTCGTTGAATACTTAAAATGTTAGAATTCAACGAAGAAGTTGATATAATCGATGGTCCGCTTGAATAAATTATTTCCCTTGGACTTAAAATTGTTTTGATGGTAACATCACTCTTAGATTTTGGAATTGATTGATTTTCAAGTGATGGTCTTTTTAAATTTGGCTCGTAATTTGGATTAAAAGTATATGTACTCAAATTATAATCGTAATAACGTTTATCTGGTTGATTAATTTCACTTTCATCAGATGCTATAGAAGCTATGTATTTTAATGCTTTTTCTTTTGATGGTTTATCTTTAATTAAATTCTTTAATAACCAACATTTTTTTATGGTAAAAGAACTTTTAGTTTTTAACTTAGATGCTCTAAAAATAATTTTAAAAAAATTACTTTTTAATTAAAAAATTAATAAATAAAAAATTATTAAACCTTTCTTTTACTGGTACACGAATACGTAAACGTGTTGATTTCTTTACAATCAAAACACCTTTCTTCCAATACTTCATCGCGTAATATAATCCAGCTATGAAAATGTAAATGTAAAAGATTGGTCTTAAAACTGGATAATTGTACAATAGATTAACTGATTTGCAAGCTACTTGTAATCGTGGCTAAAAAAACATAAGGATAGAAATGTATATTAGTAACAAAATTAAAAAAAAAATAAATACCTCAGAACTTCGATATCGATCGATAAGTCTTCTTAAAACGATCGTAAAAACTGCTAATGGGATATTAACAGTGCTTGAAATTAACATATTATTTCGATGAGCATCCTTTTTTGTGTCTTTACGACGCAGACATCCCCAATTAATTTAGTTTTAGATTTTTTTTGTGGTTAAATGAAACTGACTTTTTTAATTTGAGACGTTTGAATGACATTTTTATAAAATTAGGTATAATTTTTTAGTCAGAAGTCAGATTTTTTGATTGAGTTGGGTTAAAATTAAGTTATAAATTAATAGAGAGGTAAAGAATTCAAAGTTATTTTCAAGATTTAAAAGTAAATAAATCGCTGACATTTAGGGACATCTATGAAATAGGAGGTCCTTTCAAATAATGAAAGGAAATTATAAAATGCTAGGATTTAGAGGCCTCTATAGGTGAGAGGTTGAATTTGTGCACTAATAGAAATGAATTAACAATATTAATGAACAGAGTAAAAATTAGACTAAAATTTCAAGATTTCCTTTTAAATTTAGAAATAAGTAAATTTTTGATATTTGTGGATGTCTGTAGAATGGAAGCTAATTTCAAAATAAGGGATGAAAATCGTAAGATAAGGTCAAATTTTGGCCATCTACCTAAAACTGGCATTCGATTTTTCCTGTATAGGTTTCTAAAGAATGGTGGACTTTAGGAAGCAGTTTTTGGGAACCTAGATTTGGGTTTACCTTATCAGTTTACCTTATAAGGACTTTCAGGCCTTTATAAGTCAGATGTTGATCTTTGTACTAGTAGATTTAAATTATCAATTAGACCACATTATGCAATAACGAACCAACCAAAAGTTTTTAAGAAATTATATTATTTCTAGTATCAGTAAACAAATTCATGGTATTTCAATTTGCAAGAATGGACTAACGATAAAACTTTAAGTTGGATGGTTATTAAACAAGAAAAATTTTATTGTAGAAAAATCAGCACTTGATTTTAAAATTTTCAATAAAGCACCTAGGTTTAAGGTATTGTAACGAGAGGTTAAGTCCGGTCGCGAAGATGCGCCGTGAAACGCGACAAAGCGCGATTGACCGACGGAGCCCTGGAAGGTATCGCCGTGGGGGGATCCTATAAAAAGAAAAAATCATAATTATAAGTTAGTTAAGTAATAAGTTAAGTATGATACCGTGCTTACTCCAGCAATAAATGTAATACGTCTTCCAACCTTGTGTTGATGATTGCTGCCCCTACATATCCTACCCTCTGAGGAAACCCCCAATACACTACAAGGGCGTAAAAAATGATGGAGGCAACGCCGAAATACTAATCAACTAAGAAATCAAGAAATAAAATTAGTTCAGTAGAAGCTACACATGCCGGTAACAACACACGGAAAACAACAAGAAAAACCAGGCAGATCAAAAGGGACTGATCCACCACAGGAAGACGAAGAACTAGAAGAAGAAGAAGAGCAAGAAGTAGAACCAGAAGAAGCGGAAGAAGAAGAACAGCACCGAGAAAAATGATTCCAGCGGCACAACCTAAACCTTTAGAAGGAAAGAGTAATGAAAACGTCGATGAATTCATTAAAATGTATAAAAGAGTTTCGAGGGCGAATAGATGGACCGAAGCAACACAAATATTACACTTACCATGTTACCTACAAGAAGCTCGATTGGTATGAAACCATCGAAGATAACGGTCAAATGATCGAACAAATCCTAAACGGCTTAAAAAGAACGTTTTGAAGAGCACTCCAAGACGAAGAGCTACAATTCAAATTGGCCACCAGAAAACAAAGAAGCCATGAAAACCTTTGGGTGTATTACCACGAGGTCCTAAAGTTATGCTATCAAGTGAATCCCGAAATGACTGAAGAAGAAAAAATAAAGAACGTGTTAAAGGGACTTCAACCAGAGATACTGGAAAAAGTAAGTCTTATGGAAAATGGAAGCTTGGAGGATTTGCAGCAGAACCTGAGGCGAGTGGAAATAATAGCGTTCCTGTTGGGCCGATCAGGAAATCGTCCATCAACCAACCGAGACAACCGAAATAGAGAAGTAGAAGATCTTCGCGACCGGATTTAACCTCTCATTACAATATAGATTTCGCTACATTGGCGAAATGAGATTCAATGAATCTTTGTTCATTGTTGCAAAACTCAATGCTGAAAATCGACGATTTTTTGGAAGAATATATAAGATTTATCAAATTAACAATCGATTTTTCTAATAACTACTCTATTTTAAATAAAAATTCATTAAAATTGATATAGCAAATTTATTCGAGGATGTATATGCTTTCGATCTTATTTTATTGATAAACATTATTTCCACCAACTAACTACGAGTTTCAAACAATTTTCTCCAATAGTTACAATACCACCGTTTTCACTATTACGAGCCTAACTTCAAGTTTATAATTGAATAAAACAAATTTTAAAATCGAATTTCAACAGATAAGAAATTTTATCAATCTTTTAGTTATTGCGAGGTTTAGGTAAAAGGGAAAAAATCTGGTAGATGATTTTGGAAATAAAAAATCCATAGGGGATAGGTGTGCGAGATGATCCATTGAGGTTAGATGATCCTTTTAAATTATAACGAAATCCTTAACGTCAATCTTCTTGTTTTCAGTAGCACATTGTACTTCCCGATAGTTCTTCGCACCTATCAAATCGTAATGGCGGTATGAGTAACGAGTAAATTTTTGCGCAAAAAAATGTGAAGTTGAGGTAACTTCTGTTGAAGGGTATTAATTGCATAGATTGTGCTAGAAGTTTCTTCGCAAATGTTTTGTTTAGTTTTCTGGACTGTATGGCAACAATAGAACGCATACAGGTTACGTGATGGAATAAAATACGATTATGGTAAATTTAGGGCGAGATGATTATGTTGTTCTTGTACGAGATGATTCGTGCGGATCATCTTGTACCAACCCGATAATTAACAAAAAGCTTTTAATGTATGACTTTATCGTTAAAGCACTGGATGCTGTAAAAGATGGTGTGCCATATAGAACGGCAGGTAAACAGTTTGCAGTGTATTTTTGTTTAGTATTTTAAGTTAATTAAAATTATCATTTAACTTAACATTTTCTTACTGTCTAACACTGGCTGTCAAATCTTCGATTGATCTCTTACGTAAAATTCTTGTTAGTAATAAAAAATATAAGGATTATTTTACTTAAAGTTCAGTAACTGTTATTTTCTTTGCCCAAGATCACATAAACAAAGATGTCATTAACTGTAAGAACTCTAAGATCATTTAAGTCTACCAAAACATTTCCAAAATATAGCTAAGATTATCCCCAGGAGTATCTAAGATGATCCTTTTTGGTAAGGTTTTGAAAATATTACAATTAATCAATGTACGCAGGGTAGGCAAGGTAGACAGATAAATTTACTACCCTTAAATGTTTTTACATCTGGATTTATTTCAATATCGTACACACTACGATCATTCGTTTTTAATGGAGTCATCTCCTACCTCTTCTACCTCTACCTCTTCTCCTACCTATTTATGTAATAAACACCTCAAAGTAAGTGGTCAGTTGACAGGCTATAAATTTTACATTTAAGTATTGTTTCTTAGGAATTGGTAAACGTATGATCCAACTAATCCTTGAATAGATAGTCTCCTAAAGGACGTGTATAGTGTTTCTTAGCTATCAAACGAGACTTGGTAAGATGAAGGTCTTCAAAGTATCTAGAGTTAATTTTGACAACCTTCATCCTACGTAATATTTGCCTCAGTATGAGGATTAAAAAAACCAATCATTAGGAACACCCAAAGCCTTAAAGGCCTCAAAGCCGAGTTTATTTAAAGGGGAGTTCGCAGTTTAATTTATCAGATTTTTCAGGTTCTGAAGAACTTGTTCGCGATAATATGTTGGATATGCTGCAAGAAAGTACTCAACTTTTGCGATCAGGTACTTTTCTGAGTTTGAGTTTTCCTCAATTTAGACTGAAGTTTTATACTAAAAAAATTAAAGTATCAATTAATAAAATAATAAAAATCTAAAAATTTGTTACTTCAAGATTTCAAAATAAATATGTTTTTGAAATGTAAGGACATCTATGAAATAGAAGTTAATTTTAGATAAGGAAAGGAAATTGTAAAATACAAGGATTTAGAAGCCTCTATAAGTGAGAGGTTGAACTTTTATACAATCGATAAAGTTGTATTTCTAGATTTTCTTTTAAGGTTAAAGGTCGCAAATGTAACATAAAAATAAATAAACATAACCCTAAAAATTTCATAACCATATGTTTACCAAATGTTAACTTTTAAATTTTTTAAAGTGAAAAGGTAAGTTCTCTTGAAATTATCTTCACTTATATCCAATTTGTAATTCAATTTTATTCTTTTAACACATAATTTCTTATAAAATTGGAGCTTTATCTTACGAAATAACACAATAAAAACACTCTCAATAACAATAAACATTCAAATTAAAAACAAATCAAACGAACAATAACATTTTTAAAGATTTAGACAAATCCATGCAATTTTCCTTTGTGATTACTTCACCCGTAAGTGTGTTTTTTAAAAATTCCTCTAACAACCTTCATCTGGTTTGGACCTGACGCAAGAATAATGTGTTCCCGGTTCATATCGCCCAGTTTCACTTTGTTCGCATTACTATTAAGATTGTTTTTCAAATTAAACCCGAAAATACCTTCATGTTCGTAAACTAAGAGTGACCCAGAGTGAGTAAGAACGTAAAGAATTAATTCTTTAGATGGTAAGATTGAGAATTCGACTTGACGCGGGGAATTTGTGTTGATTGATTGGTAGGAGACGAACATTTCTAAATTTGGGTGAAACCTTAAAAAGCAAATAAATAAATTTTATTTTATCAAAAAATTTTTTGATAAAATAAAAATTACAAAATTAAAATTTTTATTTTTTATCAAATTAAAATTAAATTAAAAATTACCATTTGATTTGAACTGAACCAGAATAAATAGCACCTTCAATACTGCTTGAAGCTATGGCTAAATAATGAGCGTTTTTAAACGAAATAGCTGTTATACTACATGGTGAAGCTACGTAAATATGTTGTATAGGACCAAATCGGCCAAAATGTTTATTATATTGCCATATGGTTACGTAATTTTCGGTTTCTTGTGGGCTGGATGTTATTATAAAAGTTTCTCCGTTCATTACAAGTGATGAAGCCTATAAAAAATTATCTATTAAAAAAAATGTTGGTAGAAATTAAAATTAAACCTTACCTGGTTAATTGGTGCAAAAGTTTGTATTAATCTAAATGTGTCTTTTTCTTTGCAATATAATTGAGGGTTGAAATCCGAAGTGAAAAGACTACAATAAATATTTTTTTCGACTATTTTAAAATTGTGTATCGAGTTTGTGTTGTTTATATTTAATTTTTCAACTAGTTCAAAAGCATTTTCTTCGGTTAATTCACTTATATACCCTTTAATTTAATAAAAGTTAAATGTTTACATGTTTACTTCTTCAAAAAGAAAAATGATTTACTCACCAAATAGATTATCTTCAACATACAAACAACTCTTATCATCGTTAATAATTTTTTCGATGAAGACAATATTTTCAATGTTTGGTATCACACCTTCTAAAAAATTAAGAGTACAATTAATAATATAAAGGATAAAAGATTAAAAATAAAATTTGTAGTAATTGAAGGGTTTGATGCAAAACCCCTGAATGTGGTTTTTATCACATCCCTTTATAGTTGTATTTTCTCTTAAGGCATTGACCTGTTAATTTTTTACTTCAAATGATTACAAATAATATCCAACCTAGTTATTAAATTAGACTAAAATGAAAATTAAAAAAAGAAAAAAAATGAAGTTGACTCGTTATTGCATCATTCCCCCAATTACTACTAAAAAATTAAAAATGATGAAGATAATTGCACTGTTCAGCGAAAGGTGTCTCATGCGTCATTACTTGTTACCACTTTCTCGACGTAAATCAAATATTTTTTTTAAATCTAATTGTACATGATAGAAAGAGATAAAAACTGAAAATGTTGGTCTAGGATACCACAATTAATTAATGGCGCATGAGACATCTTTCGCCGAACAGTACATAAGTAATTTTTAGTAGTAGTAATTCTATAAATTTCGGCGTTTGATATTTGAGATTATAATTGTGTCAACTTTGATGTTTTAGGCTGACTTTTACCAACCTCCTGTTAACTTAACCAGCGGTTTAATTTCAATTTCAACTTATGCGATTGGCTACTTTGCCAATAACCATGGTAATAAACCGCTGGTTACATTAACCGGAGATTGGTAAAAGTCAGGCTTAATGGTATAATAATGCCTCGTTTGACTTTTAAGGTCATAATTGTGCGAATTTTATAGTATAGGTTCATAGTTATCAATAGTTGGAATATGTGGTTTGTACTATAGCATTACAAGGCTATATAAAGTGCTGCCATCCGACCTATTTTATTTGAAACAGAGGGAATGAATAAATCTTTAGCTAGGGTGACCATATTTCTTAACTTCTACTGTTTTACACATGCAACGCATGTAAAGGTCGCCTAAATTGGACACCTTTACAGGGAGACTCCTGTTTCTATAAGAGACAAAGAAAAATTGATATCGGTGTCTGATGCTCGATTTTTATAAGAAATTGAATGGTCAAGACGACATAATGATATCTCTTACGATTCTAGAGATACAGGCTGTTCTTCGAAAAAGTGCATTTTTCTCATTAATATTTCCTTTTCAAAAATATAACTCATGATATTTTGCTCAAGTCAAATTTGTTATAAAGAAATACGTTATCTCTCAATGTGAGTTGCACTAAGAACGTAACTTTAACAATACCGTAAAAAATAACGTACAGTCGGTAATTCACAAAAGTGCCTGTTCTTCTTGTCGATAATAATACGCTATTCATTGCAAAAGTCACAAATCAATCACAAATTTAATAATAAAATTGCGAATGCTGTACGTTTGCTGTATTATAACCCGAAATGGAGCTACACCATGAAGAGAAATATGAAAAACTAGTCGGTGCAGCTCCATTTCAGGTTATAGTACATGTGCGTATGCTGAACTCCGTATCATACTGCTATACAATACATCAAAATTGCATACGTCTGCCCACCCTACTTTAGCTCCTCTAGTTTCAGGTCGTTTCAAAAGGGAAATGTGTATCTGATCGTGAATAATGTAAAGTAAAGTGTATTTTCAACACTTTCAATAACGTTGACCGACTATACTATTTAAAACCAACAGATTTTAAAGACATTATTTGTATTTGAAGTCGTATATTAACTCTAGCTCTGGCGGATGAGCTCTAATTCTAGCTCATCTGTAATCCACCCGCGTGCGCAATCGAATGGCTACTCCTATGTCAAATAACTAATTACCCTTATCTATAGATCTATCCATAGGTTTGAACTAAGAATGCCCCGAATAAACTAACAAATAGGTATACAGATCCGTAACATACAGACAGACCTATCACCTAACCAGACATGAGAATCCCCTTACAAACCAACACATAGACAGACTGTACGAGTATCATCAATTCCAGTCCCTACTATAAGTTGATCCTAAGGCTCACCATGGAAAGAAGGATGCAAGATAAAAGTTCTTCCCCGTAACTTTATTGAATAGGTCCAACTGGAGTACAGTAGAAGGGAAAACCGGAGTATTGTCCGGGTCTCCTTAATGCAAAGGTCTTGCGGACCAAAACACTGTCGAAAAGAGGTCCAGCACACCTCGCTACTTTAACTCCTTCACCCGGACTTTTGACTCTCTTTCGAGTTTTGCAGCAGGGGTGAAAAGGGTTAACTCTCAAACTACAAAATCAACATAGCATTATCATCCTTAAAACAAAGTACATAATGTGGGTATCTTGCATTTAATAATTTTGGCTATTTATGAAAAAAGTTAAAAGAAGTGAATTATTGTCAATGAAAAATTAGAAAATCTAAAAATTAAAAAGTAAATTGATTTTAGAATAATGAAAAAATAGACATTTATCTCTAATTAAGAAATTTTTTGAATTTGCTACAATGAAAATAAGAAAAATTAAGTTCAAGTGAGTTTTAACGGAGAGTAACAGTATAAATTTTGATTCAAGGACTATAATGCAAAGTCGATTTGGTGGTTTGAAAATGAACCGTTTTCGCTACTACTGTTAAACTCAGAAAAAGGGCTAAAAGTCTTGGCGAAAGGCTTAAAGTAGCAAGGTGGATCTTTTTTCGGCGGTGTTTTAGCCTGCAAGACCCTTGCATTAAGGAGGACCGAACAGTACTCCTGTTCTCCCTTCTACTGTACTCCAGTTGGGCTTATTTGATAAAGTTACGGGAAAGAACCTCGATCTAGCATCCTTCTTTCCATGGTAAGGCTTAGGATTAAGTTATAGTACATAAAGATCTGTGAGCTTCCGTAGATCTACCCGAGGATCCTCATGACAGGTCTTTCTGTGTGAAAAAAATTTAAAAGTATTTAGTAAAAATGTAGATGATGTCCTCTTATTTAATCAAAACAAATCTACCAACATATTGATAGACACACAGTCTATAGAGTAGTTGTTATAAGATTGTCCAACTCCCTATCCTTCCTATATTGCAAGCATAATTTCCCCTCACATACCCAATTTTATTAGTGGTTTATATCAACCACACACATTTTAGCTTATAAATTTGTCATTATTTTTAATTTTCGTAGATGATATCACTTCTTTTTCTCACTACCTAAGAACTTAACTATTAAAAGTTAAATTTTATTATCTCAAATATGGTACAATTACTACCAAAAAAATTAAAAAATATTAGTCAAAATGTAAATAAAACCCTCTTAATTAAAACAAACCTAATCAATATACTCACCATGAATTAATTTAAATCCCTTTCTCGATTCATTCCAAAAATACAAATGGTAAAAATGATAATTATTAAAAGAAATAATCGTTACAAGATGACCATTAAATAAATCAGCGTAAATAACGTTGTTAAATACTTGAATTTGTTCGTAATGATGAAGATATTCTTGAAAATTTTCTAAAGAGTATTGAATCTGTCTTGTAACGTTAAGAAGTTGGGTGTAATTTTCATGGTAGTTTTCAAAATGAAACGATGTTAGATTATTTAACAAATTTGTAACGTTTACTCCATTATATAATTTTTTAAACTCCAAATTGTTGACATTTAAAGGAGAATTAAAAGTAATTTCAGAGTTTATTGTTGTACTTTCATTAAAGGAGACCTAAAAAATTTTTTTTAATTATCTCATTTTAAAAAATATTTAAAATCTTTTTTTACTATTTCGTTAATAAATGAATCAAAATCAACTCCATTTAGATATTTTATTTTTAAATCATTAAAATTAACGTTTGAATCAACTTCAAAGTTTCCTAAAATTGTTTGATTCAAATTATTTAAAAGAACAGTTTGGTTATTAAATTTTTTTCCGTTAACATTCCCAACGACACTAAAATAAACCCAAATTTAAAATTAAACTCAAATCAAAATATTTAAAATAAATATCTTACCTTAATTCCTGATTAAAATAAACATCGTTTTCAAAAATAACATTTTCCAAAGATCCACCACTTTTTAAAACACTTTCTTCAAACCATTTTATAATATTAACGTCTTGTACTAAAGAATTTTCAGAAATAATTAAATTTTTAATTGTTAAATTAGAAAATTCCTTATTTCCTATAATAACTGACTCTAAATCATATCTCATAACTTGTCTTTGTAGATCGAAATCGTTTAACAAATACTCTCCGTTTAATTCATCGATAAATATCTCATCTCCGATTAAAGTTTCGTCAAAAACTTGGATATAACCGTCTAATAAAGCTTTACTTATGATATCTTTTAATCTAACTCCTGAAATTGTGTCGTCTAAAAGCATTTCTTCAGCCGTTAAACCATCAAAGAAATTTACGCTTGTTGTAAAATCTAAATGACTTGAAATAGTTTGGTTTTTAGTTTTGCTAAAATAATTAGTTGATAAATATTCCAAATCAATTGTATTTAGTAATCCTCTAAGATTAATATCATTTTCAAATGATGCGTTTTCTAATTTAAAATAGCCGTTTAATTGAGTTGGACGGTTTTTAAACCAAACGTTGTTAATTAGTTGGATTAAAGATTTGTTATTAACGGATTCGATTGTTGGTCCTTTTGGAAAGATGGCATTTCCTGAATTAAATAATAAAAAATTAAGGTTTTTGAGTAAAAAAAATTTAAAATATACCGTTTATAATAAGATGATAATTTTTTTCTTTGGATAAAATCCCACAAATATCTTCAATGTTTAAGTCGTTTATGTTCCCTTTTAAAATTAAAGAACCATTTATAAAAACTGACGATTCAAAAGTTTTTAAGCCAGATATTTCTTGTTTTTGATCTTTATTTAAAGTTACAGCTGAATCTAAATCTAATCCAACTATATTTCCATCTAAATTAATTACATCAAGTGAAATTAAAGGTTCTTCTATAAAATAAAACAAATTTTATACAAAAATTAAAAAGAAAAATCAAAATTTTAAAAAAATTTACCAAAAGTAACATCATCAAATTCATGATCTTCATCAGTTTTAACCACATTTCTAAATAACTCTTCCAAATTAAACCCATTAAATTCTCCAATAACTTCACCTTTTCCTAAAATAGTTACGTTATTTAAATCCTCATTATTATCAAATTCATGTTCGTCGGAATCTTCCATCCAATGTTTTTCAAAAGAATCGGCTTTTATATGATTAATAAATCCACCAACTTTAATATTCTCGACGTTTAGTTCATCTATTATTAAATTATCTTCGATTATAAAATTAGTTTTGTACTGCTCGATTAAATGAGGAATATCGTTGGTGTTAAAAACGTTTTTACAATTTACGTTTTTGGCGTAAACTTTGTTAAAAGTTATATTTCCGGATAAATTAGAGTCGTTTTTGAAAGATTGTTCAAGTAAGTTTTTAAGATTTATTTCATTTAAGTTAGTTGTTATTAAATTTTCGATGTGGGATTTTTTAATTTCTATCGTATCTACTTCAATTGTGGCATTTATTTGATTATCTTGTGGGATTTCATTCCAAGATGTTTCTCCGATGTAAATATTTGAAGATGAAACACTAAAAAATGTTATTAGATTAATAAAATTATTATTTTTGAATTGTATGTGAATAAAATGGTTTCATTTTCTACTAATTTTTTTGTAATAATTAGAATAAATTTAGCATTTATTATAAAAAATAGAGTTTGTAATCTTACATTTCGACCTATGCAACGAAAACTATCGTAAGTCAAAAATGGTGATTTTTAAAAATTTGAAAAGAAAACAGAATTAATTGCTATTCTTCTATGGTGAATCCTTTCGGAATCCTCTATAAGATATCGATAGCAACCAAGTAGGAAATTTTTACCTAGAAAATTTTATTTCTTAAAATGCAATCGGTTCAAAACCTTTAAACAATTATATCTGACTCAGTTCTATCAAAAATGACTTACAATAGTTTTCGTTGCATAGGTCGATTTCTTTTTTTTATGTAAAAAAATCGTGCGATTTTTTTAGACTTTATTTATAGGAATTAAGAAAAGATTTATATTTTAAATTGAGGGTAAAATATCCATTTTTAAGGAAAAAATACGAAACAAGTTCTTAATACTTTATAAAAAAAAAATCTAAAAGTTTTTTTTACCAATCTGACTTCTAAAAAATTATCTTACTTAAAAAAATCAATGAAACAGATCATTAAAACATTAAAATTCTACCACTTTTATGAGAAGTTCTTTAAGAATTTCTCAATCACCTTTTCATCACCAGATTTTAAAAGGCAATAAACTCCATTTAAATTCAATTTTCGATTTTCTGTTTGTTTACTTTTTTTATGGATAAGGTTAGGGAGAAAAGGCGATGCTTTTGAAAACGTTGGTACTGAGCACTATGTGAGAAGATAGATATGCCGCGTTTTCACGAGTCCATGTATTATGTATTGGTCTGTGGTGTCCAGTCTTTATAGTATTGGTCTGTGCACGAGTCGATCGGAGTCGAGCGATCTGAGTTGTTCAATCAAATCGAAAGACAGCAAACGTTTACACCATGCAACTAAAGTTGAAGCAATATAAAAAATGAAAATGGCGTCAAATGAGACAGTTAGTGTGGAAGTACAAATAATTTGTACTGCATTGAAAAACGAAATAAAACGAGATATAAGAAAAAAGAAAAATAAACGACGTTGGTGGACACGACCTTGGATTTTGAGACGTGATGCCCTTGGGGCTTCTAGTCTTCTCTTAGAAGAATTACTAGCAGAAAATCCAGAGGATTACCGAAACCATCTGAGAATGGATAACGCACACGAATATCTGCTACAGAAAACCAGCCCGACTGAAATTACATGTAGTTCTGCGGTTCTTAGCTACTGGTGACAGCTATTCCTCTGTTTCTGCCTTGTATACAATTCCAAAGTGTTGGGTTGGGTACTTGGGTTTTTGTGTACTCTTGTCTACTGTCTAGTGTGCTCAATACAAGTCGAATCTTGTCGTTCAGGCTGTTTACACGTACGATTGCGGTCGTTCGATGTGCGTTCGGCGACGATCGTTCGACAAAAGTAGACTCTCTTTCTACTTCGATTGAATCGAAATGCTCGTCGCGTGACTACGCCGAAACTTGGTTTACACCTTCAATTTTATTTCAATTTGCTTACGATTCAATGATCGCTCGACTCCGATCGACTCGTGAAAACGCGGCTTTAACGCAGATGACGTTCAGGTCATGCGATCCTAATATTCTTTGTAAACAATTATTAGTTAAATCGATAGCTCGTATATAATGTAGTACAGCGTTTTTGCATTGTTGCGGGGCATCAGAGAATACCGAGCTGGCACTTCAACGAGAACAGAAATGGAATTGTTTTTGATTAGTTTGAGCTGGATGGAATGATAGTTCACATAACAAGAACATTACTGAAACGAGGATATCTTTGTACTACCTCACATAGTACTCAATAATCAATAGCAACCTTTTCAAAAACATTTATTCTTTCTATCCAATCGAATATTATGACAATTTTATTATATTCTTATTTAATTTGTTTCGTTACAACTAATAATTTCAACCTAAACGTACATCAGCTAAAATTGGCATTACTTTAGAAATAATCGAATATCAACTTAAATTAGTTTGTAATACCGGGTTTTAAGGAATTGAGCACATTGGTTGTATACCCTTTTGTTGACGAAAAAATTAGTCCTGTTTGAAAGTTAACTATAAGTGGATCCATTTCTTTTTGAATACAGTTTTATTACAGTTTGCTTTTTGGAATGAGTCATTCGATAGAGTTTAGTCTTATTGTTAGACATCTACTACTGTTTAAAACTCAAAAAAGTGATATAGAGTTATTCTACACTGCTCGCCAAAAAAACGCAACACCCAGAGGGATGGTTGTACGAACTTGAAATTTTGGTGGTATGGACAACACATGCCAGATAGTAACTGATTAAAATTTTGTCATGCTCAGTGAACTTTTTAGTGGTTGTTGGTCTGACATTTTATGTTTTAATAGGCATATTTCTTTTACAGCGTGTAGCTATATTAATGATAACTGGCAATCTAGACTTTGTCAAATCCTTCGCTTATTCCTTCACTGATATGTGTTATGTCCCGGGTTGACCGAAATCAGTCTTAAATTCATTTAACTCCTTTTAAGGAGACTTAAGGTATGGACATGCATAAAGCTTCGAATACCGTTTCGCAAAATTGCCAGAAAATTGAGTCGAAAAGGCTTTAGTATTATTTAACCATGGAGTATCTAGAACAATCAAGTCTGGAAAAGATCTAATAGAGGTGGTGGTCAGATCATGAATAAACAGTAAAAGAAATATCTTCCCCGAAAGCTTTAATTAATCCGTTTGAGATAACTAGGTCAGTGGAGGCCAGGGCCGGCGTGAGTACATGTGCAGCGTGTGCAGTTCCACATGGCCTCGCGTTTCAGTGGCCTCGCACCCCGCCTCGTTTCTGCAAGTAAGTAGTTATCGTAAACAGGGCCGCATCAGTCCCCGCATTATGTAGTGTTCGATTTTATAAAGCTGTGATCTTTTTTTTATACGTCGATTGCGCCCCATGACTTTTTTTTAGAAAGATTGAATGTTTCAAGTTTATATTGTTTCGATATGTAAACAGCCAAATCAACATTTTTACTTTGTGGGGCCCCGCAAAAAAATGCACTGGGTCGCACTAACTGGCCCTGATCGTCAAGTATACTTCTAAATATAATGATAATGAATGGCCTCGCTTTTACAGTTTGCACTTGGCCTCGCGGAATCTTGCGCCGTCCCTGGTGGAGGTTACTTGGAGGGCTGTTTGGGGAAGTCAGGCATCGATGCAAACAATTTGTCGAGGAATCCATTGCAATGGTTTAGCGTCCCATCTAAAAATTATTCAGAGTTCTTTAATGCCAGAACATTAAGTTGTCAAACTCATGTGATATAGGTTGAGGGGGCATCAGATCGAAGAATAACACCAAATCATTGTTAGCGATGAATATCGGATTTGTCTATAGCAATTTGATGATCAATAGTAGACACATCTTCTGAGACCAGAAGATCTAGAACAGACAGACTATATTTAGAATTCGCTTATGGACGTTGTTCTGTCTTAACATCTGGTGTAGTGATGGGATGAAATACAGTTTGGAAGCCGGTAATCTTAATCATCATTCAAGAAAAATCTAATTACGATCTGGTACATCAATGAAATTCCAGAGCCCATTTTGTTACCATACTTTCAAATACCTCGCAACAATGTTTTTCAACAAGATTACTCTGAAACATACTCAGTACGATTCACACTAACATTTTTAGTAAAAACAATGTCAATTTACTGCCAGAGAACACACAGTCTTCAGATTTATCTTCTGTTACACATCTATCACCAGTGAAACCGAAAACTTCACGAAATTTGGCTCCTTGTAACAGAAGTTAATTGAATGTAAGGTTGATTTCGTAGTCGCAGAACTTTATAGCAACACAAGTCAAGGATTTGACAAGGTTTAGGTTGTCGGTGATGATTAGTATAGCTACATGGTGTAAAAGAAGTATACCGCAAAAATACTAAAAACCAGACAGAAAACAACCAAAGAGTGCACGGATCGTGATCAAATTTTAATCATATACTATCTCGCTGGAACTGTAGGTTCTCGCTTAAACCTACATATCACCAAAATTTCAAGTTCGTACGCCTTTCCCTTCTGGATATTGCAGTATTCTTGGCGAACAGTTTATTTTGAAAACCTGCTTCACAAATATCCTATTTTTATTTAAAGAATATAAAATATTATCTATACCAATGATGGCGAACCTATGACTAGCGGGTCAGACACTGACCCACACAAACCTTTGAAGTGACCCACAAACAGGGCCGGATATGAGGCGATTGGAGCGATTGCGCCCAATCAGGCCCCGCGCTTGAAAGGGTCCCGCATTATGTAGTGTTCGATTTCATAAAGCTCCATGAAGTGAACATTTTATAATATAGAAAAATGTTTACTTGTGCATCATGACCTGTTTTTTAGACGTCGATTGTGCCCCATTACCTTTTTTTAAGATTCACTGTTTCAATTTGTAAACAGCCAAATCAAAATTTTTATTTAAACTTTGTGGGGGCCCAGCACTTACTGGATCTGGCCCTGCCCACAAAGCTATTTTATAATATAGAAAAATGTTGACTTGTGCATCATAACATTTTTCTTAGACGTCGATTGTGTCCCATGACTTTTTTTAAGAAAGATTCCCCGTTTCAATATGTAAACAGCCAAATCAAGATTTTTATTTAAACTTTGTGGGGGCCCAGCACTTACTGGATCCGGACCTGCCCACAAAGCTATTTTATAATGTAGAAAAATGTTGACTTGTGCATCATGATCTTTTATTTTAGACGTCGATTGTGTCCCATGACTTTTTTTTTAGAAAGATCCACTGTTTCAATATGTAAACAACCAAATCAACATTTTTAGTTAAACTTTGTGGGGGCCTATCACATAGTTTGCAAGTGATTTGAAATTAGTGACCCGTGAGGACGCACTAAAAAAATACAATCAACAAAATTTTACCCACTTCTCAAAAAGGTTCGCCATCACTGGTCTATACTTTATAAAAAAAAAATAAAGACTACTATCTTTTTACCAAAACTAAACCTCTAAAAAATTAGATTAAAATATCATCTTAACTTTATATACAGAGTGTCCCGTTTTGGTTGTCCGATGCTTTACTGGCGTATTCTCTGATTGAAAAGAAGCAAAAAAGTTTTAATGAACTTGTAAGAATTAATAAACGATTTCTTGTGTTTTAAATTGAAGCTAAAGTATTCTACATTGCTCAAGAATTTAAAGAAACATTTCTTTGAATCTGTGTAACTTTTGTTATGAAAATAATATTCATAATTTGGATGTTGAACCCCTTTTATTCTTGTACTTATTATGTATTTAAATATTATTTTTTTAATTTACCTGTCTGATGTTAATTTATTTATAAAATAATCCCCATTTAAAACTTGATCTCCAGAAATCGTCAAAACTTCCTCATTAAATTCCTCCAGATCAACTTCATTAATACGACTTATTTTTGAATTTCCATTTATATAAAGATCTGAATCAATAGTTTTATATCCAGTTATAAAACAATCTTGGTTTTTAACCAAATCATTTATTGAGATGTCGTTTATAGAAGATGTGTTTATATTATCAACCTTTAAAGAAAATAAATTTAATTAATAAATTAAAATTTAAAATTAAAAAAATATAAAAACTTACTTGAATGGTTTTAAAAATAAACGAATTATTTTCAAGTTCTTCATCAAGTTTAAAAGCACTTTCAAGATCACCAAGTCCAAAAATTAATTTATCCGACTTTATATTACTTACATTAAGATTTCTTACTTTTAAATCTTCATGAGTTATTATTACATCATTAATTATTTCTATTGAGTCTTTAATAGAAATCATTTCATCACTTGAATTTAAAATTTTAGATTGTTGAATTGAATTTTCATTTTCAAAAACCTTTTCACCAAAAACTTCTTGTACTTGATCATAATTTTTTCTTAAAATATCCAAATTTCCATCAATTACTTTTATATCATTTAAGTTATCAACAACCTCCAATTCGTTTATTTCAACGTCATCAAAATCGATTGATTCTAATTTATATTCACCATCAATAATATTAATAAGTTGGTTGAAAATCGAATTTTCATTTCCTTCGTTATTAATGTTTATTTCATTCGTTGTTAAAGAATCAAAATAAATCGTTTCTGACACATTCTGATTTCCAGTTGATAATAAAGCCAAGTTTGTTAAATTCGCGAAATTAAGTTTGTTTATAAAACCGGAAATATTTAGATTTGTAACGTTTAGATTTTCAACTTTGTTTATTTTTATATTTCTAATTTTATCCTCACAAGTTTTATTATTAATCCTTCCTATAATAGTTACGTTATTTGCTTTTAAATTATCTACTTTAAAAGTTTCATTAAAATTTTGATTTAATCCATTAATAAATAAATTTGATTTAGAAACCTTAACATTATTTAAAAATTCTATATTTGTGTTGTTTTCAACTAAAACGTTTCCATTTACAATAATTTCTTTTAAATCTTGGATATTATTAAGATTTAATAAATCACTTTTTTGATTGTTTAAAAATTCTGGGAGATTATTAATTAAAACATCTTCAAATTTAAACTTTTCTAAGTTATTTAAAGAGTTTAAATCGATTTTATTACTTAAAATTTCTCCTATAGAATTATTATTAATTTCTTTAGTTTGTAACTCATTTAAATTAATCATCCCGTTTATAATTAATTCATCAACTATTAAATTCGAGTTTAAAATAATTTCTTTTGGTGTTGATTCAATGGTTTTTGAAATATTTTCATTGATTTCTCGTAAAGTTCGAAAATCATTCGACAATTCTCTTTGGAGGGATTCTAAAAAGTCACTTTCATCATCATTTGATTGACGACCTGATAACTCTGAATGATCTGTTTCTGTTTCATTAATATTTCCACCAAATGTAGCTTGGACAACGTGTTTATTTATAGTTTTGGTTTTAAAATCGATTAAATGATGTTGATCTTGACACCAAGTCATTATTTCATCTTCAATGGTTTTTAATGATGTTTCTTTTGTAAATGTTATTTCAAGGATTATTAATTCGGTGGGTTTTTGAATCACTAAAATTATTTTTGTTAGTGTATTTTTAATTTTTTACTATAAAAATTCTTACTTAAAATATTACTTAAAAATGTTGAAATTTTTATAAATGTTGCAGTTTTTAAAATATCTGTGTTAAAATTAATTTGTTTAAACATCCAACCATCGTAAGAATAAATTTTTAAACCATCTCTTTGGGTAAAAATTCCTAAGAGTTTATTTTGGTTTGGTGACTAAAAAATTGTTAGATAAAAATTTTAAATGTTTTTAGATGTTTAGGTAAAACATTTTAAAAAACTGGAATAATAAAAAGAAAATTTTACCGAAATAACAACAATTTCTTTTGGTTGGTTTAAATTAAATCCTTCGTAAGGCATAAAATAATCATCTATAAACTTATAAATCGTTGTTGTAAGCGAATTTTTATTATTTTCTTTATTGAAATTGACAACAACCAAAAAATCTTCTTTTAAACCTTTTTCAAAAAAACTAATAAAGGTTAATTTTTTTATTCCATACGTAACAATTTTTTGATTAATTTCATATCTTTCTGAATCCAAATTGTATTTAAAAATGTAAGAAAAAATTTCTTTTTGACCTAAAAATTTTTAATTATAACCATATTTCTATAAATTAAACAAAAATGATCACCAAATTCATTCTGGAAATTTCCTACGGCTATAAATTCACTTGAACCAATTGTAAAAGCTTCTATGGAAGAAGCTCCGATACTTTGAAGCTCATCAACAAGATCAAAGTGTCTTCCAAACCATTTGTAAAGGTTACAAAAACCTAGATGGGTTTTATTTGTTGCTACAGCCATGAAAAAACCGTATTTGTTATTCCTAAAAAATCCCAATTTCATTTCTTACTTAATTTTTAAAGGAAATGTAATTTGATTTACTTACCATAAAGAAATATCGCTGATAAGTTCAACTTCAAGCGTTTGTACTTTACGAATATTCTCCCCTTTAATTTGGAAAATGTTAACTTTAGAGGTTTCAACGACAATTAAAAATGTTCCATCGCGATTTGAAATTCCATAAAGCTTATTAGCTAAAACATTTTCCTCAAAAATGGATTCCATAGTAACGTTGTAAATAAAAAGCTCCAATTTTACTTCATTTTGGTTTTGTTCTAAAGTAGCTAAATATGAAGTCTCATTTCCAAAGATAATTGCATCGATGTAGTTTTTATTTTTTAAGATGTTTAAAGGTTTGAGACCATCTAATACATATCGATCTAAAAAAATAAATAAATCAATAAACTACAACAAATCACAACATTTTTACCTTTTTTTGTAGTAATTAGAGTAAAACTTGTATTTATAATCGAAAATAGAGTCTTTATATTATACAAAAAATTTTGAGGTTGAAAAATTTGGTTAAAATTTCTCATTCTTTCCCTTCTTTTAATTACACTATGGGTTAGAGAAAACCACTCACCCAAAAAAACTAAAATAATTGTAGGGAGCGTTTTTATAATAATGTTAAGATTAGGTTAAGTTTTTATTTTTGCGAGGTTGGTAGCGCGCGGTAGAGTTAGGGTTAAGGATAAGAGCGGAAGAGTAGGTAAGACCACAGACCAATACATAATGGGTAAGACGAGCGCAAAGAGAGCGGACGCATAACGACGCAAAAAGAAGTAACGACGTTGAGAGTTGTGTTCTGTTGGTTTGTTCTTTTTTCTGTTCAATACATTATTATATTGTTTTTTAAACAATCGGGCCTTATTTTAAAAACATCCAACCCCTAGACAGCCAAATTCCTACAAAATTTGGGGGCTCGACCGCGATCAGGATTCGCGAAATCAAAAAGTTCGATCAAGGAGTTTAAAGAGTTAAGACGCGAGAACAATTAAAACGACGGGTGTTTTATGGAACATTTTACAACATTTTTGAACGTGTTGGATCTGAAGAAATTCAAACTTGTTAAAACGTGAAACGTGGATGGTGGGAGTCCCAGCAAGAGGCTAGGATACCAAACGACGACGTATTTTACCTTGGAAGAGGCGACGAGCGAGGCATCTCCCTGCGAGAGGTTACCGACGACGAGGCGGCGCGGCGGCGGCGAACGACGACGACGGCAACGGCTGGTTGGCAGCAAAAACGACGCGCAAACAGATAAGACTTTGTATTCTTTTCTTTTGTTAAAAAAAAGAGAGAGAGATTCATTCATATTGTAAACCATTACTTTTAAGTTTACTTGTCTGTTATCAATTTTGCCGATTTATTGTTACGCAACTTTCTTACGATTCGTTTAACTATTTAAATTAACGCAAACCAAAATGTCTAAATTAGGAGATTTTGCTAAAATCGCATATAATATTAAGCATGGTGACTTAAAAACTATTAAATCGCTTCACTTGATTGTATTCGATGAGGAAGGTTATTCGAGGCGAAGGCGAATAAATTTGTTGGAATTCGGTGGCTTTCACTTTGAGGAAAATTCAGAATCGTTTAACAAAAAATTTAATAAAATAACAAAAGCGATCGGTGTACCGAATATGATTGCGGTATGTCACATTTTAAATTTAGATTATACGGGCGATATCGATGCTTTAACAAAACGCATACTAACGTTCTTAAATCAACTGCAAATGGATGATCCAGAAGAAGACGACGAAGAAGAAGAAGAAGACGAAGAAGAAGAAGAAGACGAAGAAAAGAAAGAAGTTGAAGACAAAGATGATGGCGACTTTGAAGAAAATTCTAATGAGCAACGACAGATTACGAATAAAATATTTACATTAACTTTTAAAGATATTGAAGATAGTATCAAACCCTTCGATGGCAAAGATGAATATCCTATTAGGAAGTGGCTAAATGATTTTGAAGAGATTGCAAACGTTACAGGATGGAATAATTTACAAAAACTGATTTATGCGAAGAAATGTTTGAAAGGCTTTGTCAAGCTCTTCATCCAGTCAGAAAAAGGAATCACATCGTGGACGATATTAAAAAGGAAGTTGATAGAAGAATTTGAAGTAAAAGTTAGCACTGCACAAATTCATAAATTATTAATGACGCGGAAGAAGAAGAAAGAAGAATCAGTGCAGGAGTATACGCTGGTGATGAGAGAGATAGGAAGTCGAGCAGACATAGATGCTGAAACTGTTATTCAATACATAATTGATGGTATACCAGAAGATAACAACGACAAAATGGTGCTCTATGGGGCGCGTACTTTCGCCGAATTTAAAGAAAAACTCAAGATCTATGAAACAATTAAGAGTAAAAGATTTTCAGATTCCAGTAAAGTTAAAAGTTACGATAAGAAGAGTTTCAAAAAAGATGACCACGTTAATAGGACGGCCAAAGATGGAATAGCTTGTTTCAATTGTGGTCTAAAAGGCCATAAATCCACTTCATGTCCGGATAGAAACAAAGGCACCAAGTGTTTCAATTGCAATAACTTTGGACATGTAGCGTCAAGGTGTCCAAGAAAGAATGGAAGTCCAGAAAGGCAAGAAACAAGGCAGAGACCGAATCACAAAGTCAACGTAATCGAAGTAAAAGAAAACGGTGTAAAGTTGATTATCAACAACGTAGAAGAACGTGCATTACTAGATACGGGAAGTGACATAAATGGAATTAGAGAAGATGTTTACAAGGAAGAATTCTGCGACATAAAATTAGATGATGTTCCAATTACCTTGAAAGGACTTGGTGACAATAAAGTAAATTCCTTAGGATCTTTCACTACGAACGCGACAGTAACCGATGAAGAATTCTTACTAAAATTTCATATCATGCCAGAATATGCTACAGGTTATAGAGCTATTGTTGGGAGAGATATCCTTCGAAAGGCTGATTTAATTTTTAGAGACGGTGAAATCATTATTCATAAAAAAGAAAATGTGAATCATCTGATGCAAATGTCAATATTTGAAGAGACACGAACAGAGAGAAGTCTAGATCTTAAACATATCGGGGATGAAAGCATTAAATCATCGATTCAAGAATTAGGTAAACCGGCACCTTCGAAATCGATTATTTTAAATGAACAAGAAATGGATAAAGATACTTTCGTTGAAGAAAGAAGTGCAAATGTAAAAAAGACTGCAATTGGTGATACTGATTCTTTAACTGAAGAACAACAAAAAGCTGCAATTATCATTCAAGCTTTATTTAGAGGTTATTTGTCTAGAAAAAATCATGGTAATATCTCGAAAGTGTTTCATGAATCAGAAAGATTGTTTACTTTGGTAGAAGCAGAAGTTCTTGAAGATAAAGGTATTGAGACTATGGAAAATATTTCACATAACATAAGAGAGCTTAGAAGAAATCCAACCAATAAAAGAAATGGTGAATGAAGAAATACCTTTAATATCAAGCTATGAGATTCATAATAATGGGAATGAAACGTTAAAAGTATTAGAGGATAATGTTATAGAGACAGTAGAAGATACTTTTCACAACCAGAAGAATTTAGAAAAAATTAAATCATTAGATGAAGAAAGCTCGAGAATAGAAGATTTTGAAAATACAAATAAATCAGAAGTTAAAAAAGACGATGAATGTGTTAAAGATGTAAAAATCGAAGAGACGAAATTAACAGAAGAAAATGTAGAAGTCACAAAGAAAGAAGACAAAAATAAAGTTGAAATTGATCATTTTGAAGATGTTAAAACAACGCCGACACAGGAAAAGTATTCTAGCTACGAATTCGAACTTTTGACAATTATCAAAGCATTAAAGAAATTCCGAATTTATCTGTTAGGCACACCTGTAAAAATTGTTACAGATTGTTTGATTTTCCAGAAAACTATGAATAAAAAGGATTTCACGGCTAGAGTTAAAATGAAAAACCGAGAAGGCATAGGAGTACGTCAATCCGAGGCGGATTCATTGTCGGATGGCCGAGTGTAGGGAGCGTTTTTATAATAATGTTAAGATTAGGTTAAGTTTTTATTTTTGCGAGGTTGGTAGCGCGCGGTAGAGTTAGGGTTAAGGATAAGAGCGGAAGAGTAGGTAAGACGAGCGCAAAGAGAGCGGACGCATAACGACGCAAAAAGAAGTAACGACGTTGAGAGTTGTGTTCTGTTGGTTTGTTCTTTTTTCTGTTCAATACATTATTATATTGTTTTTTAAACAATCGGGCCTTATTTTAAAAATATCCAACCCCTAGACAGCCAAATTCCTACATAATTATCCACATTTTTGAAGTAAAACAAACCGCGAATACAGGTCGCTCTTTAAACGGTAGAAACAAATTCACGGAAAGAAAAGAACCCAAATAATCATCAAATACTCTTCAAACACATTTTTTTAACTTATCTTAGTGCCATACAAGCCTTTGTAAGTACCGTGTGGTCCGTAATAATGAATAAAAAATATTGAAGAGCTCCACAGATAATGATATTGCGGGAAAATGGATTAAGTCAATGGAAGGTGACAAAACAATTAAATGTTCGACTGTGCAAATAATATACGTTTCTTGTAAGTGGCTCTTATCACCGACGGTTCGATAGAGATGCTAAAAGAAAACCAACAGTCAGACAAGATCGATTTGTCATTAGAGATGCATTGCAAGATCGAAAATAAACCACTAGAATGCTCCAAAGAAGCTTTCAGTAAACTCAAAGAATAGCAGTTAGCATTTCCACTGCACGACGAAAATTAAGGGGGAGTGGTTTAAAAATTTGAAATACAGCTACAGAACCTTAGCTTACCAGCTCCAAGCTTACTGCTTGGTTTATGTAGCTCACAAAAGTCGTAGACTTACTTTCTCACAATAACATATTAGCTTTGATATAATGAAAATATTTGGGAATATTTAACGCACGAATAGAAAGAAATTAATAAACAGAAAGAAATATAAATATAAAGAAATAATTAAAGAAAGATTTTATCACTAACGCGTTAGAGGAGAAAAACGTATCCAGACATGTGAGTAAACTTGTCGAGCAGTGTAGTTCAGTTGGTAGAACATCTGCCCGGAAAGTAGGAGATCTGGGTTCGAGTCCCAGTACATTAAAGAGACATTTTTTCTCCTCTAACGCATTAGTGGTAAAAACCTTTCTTTAATTATTTCTTCTATTAATATTAACGTTGTTGGTGGAGGCGATTTCCAATAGATTCTGATTTTTTCATCCAGTCAAGATTTAGATTTTTTTTCTTCATGTGATCAAAATAAAACAATTTGTTGGTTGAAAAAATCAGAAACTGTTTAAAATCTTTTGCACGAACAAAACTATTAATGAGACAGTGGACGACTGGGAAAACGTATTGTGCACGGGTGGGTCAAAATAAGGTATGAATTCAACTTGATTTTAAGGACGGCTCAGTAATGTTTTGGACAAGAAGCTTTTTTTTGAAGCTCATACGCATCTGGTTTTAATTGAGGGAGGCGTATTAACAGTACCTACAAATTAGAGAGATCGTAGACTGAAAAGAGAACTGAAAGGATGATGTAAAACGAACCTTCCCCCGAAATGAAATGAAACGCAAATGGAAACTGAAACTGAATCAGTTGTAAGAACTGATATGATTGCATAAAAGGCCCTTTATGTTGGAAATGATTTTCTATTAATATAGAATAGTTCATGATCACACATTCCAAAGATGATAACGCGGTACCGTGAAGAAATGAGTATTCCAAGAATGGTCTGATTTGCTCAAAATCCGAATCTTAACACTTTACCGACCGGTAGCCTATTAATCGGCTTTTCGCTGAAATGAAAATCTCATTGTCCGAAGCCGAGCAGTCAATCGTACGTGCATATATTGTTGAATCATTAGTAGTCGGTAAAATGTTAATCTTATTGAGCACATTTGGGACCAAAGTGTGTAAGACATCATACATGGTGATAACTAGGACCCGGGCGATTTTAAAATTACTGTTACATGGACAGTTTATAAGATAACAAGTATGTTATCAAATGTGAAAGATATCATCATAGAGGTTGTAACCGTTGCATTACATACAATTTTCGACTCTGTATAAAATCGTCCATAACACATTTTCATGTAATTTCCTTGACATTCTTCAAGAATGCCTAAATTATGCAGCTTGTGAGCGTTTACAAGTCTTTTCAAATTATTATTATTATGATACCTCGCTTTAGTAATTAGCAGCTTTAATGATGACAAAGATTAAAGTACTAAGAATATCACCAAATGCTTGGTGTAGATCCCAACGAAACTAAAAAATGTTTATCATTTCAGCTTATTGTTAGAAAAGAAACGTTCTTAGGAAAAAATTGCTTCCTTCAAATTTCAGCTCAAACCCATTCCAATATTAATTACGATTCTTAAACGTTCTCGTTAAATATGATTGTAAAATGCGTTTGATTGAATTTGAATTAGATTGAACTGGATATAGGTTGAAATATAGAGGACAATTATTTGCTGTAGTCTTCTTCAAACTCATTTAACCTTAATTACAATTTTAAAACATTCTCGTCAAATACACTTAAATGATGACTTGAGTTAGGTTACATTGTATTTAGATTAAGTTAAAATGGGTTTAATTGTTTTAATTATTTGGTCATATTTTCAGGAACTCAAATTTAGTTAAAAATCCCATTACTAAAAACTGCTTATCATTTCAGCTTATTGTTAGAAAGAAGTTCTTTGAAAAACTTGCTTCCTTCAAGGTTCTAGCTCAAACCCATTCCAATTTAATTATGAGTTTTAAACATTCTTGTCAATTATACCTATAGAATGTGTTAAATTGGAATTGGATTAGGTTAACCGGAGGGAAAATTATTTGCTCTAGTTTTATGTTTTATATTATATCTATTTTAAATATACTTAAATGATGAATTGAGTTAGATATGATTATGTTTAGATTAAGTTAAGTCTTTGAGAGGCGGACTTTTTCAAATAAAAAAAACCCAAAGTGGGCACAACATCTCTTAGCAAAAAGCATAATCTGAGCTTGAGAGGTGGTATTATGGTTCTCAACCACTGTACAGTAAAAGGAGCAGAAATTAAAGAAGTGGTTTAGTTTGTGTACCAGCGAGCACAAAGGCCAAAATTCGAAGAGCTACATTAAGCCACACACCAACCCTCAAAGAGTTAAAATGGGTTTGATTGCTTCAATTAATTGGTCATATTTTCAAAAATTCAAAAATATTTTTCTGAAAAGCAAATCAACCTAAGACATCGTACTTCTCAGTAACTGCATTATCAATGGAGAATTGCCTTCCTAAATATTCCAATACTAAAAAATGATTCTTTAAATTTATTATAATTTATATAATAACTTATAATTTATTTTTTTAATAGAATCTTCAAAAAACTATCTTATCTGTAATAGAAAATCTAGAATAAAATAAATTCATGTAATGCACAATTTTTTCCCAATTTTTGTAATTAAAGTCATTTGAAGTTTTTGAAGTTGATCAAAATTTAAAAAAAGTTTAGGCATAGATGACATTTGCAGATGAGTTTACGTTTGTCAAAGTTTTTTTACCAGGTACAGTGAAATCTCCCTTGAGCGGACACCAACGGGACCCACCAAAAGTGTCCGTTCAAGAGGGGTGTCCGCATAAGAGAAATGCGAAGTACAGTGAAATCTCCCTTGGACGGACACCAAGGGGACACACCAAAGTGTCTGTTCAAGAAGGGTGTTCGCTTAAGAAAAATGCCAAGTAATTGTATGAGAGTCGGACGGTTCCATGAGAAACTGTCCGTCCAAGGGGGGTGTCCGTTCAAGAGGGGTGTCCGCGAAGGGGAATTTCACTGTACAGGATTTTTTAATTTTTTCAGTAACAATAAGAACAAATTTCAGTTTCTTAAACCCAAAATAGAACTCGTTTAAGTTCAATTCAATGTAAAAATCATTTAATTAAGATGCTTAAAATTTAAAAAAAAATTAACGACCTCCTTTTAATCATATAGCTTTTAAAATTCTGATTTTTTAATTACAGACTAAAATGGATTCACTTAAAACAAACTTAGAAGCCCAAATTTCCGAAATGGAAATGTTACAATCGATGTTTTGCAACCCCGGAGAATTAAAAGTAGAAGATCCGAACTCAATCGAAGACATAAAAGCATTTATAAACGATAATCTTTCAGACAACCCACCGTTTATTGATTTTACAATTAATTTAGACGTTGGATCAAATAAATACGAACTATGTATTAATCTTCCACACGAATATCCAGAAGTAGAACCAGATATTTTCGTAAGAAACAGTAAAATGAACAAAGTTCTTCACACCAAATTAAATAAAGATTTAAACGAGTATTTATCAAAATGCGAAAAAGGAGAACCGTGTATATTTAATGCGGTTTCTTGGTTACAAGAAAGTGCTTTAAATTACCAAGTAAATGAACCTAAAGAAGTAAAAATTGAAAAAGAAACTAAAGTAAGAGAAGATAAATTAATTCGATATTGGATATATTCTCATCATATTTATAGTAAAACAAAACGAAGAGAAATATTAAATTTAGCCAACGATTTAGGAATAACTGGTTTTTGTATGGCTGGAAAACCGGGTGTTATTTGCGTGGAAGGTTTTAAAGAAGACTGTGATGATTGGTGGTCGAGAATAAAATCAATGAATTGGAAGAGGATTTTTTGTAAAGTTACCGAAGATGCTAAAAGTAAGAAATTTGATAAGTTTGAAGAAGTTTCTTTTACTAATCATGGAATGAGGGCGAATCACATGGATATGGGAGAGTTTTATAAATACTTAGAGAGATATAAATGTGCTTATGTGTTCAAAGATTTGTTTGGTGTTGATAAAAATGAACAGTAAATTTAATAATTAATTAATTTTTTAATTGAATAAAATTTTAAACTCACCTTCATGTTTTTTTAAACTTCTTTTCTCTAAAGAATGATTTATTCCATCTTTTTCTTTCATTAGACCTAAAAATCTGTTTACTTTTTCATCGATGTATTGTTTAGAAACTTCAGATAAATCCCCATCTAATAAAATCAAATTTTAGACACAATAAGAGTACTTTTAGTCTTAATCTTACCTTTTTCCAAAAATGGATCACTATACAAATTCACAAATAAATCTTCAGCTAATAAAACATCATTACCACCTTTTACGTATTTTAATTTGGTGTTAAACACCAAAAGTACATTTAAAAAACCAATAAATTTAAACATGTTGTAATCTTTTAAAGCACATGGATGGAACTGAGGTTAAATAAAGGAAATATGGACATTTAAAGATTTTTTTTAATAAAACTCGTTTTTATTATATAAAAAATTTATTTTATTTTATAAAATTCTTATCGTATTGTTGCAAATTGTTGAAACTCTAAACTAGTATAATTATTTAACTTATCTATAGTAAATCCTTGTCCATTTATTGGACTATGAATTTTAATTTGCCTCATATGTGTGTCTCTTCCGTTTTGATGGTTGCTCGTTACGGCTATTTGAATCATAAACATCCGAACTGGTTTTTCTTTAATATCTTTTATTGGTATATGAACCCATCCTTTAAAAAATCCATGAAATTATTTATATAATAAATTTTAAATACCTACCGGAAGGTTCAGTTAGCATAATAACTTCGATTTCTTGTAGATCGTTAAAATGAGTACCTACGCGAATTGAAATTCTACTCGGAGTATAACTCTCATCTAATTTATAATCTGTGTAAATGTAAATATCACTTATAGTGGTTTTTCTTTGAAATTGGATGTTTACTAAATGCGGTAATTGACCATCCGATTGCCAATACGTGTCCATTCGATCATCTCTTAATTGTTCGACACCAAATCCTTTAAGGGATTTAAGCTATTATCGTAGTATATAATTTAAATAAATTAAAAAATTGGAAATTGTTTATTTAATAATTATTTATTTAACAAAGAAACATTCAAAGGGGACATTTAGATAATTTTACCTGGTTTACATGTTGATAAACTCCAAATTGCTTGACTGCCGACCTCTCGAACATTTCCGGATCTTTCATTTTTTAAGGGGTCTACTGCAGTCATCCTTTCTGTTAATATCAATTTAAATTTAATATGTAAAATCTCTAACTCTAACGATAAAAGTTAGGTTATGAGTAGTTTTTTAGATTACCAAAAGATGGCACTTTTTAAACATAAAATTTTTATCTTAATAATTTCGATAATAACATAAATTTGTAATAACATTTATTAAATATCATTAATAACCTTATAGGATTAATTAGTAAAAAAAATAATTTATATTTATAAATAATTTTAAAATTTCATTAAAAGTAATTTTGGTTTTATAAACTACCCAAAGATGGCACTTTAAAAATGAACAACTTTTATTTGAATATCTTCAATAATTAAGTACAAATTTATAATGAAATATATTCAATAGCATTACTAACTTGATAGGATTAATTAACACAAAAAATAATTAATATTTAAAAATAATTTTTAAGATTCTTTAAAATATAATGATTATAAATTTTTAACTTATCATAAGATGGCGGGATTTATTAAAATGTTTAACTTTTATCTTAATAATTTCGAAAACAACTTACAAATTCGTAATAAAATTTATTAAATATCATTAATAACCTTATAGGGTTAATTAATACAAAAATAATTAATATTTAAAAATAATTTTTAAAATTCTTTAAAACATAATGATTATAAATTTCTAAATTATCATTAGATGGCGGGATTTATTAAAATGTTTAACTTTTATCTTAATAATTTCGAAAGCAACTTACAAATTCGTAATAAAATTTATTATATATCATTAATAACCTTATAGGGTTAATTAATACAAAAATAATTTAAATTTATAAATAATTTAAAAGTTTATCAAATGTAATTTTAGTTTTATATACTACCCAAAGATGGCACTTTTAAAACGTTCAACTTTTATTTGAATAATTTCAATAATTAAATACAAATTTATAATAAAATATATTCAATAACATTACTAACTTTATAGGATTAATTAAAACAAAAAATAATTAATATTTATGAATAATTTTTAAAATACTTTAAAATATTATGATTATAAATTTCTAAATTCTCATTAGATGGCGCTATTAAAATCATTAACTTTTATCTTAATAACTTTAATAATAAAATAAAAATTTATAATTAAACATACGTAAAGAAAATTACTAAATTTATAGGATTAATTAGTAGAAAAATTATTAATATTCATAAATAATTTTAAAGTGTATACAAATTTTAAAATATTGACATTGACAACTGTCACATTTCAAAAAAATAAGGTTAGGTCGTTTAAAACTATTAATATTTTTCAAATATCTCCGTTTTAACCTGTAAATTTACCAAAAATGAGTGAATTTAAGTTGCATCATTTAGTTAAGGAGCTTCTAACGTTGATGAAGTAAGTTTTTATCTTTAATTTCATTTATATTTTTAATTTATTTCATTTTTCCTCTTCATATTTTTTATTTAATACATTATAGATCAAAGACTGATCCAGAAGAACTCGTAGATTACCTAGAAAAGAACATAGAAATAAACCCTTTAGCATCGTCCTCCCAAATGGGTCTTCAAGGTGAAGTACAAGCATTCGCTGAAACTTGTCCAAACCCGCAAGCTTTTTTAAGCAAGTACGAAGAGTTAAAACAGAAAAAGTAAATTAAATTTTTATTTTTTTATTAAATTAAAAGTAATTTATTATTTTATGATGATTTAGTGTGGATAATTTAAGCGGATATGTTCATTTGATGTATCTAATCTCCCAAGATGCTTACGGAAAAGAACTTTTATCAAAAACTTATAAAAACCCTTCCGTGCCATCTTCATCGAACTTAGATTGTTCTTTAAAAGTGACAGATTTACCCTCGGTTAAAAACAAACTTAAAAAAGCTATTGCGATGCCTTCCTCAACAAGCGCAAGTATCGCAAGTAAAATTTTAAATACAACCGGTCCTCCAACAGCTTCAACACCTTCGATGAACTCTTGGGTGCAACGCAGACCAAGTATGTCATGGGATTTTTCTAAATCTACGATGCATGTGTTAGGAACTAATCCGATTACAAATATTCCACCTTCTTCCCAAGAAAGTATGTTAATCGAGGACTTACTTAATATATTAATGGGACTTCCTGGTTGTTATATCGAAGCGCTTGATCTTAAAGAAGCTTACGATAGTCGAGAATTTGCTATTAATGAAAATGTTGATCCTTCTTTGAAAGAATTAATTAAACAGATTTTACCTCTTGCTTCGCATTATTCTATTATACAAAGATTTACCGAGGAAAAGATGAGATTTGAATATGGACAGGTTAATAATGCTTTAGCGGAGTGTATGTCAGGTTTAGTTGTTGAATATATGGTAAGATTTTTAATTTTTTTTTTTTTATTGAATATAGAATAAAAATTTAATTTTTGTTATAACTTTATTGATAATTTTTCTTAATTTTTTTAAGTTATTTCTTACACAATTAGAAACTGAATTTCGTTCCGGGAATCTTAATTTACATAAAATGTGGTTTTACATCCAAAATAAAATACATTCTTTGGGAATTATAAGTAATATTGCTACAACTATAAATAAAGTAATTATTTTTTCATTAAAAAAAAAATGTTTTTATTAAAAAAAAATTATTTTTAGTCTGATGCAATTGGTGGTAAAGTTTTAAGTTTATTACATGAACAAATATCCGGATATATCGGTGATTATAAAGCACAAAATTTGTGTGTTCAATTAATGCAAGCAGCTTGCGTTCCGTACATGAAAATGTTGGGGATGTGGATTTATAAAGGAATTATTTCCGATCCTATTAAAGAGGTTAGTTATTAAAGTTTATTTATTAAAAAATTTAAACTTTAATTAAAGAATTTAATCTTTAATTAAAAAAATTTATCTTTAATTTAAAAAATTAATCTTTAACTAACAAATTTAAACTTATAATAAAAAAAAATTAGTTTCTTGTTGAAGATAATGAAGTTGTTCAAAAAGAAGACATGCCGATAGATTACTCAGCTGATTATTGGGATAAAAAATACACAGTACGAAGAGAAAGAATACCAGCTTTTCTCGAATCCGTTTCTGATATAATTTTAAGAGCGGGGAAATATTTAAATGTAATTCGTCAATGTGGAAAGACTTTAAATCATAAAGTGGAAACGATCGAGTATAAACTTGAGGAGAGACATTATATAGAAGCTATTGAAAATGCTTATAAGACGGCGAGTCAGACTTTGTTGGATTTGGTGATGAAAGAACAGGATTTGGTTGGAAGGTTGAAGTCGGTTAAGCATTATTTTTTGTTGGATCAAGGGGATTTTATTGTTACTTTTTTGTCGCTTTGTGAGAAGGAGCTTAGTAAGAATATTAATGATGTTATTCAGGCTAGGTTGGATTCGCTTATGGATTTGGCTTTGAGATTGTCTAGCGCTACGAATGATCCTTATAAAGACGATCTTCGTACGGAGTTGCTTCCTTATGATTTACAGTTTCAGATGTTTAAAATACTTAGTATTCAAACTATGTCAGAACAAGGTAAGTTAAAAAAAAGCTTTTTGGGTTCTTGAAGATTCTAGGGTTAAGTATAAAATTAAAAGAATTTTCAAGATTTTTTAAAGATTTTACCCAAAGATGACAAATTTCATTCAAGAGATAATTTTAGACAATTGTCCAAACATATCAAACGATTATTCATAAATTCTAATAATTGTTTATAGGATTCTAAAGAGTGTTTGAGTTATAAAGGTTCTGCCAATAGGGACGCTCCATCTCTGACAGCTCATGGTGGCTATGTTGTTTGTGGTAGAGTTGCCAAACCTATTTGTTATTATTTAGTGTATCTTTATAAATCACCATGAACCAATTCAGCTGCGAGCAACATGTGCCAAATCATTAAAACTTATTACGAAAATTATTCATCAACTGGTCGTCCTGCTGAGTCGACTATCCGTCGTTTGATAAACAAATTCGAGTTAACCAGTTTGGTGAACAATCAGCCAACATCGACGCTTCGTCAAAACGTCCGATCTACCGAGAATGTCGCCACTGTGCGCGATAGTGTGCGTGAGATTCCGTGACAGTCAATTTCACTTCGCGCACAGGAACTTAGCGTTTCGGAAACATCACTTCGCCGAATCTTGCATCTGGATGTGGGTATGCATCCGTATAAGATCCAGCTGACATAGGAGCTCAAAATAAATGACCATAGACAGCGCCGTATCTTCGCTGATTGGGCTTTCGAGCAGTTGGAAGTCGACTCCGATTTTGGTCGAAAAATCATATTCAGGCACACTTTTGGATAAATGGCAATGTCAACAAGCAGAATTGCCGTTATTGGACCGAGAATATCCACAGGAGGTCCACCAGGTTGCAATGCATCCAGTAAAGGTAACTGTTTGGTGTGGATTTTGGGTAGGAGGCGTCATTGGGCCGTACTTCCTCGAGATCAACGATGATGTATCCTTCATGGTAAACAGGGGACGGTACAGATCCATGATGGATGTCGAGGATATGTGATTTCAGCAGGACGGCGCTACGAACCACACAGCTCGCGCCACAATGGATTTTCTGCACGAGCACTTCGGAGGAATTGTTATCTCGCGCGGAGGCGACATCAGCTGGCCAACGAGATTGTGCGATTTAACCCCACTAAACTATTTCTTGTGGGGTTTTCTTAAATCGCAGGTCTACGTAAACAAACCACAAAACACTGATGACCTTAAAGTCAACAAACGCCAAGCCATCGATGAAATGCAGCCCGATTGGTGCGCCAGAGTCATTGAAAATTGGATTCACGTATACGCGCCACCAAACGAAGCCGCGGTGGCTACTTGAACGATGTTATTTTCCATACCTAATGCCTTCGAATACTCTTTCAAACAAAAAATAAATTTCATTTATAAATCTCACACAACTTACTTTATTTCATTTTAAAGATTGGACGCACTTATTCGCAGACCCTTTATTAAATGAATTCTAGAACTTTTTAGACGATTTTATATGATGAACATTAATCTATTTTAAATAATTTTGAACAAATGTTCAAATAATCTTCGATAAATTCAGTTCATTAGTTTAAGAGTTTTTAATCAATTACAGACGATTTGGCAAACGTTTTGATTGATATTAGATGATTACTAAATTATATTAACTAATTTCTAATTGTAAAACATTTTATCATTTGATGAAGTTTGTTTGAAAACTTCACTTAATTTTCTCATTTTTAGCAGAAAGTAAATAAAACTGTTGGTTAGATTCCAGAAGATTTAATACTGTCCTCAATAAAATCGTGATTTATCAGATAATTTAGTACATTTCATAGAATTCTTGAATTATTTCTATACCTGAGAGCTAAAGGGACGTAAGTCCAAATTTTATGAAAATGAGATATGCTTAAAATAAGTATCTCGTTAAACACAACATTTCATTTTTTACAACATTATCTAAAAAAATTGATCACGAAAAAATTTTTTTGGGTTATAAAGAAGTAAATCCTTATCGATTTAGCGCCAAATAGTCGTAAGTCCACAAAAAATCTAATTATCAAGGTTAAAACTTATTTTAACCTTTTATTTTTTTATTTTAACTTATTTTATTTTTATTTTATTTTTTTTTGTGGCTAAATTTTATTTGCAATCGTAAAAAGCCTCTATTTAATGTGAACTCCATGGCCCTAGAAGATTTAAAAAATTTTAGTACATTGTACTCCTTATCAACAGCGCCATTTATATCCAGAAAGAAAAGCACTGATGGCCAAGAGTTTAAACTGTCCAACATTGTTTGGCTTCAACTTCGGCGAGAAGTATATGGAACTCTTTTTTATAAAATATCATTTAGTGACAATTTTTGTTCCATTAATTTGTATAGAAATATTCGAAAATCGTCAAATATACCAAAAAGTTTGACCAAATTAAGATTTTTTATAAAATCTATAAGTAAAGCAAAGTACGACAATCTTGTAACTCTCCTTAAGTGGGTCCCTGAAGAATATCAGGATTATTTCAGAAACTTACCGCATACTGAAGAAGCATCAGATTTCCCTGATGGTGAATGAGTTTATGAGTTAATATATTTTAAAATTTATTTTTTGTTGTAATAAGGTCATACATGTTATTATTGTCCCAAATTATTGTTTTGTTGTAAGTCCATACAGTCATTCAGAAATAATTTTTTCAAGCCAAAATGTAGTAAGTCCAATAAGTTCGTAAAAATAAAAAGTTTTCATAAAAATGTTTTGTTAATGAACAAAGACAGACTATTAGTATTAAATAACAATATTTCCGCCATTATGAGGTAAATTGTTTGAGAGCTGAGAATATGAAAATTGTTATTTCAAATTAAAAATAGTATATTTTTCGTTATTTCACAATTATGTCATTTTGGACTTAAGTACCTTTAGCTCTAAGGTACAGATTTGTCGTAGATTATTTTTTGCTTTCGGTCAATTCTATATAATAATGATTTTAACCCATTTTAGACGATTCATTAAAATTTCTAATCGATTCTAAATAATTTCTAAAAGTTGTTCAGATGATTGTAGACAGTTTGACGATTTTTATCAATTCTCTTTGATAAAAAGCACATTTGGACTATTTTAATCAATTATACTTGACATACCAGCCGTTTTAGTCGGATTCAGAATATTCCAAAATTATTTAAACGTATATCAGAACAGCTAATAACACACGTTTAATTGATGCCAATAGATTTACCAAACTCTTTAATGGATTCTTATTGTTTCCCGAATTATTTGAAATATTGAATCAATTATATTAGGAAAATCATAAACCGGGCGATTCTAAACTTTGTTATAAAGTCTTTTTCTTTTACTATTTTTACTAGCAATATAGGATGTTATTTTTTTCTTTAATTTTAGAATATTGTAATAGTGAATTCCATGATTTATATGGAATACAATCATTCACATTTAGTTATGAAGTCCGATGGCCTTTATCATTAATCCTCAATAGACGATCGTTAAGTTGCTACCAAATGATTTTCCGACACCTATTTTACTGTAAATACGTGGAAAGAATGTTGTGTCAAGTTTGGAGAGCTAACAAAGTAACCAAAAAGTTCCCCGAACATACAGCTAAGCAGTATAGGTTTGCTTTTGCACTTCGACAACGTATGATACAGTGCGTTCAAAACTTGGAATACCATATGATGGTTGAAGTAATCGAACCGCATTGGTCATCATTTTTACATAACATCGGAAAGGTATTTTTCAATTTTTATCAAAAAATTAGTCACTCGATTTTGTTTAGCTATAATTTGGAAATAAAATGTCTTTTACGGTTGTTTTTGTAAAGTCTTTATTTGATATTTTATCTTTTACGACAATAAGGTTTGAAAATGATCTTAGACTTGTCCAGGTTGCTATTGTTGACTTATTGTTGATTTAGACTCTTTTGTGTGATTATTCATGATTTTTATGGGAACGTCATTGGAGATTATATTGTTAATTGCTTTTAAACTTTGAAAACAAGAACAATGAAAGAAGTCTGAAACGGTGAAATCAGATGAGTTTTAGGACCATTGGTGGTGGTATGCAAGAAAGTCGAATTTTACCGTAATAGTAGACTTTTTTCTTAGAAAATTTTTTGAAGTCATGCGTCCATGCAAACAAGCAACTGATTTTTGCAAGTCTGAAAGATAGCAACTGACTGCATAACCGCCGAATTCCAACTAAACTCAAATGATAATCAACAATGATGGCATCCACTTCACAGATATCATTTTCAAATCTTGTTACCATAAATCATAAAGATTCAAACTATGTTTAAAGAAAGTACCAATCAAAAAATTTACAAATTGTAGCAAAACTCAGCTGAATAATTTTTGGATATCTTCTATTTTAAATTTAAATGAAAACATTAAATAAAAATGAAAACATGGATTGTTTTAGGTGAATAATGTGGATGAAGTATTAACGTGTCACTGCGATTTCTTAGTGGCTTGTTTGAGAGATTGTATGTTAACTATTCCAAACTTATTAGAAGTGATTACGAACATTTTAACGATTTGTATCTCATTCTGCAAATTTATGCAGGTTTGTATTATTTTATAAAGACTTTTGGATTAAGGTTTATTAATATTTATTATTATTACGTTGGTTTACTAACAGCAAGCGCAGCTTCATTATTTAGAAGCTGAGTTAGGTTTTGTGCCACAATCTTATGTCGATTCTCATATATTACAGGTATTCAATATTAAAAAATAGAGTAGTTCTTTTTTATTTTTTGCATGATTATTTCTTTAAATTTTTTTAAAAATATTAACATTTTAAATTAAATAATAATTTAAGATTATTTAATAAACAATTTTATTTTAAATTTAGGGTGAATCTGGTTTTTGTGAAATTCCAAATGATACCCAAATGGCAACCTTCTCAGAAAATATAGCTACATTCGATGAACAATTTACAAAACATCTCTTAAATCTGTTGAGTCTTATAAATGGATTAAATCGTGATAGCAGCGACCATGACAGGCTATTCAATCTCTTATACAGGTAAATTTGTCCCATAAAACCAATCCCTCTTTTTATCCTAACCTTTTCACCACGTTTATAAATAGAATCGTTTTCTGTTTGGGTAACAAATCAGAAACTTCCCTTGGTAATTAAAACTAATTACCTGTTGTATGTTGTAATCTTTTATGGTATGGTGACACTTTGGCTTTTGTTGAGTGCGCCCTTTAACAGGCTTTATATTTTAGGCTGGATTTCGAGTCTTATTACACCAACGGAATGGCAAATCGTGAAGATAAAAAGGAGGATGTAACCGGTTAAAAGGAAAAGAAACTTCTGGAATTTGGTATATATTGTTGCGCTTTAACTTTTTGAGTTACTTTTTTAAATAAAATAAAACCCATTTATTATTAACAAAAAGGATTTATTTCTTTGGTACAAACGTACAGGTTTGGGATCAGTCTCATTGAACGTTGAGATTTTTTTAAACAACCATATAAGTAAAATATAAATAAAAACCCTAGTATCTAACTGTTTTTATCTTCTTGTCCTTGTAAATTATTGTTCACGGGGCAAATTTCTTCATGAGGTTTTGTCCAACTGAAAATATAATTCAGATCTTGCAGTAATTAAAGCAAGGATGCGTAATTTGATTTGAGTACTTACACTGATTCTTCTTGTTTAAGTTTCCCTACGCTTAAATTATCAAACCCTATTTTATGGAAAAAGTGCATTGCTTCCATCGAAGCTTTAACGCGTGCTTCTTCAAAAGACTGACCATCTCCCAAACAGACCTGTATCAATCAACAATTTAAATTAATCTTACAATTTTATTCATACAACTAGCGTCACTTATATTTAATTTAAAAAACATGTATAAAATCTAACAAGTAAATGACTCCATTTTAATGATTTTGTTTAGTGGTTACATGCTTAATTCGGATATGTGGTTAACTGTTTAACGTAAACGTACGCTCGAGTTAATTCGAGTACGTTATAAACGTCCAAATTGTAAACACTTGAGATAATATAAGCAGCTTTCTACTTAATTTATTGTTGGGTTATTATTAACCCAAATTTGGTCTGTTTAACGTAAATATTAAACGTGCGGACACTATGCCGTCTGCACGTCTAATCTAGATTTTGTCGTGTCGCGCTGGTAGGACTGAGCTATATCATATCGCTTATCGCCGGCGATTTTTCAAAGCTCTACAGTACTGAGTAGTCGTTCATGGCACCAACGTAAAGCTACTGGCGCTTAACCAAAACTTTTTACATAACACCAACGTGAAGCTATTGACACAAAACCGATGGTTCCGCATGGCTCCAACGTGGAGCCACCAGACGTCATAGTGTTAAAGGATTAAATAAAAAATGCTTTTTTCGCCGGTTTTTTATATTAACACGTTGAGTACCATCCGGTTTTATAACGACTTCCCCGTCAGGCCACTGTCAGTCACTAGTGACTGTCGCAGCTTAACCGGAAAGCTCGGTGTCAGTTATCGATGACTGACATGGCACTCAACGTGTTAAATGTGCGTTAAGGGATTAATAATCAATGTTACAGGGCTTCAAATAGTTTCAAATTGGATTATTAGAGAAAAATTGTGTCTGATATTTACAAAATCCAATTTCAAGCAATAATAATCTCTCATTAGGCAATTAGGGGTAGTGACTTTTCGTCCCGTTATGCAACAATTTTGTAGTTATAACGTAACATACATTAATTTCTTGAAAACCTCTTTATACTTAACATCAATGCTTTCAACGACACCTTCCAATGGAATCAAATATCCAATGGCAACGTGCAACTCTTGAATTAAATTCTAATTGACTACGTTATTTCAGAAAATAACATAAGTTACTTTCATGATATAAATTTAACGAAAACTAACCTTAGAAAATCATCAGGACAATTTTTTTATAAGGAAAATCGATTTTTGTAAAATTTCTTCAATGTAACATAGAATTTTTTGTAAAAAATGCCCTTAATATTGTTAATTTTACAAACATATTGAAGTGTTAGGTTGAATTTAGCATTCAACCGACCATTTTTACTGATGTCAGTATTGACGAAACGCGCTCACCATCGGTTAGTTCAATGTTGTTTGGTGCTTAGCGCATTGACAAACGGAAGCAAACTTGTACATTCTCAAGTAAATAGGATGCCTTACTAAGGGCCGGTTGTACAATCTTAGGATAAATCTACCGGATAACTATCCGACCGATAAGTTTATCAGGAGGATAAAAGTATTTCCGGTAGTACAAACTGAATTTGTCGGTAGGATTGTTATTGGCGAAATAAGAGTCGGTTGGTAGCATTTTCCCCCAAATCTAGAAATTAGTGCAGATTAGGTTGGGATCGTTAACATCTGCGGCTAATGTCTTACAAGGAGAGTGCATGGTCTTGGGGTCATAGATTTAGTTCAAATTTTGTAGAATGGTAGATTTAGTTTCCCTGTTGAAGAAAATATATGGTTGTAGGGGCCACTACCCAACAGCTCTTTAGATATTTGCAATTGAAGATGCAATTCACTAGTTAAATTCAGGTCTGTAGCAAACGATTAAACATAATGGGTGTAGCGTGGGAGCAATAGATCGGTGTTTCTCGTCATTAGGCGCCGGGTTCGAGTTCTGAGAATGTCTATTTTTACATATAAAGATATCATGGGTGGATATAAAATTTGCGACACCCAAGCATTTTTTGTGTGTGCACCGCACCTTGGATTTGTCAGTTAGTTGTCATTTGATCTGACAAGACTTCAAAATTAATACAGGAATATGACTTGACATTATAACCTTTCTTCAAAAAGCCTGACTTAATCGGTATAAATTCGGTTAATTTTGACATTATCCGGACTTGTCCTAACGAATTAATTACATCTTTAATTGCAAATATTTTAAAAATTATTGAATAGTGGCCCCTATAACCATATATTTTCATCCACAGGGAAACTAAATCTATCATTCTACGAAATTTGAACTAAATCCACGACCCCAAGACCTTGCACTCTCCTTGTTAGTTAACGTTTGACAACAGTCGTTTAAAGTGTAATATTTTGAATATTATTGAAAAAACGCTTTTATGAACTAATTTTTAGTATTATTTCACAAAAATAAAAATCTTGGGAAACACAAAAAAATCTTTTTAGTTTGTTTTATAAAAAATATTATATTCCGCCTTTTTTTGTTAAAATTTCCATTTCCATTTTTTTTATTGTTAGATTATTTATAGTTATTATTTGCTTATTTATTTGAAGCTGCTGCTCGTGCAGTTCTTGTTCTCTGCCTTGCTTTGCGTCGAACTCCTTTTGGAGCAATTGTTTTTTCAAATTCGTTAGTTCAGCCTTGGCATCCACGCAATGCTGCAACTTCTGTCCAGCTACCGAAACATCGCTTATCCTTTTTCTTTTTTTTGTTTGAAGAGCTCTATGTTTCGGAGTTTTCAATTGAGCAGGGGAATAGCTGCTCCAATCTTCAATTTCTAACAATAGGTCATCTGCAAGTAAAGGAAAAAAACATCTACATTTACAACCGCTTACAAAATTACCTTGCACATTAATCGGGGCACTAATTGAAGTACTCGCGAATGGTTCTGTATCTGAAAATGATAATTATGTCGTGTAAGGTCTACAACAATGTTCCAAAAAGTTACCTATTAAAAGTGGTGACCTACGGCTTTGCAATTCGGTAACGTTATATTTGCTTTCCAAACCACTTGTGCTCTGGGTCTGAGTATCTAGAATATCAAAGTAAAAAGAGTTAATATCTCATAAATACAGTTAAGCATATACAGGGTGTTTAAAAAATACGTTCGAATATTTGGCCCACTTATAGATCTCATCATTACAAACAAAAAAGTCAAAATAAACATAAGTCCAAAAATCAGCCGTTTCCTAATTACAGCCTGTTTTTCAAATTAAAATAATTTACACTCAAATATCAGTATAAATACATTTTAATTATTACAAATTAATGATTCTTAAAGAAGATGTTCAAAATGTCCTCCTTCCATTTGTATACACATTTCACATCTCCGTAAAAGTGAACGCCGCACTCTCTCAAAGAGTCCCGGATTTATACGAACAGTCTGGCAGGCATGTTCAATTCGTTCTCGCAACTCATCTAAATTATTCACAGGACTTGAATAAACTAATGTCTTTAAATACCCCCAAATGCAAAAATCGAGTGGAGTGAGGTCGGGAGATCTAGGGGGCCATGCAATTGGACCTCCTCGCCCTATCCACCTGCCATTGTAATTTTCGTTTAGATAATTTCTGACCAAGACTCCGTAATGCGCAGGAGCTCCATCGTGCATCAACCACATATTAATTCTGTGGTTGAGGGGCACATCTTCTAACAGCAGTGGTAATGTATTCCGCAAAAAGTCAAGGTACAATTAACTAGTCAAACGGTTAGGCAGGAAACAAGGTCCTATCAGATGGTCTCCTAACACACCAAGCCAAACGTTGATTGCAAATCGGTGTTGATGATTCGATTCAACAACGGCATGCGGATTTTCGTCGGCCCAAACATGGCTATTATGAAAATTAAAAATGCCATTTCTCGTGAAACCAGCTTCGTCTGTAAATAAAATTTTCGTAACAAAATTTGGGTTCTCCGCGACTTTTGCCAACATGCTTCGACAAAACACCAGTCGTGCGGCATAATCAGGCACAGCTAGAGCCTGTACCCTTTGAATATGGTATGGGTGCAATTGCTGCTCCCGTAAAATTCTCCAAATTAGGGAAAAATTAATAAAATTTGTTTCAGTAGAGAGTCTTCTAGTACTAGTACCAGGATTTTCTTCAATTCGTCTTAAAATGTTAAGTTCTGCGTCGGGAGTACAAACTGATCTAGGCCGACCACCATCACCGTTCCTTGATTTAAACGATCCAACTTCGGATAAACGTTGATGTAAATTTGTAAAAAGTTTGTCACACGGAAGTACCCGGTTTGGGAATGCTTCGGCATAAAGGCGACGTGCCTCACAAGCATTTCCATCGGCTTTGCCATACATAAAATGCATATCTGCCATTTCTGCGTTGGTATAAGGCATATTCGAAAATTTCAACAATGGGTTACAGCAACAACTACTTCAATAAACACTGACAATAACGGACACACAATAATTACAACAAATGTGGCAACTACACTAACAGAAACGAACAAAATTTGTTTTGTTATTTCCATGGATGACTTCATAAATACGCGAATCACTCCTACTGAGTGTAAATTATTTTAATTTGAAAAACAGGCTGTAATTAGGAAACGGCTGATTTTTGGACTTATGTTTATTTTGACTTTTTTGTTTGTACTGATGAGATCTATAAGTGGGCCAAATATTCGAACGTATTTTTTAAACACCCTGTATAAAGTTATTAAATTAAATTACCTAAACGGTCACTATCAAATTGTGACGGTATTCCATCGCAACTGAGTTTAATGAGCGTTCGAATTTTTTCATACAAAGGATTTACATTTTCTTCGAAAGGTCCTCCACCAGTACCCAGCATAGAATATTTGTTTTTCGCAACCGCTCGACGTGTTTCTTTTTTTAATGTTTCGTATTTACTACGAAGTTGCTCCCAAGTACGATGAGACGTACTCGTAGAATTAAAGGTTTGGCAAACGGTTTGCCATGCCATTTTCTAAATTCATAAAATATATAATTATATTACCAAGTATATTGTTCAATAAAGCTTACCTTCTCCTTCCATGTTAACGCATCCGTTTTTTTATTCTCTATCGCACCAGCATGTTTCTCTATTATTTCAATGAGTCGCCAACACTCCTCTTTTGAATAATTTGCGGCGCGCTTACTACTATTGGCACTTTTTTCACTCATGTTTTCAAAAAAACATATAACAATTTGACAAAACGGACTATTTATGTCAATCACGTTTAAATTTATCTGGCCGATAACTATGTATCGGCAGCATCGGGTACCCGATAAGTTATCCTACCGACAATCTGACCGATAAAAATATCACTAGATCGTAATACGGAACAAAGTAACGTATCGGCAAGATAAGACTGTCAGGAAGTATATCGGCATATTGTACAACCGGCCCTAAATTGTATTACACTTGGGTATTTCATTCGAAGACAAATTCGAATTAAAAGTAAAGACGAAGGTCAAGCTTTAAATCGTGCATCACGATCTTTATACAAATTATGGGACAAGTCCAGAGTTGCCAGATCGTTGGATTGGATTTCTCTAGTCGCAATTGAAAAATTCCCTAAATTTAGAAGTTTTCGATAAAAATTCCCCAGAAAAATAATTTTATTATTTTCGTAAATTGCGATTTGTTAGGCCGGTTTTAATGCTCAACCGACGGTCGGTACCGACGTCGGTCGCGCGTAGCTTCGCAACGTATTTATATGTAGCTGTTCAGTGCTGCACTGATGAACCCTACGCGCGTACGGTACGCGGCGCGTGTGACAACTGTCGGTCGAACGCGTCTGTATGTACGTCAGCCAACTGACAGACTGCTGTCAGTACGTGTACAGTCATCGTGAAATAATGAGCATAGACACAGAACGATTAATAACCGCAGTCCGGTTGCATCCGGAATTATGGGATTTTGTCTCATAATTTATATAAAGACCGTGATGCACGGTTAAAGAATTACAGAACAATGAAATACCTAAGTATCGTACAATTTGTTAATGCGTCCATTTTTCGTGAGACTGTACAAACTGACGGTCAGCGCGTTTTGACAGATCTGTCAATCAGCTAAGCACTGAACAACACAAACCGACGGTCGGTACTGACCGTCAGTACTGACGGTCAGTACCGACCGTCGGTTGAGCACTAAAACCAGCCTTTCATCTCAATTTTAATTAATTTTCGTGTCTAAAATACTTTTTGCAAATCTCTAAAATAACCCCAAATAAACCAATTTAGAAATAAGACCCCAAGAACTAGCAAATATTTAAAATATTATTTTCAAATTAGAAAAAGAACTTACAACTAATAATAATCCACACAAAAACACTGTTAGAGGTATTACAAAAGTTGTTGAAGGAGTTTAATAGAGCTTCTATTTTGTCAAACAAAACATTTGTACTATCTGTGTGTTTCATGACAGAGCAGTAACATAAGCAAATGCTTTTTGTACTGAAAGCTATGCATATTGTAAATGTATTAGATAGTACTGTTATAAAGTGATCTTTAATTAAGTTATTCAAATATTTTAGTTGTTGATGTTCAAGCAAATATGTTAAGTCAGGAATCGAAGCAAGTATTATTTGTTGCGAAATGCAAGTTCTTGGATAACGCACATAATTTTCTTTTCCACATAAGTAATCCCTGGAAAAAATATATTCCTACAAAATACCTCAAAGAAGAAAAACCTTAATTTTTGGGGAAAATCCCCTAATCTGGCAATCCTGGACAAGTCCCGGACGTTGGTTATTAGCTGTTCCATATCAATATTCATTTTGTTATTTAAGAGGAGTGTATACACACTGACAAATCCGCCAAACACAACGCTGTAATACGATAAGCTTTTTTTCGGGACTGAATGTTTCAGACCTGCTTTGAATAGTTAGGTGGTCGCTGCATTTTCGCGAAATACGGTCATAAAGATTATTGTGCAGAGTGTACCAACCAAGTCTAACCATTTATGAACATGGTCAAGAGTAGTGTAGCAAACTGGTTGAATTATCAAGACTGTCAAACGGTAGTTTGAAGGTTAAGAGTAGCCGATGAATGTTAATATGATATATAAGCTTATTCTTCTAGAACCTTTCATTAAAAAAATGGAGGACAGAGATAAATTTGAAATCACATTAAATTATAAGGGCATCAACAAAACTCCTACTCTAATAAACTACATTAACTAATTTTTCTCCTTTTGAAAATTAATTATACCTACTCATGAAAAAATATTTGTTCACAAAGCAGGACATTCACCATATAAATGACGTCTTACGGTTATATTTCTTGTTAGTAAACACGCAGATAAATATCAACAGATATATCAATTTGACCAGTTCATTTTTGCGATTACCATTATTAGACAAAGAGGAGTTTAGATGAAATTAAAACGGGTTACTGACCGAATGGTTTGAAATGGTGACTTGCGAAAAAAGCTTATAGTAGTTGTCTGTCAACTGATTGTCATACGTCAGACTGAAGCATGTAGCTGTTCATCAGTGCAGCAGTAAATAGATTCATGCACATCCGTTGATATAGCTACGAACAACCAATGTCAGCACTGATCGTCAGTTGAGCTTTAAAACCAGCTTTAACACTTATATTACATAAAAACTATGTCATGTAGGCTATTATTTTGTTATTGAACATATAAGTAAAACGTTTTAAATTAAGTGAGTGTCATAAATTGAAGTACATATTGCGAGTACAATGACAAGTTAACTCAACACCGGTCAGCAATGTTTGTGTGTGAACAGCAAGGTGTTAATTATTACATTACCAGATAAAAGTTAAATTTAGGTTCAATGTTTACAATTAAAGATACCTACATAATTTGGATGTAATCCAATTTGAACCAATGAAAAGTACTTTGAATCTTCATTAAACAAGTCACTATAATGAACAGCAATCCCCCGTTCTTGGGTTACTTCAAGAAGCATATCCTTATAATTCCTAGTTTCACCACTATCACCTTTATCTTGATTCTTAGCACTTCTATCCGGAACTGGAGAGTCCTATAGAAGTTTTACATCAATTATCCATTTATATCAAAAATAAAGCTTAATCAGCTTCGATACAAAACTTTTCATTACCTTATTATCAACATTATCCCCTGGTTTTAAATAATCCAACGTAGACATAAACAAATCTTTCGCGTCCTGCGCAAATTTATTCACAAATCCTCTAATAACCTTATTCTTCTTCTTACTCTTCTTTTTCTTTTTACCAAGTGAAATGTTTGAAGAAGAGCTCGTCACGCTAGGAGCTATATCTTTCAACATAGCCATCATATTTTCAGACGCTTGTTGTTTAGATTTCTTTTTAGAACGTCCAACCCCTTCAGCAGTTAAATCGCCCAAAGTACACCGAGTCACATACTCTCTTTCATGAGCCGGTCCTTCTTCCCTAATCACCTCGTATTCTAAATTAAGCTGCTTCATCTGCGCGTATTCGTAAACCGCTGATATCGGCGACTTTACCGCGTCACGGTTACACGTGCCGCTAGCCAGACAATACTCCTTCTCGTCGGCCGACATCTGCGAGAGACTCGCGAGTGCCTTCGAGGCGGCGTCATGTCTTGCTGCTTGCTTCGTATATTCCGATTTGCCGATAAATTTCTGATCGCCGACAACAACAGCTACGATAAACGGAGGCTTCCCTGTTTCGGGAGCGGCAACTTCATAATTTTTAGAATACGGATTGTAGATGGATTTGTTCAATTTACTATGATAACTACTTTTATCATCAAGTTTTAAATCCGGGACACTTAATGTATACTGAAGTGAATTATAATCTAATTCTTTGAGTTGTTCCTCGGATAAATAAGTGACTTTTAAACCTAATTTATAAGCAAGGCTGTTTAATTCAACCGTTGGGGTTGAAGCGTTCTCTTTTGCTTTAACCGGAGGGCTTGGGTATTTTGTTTCGAGTAAAGCTAAAGTTGCTGCGGATTTTTTAGCTTCTTTTATACTAGAACCTTTTCCTGGGTACTTTTCATCCCCTAATGTTAGGGTTACGGTAAATATTCGATTATGAGATGGTCCCTAAGATGAAATAATCATTCAAAAAGATATATCAATGAAAATGAAGTTATTAAAATTAAATTATAAATTTACCTCTTCATTTTCAAGATAATAATTATAAGTAAGTTTGTTATAAAGAGCTAAAAGATGTACAGCTGATAACGAATTAGCAGAAATTTTTTCTTCTTGCATTTCCTTATTTTCTAACGAATAAAAAAAATATTTTAAACCCAAAAACCAAAAGATTTCTCTTACGTACCTTTAATTACAGTGTCTTCTAACTCAGAATGTAGTTGTCCACCTCCTCCGAGTTCCAAAATAGTACCTGCACAGAAGAAAAATTATTTTTTAAGAAATTCAATCTGTCGCAACTCACCTTCAACACATCCCTTCTTGTCAAACTTTGCCAACAAGTCGTATGCGGATATGGAAGACGCTACTTTGATTAAACAAAACAACAGGACGTAAATGGACATGACAAAAAGGTTATATGCATTCGTTAGAATCATAACCTCTACGTTCGCACGCGGGGCAACTACGCAAATGAAAGCAGCAATTACGTTGACCCAAACGCTTGCAAATCCTTCTTTGTCTTCACCAAATTTATGGTCTTTTACGGGTAATTTTGGATGAAACAGACTTGACGCATGACAATGTTTGATAACAACTGAACTTGTCAAACTTGCCGGTACATTACGATTTTAACTAAACTTAAACGGGGATCCCCCTAAAAGTATTTCTTGATTTTTGATGGTATTTTTATGTCTGGGATGATGACAACTCCCGTTTTATGGACGATTTTCGTACATTTAGTTTGATTTAATTTTAAAAACGTTCAATATTCTGTTCCACCTGTTTATATTTTTTGACATCAAATAAAACTTCAAAATAACAATCATTTCCTTGGTTATGAGGTTATGACAGATGAAGTTTCTTTTATGATGTATAGATGGCGATATTAGGATTGTTAGAAATTTCAATTTTAAATCTAATTAATTAAATTTTAAACAAAGTATTAATTAATAATTCCTTAAAAATGATTTTAGTTTATATGAAATTTAATTACTAATTACAGTTAATTTGAAAATAAAAATAAATTAAAAAGTGGTTTTCCTATTTTAAATGAAATGTTTTAAATTTTAACAAAGAGATGGTGCTAACCATTATCATAATTTCACAACTTCTAAAATTAAAATATTATTTTTTTTTCTAAAAACTACTCTTATGCCGAAAAAAAGTCTTTTAATGGTTTCTCTAATATTTTAACCCCTTAAGCGGCTATGACGTATATATTCGTCATGATTACATGTAATTTCAATCCATCGAGCCGCTTAACGGGTTAAATAAAAGAAATTTCATGAAAAAGTTCAATCATTTATCAAATTATTTCATATTATTAGGGATAGATGGTGTTGTTTCAATTATTATAAACTACTAAATTTTCTAAAAATAATATTAAATTATTATATTATTCATTAAAATATAAGCAAAAAAAGTTTCATTTTTTAGGTTAGGTTCCATCCTACCGATATATCTCTTTTCCTGGACATTTCTTATTATTAAATCGATTAGTTTATAACCCGATTAAGTTTTATAATAATAAACAATTAGTTGTAAATAATAATTACACAATAATAATATTAAAATAAATATGATTTTTATGGAAATATTTGTTAAAAAACCTATTGTCAAATTGACAGTTCAAAACGTCAAAGTGACAGTTGAATTTTATAAAATTAAACACAATTTGTCTTTAAATCTATTTTTTAATTTCATTTCTATTAATATATTCTTTTTCATGACTATTAAATTAACTAATTTAGAAAAAACTGTATTTTAATTTATTAAATTTTGGATAAATTCTTAACATTTAAAATTTTTTGGAATTTGACAAATAAGACTATTTAAAATACAGTTCTTTCTAAATTGGTTAATTTAATACTCAAGAAGAGAAGTATGTCAATAAAACGTAAATTTAAAAATAGATTTAAGGATAAATTGTTTATTTTTTTTTTAAGAGTAAAGTTCAATGAAAATATAAGAGATGGCGCCACATAAGTCATTTTAATTTTATGAAATTAAACTCATTTTAAATCTATTTTTAAATTTGATTTTTATTAATATATTCCTTTTCTTGACTACTAAATTAATGTATTTAGAAAAAATTGTATTTTAGTTTGTCAAATTTTCCATGAATTTTAAGCTTAAATATTTGACTTTAAATCTAATTATTTAAATTTTATACAAGGTATTAATTAATAATTCCTTAAAAAATGATTTTGGTTGACATAACACTTAATTATTAACTAAAATTAATTTGAAAATAAAAATAAATGAATGAAAAAGTGGTTTTCTTAATTTAAATTAGATGTTTTAAATATTAACAAAGAGATGGTGCTAGCTCCATTATCATAATTTCACATTTTCCAAAATTAAAACATTTACTTTAAAAAACTACTCTTACGGTAAGAAAGTCTTTTAATGGTCTTTCTAACATTTTAAATAAAAGAAGTTTTATGAAAAAGTTCAATCATTTATCAAATTATTTCATATTATTAGGAATAGATGGTGTTGTTTCAATTATTATAAATTACCAAATTTTAAATCTTTCAAATTTCATTTTATCAGAAAACATTATCTGTTAGTGTATCCATATAAATAAGTTTTATTAATTAAATATTAAAAAGTAAAATCGCTTGAAAAAAATTAGTAATTTAATTGTGGTATTTTTAATTTTAATCAAAAGATGGTGCTAATTTCTAAATCATAATTTGACAGCTGTCAAAGCTATACATGCTAAGATTTTAGGTTATATTTACATTATTTCTAAAGTGATTTAAACTTAAATAAAAATGAAAACTGCTCTTATGGTGGCAGAAAAGCCTTCTTTGGCGGCTTCTCTTGCTAATATTTTAAGTAATGGAAAGTGCTCTTCTAGAAGAGGTACGATAAGTATTCTTTAAATCCGGAAAAGATATTAAAAATACACTTTTTAGTATTTTTAAGCCTTATTAATTAATAGAGTAAAGTTGTATACAATTATTAATTCTTAAAGATATAGATAAACATAAAAAATGTCTTAATTTTAGGTTTAAATGGTTCTTGTTCAATTCACGAATGGAACGGTACGTTTAAAAGCGAACAAGTACATTTTAAAATGACCTCAGTTTGTGGTCACGTAATGAGTCTCGATTTTATAAGTAAATACAACAATTGGGATAGAGTAGATCCAGTAGAATTATTTTCTTGTCCGACTGAAAAAAAGGAGGCTACGCCAAAACTAAAAATGCCCCTTTTTCTCAGTAGCGAAGCGCGCGGATGCGATTATTTAATCTTATGGCTCGATTGCGATAAAGAGGGTGAAAATATCTGTTACGAAGTAATGAACGCAGTCGCTAAAAATATGAATGCGAATGTTTTTAGTGATAATGTTACATACAGGGCGAAATTTTCTGCGATTACTGAGAAAGATATAAAAGCCGCGTTTAATAATTTGGGTAAACCTAATGAAAACGAAGCGAGAAGTGTTGACGCGCGTCAAGAGTTGGATTTAAGGATTGGATGTGCGTTTACTCGGTTTCAAACGAAGTTTTTCCAAGGAAAATATGGAAATTTAGACGCTTCGTTAATTTCTTATGGTCCTTGTCAAACTCCTACGCTTGGTTTTTGCGTACAACGACATGATACGATTCAAACTTTTAAATCCGAACCTTATTGGGTCGTTCAGGTTACTATTAAAACTAAAGATGGGGTTGAAGTATCTTTGGATTGGTCTCGAGTTAGATGTTTTGAAAAGGAAGTTGCTAATATGTTTTTACAAAGAGTTAAAGATTGTTCTCAAGCTCAGTAAGTTTTGTTTTCAAATAAATAAAAAAAATTTGGTTGTTTTATTTGTTATTTTTTGAATAATTTTTGGGGAAATTTAGAGTAACAAAAATTACTCGTAAAGAAAAAGCAAAAAGCAGACCTTTAGCTTTAAATACGGTTGAGTTAATGAGAGTTGCTAGCTCGGGATTAGGAATGGGGCCTCATCACGCTATGCAAATAGCTGAAAAATTATATACTCAAGGGTATATAAGCTATCCGAGGACTGAAACAACAAGATATCCTGAAAATTTTGATATTGCGTAAGTATTTTAAACAAAAATATTATGAAATTTTCCTTGATTCGATTTATAAAGATAATAAAGATATTTCGAGTTAAAAAAAGACGATTTTGAACTTCAACAAATTCAAATATTAATCTTCTATAACAAAATTTTTTAAGTTTTGTGTTAAAGATACATTAAAAACTTAATAAAATGATGAAATTATAAAAAATTATAATAAAAAAAATCGAGTTGGGAAAATTTTACTACAAAAAATATTTATCAAACATTTAAAATAAATAATTTTAATAGAGGTGTTTTAAAACAACAACAAAATAATCCAGAATGGTCAAAAGAAGTCCAAGAAGTATTATCAAATGGTATAAATCGTCCAAAAGGTGGTCACGATGTAGGTGATCATCCTCCAATAACTCCAATGAAATCGGCTACAAGAAACGAATTAGATGGTGATTCTTGGAAACTTTACGATTACATAACGAGACATTTTATAGCGACTGTATCAAAAGATTGTAAATATTTATCAACAACGATTTGGTTTTTAATCAATCAGGAAGTATTTAGCGCGACGGGAAAAACTCTTATAGATCCGGGTTTTACAAATGTTATGACGTGGCAGGTTGGTAATTTTATTTTATTTTATTTACTTATTAATTTATTTACTTACTAACTTATTTATTTATTTTTTATTATTATTGTGTGTTATTCTTTTTAACAAAGAAGTTGTTTGTTAACGAGATATTTTCTAGGCGTTTGGAAAAAACGAGATCGTTCCGAACTTATCTGAAAACGATTTGGTTCCGATCCAAGATGCTAAATTGGGGGAATTTCAAACGAACCCTCCCGATTATTTGACCGAAGCGGAATTGATTACTTTGATGGAAAAACACGGTATTGGAACTGACGCTTCTATCCCGGTTCATATTAATAATATTTGTCAGAGGAATTATGTTACTGTTGGCGGAGGAAGGAAATTAATTCCTACGACTTTGGGGATTGTACTTGTTCATGGTTATCAAAAAGTAAGCACTTAATGAACTTTAACAGAAAGAGGACATTATCAAAAAAAAAAAAAAAAATAGGGACAGACATTTAAAAAAGTTTACCCTATTTGATTCTATAAACGTACGCCAGTCTAAAAAATATTTAAACGTATGAAAAGACGACAAATTTGAAGTAGCTTTTTCTCCCACTAGGCTTTTTTTCCAAAGAAAAGTCTTTTGGAGGCTATTTCGCGTGTTCCAGACTTTTTTCCACATTATACAGGCTGCCCCGTTTTGATTGTCCGATCCTTTACTGGCGTATTCCTTGGCTAAAAATAAGTAAAAAGTTCTAATGAACATGGGCCCAAAAGTTACTCGTTTTCAAGATATTGGAAGTTTAATGCCACAATTTTTCCTATTATTAACATAATGGAAGTGAATTATTTAAATTAAATTATTGACTGGTTACGGTGGTTTCGATGAATTTTTAGACTACATTGATTAGGTACAAAAGCTTCTTGATAACATCGCAACCACTTAATAATTTAATTTCAGGAATTTACTGTAATAATGTTAACACTTAGCCGACCGATCGGTGAGATCTCCCCGTTTCAATATAAGTCGCTGACCGACCGATTGGGGAGATCTCCCCGTTCCAATGTAGATCGCGTGGCGTAAACCGTACAGTTCACAGCGGCGCGCGTGGTAGGATAAGTGTTAACTGCCTACCAGCAACTCCGGTATATTATGGAAAGGTTTATACACGTATTTATTATACAATTATACACTCAATTTCGTAACATCTTAAGCGTAATCATGTTAAAAACATTGGGTTCCACAGCGGAGCCTACGGAGTTACGGGACAAATTACTGATTGCTCCGTAGCGGAGCCAACAGAGCGCTAAGGGTTAATAATGGGTCAACATGTGAAATTAAAACCTTGAATATCTGGAAAACGAAGCACTTTCAGACCTATGTTTATCAGGACTTTTTTGTTTGTTTTCAGTCAGAATCGTCGCCTGAATGCAGAACTATACTACGTCCAAAAACTAAATTTTTCAGGAGACGATTTTTTGTTTTTTAGTTTATTATATTTAAGTATTTTAAACTACAAAACCTTAATTGAAATGGAGGGGAAACTGAGCGCTGGGACTCATAATACTTCTGCATGCAACGAAGCGCACTATTAGCTATCATTTACTGATCAAAACCGATTTTAAGAAAATATGGACTTACACCGGTTCTGCATTCAAGCGACGACATCAGTAAAGGATCGGACAATCAAAATGGACACCCAGTATATTTGATATAAAAAGGGTAATTACACAATACAATATAATAAAATAAAACAAGCCAACTCTAGTCTCTTATAAGTGCTTCATACAGTTTCTATGTCTACAAAGCGTTATCCTCTCTTCTCAAGTACTTGTTGTCCAGAATTCTCCTATTCAGTGTCTTATTTATTCAGTGTTTATTTACTTAAATTTTTTTTTAATAACTTGTATATTGTGTAGTGGATTGTCTGGATGCCAAATCTACGATATTAATTTTTTCAAGAGTGAACATTTTCTTTCATTTATGCTAAGTTCTTAGTCGAAATTCCTTTATTTTTGTAAGTTAGGCTACGGAAATGTCTGACTCGTTTAGTTACTTCAGCATGTTTTTTCCTCAAGTATTTTTTAAGTTTTAATCTTCTGTCTAAATACATTCTTAAATATTCATGTTTTCCATGGTCCTTGTTTGTTCGTATGTAGGGTGAGTTTTCATCGATGTTATGGAAAGGGGACAGCAGTTAGAATTTGGTTGGATTTGGTTACAGTTTCCATTTGTATACTCATGAGGTAGTCAGATCGTAAAATTCTTGCTTCTTGTGTAGACTGGTTTTAGTGCTCAACCAACAATCAGCTTTGACATCGGTTGTGCGTACCTCTATCAACGTATGTGTGTGTCTATTCAGTGCTGCACTGATGAACAGCTACCCGCGTACAAGTACGCAGCGCGTATGAAGACTGTCGGTCGACGCGTCCGCATGACGTCAGTCAGCTAACAAACTGTTACATTGTATTACATCGTTCAGTGCTTGGCAGATTCTGCAGTGTATGAACAGTCCTCTTAAACAATAAAACGAACATTAATACATAACGGCTAATAACCGAAGTCTGGTTACATCCAGAATTATGAGACTTGTCCCATAATTTGTATAAAGATTGTAATACATAATTAAAAGTATGACCTTCGTCTTTGTCTTTTATTTCGAATTTGTCGACGAAAGAAATACCCAAGTGTGATACAATTTGTTAACGCACCCATTTTTTATAACAATGTACAAGTTTGCTTACATCTACCAATGAGCCAAGTGCTGAAAACACTAAACTTATCGACTGTGGGCTCGTTTCGTCAGTACTGACATCAGTACAATCGTTGGTTGAGCACTAAATCTAGCCTTATTGTTTTGTTGATTTGACTGATTTCATTTGAGAAGAAACGGATCACGAGAGTATATGTCACTGTATATGTTGTAAAGTGAAGAGGAATTTAATGCGTAATAGTCTTTCTTTTAGAATGTTGTCGGTTATTTTTATTAAGTAAGGTTTTATTGTCCAGAAACATTTTATATATTGAACCATCACGTCAGACGTTAAACTACTGATGTGTGTTAATTTTTTTTACCGATTTTGTTTCCGGCTCTGGTCGGGAACGGATGAAGTGTTTTGTGTTCGTTCCAATTTTTGAAAGTTCTTTAACCGTTTGATTGCTACGAGGCGCGAAAGCGCTGCCTTCATTTGTGTCGAAAACCGCTATGCAGGCTATTGTGCTGCCAGTTTCAGTGTGCCTTTGTTGCACCATTAGAGTAAACGAAAGTCTGACTTTACGCGTACTTTGCTAAAGTCAACATCAAGTCAAAATATGTCCTGCTGCTTTGGAGCGTTCTTGCAAGAATTGCTTAGTAGTCAAACGATTAATTATCAAGTTCATTTTAAGTCATCAGTGATTTATTTTAATTTGTATATCGACCTTTACGCGCATATGTTTGTGACAGTAGTTTCAAGATTTATTCGACAATGTTTCTTAAGTCATGTGTTAATTAATCCTTTTACTCAAGTGTCTGGGGGTCAAAAAGACTAAGTTCCCAAATTCCATTACCTTTCCCTTATCCTAAGGAGGCAAATCAATCAATCAATTTTTTTGACTAACAATAAGTTTCAAAAATCGCTTCAAAAAATGATAAAAAAATTGAATTTTACTTACAGATAGACCCAGAATTAGTTCTTCCAACAATGCGAAGCGCCGTTGAAGAACAACTAAACCTAATCGCCGTAGGAAAAGCAAATTTCCACGCAGTACTAAAACACACAGTCGAAATTTTCAAACTAAAATTCCAATACTTCGTAAAAAACATCGACGGCATGGATCAACTTTTCGAAGTTTCCTTCTCCCCATTAAGCGCCTCGGGAAAAGCATTCGCAAGATGCGGGAAATGCCGAAGATACATGAAATACATCATGTCGAAACCCATGAGATTACACTGTCCTCAATGCGACGAAACTTATTCTTTACCACAAAACGGAAACGTCCGATTATTTAAAGAACTTAAATGTCCTTTGGACGATTTTGAGTTGTTATCATGGTCGATGGGAAATAAAGGAAAAAGTTTCGTTTTTTGTCCTTATTGTTATAATCATCCACCATTTAAGTAAGTTTTATTTTAACGTAAAGTTTTTTTTTAATTTAAAAGGAATTAATTTTTTTAGTGATATGAAAAAAGGAAATGGTTGTAATAATTGTACTCATCCAACTTGTGCTTATAGTTTTAATAATACCGGAGTTTCTAGTTGTGTTGAATGTGATTATGGAGTTTTAGTTTTAGATCCGTCCTCAGGACCAAAATGGAAACTTGGATGCAATAGGTTTTTAGCTTAATTTAATGAAATTAAATTGTTTTGATTAATAATTCTTTTGATTTAGATGTGATACAATAATTCATTTATTTGAGGACTCTCACAAAATAACCGTCGAAAATGATGTTTGTGATTGTGGAGCTCAAATGGTAACTGTAGAATATAAATCTGAGAAGACAAAATTACCAAATGATAAAAAAGAAATGAAAGGTTGTATTTATTGTTGTCCTGAATTTAATAATTTGGTTGAAAAACATAAAGCGGTGATGAATATAAGAAGTAATAGGGTTCATCGGGGAGGAAAAGCTGGAAGAGGAAGAGGACGTCCTAAACCTAAACAACCAAAAGATAAAATGGCTCAATTAGCTGCTTATTTTGTTTAAAATCTTTTAATAATCAATAATAATAATTAATAATAATACTAATTTAATCATTTTAATCATATAATTGATTAATACTCAATAAAAAATGGAATGTGTGTAAAAAAATACGCAAACGTTTGAGTATATTTTATTGAACACAACAAGTCAACTGCAAATTTATCCTTTTTTTTGTTTTAAATTTACGTTTAATTAATAGAGTGAAACACATCGATCGAATTTAGTTCGTTGAACGCTAGAGAAGTATAAAAGATGTTTGAATCGTCAATCAAGACAGGCACGAAGTCGGGTCGTTTTGTACGGATATATATTTTCTTTTTTTTTATTATTATTTTTGGGAAAAACTGAAAATATGTCTCTTCGAGTTTCGTCAGGTAAATCGTCATTATATGCGGGGTCAACGTTAACAAAGAAAAATCGTCCTGGATCCGGATGGAAAGTACGTCTAACTATTTAAGGTATGTATACGTAATATGTACAAGATATTTATTTGTCAGCTCGTGTAACCTATTAGAAAATTCAATTTTCTCCTCTTATCGTAGATATGAAAAATATCTTTCTAATTAAACGCTAGGGAAATCAACGATTTTCTGCCATAGTTAATGTTTTCTTCGAGATTTTTTTTTATCTTCTTTTCCTCCGTTTTTATTACTTTTTTTATTTTATTTTTTTTTTTCGGTGTTTCTTTCGATGCTTATATCTTCTCACTTTTTTCTTTTTATTTTTGGTTATGCTTCGTAAGCGGATCGATACGGCTTGTATACAATTTTTCCTTTGCATACAAAAATATATAGCTAATTTCCATCTAAATTATTACGAATACCACACGGAAATAAATTAAAATCTTTTTTTATTTTATTTGTTTTTTTTGTTTTCTTTTGAGCTCTTATTTTTCAAAACTTTTTCAATTATTCAGATTTTTTCAACCATTCGAAATTAAAAATAAAGAAAATGATTTTTTTTCTGTATTTTTAAAAAAGTTTTGATAATATACCGAGTGTTCGGAAATGACGTGTCAATATTACAAATATGTTGATTAAAAACATGATGATTTAACTTAATTTACTTACATAGAACTAAAAAGTTAATTAGCTATTAAGTTTTTACAACCTAGAACTTAGTTTTTAAGTTCTAAAGAATTTTTTTTTATTATTCTTTAATAACTCGAAAAATCTGTTCTGGACTTTATGGATTTTTTGATCTTGCGTTTGTACAAAATGACTACACCTTTTTGTGGAATAAAATCCAATTTTGAAAATTATAGGGTGTTCAAAAACTCTGCCACGATAAGTTATCCATCTAGATTTTTTTAACATGTATAATCACTACCAATTTTTTTTTTGAATAGCGACTTTTATAAATCCGTTATATAGTTAGAAATTATTTATTTTCTAAGAAAATTTTAGTTGATTTAACGGTTTGGCGAGAATAAAATGTTTTCAAACTCCTTACAAGTTTCGAGTCAACGATGTAGGTTAAGGTTAGTAAAGTTTTTTTTTTAATATTTAGGGAAGATGAATTTTAAAAACAAGAACAGAAATGATGACAGAACACATGGTTTATGGACGATGGTAGTTCACCATATTTTGAACTACCAAAATTTGATAATCTGAACCACCCTTAGATAGGGGTTTCATTGGCGTTTGTTCAGATCAAATCAGATCAGACCATACAAGACAAGATCAGAATATGCATCTGAAGTTATACCTTGATAGGTGGTTCCGGAAGCGGAAGAAAAAGGGTTTTAGTTGGTCAATGTATTTAAGATGAGTTCATCAACCCAACAGTGAGTGGTCTATGATAGGGGTGGCCACACTTGGTGATATTTAGAGCCGTATTGAAAAATCGAAAACTTTTAAGAGCTTAATCGGAAATCGCCCCTCTAAAAAAAAGGAGATCTACTAAGTTATACCTCCTGATTCCCTTTCCTTACAGGAAACAAATTTTCTTAAAAATTCAAGAGTATTTAAACAGATTTTGCTTGCCCAAACGCTACTAAAAACTATTTATAAAATGTTTTAAATTGAGCCGCAATAAAATCCAAAAAGATTCTGGCTCGCGAGCCGCCGTTTGGCCACCGTTGGTCTATGACAGCGATGGCGAACCTATGACCCGCGGGCCAAACACTGACCCACGTAATACTTTTAAGTGACCCACACGTTGATTTTTATAAACTTATTTCTCATGTCCTGAAATAGAGAATAGACAAAAATGTTTTAAGAAAGGTTATACGGGGAAATTTAATATACAGAGTACAAGTTTATACCATTTATCACATATAAATTCACGATGACTGTTAATATACGTCCAAGAACGACTTCCTCTCGTTTTAATTGAAACTTACTCCAGAAAATTGCTCAAATGATGATTGAAGTTGTTTCGTACTTTGTATGATTGCTACTTTTGTAAAAGAAAATAAAGTTAACCACAAAAAACATTCATTGATGGGTTTCAATGTTTAATTAACGATTTTTGAAATATAAAAAATACTTAAAAAATCGTTAATTTATGTTAGTGTCATGGCAAAAATAATCCAGTTAAATTAGTGAATATAGTTTTCTTTTAATTTTTGAGAAAATTTCTAATCTAAATCGTTGTTAACCGATATTTTTGGTTAGGTGCAAGATATCGATGTGCGATTTCTACTATAAGTTATATTAATGCATTTAATTTTTCAGAGAAAATTTAGAAAATCTATGGATATATTGAAAAATGCTCTCTGGGGGTGACATTAAAATACAATCACCACAAGTGAGATTGGAATCAAAACGGGACATCTGTATATTTATTTGTATATAATATTACTATTTTATGGCAGGTATGTAATTTTATTCTATGCTCAGTCAAATACTCATTGCAGGAGAACTGGGGTCATCCCAGTGATGTCATTTTTAAACAAAGAGAAAGAGAGGTATTTTACTCTTAGAAGTAAGGGCCCAAGAAATAAGTTTATAAAAACAAATTCCTCCTTTGCAAGTGACTTAATACTAGTGGCCCGCGAGCCAACACTAAAAAAATATAATGAGCAAAATTTGACCCACTTCTTAAAAAGGTTCGCCATCACTGGTCTATGATATAGTCACTTAGATAGTGCTTCTGATCTCTCGTCTGTCAACAGATTTCCTAAACCCCTCCTTAAACAAAAAAGAAAGACAAGATCAGACACGTCCTTTGTAGTGGTTTCAGTTGTCCCGGATTTATGCGGTAGATAATACTCGACGAGTAAATATAAAGTTATTTTTATTTAGTAGAGTTCTCAAGAAATTTAAAATGAATTCCTCAGATCCCGATGAATGATTAATGGAAAGTATTACCAGTAAATACAATAAACAGAAACGTCGTTATTGGATGCATAGATTTTACCAATCACACGAAGAAGGGGAGTATACAAAAACTTCTCTAAACCTTTGAAGTTACCCCGAAAAGTTTAGAGAGTATTATCGAATGGACATAACAACTTATGATTATACTTAAAAAGCTATTTCTGGAGACAAAACGGTATTCAAATTTAATCCATAACAGGTTTTTTACTTCTCTGTGGACTTTCTCTGATGAGGTCAATTAACATTAATTTGTCCATTGTTCGAAAAATAAATACGACCGTTGCTTGGCAAAATATCAAATACGTTTGATCTGTACCCACCGACCGTTGGAAAGTACACACACGCCTCTGGTGAAACGTGTCTGTCGCGGTCTGAAGGACAACTTCAGCCATTTATCTGGTCTGATATGATCTCAGAATACAAGATGAAGTGAACCTGCGCCAGTGAAGCCGCAGCCTTAGTTGGGATTATTCAGATTCTATGGTACGTTTTATCCAAATCTGTGAATATGAAGAGGAATCATGGGTTTGTAAAATGGCCAGCAAGATCACTCGACATAACACCTTGTAATTTTGTTTATGGGGTCTCATTCAAACAAAAATGCAATTATCTTAACACATTGTGGATCCAGCATTCTATTGCGAACCCTACCGAGTATCCAAACGACGAAATACAAGAGACGAGATGTCTCGTCAACGACCCCAAACGACGAACTACGAATAAGAAGACATCTTGCCATCCGTCCGCATTGTATAAAGTTCATGAAAGTCTACCAAGTAAGTCTAAATTCTAAGAGAGTGAATCTGTCGCGGTCTAAAGGACAACTCCAGCCACTTATCTGGTCTGATATGATTTGATCTGGTCTGAACCAGCGCCAGTAAAGCAGCAACCTTAGTTCAGATTAATCAGATTCTACTATACGTTTTATCCAAATCGGTAAATATGAAGAGGAATCATGTTTTTGCAAAATGGCCAGCAAGATCACCAAACATAACACATGGTAATTTGGTTTGTGGGATGTCATAAAAACAAAAATGGAAATATCTTAACACATTGTACACCAGGCATTCTATTGCTAACCGTACCAAGTGCCCGAACGACGAAATATACAAGACGAAAGATCTCGTCAACGACCCCGAACGACGAACTACGAATGAGGACATATCTCATCATCCATCCGCATTGTGTTAAGTTCAAGAAAGTCTATCAACTTAAAATTCTAAGAGAGTGAGGTTTATAACAGCATTTTTTAAATCAGAGCGAGGGTTGAGATTATTAAGTTTCATAAAATATTTTTAGATTATTCGACTATATTCATCTTTGTATTTGTAATTTAATGTATTCACTAAATTTTCAAATTTTTATGCGCTTTTACTATGTTTCAACGTGATATTCTGATAATGGCATGTAGCTGAAATATAGGTAGTCAAGAACTCTAAAGAACCTGTTTCAGCCTTTTTTACATTTTTTAAGTAAAAATTTTTATTTTATTAATATTATCTGAAACGCTTAAATAAATGCCCTGTTTTCGTTCCTGCAAAAACAACGGTTTTTTCGGTTTTTAGTCAATTCGGGTTCGAATCCCTGGTTTTTAAAAGCCCTGTAATTTTAGAAATTGGATTTTTTTTTCACAGAAACCTGTAGACTCCTGACAAAGGCATAATTTTTCGAGTAGTTAAAAAATATTATTTTTAAACCCCTCTAAACTAAACGATCTTGTAGGTAAATAAGTTGAGTTAAATCATCATATTTTTAGTGAAGGTATTTGTAGTATTTCCTTGTACATACACGATATTTCCGGTCACTTGTTTAATATTTTTTTGAGCTCTTTAAAAGGAATAAAGATAAGAAAATTCTATCGCTTCGAGAAAAAGTATTCAGAAATGATTGTACCTTTTACACATTTTTCTTTTTTTTGTTCTCTTTCTACTAAATAGTCTAAAAATGCCAATCGATAATGCAAAGAGCAGTGTCTAGTAGTCAGCGGGTCGTGACCTCCGGTCGAGTACGATAACAATAGTAGTAAGAATGGTTGAATAGCGGTAGTAGTAATCGTAACCTTTGGTAACAATAATATGTACACGGTTGTGCTTCCGACGTGGTGGTCGCGGGTTCAGCAGGTCAGATGGTCCACACCTGGACCTTCTCGGCCACGATGCACCAACTGGCGTGGTCGTAGTACGACGAAATAATATGTAAGTTCTCTACGTATTTTTCTATTAATTGGTCCAGTTCCCCTTCTCTGAAGACGTGGTAATACCTGTGGTATGTGATTTCACCACCGACGTTATCCGAGGGTAACGATTCTTGCGATGTATCGCTGTACAAACCGTTTTGATGCTGTTCTTTCGCTGTTGGAATTGGTGATCTTCGTTTCCATTCGGGACAAGAAGCTAAAGACGCGGTACTTCCTCCGTCGCTGTATCTACTCATTGAAATAATCGAATTTGGACTACTTCCTTTATCCGAGTCGTAAGATTCCACCGATGTTTCCGTTTTAACCGGGTTTTTTGTGTCTTTAGCGACCACTTTGCACGTACAAGTCAACATTTTACACTTTACGCAATTAACCGCGAACTTACTGTCACTAACACTCAACTTGGCCAAGTACTCGTTTTGCTTTTGGATTTCGGCACTCAGCTTGGATAAATCGTTCAGTTCCTCACTTAACCTATGGATATACGGATCATCTAAATGGTCGTTGCCGAATTCTTTCCTTCCCAGTTGTTGGTATTGGTCGATTTCCTTCAATAACTTCTCGCTTAACTTATCAGCAAAATCCGTTAAGTGTTTGTGGCAGTCTTCGTTCCACGAAGCGTCCGTATCGGTGAGCAAAGGTACGGTTTCCGATGAATATTGCCTTTGCATCACCGACATAACTTCGCCCGTCTTTACTTCTCTCCTCCGAACTCTTGGGCTTGATTTTATCACTTTATCTACGGCTTCGTCCAAAGAATTCGCCACGTCAGCAGCCGCTTCCAGCAAACTATTTCTCGGTTTGACTTCGTTGAAGGTAAACTTTGGCGATGACCTACTCTTGGTTTTGTCCGCGCTTATGACACTATCAATGGAATCCGGTGAAGATACCGCGGAGGAATCACTATCTTTATCATCTGTTTCTGGGTTAAATAATTCTAGAGATAATAATTTCGGAAGAGGTTTTGCTATTGATTGTACCTTAAATTAAAATAAGATTTCAATTAGTACTAATAACTTGATGTGTATAATATACAAGGTTGAGCAAAAATTTTAGGTCACTTAAAATGTAAGCATTAGTGTTTATCAAATATCAGTTCAGGTTTGCTCTGATTTGTTTCTTTTTAAAATATATGGGTTATATGGTTTATTGTACGTATAATTTATTTAGCAGGTAATAATGTCTCCCGATCTTGTTGTAGCACGAATTATAGCGTTGATACAAGATTATCGAGGTCTTAAGAAAGGGTTACCAATCAAAAAGATGATCGACTTTGGTGTATTCAAATTAGCGGAATAGAAGCGCATCTGTAGTGTTCATGGCGAAATTCATTTTAAGAGATTAGGGGTTGCTAAGATTAGAGATGGACCGTTAGTGGAAGACTTTGTGCGAATGGATTGTTATGTAGAAGGATGGTTACAGGGCCACTATTGCTTTACCAACACCGAAGATTGGCATTTGCTTAAAGTACTTCGGGTTAGAGAAACGAGAACTGAAGCATGGTACTGTTTTCAGATGAGTTATGTTCTATCCTACTGGATTAGATGAACGTTGGTGAGTATCGTGTGTTTATTTGTGAATCTATGATGAAATCATATTTTCAAACTGGCTGGAAAGTTGATGAAATCTGAAAATATTCACTTCAAGATTGTATTACCGAATTTAATAATAAATTTCCTAATGCACCGGTAGAATATGCTCAGTTTAAGGAAACCTTAAATAGAGCTGTAACTTTGTTTAACGAAACTGGGAATCTTTCAAGAAGACCAGGAAGTAGTGCGCCCAGAAAACGCACCGTAAAAGTTCAAGAGCGCAAGAAATTCTAAATGATAATCTAAAAACTTCTACCAGGCGATTAAATCAGTAAATCGATCTTTCTGTTGGCTCTACTCATAAAATGATACGTCAAGATTTCCAACTTTATCTCTATAGAATTACCACTGTTCAAGAATTGTTGCTAGTTGATTATCAACGTAGAATAAATTTTTGCAAATGGTTTATCAACATGAATTGTATTGGACAATTTTACAAAAAGATTATATTTTCTGATGAGGCTTGGTTTTACAAATCGGGATACTTGAATTCAAAAAACATGAAAATTTGGAACAATGAAAATCCACATGAAAATTGCCACTCATGCCACTCATTTGCCACTACACTCTTAAAAGGTTGGCGTTTGGGCAAGTTTTGGTTATAAACGAATTATTGGTCCAAATATTTTATCCAAAATAAAAAACCAAACCTTAGTTTACGTTATGGTATCACTTTTTCAAGTACATTAAATGCTCAAAGATATTGTTTGGAGATTCTAGAACCGTTCATTAATCAATTGCATGATGATGAACTCCAGTACTGGTATTTTCAACAAGATGGCAGAATTTTTTGACGAGCCTTGATCAGTCTTAATACCGCAATATCTTGGCCAACTCGTTCTTGTGATTTAACTCCTTGTAACTTCTTTTTTTGGCCTTATCTCAAAAATACAATTTTCCAAACGCGTTTGAAACAAAGAATTTTTGATAAATGTTTGGAACTAAATGGATGCTTGCTTGGATGCTAAATTTTATGCGAAGATTCGAAATGTGCAATCAGCAAGAAGGACAACATTTTCAACACATGTTATGAGGCATGTTGCCGGTTCTTAGTTTAGTACTGAGGATTTTGATTCTATAATTCTGCCTTTTTTACTGTCTTGTCACATCGTCGTTCCGGAAGAACATTGACATAACTGCAAAATAAAAAAATTTGCAGGAGAAGGAAAAATAATTAACCGTTTGGGTCCGGGAGAATTTTATATCCATACAAATGCAGCGCGATAGCGCTTCCCCGGACTCAAACGGTTAAGATCAGCATTTTTTTGGATACATTGATGGCCTTAACTCATTTTATCAAAAAATTGTAGTTACGTCGATGTTGTTCCGGAACGGCGATATGATAACCTATACAACATTTAAGTGTGTCAAATAGGTATTTTTTATTTCAGACATACTTCACAAACGTGAGAAAAATCCATAGGTTACTTGAGCAAGAATTTAAATGAAGACCCGATATGAAAAAAATTTGCAGGAATATACCTCAATTTGTATTGACGAGAAACTGCCATTTTGCCAAGAGTCTTACAGGTACATAACTCAGGTTCTGGATAATCATGTTATGGTCACTATGGATAATGATGCTATTTTCATACAAGATAATGCTACAGTGAGTGTCTAAATGGAGTAGGAATTGGACAACTTAATTGACCAGCTCTCAATCCAGACATAAATCCCATCGAATATGTATGGAATGAGTTGAGACGACGTATGCGAAAGCATACACCAGCTCCAAGAAATTCCCAAGAGCTGAGAGAATTGCTATTACAGTAATGGAGAACAATTGACTAGAATCTGATCCTAAATTTAATTCAAAATATGCTCCGCAGACTGCAAGATGTAATTGACACTTTGAGTGCCACCATTGTGATAAAAAAATCTTTCTTTATGCCCGCCACTATTTTTTAAATCTAAAAAGAGTCACTTAAAAACACCAGATAATAATTTAGAGCTTCTTGTATCCATTCTGATTATTTGGCACTCAACCTATTAAAGTGAGATGAAAGAATATTCATTATTGTTAAAATTTTTATGGGTTAGTGACCTAATTTTTTTGCTATATTTGTACTATTTTTTCTACTTTGGTTTGTTATTTAGATAAGAATTGCAAATGACATTAACAGTAAAATCAGTTTCTACAAATTCCTTCATTCATTTGGTTCTGTTCTAATTGCATCTTAAAAAATCCCCCAAAATAGTGTTCTAATAAAAAACCACATCAAAGTAGAAAAAAATTACTACCAATTACTTTATACGTTTAAAAAAATTTAAATACCTTTCCGTTATTAACAGAAGATCTTCTAACTATTGGAAAATTGTGCGATCTTTGAGCTTTAACACCAAACCCAGGTTTCTTACTGAGCAGTTCTCTAATTTCCTTTAAACATTCCTCCTTATCTTTCTTTTCAGGTGACTTCTCCGGACTTATTTTAGTATTCATAGGGGTTTTCTTAAACTTTGGAATTTGTTGAACCGAATATTTCTTCGCTAAACTCTCCGTGTTTTTCTTCGGGGTTACAACCGGAACTTTCACTTCCGTTGGAGATTGCACCTCGGGAAATTTTCCGACTGTAGTGGTCGGTTTTGGCGAACTTAGCTGTTTCGTGAGCGGATAAATACTGAGCGGCATTTGCTTGATTCTTGGACTAGTTGGACACGAGGATTGTTTTATTCGGGGTGAATTCGGGACGGAGGAGTTATTTATACGGGGAGAAGTCGGACCTGGGGATAAAGAAGGTGACATCGGGTCGGATTTTGGGATGAAGATAACCGAAGCGAAGCTATCTTCACTATCAACGCTTGTATCACTTTGTAAACTGCTGTCTTTTGAAGAATCGGAACCGTCTTCTTTTGAGTGTCTTCGTTCGGTGGTTATTTCTTTCTTTTCTTCGACTACGATAACCGTTTTTGTTATTAATGAGTCGTCTTCGGGGATTGTTGGGGAAATTAATTCGGAACTCGTCCAGTTTTGAAACATTCTTACGAAACCGTTTTTTAAAGACGTTCCAGTTACTTTTTCTATATTGGTTGTTGAGTTTTTTATTTTTTTAGTAAATCCAGTTTTAAATAGTTGCAATCTTTTAGCTGTGGTAACGGAAAGTATTGAATCTTTAAAAGAATCAAAAGCATGATGACCTTGATATATTAAATCTTCATTTAAAGAGGCTTGTTTTTGTATATTTTGCCTTAATTTTTCTTTTTCTTTTAATCTCTCAGTCGACATAACATCTTCATTTAAAGATCTTTGTTTGAGCACGTTTAATCTGCTTCTGGGGTTCATTATTTTACTTTCTGGTAAATGAGAGTTAACTTTCATTTCAGTCGGTTCATCTAAAGCTTCTTCATCTTCTTCGCAAATCGATTTTTTCTGCTTAACTAATTTTGGTTTTGTTAACGTTACAGATGGGGTTATTTTATTTTCTTCTGGTGTTTCTACTACGCTTGGAACTCCCGATTGAGATCTGATTATGTTGTTATTTTCAACGGTTTTAATGTTGGTCATACTTCTGGATTTAAGGTTATTGTAAAGGTCGTTGAAAATTTGTGACGAAGGGAATGTTTGTCTTCTTTGTGGTAACTCATCGTCATCGACTCTTCTTAATTCTATGGGAATGTCTTGTATGTCGCAGTCGCAACATTCACAGCCATCAGGGTCGTATCTTTTCGGAGGTGGAACATCCTTAGTGCAAGTCGTCCAACTGTCTAAAAACCACGGACGATGTACTCCAACTCTTTTACTCGTTCCGGCTAATTTCTGAATGGCTCTTCTTACAAAACTGTAACAAGTTTCGTTCGGACTGCTTAAACTAGAGCTACTCGGCGAAGAATTTCGTTTTGGATCGATAGATCGTCCCTTGTGACGCGTTCTTCCCTTCTTTTTTGTACTTGTCCTCCCGGATTTATTGGAATCGGTATCGGATTGAGTGTAGGCGTGGTAAGGGTTCGTGCAGTCGTCTTCTGAGGTTGTGGTGGTCGAGGTGAGCTCAAGGGAAGGTGTGCTGAGATGTTGGGGTCGATGCCATGGAACCAAAACGTCTTGAGACTCGAATTTTCGATGGCTCTGTTCCATAGCCCACACGGAGATGATTAATCTTCCACCTATCTTCAACACCCTGGCTAGTTCTCGAAGAGCGCAGACTCTTCTTTCGGTGGTGGCGAAATGATGAACCACGGCTACTGAAAGAACCGCGTCTAGGCTTTCGTCTCGGAAGGGGAGGGCCAGGTTGTCGAGGACGAGGACTTCGTTGTCCTTTTCTTTTGCTACCTCGCTTAGGCGGCTGCACTTTTCTCCACCGATGTTGAAGATGGAGTTGTTTACGTTGAGATATTTTCCGTTTCCACATCCTAAAAAAATAAATTATAATTTAGATGATAGTGGAAGTTTTTTTTGAAATGGTGAGAACTTACCTACGTCGCAGACTAAGGAACCGGGCTCTAGGCTTTCTAAAAATTGTTGAACTCGGGGCCAGGGTTTGCTCTTGGGGTTGTCGCAGAATTGTTCGTAGACGTCGTGAACGTAGGCTTGTTCTAAAGCTACACTTCTTGCTACTCTTTCATTCATCGACATAGTTGTTCACTATGAAAAATTAATAAAAATAATTTATATTTAAACTTTATGTATATGTAGAGTGTTTTAAAGTTAATTAAATTGGTTAATATTTCTTTTAGGTACACTGTAGATTTGAAATTTGTTATTATTGAAAGTTAAACTTATAGTTTTGGAAGATTATGATTAAATGGAATGATTATCAACTACGACGAATGTTGGAGATTTTATTTTGGAAATTTGAGTCAAAAGTTTACAAAACCCAAACTTCAAGGAAAACGGTTTTAACGGATTTGATCAAAATTGTTGATGGAAAATTAGAATTTTTCAGACGAAGCTTTTTGGCTAGACCGAAAAGTAAAGTAAGAGATGACGAGGATAAAGAAAAAGTAGCTGGATGGAGTCTTCAGTATCTTGAGAAAATCAGATTTTTGATTGCTCGACGTGATTGCCCGATTGTTATGCAGTACTACATCTCGGCGTGAGTTGAAGTCAACATTTCGTCAAGACAAGAATTGCAGAAAATCAAAAGCCGGCTGTTCACTACGTGGTACATTCAGAGTAACTTGGCTTGGAATAAACTTGAGAAGTACTTGTGTGAGTCGAAGTAAATTGTACATATTATGCGCCTACTTTCAATGTTACAAGTTTATCGGGAAGTGCAAGTTGAAGGACGAGTAGAGCAATTAAGGAATTGTGGCTTCCGTTTTTCGAGTTTTGAAAAAACCTATGTTACTGCAGCTAAAGAAAGTAGCTCTTGTAACAATGACATGGTGTTTTCTTCATAATTTTCTGCCTAAAGGCAAAAGTTCAGGTATAAATTATACACCAAGGGGAACTTTTGACTTAGAAGTTGAAGGAGTTATTACACCAGAATCCTGGCGAATAAAGACAACATTATATCCCTGTTGCTTATACAAAAAGTAGCCAAGGAACCAAACTCTGAAGCAAAAAGTATCAGAGAAGAATTTGCGGACTATTTAATGAATGAAGGCAAAGTTGCGTGGCAGGAAAAATATTAACTATCAAAGCAATCCCCGATTGAAGCTTGTTTCCTCACCGAACTTCAATTTTAGCAAAAGCAAACCAATGTGGTTTATGTATATCACATGAACCAGCACCACTTCTTTCGCTGACTCTCAAATTAGCCTTGCAATTACGGAATGTAGCCATGAGCGAGCCTTTTCTTTAATTCATCTATGGTGACCTCCGGAGAAAATCATTTTGTATTCGTTTCCACGCATCATAATAATATATTTCGTTCCAGTTTTTATGTAATTTATGAGATGCATCCCAAATTACTCTTTCTTCTAGGTAAATATCCAAAAACCTTAAAGTTAACTCGTTATTCCACTCCATTATTCCACAATCATTTTTGGTACTCCTACTCCTTATACGTCGCGTAGTGTAGCACTCGCATAGAAATAAAGCAATTATTTACTCGTCCCCTTTGACTTGCGACCGTCTTTCGACTCACGAGGGGAAGTACAAGTACTTTAACAAGTACAAGTATCCCGTGTTTATGCGAGTCTTCATACACACAACTTGCTACTTATCAAGTACTTTGCAATTACTTGGCAAGTATCGCGTAGTGAGTAGCCAGCTTAAGTTGAAGTCGACGATTTTAAAATCGACAAGATACATTTGACGAAACGACTTGACATTTTTCAACTATCAGATTAATTTCTCAAGATACTGAAGACTCCATCCAGCTATTATTTCCTTATCTGCGTCATCTCTTACTTCACTTTTCGGCCTTTTTAAGCAGACGAACTTGTACAATCTGAAACTAGGACTTTGGACATAATTTTTGGAAATTTGAATCAAAAATTTACAAAAGCCAAATTTCAAGATAATCTGTTTTAACGACTTTAATCAAAATTATTGACAGAAAACTAGGATTTTGGAAAAAAATTCTTGGAAATGTGATTCAAATTTTATAAAAACCAATCAAAAACAAACTTCTAGAAAAATATCTTCTTCATTTTCAACGATTTCTTTACTGTATTAAAAATGCAGGTAATGTTTTTTATATTCATACGATCTTAATCAAAATGATTGATCTAAAACCAAGACTTTGGAGATTCTTTTTTGGAAACTCAACTAAAAAATTTACAAAAGCCAAATTTCAAGGAAAACCATTTTAACGACTTCAATCAAAATTATTGATAGAAAACTAGGATATTGGAAAAATTTTCCTGGAAGTGCGATTCAAATTTTATAAAAGCAAAACAAAAAGAAACTTTTAGAAAAATGTCTTCTTCATTTTCAATGATTTCTTTATTGTATTTAAATTTTAATGTTTTCTATGTTCACACGTTCTTAATTAGGGTGACCAGACATACGGAATTTTGCTGTATTTTACAGCAATATGATACGCAGTACAGCATACGCGCCTGTACAGCAAACGTACAGCATCCGCAATTTAGTATTGAATTTGTGATGACCTTTTGCAACGAATAGCGTAGTGACAGTGATATTCTTGTTATAGTTTTTTCTGTTATCGATAAGAAAAACAGGCATTTTATGTTATTAGTGTAACCCGAATTAACTCACATTGAGAAGTAAAACATTTCTGTATAGCAAACTTTCCTTGAGCAAAATATCATGTGTCATATTTTTGAAAAGGAAATTTTAAGTTGTCGAATATGTAGAAATATACAGGGTGTTCCATTTGAAAAAATTATTTTTATATTTATAATAATTAATTAGCTATTCAATTAATAAGACTTTTCAAAAATGCATTTTTTTGAAAAACAGCCTATATCTGTGGAACCATAAGAGATATTTTTATATGGTTTTGACCATTCAATGTCTTATAAAAGTTGAGCATCAGACACCGATATTAATTTTCCTGACTGTTCTAGAAATGGGAGTCTCCCTTTAAAAGTATCCAATTTAGCGCATCCTATGTTACAACCCAAAATGAAGCTGCAGCACGAAGAGAAAGATGAAAACTCGGCAATGTTACGAAGAGGGTACTTACTATTAAATCTCATCTTTTTGTTCATGGTGCAGCTCCATTTCGGGTTGTGGTACATGCGTTGTATGTGTACAGCATTCAAAGTTGAGAACTCTGGTCACCCTATCTTAATCGAAATGATTGATTTGAAACTAGGACTTTGACGATTTTTTTGTTGGAAACTCGAATCAAAATTTATAAAATTCAAGCTTCTAGAAAAAATACTTTAACCTTTTTAAATTGATTCTTTTATAAAATAGCTTGAGAAAAGGCTTTTTTCACCATTAAACGGGTTTAATCAAAATTATTCTGCGCTGAAAAAATTACAGCTTGTTTCCTCAACAATAAACATTTTAAGATATTTATAGGTCGTTGATTTTACTGGAACACGTCATTTTTCCAAAGAAAGATTTTTCATTTTGTTTTTTGTTATTAAAGGACACATAAAAAGAAAATAATATACCAGAAAACCAGATCAGACAAACTTGAAAACACTTATGGATATTTCAAAGAACTTAAATTCAGTAAATTCAGTTTTAATTAAATTGTCACAAATATGATAACAGATAACAGATTTTTATCAATTTTCAAAGATGTTATTATTTCTTCCAAAAACGTTTTCAGTAGTTTTATATATTTTTTGTCAATCCAGTGAAATTGAAATTGAATAAGGGACTTCTCCGAGTGCACCGAAATTTAAACGTTCTCATTTTTTCGGTACATACAGGGTTCAATACTAGTTTGACGTCTATGCAGAAAAAGATGTGCGGATGCATTGTACTTTGCAAAAACCGCTAGGGCCCAAGTAACCAAAGAAACAGTTAAAAATTGCTCCCTAAAACAGGATTTAAGCACGACAATATGCAAAGTGAAGTCCAGCTGAATGAGGCTTTGACATCTGATCCAGAAGATGACTTACCACTAAATAAACTAACAGATATCCTCAAAAAAAATTGTTAAAATTGACTGAAAACGAAAACCTTAGCGATTTTTTGGAAATGGATTATAATTTATATGTTGAAGATCCAGATTCAGGACAAGAAATCGAAAATTCAGAAGTCGAACAACTGTCCAAAGATTCTGACGTTGATGAGGTATCAATTCCAGCGGAGGATATCAAAAATTATGGTGAAGCTATTACCCTAACCAATCAGCATAAACGTTTTGCCGAAAATCACGGAGATGTAGGGTCTTTGGAGCTGCTTTCCAAATTAGAAATACGTTTTCTGGACGCCTGTTATTATTATTATTATTTAGTACAGAGAGCAAGAATACTCTTAATTCTAGTTAATGAATCTTAGTTTTGTGTTTATTTTAAAAACATTCACATATACACTTTAAATAACAGAATCTTTTTAACTCTAGTTTTCACTAAAAAAAACCGATATTTTCTTCGCGTTTCTCTTAGGCGGACACTCCTCTTGAATGGACATTTTCGGTCGGTCCCGTTGGTGTCCACACAAGGGAGATTTCACTGTATATTCTTAATGATTTTTAGACAAGACTTTGGCGAAGTTTTTTGGAAACTCGAATCAAAATTTACAAAGTACAAGCTTCTAGAAAAAAGCTTTAATCTTTTTAAAATGATTCTGTTATAAAGTAGTTTGAGAAAAGATTTTTCCACCACTAAACGGATTTATTTAAAATTACTCTATCCTGTAAAATTTCAGTTTGTTTCCTTAATAACAAGCAATTGAATGTTTTAGGATACTTATAAGTCGTTGATTTAAAGAAGCCCATTGATTTTATTGGAACACTTCATTCTTTAAAGAAAGAAGTTATTAAAGGAGTCGTAAAGATAAAGTAATAAACCAGAAAACCAGATTAAATAGAAACTTGAAAACACTTATGAATATTTCAGAGAAATATTAAGAACCTAAATTCAGCAAAATCAACTTTGATCAAATTATCACAAAACAGATACAAGATAACAGATTTTTATCAATTTTCAAAGACGTTATCGTTTTGTGCTAAAACGGTTTCAATAGTTTTCAATACTTTTTTTTAATAGATTTGCAATAATTTTTAGACAAAACTTAGAAAATTAGAAAAGATTAAGAAAAATAATTTTTATTTAAACTTGTAATGTAATGTAAGATGTATAGAAGTTAAAATAACCCAGTTGATTTGTTATTTTGAGATACACTCTAAAATTCAAATTATTTTATAAGTGGAATTCAAAAGATTACTTTAGATGAAATTTAGTAGGTTATGAATGTATAATATTCCAGATTAAAATTATAATATGAAAATTTATTTTTAGAGAAAGATTCTGGGTTGGTAACTAATGACGTGGGGATTATTGGATAAAAAAAGGGGAGAGAAGAAGAGGAAGAAAAAAAAGGGGGTGACCCCGATTTAGGTAGAGTTGCCAAAGTTCACCAGTCGCGATTTCTCGTTTTTCCTCTCCGATATTGATTTTTCTGGGACATCATCTTCGGGCCGGAGGCGGCCACAGATGATGACACCGGAATATCGATTGCGGGGGGCCCGAACGGAACGACCGAAAGGGGGGAAAACGAGTGAATGGGGCGACGGGCAGATGTTCTTGATGTATTTTTAATTGGCGGCCGAATCAATCGCTTTTGTGGGCTTATTTATAGACCGATGTACACGCCGCCGGCTTGAGTATCGATTTGCGTCGACATTACTTGCGGACCGACCGTTGAATAATTAATATTTAATCGGGGGACGATTTTTCCCAAAAAATAAAACAAAAATGGGGGACGATCCGAGATGAAACGGTTTTAAGATCCTTAGCGCTCGTATTGATCGCCATCCTCCGTCTCTCACGTTGCCTCTTCTTTCACATATCAATTCATTCACTAAAATCAGCACCCAATAGACACTCAATTTCCACGCGTTCAAATTTTAAACCAAAATTAACACTGATTTTTTCGAATTTTTTCCATGATTATTTTTATACTTACGTTTAATTTAATTTTTTTCTTTTCTTTTATAGGCGACTTCGGTTTGGTGTTGTTTGGTGGAGGCGACGGTTCCGGCACGTTTTCGCGACTGATGTGCGTTTTCCACTTATCACAGACATCTCGCCCGTTTGCTGATGATGGTGTGCTCTTCGGGCCTCGCGTGCGCCCCGAAGCTGGCCAGTTACACAGCCCTCGAACCTACACCCCGGCCCTTGTTCGACGATACACTGGCGAGCGGAGGCGTTTCTGACGTCACGCGCAAGCGCTTTTCTCCGGTTTATTGAAAAACCGCCGCCGTAATCCGACCCAAGGCGAATTATCCGATCGCCGACGATAAAACTGGACGCATTTCCCCACGTGCGATGTTTATTTACATCTCACGCCATCACCACCTTTTACTTGTCACTTTAATCACCCTGTATATAACACTTTTTAACCCCCTTTTTAACCATCTTTTTACATTCAAAGTAAAATTTTATTAAAAAAAAAACTACTAACATCAGACTAGTCAATTTAAAAAAAATCATATCTAAGAAACTAACTATTATTGAAACTTGAAATTTTATGAGGATTTAGATTGAAACCTAATCTTTATTTTTACCAAAAGTAAATTTTCTATGACTTCTAGTTTTTCCTATAGAAAAGAAATTCTAACCTATCTTAATTAACATTACATTATTTAACTTGTACCATTATAATTTACTTTTATTAATATCAATGAGTATAAATTTAATTAATTTAGATTTTAGGAAATGCCCTAAAGCATATTTTAAACGGAAAGCGTTGTCAGTCTAAAAATAAACCAAGCTGAATGGGGTTGAGTTGGGTCGTAATATCGATTCTGCTTGCGTAACCCCAATTCGCAATTCGCCGGACCTTATCAGTGTCTTCCACAACGGTCGGAAACTTAAACCCTGGTCGGACGGAACATTTGCAAACGTTAAGAACGTTCCGGAGGGTTTTGGAATGGGGAGGGCGATAATAAAACGGGCGATGGCGTGCTTTAAGCGGAAACGTTGGGTTCATTAATAAATTTATTCACACGTGTAGTTTCACAAATGACGCGAATTGACGTCATTTTATGGGTTGATTTGAAACTACATTAGAATGTGGTGCGTCATTGATAATAATATGTGGTTTTATCATGTTTCACAATATGTAATTTCCATCATAAGTTACGTTTAATATTATTTATTGACGATTAACATCATATCAAATTTAAAAATTTTTTTAAATTTTACTTCTCATTGATTTATTTTTGTTTTAATTTGACTCTTAATTTTGAATATTGAATCCCTTTCTAGATTTGATTATAACATTTAATTTTTAATGATTTAAAAAAAGTCTTTTTTATTATAAAGAAAACATGAAATGTTTTAAGGAGGTAAATCTTTTTTAAGGGTATTTTTAGAAATGTATTTGAGTCGGAAATTTTAAAATGGTTCTCCTCAAGCTTTTGAAATCGTAAATTGAAGATCCTAAAGGTATCGATTGGGGGCTATGATTGTGGGCGTCGTGACGTAGAGGCTGCGTCGGGCTACGAAATCATTTCAAGACAGGGAAGGACTAAGAAGGAATTTTCTAGTAAGGTCTAGAAAATTAAGGGGGAAGTTTCTAGTCAATGAAAAATTATATCAACAAAACTTTTAGATCTCTTACTTTTAAAACTTTTAGAAAAAAATCTCAAAAAATATTTTGATTGAAATGATTGATTTAAAATTAGAACTTAATTAAAACTATAAATAAAAAATTAGGATTTTGAAAGTTTTTTGTTATAACCTCGATTTGAATTTACAAAATCCAGATTTCTAGAAAAATTGCTTCAATTTAAAATAGTTATTTAAATTTACGTTTAGATAAATAATCGTTTCTTAATAGAAATAAATAAAGACAAAGCGATTTTTTCAAATCAAGCCAAATTTTTGAAGATTCGATAAAAAATCATTGACGTTTTTAAAAATTCTTCTTAATTTTTCTGTATCAGTTAGAACAAATTCGTCTTCTTTAACATAAAATACACATTTTGGTTTATGTTTAAATAAATAATCGTTTCTTTATGGTAATAAATAAAGTCAAAGCAATTTTTTAAAATCAAACAAAACTTTTGAAGCATTTTGAAGGATAGGTTCGGCAAAAAGTCAATGACGCATTTCATTTTCATTTTTTTTTTTAATAAAGTTAGAATGATTTTTCTAAATTAAATCAAATTTTTAAGGATTCGGTAAAAAATCAATGACGTCTTTAAAAATTTTTCTTAATTTTTCTGAATCAGTTAGAATAAATTTGTCTTCTTTAACATAAAATACACATTTTGGTTTATGTTTAAATAAATAATCATTTCTTTATAGTAGTAAATAAAGTCAAAGCGATTTTTTAAAATCAAACAAAACTTTTGAAGCATTTTGAAGGACAGGTTCGGCAAAAAGTCAATGACGCATTCCATTTTCGTTAACTCCTTGGTAATAATTAAAATAGATTTGCCTCCTTTAGCGTAAAATACATGTCAATAGACCTTCAAGAACAAAATCTTCTCTTAGTTTTAATAAATGAAGTTCCATGTAAATTTGATGGAACCATCGAAAACCATACCGACACGTGGATTTTTCTCTAGACTCTAGAGAAAAATTCAATTCCGCGAGTTTATTGAAGAGATTGGAGAAAATGACTTACCATATCATACTGCCATACGCTGGCTTAGTTGCGGAAAAGTCCTTAAGCGCATTTTTTGAACTTCGAGCAGAGATCGAATTTTTTTTAATGAAAAACAACGCTCTTTTGCCGATTTAGAAAATAGTGAATGGATATGGAAATTAGCATTCTATGTCGATTTGACAGATCATATGAACGAAATGAATTTGAGATTGCAAGGAGAAAATCAGCTTCTCCCTGATTTATACACCAATATCAAATCCTTCAGGCAGAAAATAATACTATTTCAATCGCATTTACGTAAGAAATGTTTCACACATTTTAAAACATGTGAAATATTCAGCCATACTACAGAGACTGAATTTCCCGTCAATTTTGCAATCGAAACTTTGAGTGCTTTGAAGATAAATTTTGATACTCGTTTCTCAGATTTTGATGTCATTGCGAATGAAATTAAGCTTTTTCAAAATCCTTTTGATTCTGACATTGAAACAAATATCAAAATTCATCTTTGTTGGAATTTTATGAGTCTTCCACTGGTACAATTTGATAATTTGCATAAATTTGCTCGAGGGTTGTTTTCTGTTTTTGGTACTATGTACTTACTTGTGTGAGAAAACGTATTCTAAGATGAAGTACACAAAGAATGTTTACAGATCTCAATTAACCGATGAGCATCTTAAATCTCTTTTAATAATTGCGACAAGTAAAATTGATCCACAACTACAAACTTTTGTCGGTGGAAAATCACAATTACATAAATCTCATTAGTGTTTTTGTTTTACTGTAATTAGTGGGATTCATTTCAATTATTTGTTAGTTATTAATATGCTTAAGCTTAGATACTTAAGTGTTCTGCATCATCATTTCTGTCGTCAACTTTTACCTTGCAAGTAAATAAAACCGAGTAATTATTATTCTGTGTTTTCTTCTTCAACTTATCAACTTGTCGCGGGCCAGATTGATGACACTAGACTTAAGCTGTCGCGGACGGGATTGATGGCAGTGGCGGGCCGGATTTGACCCGCGGGCCGTAGTTTGAAAACCACTGCTCTAGAGAGCAAATCAGCTCGTCTAGGACGAGGTTAAAGAGAACAGGCGAAAAGGAATTGGCCTGCTTAATGCCTCACATGACTGGCATGGATTCAGTATGGCTACCGCCAACCCAAACCCTCGTATGGACCCTGGTGTACTGGACGTCTATAAGTTTGCTTAACCGCTCGTCAACCTGAAACCGTCTTAGCGCTGTGAAGATGTTGAACGACATGGTATCAAAAGCCTTCCTCAAATCGAGGAACAAGATGTTATATGCCCTCTTACAGCTCCTCTTAGTCTTAATAAAGTCTTGGAGAGCAACAGAATTGAGCAGGACACCGTCAACGCTTCTAAAGCCGCGCTAGTGAGAATGAATTGGCACCCAGACTAATGGCGCGCAAGAATACGATTAAACAGGCGATTAACAGAATACGATTAACAGGATTTAACAGTTGTTCAGGTGGATTGGGTCGCCACCCTTAAGTATGAGAACGGTAAGGTTCGCTTTAAAACGATCCGGAACAATTCCATAGAGTATCATGATGTTAAAAAGAAGGACTAGGCACTGAACTGGCAAGGCTTTAAGCCTGCATACAGTGAAGGCAATGGGACCCGGGGAAGATCCACTCAACTCTCTTAGACTATCAACGACATCCCTCTCCAAGATAGGCCCATACAGGACACTCGGAGCACCCCCTTCGCCATCATTGACGGGGATGAACCTTCCGTCATCGTCATCGCCGGGCGAGGAACTGGAGAAGATGCCGCTGAAATGATGTTTAACCTTGTCGGTTGATGGGAAGTCCGACGTTGTGGTGACAGACACGTCATCCAGCACCTGGGTTGCCAGCCGCTTCCGGTTCCGTCGGTACATCTCCTGTACCACCTTGTACATGTATGCGCGCTTTGCTTCCCGGCCATACACAGATCTATGTGGGCAGGATCTCCTAGGTGTTTAGGAGGTCTAACAACTCTCCCCACGGGGGCCACCTCGGACAGCCATCCTCCCAAAGCGAATACAGTGGTACCTCGACATACGAGTTTAATTCGTTCCGTAACCTTGCTCGTATCTCAAAACATCTTTCCTCATTGAAATTAATTGAAATACCATTAATCCGTTCCAGCTCTCAAAACACCAGCTCAGTTGTTTTTGTTAAGTGTTTTTGAATAAGAAAAATGTATTTACAAGAAGAAACATTTATAAATAACAAATACATATTCTATAAAAACATAATAAAATAAAAAGTAAAGTGCTTATGGTTACAACTTCTTCCATGCAGAAATTAAGGTTCTCGTTGTAACATCCAACCAGGCCTGTTCAATAATTCTTAAGTAGGGGAAGGTGGGTATGTTAGGGACGCTTTTTATAATCCATTTAATTGTGGCCATACCAGCAACATAAAAATTTTAAAATGTATACCATCGAATAGCTTACTGTCTATACTATATTTTGGTACTTATTTGATATCATTTTTTCTAATGGTTAGAGTTTTGTTGCAGTAGAAGTGATCATTTGTACTTTTGTCCCAAACGTACCTTGCGTTGGTATGTATGGGACAGTCACAAAATAACGGAAGCATAATTGATTTCTTCATCTTCTTCCGTCTCTAATTTCTTTTTACGCTGTGTTTAACCTTCTCTTCCCTTTTTCGAAATTTTTCATTCTTGATTTTTAATGTTTCTTCTATTAACAGTTTTTCGGGTGTGCTTGTTAATATCTTTGTAAATTGTAACTGTTTTGCACGGGTTATTCAAGAACCAATTACCAAGAGCCGATTATGTATATAGGAGGTATATCTGGGACGTCCCAAATATCCCTTTCTTTCAATGTCCCAAACATACCTCATTGTAGTTTGACTACATTTTATTTTTTTTAAATTTTAGTATAGGACACAAATAAAAGACAGCAAGGTGTATTGATCAAAAACAGTTTGTAGACTTCACTAATAATAATGTATTAAGTTTTGTAAATAAACATAGTTATAACCAGTACTTATCTGATGCACCTGATTTTTACTTTGAAACAACATAAACGCAAACATCCAACTTTTAAGGTTAAAATAACTGACTGCATTTCAAGTTTCGACGATGTAGCACTGTAGGTAGCACTAGTAAATTTAAAGTAAGAGAATGGGGTAAATTCAAACAAGTTTTCGGTTTGGATCAATTGTCCCAAACATACCACCGTCCCAAACATACCCACCTTCCCCTATTCTTAAAATTAGAAATCACCTGCTGATCCATGGGCTGCAAGATAGGAGGGGTGGTGTTGGGCGGTAGGTAGACAACCTTTATAAACTTGAATTCTTCGAGTAAATCATCTTCTAAATTTGGTGGATGAGCAGGAGCATTGTGTAGTGTGCGATTCCTCGTATCTCAAATCTTGCTCTCATCTCAAAGCAAAATATCGCTCGTTCGGAGACTCATATCTCAAAACACTCGTATATTAGGGCACTCGTATATCGAGGTACCACTGTAGTACATATAGACATATCAGAGTTTTTCGCTGATGATGACAGCACCACCTCCTTCAACCTACGGTCGCACTCCTCGCTGGTCTCCCTCTCAAGAAAATAGTTAAAAATAAAATCCCTGACAACGTCAGTGGACATACCTATGTCTGTGAGAGTCAGTGCCATATCGTCGGCTTCAGGGATCAGCAACTGCTCATTCACGATGAGCTCAACATTGTCTACCTGTTGATGAACTTCTTTATTCTAGTAAAATTTGAAGGTTTTTCATCTTCACATGATTTCAGCCAAAATAATTGATCTATTGATTTATCAACTGATTGAAAACGAGAACGTTAGAGGAATCTTTGGAAATTTTAAATTAAAATTAAATTAAATTCAAACTAATTAAAAAAACCTAGCTTCAAGAGCTTGGCATTAAGCATTAAAAGTAATCAAATTTATATCGGTTTTGAAAAATGAGCTGTCAGATTTAATAAAATTGTTCAGATTCTCTTCGCTATTTTCGCCAAAACTTACTAAATTCTCCAAACGTGTCCAACAAAAATTACTAAATTTTATAAAATTGTTTAGAATAAAGATGTTATCTATCGCCAATAAGTATACCATTTTGTAAGAAATAAATTTTATTCCGCCTCTGATCAGTTCTATTTGCGCGGGCGTGCTACGGCATGAATTCTCGGAATCGCCCAGAGGATTCGGAGAACACCTTTGACGTCATTCAGAGCTGAATGGATCGTTCTTACCCCATTTCGATCTCTATATACGTTGCATAGTGCAATATATCACCAACAAATGTCCTCTTTTAGGATCTTTTCCTTCTTGGAAAGAATGATGAAAGAAATTCCTGAGATAGGATTACAGAAAAGTTTACATATTATTAAAAATAGACAAGAAAGTTCACAAAAAGCAAAAAAATTTTTAGTATACATTTTTCTAGCATAAATTAATAAATAAAAAAAAAATAAATAAATAAAATTTATATTCATATAGGCAACCAAACCATCAGGTAATTTAACAATAATTTTCATTTAATTTTCTATATTAAACATTTAACCATATATAAAAATGATTGTTATAATAATTATAAACAAGAAATAAAATAAACTCTTTTTATTTTTCTTTTAAATATTATAAATAAGAAATTTGTAACCAATCCAAAAATTTATTTTTAACAGTTGTCAACACTGCAATCACTATATTTATCTCCAATCCCGTTTTATTAACATCTTAATGCGTACTTTTTGGGAAATATCTCAAATAATTATTATAAACAATTTTAAATTACGTTATTTTTAATTAAATAATAAGTTAAATAATCTTGTGGGATAAACGCAGCAAGTTTTCTGAGCCAAAAAATACATTAAAATGGACACGGAAGAATCAAAGCAACATTATAACCTAAAATGGAACAATTTCAAAGACAATCTTTTACAGATTGTTGCCGAACAATTAAACCGTGACTTGCTTACCGATGTGACTCTTTCTTGCGAAGGAGAGTTTATTAAGGCTCATAAAATTGTTTTAGCGGCTTGTAGTCTTTATTTTCAGGTAAATTAAAAAAAAAATTTGAGGTTAACTAAGATTATAAATATATTAATAAATAAATTTTACTTATTTTAGCGCTTATTTGAAGTGTATACTGTGCCAAATCCCCTTATAATTTTAACCGGTGTTAAATTAGAAGATTTAACACAACTTTTAAGGTTTATGTATATCGGAGAGGTTAAAGTTAGCGAAGAAAATATTAACAGTATTTTAAAATTAGCTAATGAGTTTCAAGTTAAAGGTTTAGGCAGTATTGTTTTTAATAATGTTATTAATAGGGAAAATGTTTTATCGCAAAAATCCGATGAAATATTACAAAATACAGTAAGAAAAATATTTAATAATTTTTTTTTTATTTATATTTATTGAATTTTTTATAAAATTAGACTTCTCAGGAATTAAATAATAGTGAAATAAGTAAAAAACAACAGTTACAAAATGAAAATTATCAAGAGTGCTGGGTAAGAAAAAATCTTAACGCTGGTTTTAGCGCTTAAGCAATGGTCAACGCTGACGGTTGGTGCGTAGCTATATCAACGTATTTATATGTAGCTGTTCATCAGTGTAGCACTGAATAGACACACATACATTGATTAAGCTACGTACAACCGACATCAACACTGACTGTCCGTTGAGCACTAAAACCAGCCTTAATTAAAAAAATATATATTTTTACTATGTTGATTTTAGGAAATTGCAAATAATCATTTATCACAAACTGAAAGAAAACGTCATAATGAAAGTCTTGGCACAAAACCAAACTCTACGGACAATCAAAAAGTCAATAAACCGCCGATAGCTTTTATGATATTTCAAAATGAGTGGAGAATGAAGTTATCAGAAAAATATCCAAGTAAAAAAGCCCTTATTAATTCTAATACTTATTAATATTTAATCTAATTGTTAACGATGATTCTGAATGAGTTACGATGATTTAATAAACAACATTTGAAATGGTTTAGGGTGATTGAAGATGAATTGGTATGATTTAGGGTGATTTTAAGAATCATTTAGAATAGTTTATAATTTTTACCAATTTCTGACGATTTGAAGTTGATTTGTCTTGAAACTTCAAGATGATTTTGGGTGATGTGGGTTGATTTATAATGATTTTAGATCAATTTATAATGATTTTAAATGATTTGTATTAAAATTTGAGATGATTTATTAATTGATTTATGCTGATTTTGAGTGATTTATGTTGATTTTGAATGAGGGTTGATTTATATTGATTTTAGGTTTGTTTATAATGATTTACATTAAAATTTAAGATTTATGTTGACTTTGAGTGCTTTGGGTTAATTTAGAGTGATTTTGGATCAATTTATAATGATTTATATTAAAATTCAAGGTGATTTATATTGATTTTGAGTGATTCGTAATGATTTTAACTGATTTTGAATGCTTTAGAGTGATCAAAACAGTGACTTGAATTATTTTATAAACATTTTCTGTAAATTAATTGATTTTTGTAGAAAATTAAGGTTATTTATGATGACTTTGACTAATTTGGGATGATTTATAGTGATTTTGGATCAGATTATAATGATTTATATTAACCCTCGGACAGTACCCTGGGGTCTGCAAGTACCTCAAGTCCCAAGTACCAATGGTGTCCGAGCAACCCACGGTACCATTGGAAGTTTAAAATTTAAGATAATTTATGTTGATTTTGAGTGCCTTGGGTTAATTTATAATGATTTTGGATCAATTCATAATTTATATTAAAATTTAAGATGGTTTATTAAGTGATTTATGTTGATTTTGACTAATTCATAATGATTTTGAATGCTTTTGAGTGATCAAAATGATGACTTGAATTAATTTATAAAAATGTTCTGTAAATTAATTGATTTATATAGAAAATTAGTACTGATTTATGATTATTTTGAATGATTTGGTGTGATTTATAGTGATTTTGGATCAGTTTATAATGATTTACATTAAAATTTAAGATGATTTATGTTAATTTTGATTCCTTTGGGTTGTTTTATAGTTATTTTGGATCAATTTATAATTTATATTAAAATTCAAGGTGATTTATTAAGTGATTCATAATGATTTTGAGTGATTTTGAATGCTTTTGAGTGATCAAAATGATGACTTGAGTTAATTTATAAAAAAATTTTCTGTGAATTAAGTGATTTATATAGAAAATTAAATTTGATTTTCAATGATTTGGGATGATTTATAGTGATTTTGGATCAGTTTATTACAATTTATATTAAAATTTAATGGCGAATTCGATTGGGTGCACTGGTGCGCACCAGTGCATAACAGCGTGTTCTATTGGTTGTTTCGTTGTATTCTATTACATTTTATTATTGTAGTTTATAAAACATTTTAAACATCATCAAGCCTTGAACACACTTACAAGTGATGTTATGATTATGTTTGATTTCATCGCGTTCTGTTGAATTTGCCCTTTTTTGCACTAAGCTAGTGTGACATATGTCACATTTTGCACTCACGAGTGCGCACCAGTGCACACTAGTTTTGCCAATCGAATTCGCCATAAGATAATTTATGTAGATTTTGAATGTATTGGGTTGATTTATAGTGATTTTGAATCAATTTATAATTTATATTAAAGTTCAAGATGATTTATTAAGTGATTTATGTTGATTTTGACTGATTCATAATAATTTTGAGTGATTTCGAATGCTTTTAAGTGATCAAAATGATGACTTAAATTGATTTTTTTAAATTTTCTGTGAATTAATTGATTTATGTAGAAAATTAAGATTGATTTTTGTTGATTTAGGTTGATTTCAAGTAATTTCGCGGATGATTTGAATCAATTTACAAAAATTTTTTGTAAATTAATTGATTTATATAGAAAATTAAAGTTGGTTTTGAATGATGTAGATTGATTGAAAGTGATTTAAACTGGTTTTCTAATGCGACTTTAAATTAATTTTCTGTGAATTAATTGATTTATATAGAAAATTAGGGTTGATTTACGATGATTTTGAATGATATAGATTGATTGAGAGTGATTTAATGTGATTTCAAGGATCACTTCAATCAATTTATAACAAATTTCAATGGTTCAATTGATTTATAAAGAAAATTTCCATGTATTAGCAATGATTTATGATGGTTTCGAATGATTAATTTTGTTGAGAGTGATTTAGAGTTATTTCAAAGATGACTAATTAATTTATAAACATTTTCTGTGAATTAAATGATTTATATAGAAAATTAAGGTTGATTTATGATGATTTTGAATGATCTAGGTTGATTGAGAATGATTTAAAGTGATTTCAAGGGTGACTTTAATGAATTTATTACAAATTTCAGAGATTCAATTGATTTATAAAGAAAATTTTCGTTCATTAACAAGCGTTTAACAATCATGATGGTTTTGAATGATTTTAAATGATTTATATTAATTTATTATGATTTTGAGCGATTTGCGATGATTTTAAGTAATTTTATTGGTGATTTGAATCAATTAATAACAATTTCTAATCGTTTAATTGATTTTTATAGAAAAATTTCGGTTGATTTATGATGATTTTAATAATTTGGAATGACTTACGTTTATTTAAAGCGATTTTAAGGATGATATTAATCAATTTATAAAGATTTTCGGTGATTTGATTGTTTAGTAGTGGAAATTTGCGTTGATCTACAGTGATTTATGATGATTTTGAGGGATTTGCGATGAATTTTAGTGATTTTAATGGTGACTTGAATCAATTAGTAACAATTTCCAACTATTTCATTGAATTTTATAAAAGAATAGATTGACTTTGAATGATTTTGGATGAATTACATTTACTTAAAGTGATTTCAAAGATGACTTCAATTAATTTATAAAGATTTTCGGCATTTGATTTGAAGTGAAGATTTACATTGATTTACTGTGATTTATGATAGTTTTGAGTGATTTAGAGTGACTTTAAGTATGAGTTTTGATCATTTATTTCAATTTCGTACGATTTTTATCAAATTTTGATAAACTTATAAATTTATATACAAAATGTTTGAGGATTAATTTAATTGACATACAATAATAATTATAAGCTTTCATTTATATAGATTGAACATTATTCCGAGTGATTTTTGATCATTTATAGTGATTTCAAGTGATATTTAGAATGTTTTGCATGTTTTGAGATGTTTTATATTGTTTTACAAAAACTGAAAGCGATTTAATTAATTTGTACAGAAAATCTAAGATGATTTATAATGATTTAAGATCACTTCGAATGATTGAGACTGATTTGTGATGATATAGACTGGTTTTTAGGATGATTTAAGTTATTTTATAAGAACTGAGTGATTTAATTTTTTCATAGAGAAAAACTAAAACTGGTTTATACTGATATAAAATGGTTTTAACGATGATTTGAACCAATTTTATCTGATTTTAATACAGTGAAGTTCCGCTAATCCGGATCAATGAAAACCGATGCAATCCGAATTAGTGAAACATCCGGATTATTGGAACTTTTTTAAAAGTCACAAAAATACGTTAAATACATGTAGGGATTTATTAAATTAAAACACACACTACTAACATATTGAAAATCGTCGATGTACCAACTCCATACTTTGTAGCTAACACCTTTCCACTAACACCATACATACATGGTAAACTGCGCAACCTACGATCCGGATTATGGAATCACAAGTAATCCGGATTATGGAATACATAATGTAAATAACTAATATTTCAATTTCGTCCGGATTACTGGAGAATCCGGATTATTGGAGTTCGGATTAGCGGAGCTTTACTGTAATTTAAGGCCGAATTTTAACAATTTAAACCACTGAACTCTAATGAACCGTTGAACTCTAAAAATTTAATTAAATACACTATAAAGTTGTTATATGAAGTAATTTGTTTTAAATTAACATTAATTAAATTTCCCCAGATGAAAACAACAAGCAATTATCAGTACGTTTAAGTACTATGTGGAAAAGATTATCGCCTCAACACAAAGCAAAGTATTATCATTTAGCTAAAAAATCAGAAAATAAAGATGGAAAGTATGTACTAAATTCTCTTTTTAAAATTATTTGAAAATAATAATTGGTTTTTTTTGTAGTAATGCTCCTCCACCTAAAAAACGAAAAGAGCATCATCAACCTTCACCATGTTATTTACCTAAACCAGCTAACGATGATACTAACTCCAAAGGTGATTCAAGCGATGAACTTGAAATTGTTGAAGACAGAGGTGAATTAATTGATATAACCCAGGACGATGAAATTACGAGTGTGATAGAAAATAATAACCAAGTGCCTGGAGGTTCGTTTAGTAATAATACTTAATATACTCAATAAAAGGGAAATAATTGTGTTAAAATGTAATTAAAAGTTAATTATTATGTTTTTTATAAGACGTTGTTTGTACCTGTATTTTAAAAATTAAAAGTTTTTTAATGGTTTTAATAAGTTTTTTAATATAGGAATTTAAAATAATATAAGATTTGTATTTGAAATGACGTTTTAAATGTCAAAGTGAAGTTTAAAACGTCAAAGTGACATTTATGTAAGCTTAAAATTAAACTTAAATTATTTAAAATATATTTTTACGGTTCGTTTTGGATTATTACATTCAATGAACTTAAATGTTTAAATAATTTAAAAAATTTCTTTAATGATGAATAAGTGTTGTCAAAAAAATTAAAAAAATTTTCAAAGTTGGAAAAAATTTTTGACACTTTTCTAACTTAAGAAAACCAACTTTAAAAATTCATCAAAAATTCATTTTTAAAGATTTTGATTTGATTTTTTCTCTAAATGAAACTTAAAACATTCTAATTTTAATTTAAAAAGACCGTTTTATTCCAAGTGTTGTGAAAAAAATTAAAAAAATTTTCAAATTTGGTAAAAATTTTTGACATTTCCAAACTTAAGAAAAAACTTTAAAAATTCATCAAAAATTCATTTTTAAAGATTTTGATTTAATTTTTTTTCTAAATGAAACTAAAAACATTCTAATTTTAATTTAAAAAGACCGTTTTATTCCAAGTGTTGTCAAAAAAATTTTAAAAAATTTCAAATTTAGTAAAAATGTTTTACATTTCCAAACTTTAAACTTTAAAGAGAAAACTTTAAAAATTCATTTTTAAAGATTTTGATTTGATTTTTTTTTAATCAAATAAATAAAACTTACAATTAAATAAAAATTTATTTAAAAATTAAAAAAAAAATATTTAAAAAGTGCCATCTATTATTTCAATATCAACTAAAACGATTTTCTCTTAATAATTTTTCCATCTATTTTATATTAACAAACCGTTTCTATTCAAACCTAGCAGATTAAATTACCATAATAAAACCCGTTTTGTAAACTTTACAAAAGCCAATAAAGCACAAAAGTGTGTCAAAGTACCGTTATTTTATCTTAAAACTTTCCCCATAGATGTCGCGAAGCAATACTATTTTGACAGATTTGACATTTTAACGTCAAAACGAAAACAGCCGGTTCGGTTTGATAACACAGTTCTTCCTTGATAAAACCCTTCCGGAAATTAAGTCGATATCGCGTAAAGTGTAAGTGGTTTTGAAATTTCGATTATCTTTATAAATCCGGAAAATAAGATATGACTTTATTTGTGTGCCACATTGGCATTTTGTCCACGTATTGAAAAAAACCAGTTTTGAACGTTTTAAAACAACAAACCACCGTTAATCGCGTATTTCCACGATGGTTCGGATCGCGTTAACACGAAAATCGCGGTATATCCGTCTCGCGGTGGTTTTACTTATATTAGTGCCGTTATTGTATTTATTAGCGACAACTAAACAGGAGGATTTAAAAAGTGGATTTGTTTCAAAGTTAACTGCTAAAGAAGTACCTAAGTTAGTTGAGGGGTTGGGTAATTTCGAACCTAAAGATGTAGAAGATCGAAAAGGACCCGGTGAGCATGGAAAACCTCATCTTTTAAAACAAAACCAACAAAACGATGCTGATTTATCGGAATCTGAATATGGGATGAATGTAGCTTGTTCGGATGAGATTTCTTTAGATAGATCTATATTAGATACTCGATTACCGGAATGTAAACATTGGGATTATCCAACTAATCTTCCTACGACTTCGGTTATTATAGTTTTTCATAACGAAGGTTGGTCGGTTTTATTAAGAACCGTACATTCGGTTATAAATCGATCTCCGGATTATATTTTAAAAGAAGTTTTATTAGTAGACGATTATAGTGATAAAGAGAATTTAAAAGGTCAATTAGATAATTATATCGAGAGATTTAACGGAAAAGTTCGTTTGATACGAAACACACAAAGAGAAGGATTAATTCGAACGAGATCTCGAGGTGCTAAAGAAGCTCGAGGGGATGTTATCGTCTTTTTAGATGCTCATTGCGAAGTAAATACAAATTGGTTACCTCCTTTACTCGCTCCGATTTACAGAGACTCAAAAACTATGACCGTTCCGGTTATCGATGGAATTGATAATAAAAATTTCGAATATCGTCCGGTTTATGGTGATGATCGCCATTTTAGAGGTATTTTTGAATGGGGGATGTTATATAAAGAAAACGAAGTTCCTCAAAGAGAATTAAATAAAAGAAAACACAATTCCGAACCGTATAAAAGTCCAACACATGCTGGTGGGTTATTCGCAATCAATCGACAATATTTTCTTGATATCGGTGCTTACGATCCGGGTTTATTAGTTTGGGGTGGAGAAAATTTTGAATTAAGTTTTAAAATTTGGCAATGCGGTGGAAGTATCGAATGGGTACCTTGTTCGAGAGTTGGTCACGTTTACCGAAGCTTCATGCCGTATAATTTTGGTAAATTAGCTAATAAGAAGAAAGGTCCTTTAATTACAATTAATTATAAACGTGTTATCGAAACATGGTTTGATGATAAATACAAAGAATTCTTTTATACGAGAGAACCACTTGCTAGATTTTTAGATATGGGTGATGTATCCGATCAACTCGCTTTAAAAGAACGTTTACAATGTAAGGACTTTAAATGGTATATGGAAAATGTCGCTTACGACGTTTTAGATAAATTCCCTGAATTACCACCAAACATTCATTACGGTGAGCTTCGTTCTGCGGCTGTTGATAAATGTATAGATACTTTAGGACACGGACCGCCAAGTTATATGTCTATTACTCACTGCCATGGTTTTGGAAACAATCAATTAATACGTTTAAACGCTAAGGGACAATTAGGAGTTGGTGAACGTTGTATAGAAGCGGATTCTCAAGGAATCAAGTTGACGTTTTGTCGGTTGGGAACTGTTGATGGACCGTGGTCATATGATGAAAGTTCCTTTGTACTTTTGCATCGTGTTCATAAGAAATGTATGGCGTTACATCCTCAAACTGCTCATTTATCTTTGATGCCGTGTGATGTTAATAATACTTACCAGCAGTGGAAGTTTAAAGAAATCCAACCTAAGTGGTAGATGATAAAAATGCAAGACATTGACGGAGTGATTGTGTGATAAGGCGTTAATAAAAGACATTGTATAAAGGCTAAATCTTATTAAAAAGAAATTATAAGTCTGTATTTATGTAGGTGTGAACCTTAAGTATTCAAATTTGGTGAGAAGTTAGGTTTAGATTTTATAATAATATACGTATGTAAAAATAATTAAATAGAAAATTTATAATTAAAGTAAAACATTTTAAATTTATAATTTTAGCTTTAGTTGATAAGAATTTTTACTGTAAAGAATTTATTTTTATTTTTATATTCATATATCAGTCGTTTAAATATGATTTGAAGTAAAAATTGTGGGAGAGATTGATAATATTTGTGGAATTAAAAGATCTATAATTTTGATTTCACAAAATTAAATCTTAACTTCAACATTATCACAAATAATTTTTATACACATAATTTTATTAAAGATATTTATCTTATGGAAAATTTGCTGTTAGATTCGATAAAGCTTTCTGATATATTATGTCTCTGGTTGTTAATTAGCAACTCATTATTTATAATATTCCAAGCGTGACGCCTAATTTATTTGATGTGGTAGACTGATAAAGGACTGATTAGCAGAATGTTAACTCATCCGAGTTTCATAAAACCAGATCCAAAAACTTTTTTATAATTGTTCTTTCCACTGGGAAATATAAAAAAAACTGTTAAACATGAATCTAATTTCTAGAAATACTTCCATCTTCATTAAAACTAAATACGAAGAGGAAATAAAAAATTAAAAGTTTTACAGAAATGAGGTCTTATTTTTAGACTTTCTCTTTCTATTTTAAATAAGTAATCACAAGCTGACTGTTGAACAGGTGTATTTCAGGTTTTCTCTTTTAACTGTAATGTAAATAAATATAGAAATGTTAGGTTTTTAAAATCATTAATTTTCTACTTTTTGATCTTTCATACAGAATCGACTAACGTAGAAAAAAAATTTAAAGATATCTCTTTTATGAAACCTGCTTTTAGATTCGATAAAGCTTGACTAATTTTTCCAAGATGAACAATGAATTTGAAAATATTACTTCAATGTCATTTTCTATAAGTTCTTCTTAACACACTAAAGAAAAATACCAGAAGAATTTTATTGTATAACAACTCGGATATTTTGTGATGTCTGTTGTGAATAATTGTGATTACTTATAATACTGGGCGTTCATAAATGATTGTAAGGTGTTGGAATTTGGTGCGCTCGTTGTTTAGTAATTTTTTATGCTTAACGTTACCTGTGAAGTATTAGCATCATATCTTTAACATCAGTGGCGTAGACGGATTTATTCTTTTCAGGATTGAGGGAACTAGCGAACACATTCATACTTATTGGATATTGGTTATCAATTAAAATGACACATGTCTATAAAATCAAAATATCGACCATTAATTAATTATATGATATCGACGCTCTCAAGCCAAAACGGCATAAACGCCAAAATGGCCATTTTTTAGTTAGCTGCACCGTTGAGTAGCATTTTTAAATCTGCATGCAACAGTTAAAGCGGTATACCCGCAAACAAACTTCATTCGCTATAAAATTGGTTTAACCCTCCTGTGGGTGCGCCTATCGGACTTACACGAATGGGCGCGTTGCGGCTTTTACACCGCAATAGGATATTTAATGGTTTCATAGTTAACTTTGAAATATTTTGGGAAAAAATTCGGCTAACTGCCGCATACGCGCCCACCGGTGGGTTAAAGTTTGCGTAAAAGCCATTTAAGATTCATTATGTCAATCATTTTTTGCGTTTTCTGAAAAATTAGGTTAATGGCGTTTATGCCGCTTTGGCTTGGCAGCATCGATATATTGAATGAATTTATTAATCTATGATTTACCTAAAAAAAAGATCTCTTGACAGCTTTCCTTATTTTCCATGGTACATCTATGAGATACGAAAAACATCATTATGTTTATACCAACCTTAAAAATTAACTTGTAGCGCACCAAATTCAAACACCTTACTATCATTTATGATCGCTCGATATTTCAGGGATTATGCATAATTCACTTGATTGGCTGATAAACGATTAATTAGAAAAATGTTAACTCATTCGTTTTATAAAACCGGGTCTAAAAATTTTTTTATAATTACTCCTTGCACTGGCAAATACCTTAAAAAAACTGTTAAAAATTACTGACCAAGAAAACTTTAAATTTCTGGAAATACTTCCATCGTAATTATAAGAGATAGAAAAATATCAATTCAAATTTTGATTATTTATCAATTAGGAAGAGGAAGTAAAAAATTTTAAGTTTTACAGAATTGAGGTTTCATTTTTTCACTTTCTCTTTCTATTTTAAATGAGTAATCGCAAACTGAGTGTTGAACAGGTGTATTTCAGGTTTTCTCTTTTAACTGTAATGTAAATACGTATAGAAATGTTAGGTTTTGAAGATCATTAATTTTCTACCTTTTGATATTTTACATAGAGTCGAGTAATGCAGCAAAAATTTTAAAGTGTCCATTTTTTTTCGTCAAGTATTAGTTTTCTGAAATTTTTTTACAAATTTAAATTCAGACAATTCAAAAGAATAATTTAACAATTCTCAACATTTTACGATACAGGTGTTATTCAAACAGATAATTTGATATGGTGCAATTTCGATATGGTTTGCGCTTTCGTTCCTTCTCAAAAAAAGTTATAGGCGGACAAATTTGAGGCCAAGGTATGAGCATAAAATGAACTACTAGATTTTCCTGATTATCGAAATTCGGTGAAGTGATATTTCATGGCCTGGTCCCAAATTACTCCCGCCTGTAACTTGTTCATTGAGGATTTCTGAAGAACAGGGTGAATATTAATAGATCACAAAGTAAAAAGTTGCACGGATTAAATCAAACATGTTTCGAAAGTGTCAGAAAAAATTCTTTTAAGATTTTTAAGAACGTTTACACAGAAATGGAGAATCCTTATGTGCCCTTAGGCACGCCTCACCCTGAAGCAACCAGCAATAAGCGATGTCGCCACTTGATGACATTTTACAAATATTTAAATGATGTCTCTCACATTGGAGCAATTCGATATCGCTAGATTCAGAGGCGTGACACATTGAATGTGAGAGACATTTAATTATATGTAAAATGTCAGTAAGTAGTAATATCGCCTGTTATCGTCTGTAAGTAGTAATATTAGTTGCTTGTTGCTGGTTGCCTCAGTGTGAGACGAACCTTAATTTTAAAAAGTACAATGACATTTTTTCCTCAATCTTATAGATAAGTATTATGAAAATTTATATTTAATGAAAAAAAATTAAGCACTTTAAAATTTATTACTTCACTGGCGGATCCTGTATTTTCCCGCAGAAGGAATTATAAAGTTTTGAAATATTCCAAGTTCAATAAAATGTTACATTGTATACATTGAATGCTCAACTCACTAATCCTATCGTCAAATCTATCACCAGAAATCATAAACTCAATTCCGTCAATTAAGTGTATAGAAAATTGTAAACACATAATAAAATATCGGGTGTTCATTTAAGTTCGTGCTCAAGTGACCTATTGATTTTATTCATGTTTTTGACGTATCTCTGATAACATTTAATTGAAGCTTTGTTCGTTAAGGTTGCACTTAGCAGGTCAGTGTATTATTAAATTTTGGTTATTTATGCGTTCGTTGGATCGCATTTCATATCTGAATTAAAGTGCACCAAATTACTCTGAACTACAGTCATTCCTCCTTTAAATGTTGGACGAAACCGCACCTTTCCACTATAGTGCAGTGCAAGTTTTAACCCAACGAACAAAGCTAATGTCATACACTGAAATGTTCAATAGGTTATCAGCAGCAAGACAGAAAATGAAAGAATATTGAGCCAATAAGTTGCTTTTGCTAAAAGCTGTCTAAACACTAACCTTTTAAATTTGTAGTGATTGTTCCTCCAAAATGTCATACTCAGTCAGCAAATATTCTGGAAAGCACGAATTTAAATGAACACCCGTTATCGAAAATAAAGAAAGAGACTGAAATACAACATAGATTGGTGTTAAAAATTCACCGTTTTAAGAAAAATGGGACACAGAATAGTCTGGTTATAAAGCGACGAATTATTAAATATACTTATATTCAGAGATATATTGTAATTTAGAAATTTATTGAATTATTTCGCATCATTGCTTTATTCCAGAGCTTTTCAGACTCACAACTGACTTCCTTTTTTTAATTTTCCTGGATTTTAGTGATTTAGAGGATGTGAAATTAAGTTGTGGCATAAAGTTTTCAAATCATTACCTTTGCTTCATAGGATTTTATCTGTACTGTTTTTAGAAATAAAGATTTTTATATCATAATGTATAAATTTTGCATTAAACATTTCAAACAAAAAAATTTTAGTTACTATAAATAACTCGATAATATCTAGAAGTTGTCTACCGATTTGTAGTGCATTTCAGAAAAAAAACAAGAATAACAGGAAACTAAAAATTGAAACCAAAAATATTTGCAACTACAATTTCATAAGACTTTTTTTGTAGAGCTGATCCAAAATGGTTTCAGATTTTTTTCATCCAATCTACATTAAATGTAGACTTTTGTAGCTAATAATAAAGCAATAGATATTGAAATCTCAAACCCTTGGGATCGACTTGGAAATCGACTCTTTGAATAAACTTATAAACTTAGAAATGCAAATTTTTTACACTTAGCACATATTGTAAAAATTACAACTAGAACCTTGTAAAACTAGAGCAGCAAAATCTCCATGTATCTCCTTAAAAAGAAATCCGTTGAAAGATAAATAAAGCGGTATATACCTATGAATGATATTGAATTATAGGACTGTCATCCACTTTTTTTTCAAATTCTGATATTTTAAAAAACACAATGGCTGAAATAAAACTCTTTAATAATTTGCACATTCGATATTTATATTTAAACGATTGATAGATAGTTAAAAGAAACTAATATGTAATTGTTTACATTAAACAGTCTTATTACATCTAATATAATCTCAATTTTTATGCCTCTTTAACTTTATTTTAGGCATAAAATCTATAACTAACTTCTTACTGATATATTCAATTGCATTTATTGATGAACATATCCTCCCAATTCATTTTATCCAATCGTAGAATAACCTTTAGGGCTGAGTACTTAACATAAGCGTCACACAATAGAATCAATGACTTGTGCCTTTTTTTATAACCATTGTAAATAAGCATGTAATATTTTTGTAATAAATAAAAATTATTAAATTGACTATCCCATTTTATTTATTTTTTTTTACCAAGTTTTTTTTCTTATCTTTATGGACTTAACGTGTACTTATTAAATTGTAAAACATTTAAAAAATTTCACCATACTGATAAGCAAAGAAAACCTTATTTTTATCTAACAAAACAAATTCTTTAAGTATTTAAGATAGTTATCTATTTTTAATCACTTAACATTTACATTTCGTTACAACACTTTCTTACGAAATGTTTTAAAATGTTAATCTTTTACTTCCATCTACATTTATAAAGTAAAGTTTAGTCTGGATCGTTTTGAAAGATCTGTAAAAGTCTTATAAAAAGATCTGTAAAGATCTTATAAAATCTTTAGCTATTATACGTAAGATGGCATTAAACTCTTCGATTATTCTTAATTCTCGCGGGCTTGTTTATAGCACTTCCCGTCATTTGGGCATTTTGAAATGCGGTTTATTATTTTTTCTATTTCGGACGTTTACAAAAGTCGACGGTGTTATGGGTTTATTATTAACGTGGGGGCCCCGCTTTATATCTAAATGAGATCGACCACATGGCGGCCTCACGTTCAAACTTAGCGACCGCGTAGGTGTAACCTCGAGTTAAAGAAAATGCAGTCAATATCTATACGTACAGTTAAAATTAACATTTTAAAGAAATTAATTTTTATTTCTAGTAATACTTAAACATCAATTAGTTTTACCTGTTAAGTTTCTTTAACAACCCTTGGTATTGTTGTTTAAAGTGGCGCCTGAAGTTGACAAAAGCTTCATTGCGGGTTTACACGCCTCTTGAATTCATTGTTAGCACTTGAATGGCGACAAAAAAAAAAGTCGCATCCTTCCACTTTTCGGGACGCTTCCGGCGATCGGAGGACGTTCTTAGATGTTTTACCTGCTTCCGGTGGCGGCACATTCTTCTGAAGCGGGTCGATTCCGGGAAGGGATGCTGTTCCATTACTATACTACGGAAAATGTTTCGTCGAATTGGGCCGAACGTGTCCGGTCGATTTTCGTGCCATTTTTTGATCGGGTAATTGCTGGACACACGAAATTCTTTTAACTGTAAATTTTTATTACCGTCAAATTGGTGATCGTAAAATCTTTTTACAGTTATGCAATGCACTTTACCTGGGTGGAGTAACTTGAAATGAAAAAGTTTTTTTGAGTAAGTATAACTAATATTTATTTTTTTAATTAATTCTTTTTTGTAGGTATAATTAAAATTGTGGAAAAAGGATTTAAGGAGTGAAGTTTTTATTAGTTGAAAAGTATGTGTTTTGTATTTGTTAGAAGTTTTAAAATAGAACTGGGAAATCTTTGGAAATTAGGACAGAGATTCTCGGTCTGCCCCGCTATAAAAGTCGAAGTACTTTCTTTTAAATATTATCTTCTAGAGGATTATTTATAGCATCGTTAATGCCAGATACTTAATTGCAGCTGGCGACTGTAAACTGGAGTTCCCATGTTTATTTAAGTTAGAAATTTTGAAACAATAAAAATTAAAAAAGGATTAACTTGGTTTCTACTAATTTGGTATTTCTTGAAAATCTAGAATGGTTTAAATTAAAATTTTAGGTATTGAATTGTTTGGAAAATAATTTGGCGTTTCCCGATAAAGGAATTTAATTGTATTTTTTCGCACCCAATTTCACACATAAGCTCCATAGTCATTATAAGTTTTAAGAGGTGACATAAAAAGACTTATGTGTGAAAAAGTCTAATTGATTCTATGCAATAGTTTTTGATTGGTGTCCATTTAAATATGGGTAGCGAAAAATAGCACTTATTTTATTTTTTTACTATCTGGCTAATCAGCAAAAAAAAATACCGAGGTGTAGGCTGCCCCCATAAGGATAAACGCGGTATGTTAAAATTGTTCAAATTTGAGTTAAGGGCGTAATATGGTTTATCGTACATCTATTTAATCGTGTAATAACTAATTTTATGGAATAAACTATAGTCACAAAACAAAGGTATTCACCCAAAAAAGTAAAGTTTTCTGGCATATATCTAAAGGCTGAGAGAGAACACAAAAAACTTGTTTTCTCAGTTTCATGGTTTTGTGACATACCGCGTTCTTCTTTATGAGGGTAGTAGGGAGAAGATGTAAATACAAAAACTGGTTTGTAAGATTTCGATTCGGCAATTTTGATATCGAAGATACACTAGATTTTGGAAGGCCGGTTAATGCTGATAAAGACTTAATAAAGGCATTAGTTGACGCAAATAGGCGAATAACAACACGTGAGATCGATAAGAGGTTAAATTTATTAAATTCTACTGTTTATAATCATTTGAAAGGTCTAGATTTAACCTCTAAGCTGGAATATCGTCACTTTAGAACCAGACCTATGTCCAATTAAAGGGTGGAGTGCAAGAAGTATCTAAGTAGCATTTTTATAAAATCTGCCTAATTGCGAATTTATCATGCTATCAAACGTGATAAACCGAGATATCGCGATTAGGCAAATTTTATAAAAATGCTACTTAGGTACTTCTTGCACTCCATCCTTCAATTGTTCTTAAAAATGAATTTTTAACACCAAACTGTTATGTTTCAAGCTCTCTTTGGCAATTTATTCCAACTCAATCCACGCCTATTCCCATCGCTGAAGTAATGAATCGCTTTTAGTAGACATACTTACCATCGGTGCCTATAAAATGTTGGGATACTGAATTCTTTTTTGTGTATGTCGCACTTTGGATTTGTCAGTAAATTGTCATTTGATGTGTCAAAATGTTAAAATTAGTAGGGCAATATAACCTGGCGTTGATAATAATCTGGAAATATATCTTGGTTTGTATGATTTTGTTAATGTTAATAGACTATACTTTTGAAAGGATCGAAGATTTTAATAGAAAATAGTGAAGCACAAACATCGAGACTAGAGAAGAAGAGCTAAACACTCAAACTCCAAATCCAATACCCTGTAAAATAAAATAAATAATAATAATAACCTGGCGTTCATCATTCAATTTTAACTGTGAAATTAATGGCGAATTCGATTGGGTGCACTGGTGCGCACCAGTGCATAACAGCGTGTTCTATTGGTTGTTTCGTTGTATTCTATTACATTTTATTATTGTAGTTTATAAAACATTTTAAACATCATCAAGCCTTGAACACACTTACAAGTGATGTTATGATTACGTTTGATTTCATCGCTTTCTGTTGAATTTTTGCACATTTTGTTGCAATTTTTCCTTTTTTGCACTAAGCTAGTGTGACATATGTCAGATTTTGCACTCAACGAGTGCGCACCAGTGCACACTAGTTTTGCCAATCGAATTCGCCATAAATGAAAGTTATTTTATAAAATTTGATGTCAAATTCGTTATTTTGGCAAAGAAATCGGTAATTTTGAAAAATATATCAAAAAATAATAAATGATTACGCAAATTAAAACATAGCACGGATAAAGTAATCAAAATGTCCTCATCATACTCAGATCACAGATTTTAATGGAAAAAAGTGAAGCATAAACATCGAGACTGGAGAAGAAGAGCTAAACACTCAAACTCCAAATCCAATACCCTGTAAAATAAAAATAAAATAAATAAATAACCTGGCGTTGTAAACCTTCCTTCAAAAAGCTTGACTGAATCAATATAAATTCCATTATTTTTGACATTATCCAACACAAAACTTTTCCCAAGACTGATAGAAAGTCTCGTCTATATCCTTATATAATTGAGGCGGTTAACTTAATTTATAAGACGTGCGAAATTAACTTAGAAATTCTTTTGGTGTGGGTTCCGGGTGATGTCGGACTAAAGGGCAACGAAAGGGCAGTTTATTTAGCAAACAAGCTGCAGGAAGAGAATATGCTAAATGTTAACCCTTAACTACGGAAGTGTCGTCTGAGAAACGGCATATAAGCGTAATTTGATACTATTTATATTATTTTGTATTCTTTGTCATCATTATGTACAGCAAATATTTAAGCAATTGTTTAGTAATTTAATTACTAATACTTCAAAACTTATCTAAATGTACTGATTACAGAAAATATGTGATTGTTTTCAGACTTTATGCCATAATATTAGTGGTAGTCTACCAGACAGCACCTCAGGGTTTATGTTTTGATTATTGTACCTCCGTAGTTAAGGGTTAAAATTCCTGCAGATGACGTATTTTACCAAATGAAAAGGGAAATCAGCGAAGAATGGGCACAGGAATGGTAGAGATCAAGTTTATTAAAGGCTATTCATTACGCCAGATGCCAACCCTCAGTACAAAATACTCCTTGGTTCAAGAAAGTTCCGTTTGTGGCAAGACAATTTTATACCTTAACACCTTAAGGACCAGGCTTGAGATATCTCGGAATAGAGTGTACGGTTTTAAATGGCCGTAAAAAAAATCGGTCCTTAAGGGGTTAATTATCAGACTGAGACTAGGACATTCCCGAACCCCATCATATCTTTATAAAATTGGTATAAAAGATAATCCGTTGTGCATTTGTAGAGAGGAGGGACATTTAAATCATATTTTCTTTGGATGTCGAAGATTCATGGCACAACAGAAGAAAATAATGTCAGGTCTCTTGAAAAATCATTGCCACCTTCCAATAAGTCGTACATCAATATTATCGATTGGATCTTTTGACATATCGCACCCCGGCAATAACAAATAAAGTGACACTGTTCTTGCCATAATAAGTAATAAACTAACATAAGACAAAATTGAAATAACTTCTCTTCGACGGGTAAATTGTGAGTTAGAGATGTGACGTTTTTCCGCAAGTCAGAGGCACACCGTACGTATCATTACTGATAGTAATTTCAAAATGTCGTTTTTGAGTTGTGACACTATTCTCGCCGGGGTGCAATATGTTTATTACTATATGATTTCGTCAATTCCGCAGGAATCCAACTGTGATATTTACTGAACTGTTATACAATTAGGTAGTTCAATAGTTTCGCAATAACATAGAAATGAGTAGATTAAATGAATCAGTGGAAGAAAGAAGATCACTGAAAAGAGAAAAACTTGATAAATTTGAAATTCAAGAAAGATAATAGTTCAGAAAAAAATAATAAAAACGCTTCGAAGAAAAAGGGAATAAGAAGTTAGAAAAATTCAAAAATTCTATCAGGCCTGCAAAAATCCTGTAGTTGGAGTGTGGTATGAAGTGGCTGTTCGAACTCCAAACCTCAATCGAAAGAACAGCATAACCTGGCATTGTAACCTTCCTTCAAACGGAAGAGTGACGTTGTTGCCTCCCTTGCGAAGTTTGTTTGTTGTCCTCAAATTGAGGATCTTACAGCCGAAGCACCAAATTGGTGATTAGTCCTCCGACTGTGTTCCCTTTTTGCGTCTTCTCCAATGAGTTTCCACCTTGCTCCTTGGCTATATCGTACTGATGAGAACTAATAAGTTCGAAACACGTGTCTACGGTTACATCCTTGTGGCGGTTTTGTCCTTAATTTTGGTTCCTTTCTTATTTTTCTACCGCCGCGCGCCGATATGGTTCTTTCCTTCCTTCAAACATTTTTCAATTGACAGCTTGGCCCAAAATTTTTTGTACCCTAATGGTACATTACATATCGTTGAATGTTAAAATCAAAAATCCGTTTTCTGAAAAATTTAGAAAAATGGACACGGAATTACATTGTCCTACTGTCTAAATATGATTTTTGGTGGGCTAAATGTTTCTTCTTTGTTACAAATGTCCACCGTATCACCATCCTATATTATGGAGAATTTTAGGCCTAGATCGTTGGGATTTGCTTTCCAGGCTTAAATTGGTTGTCCTTTTAAACTTTTATGTTGTGTTGAAACTTGTGCTCTGTTAAATATAGAGCGTGATTGTTAATGTGCACTTCTCCCTACTTATTGTTAGTTTGGTTTTAAACAGACAATTTGGTTTCCCTATGTTTTCATGGGCGGAATTCGTCTCGTTGATGTCTGCGATTCAGTTTTCAAGCGTCACGAAAATGATTCATTTTCGAAGCGCATCATTACCGGTTACGAATAATGAGTTGTGTATAATAATATCAGATGCAAGAAATCAAGAAGTAAAAAAGATTAACCGGCTCAAAATATCGAAAGTCAATATATATCAAAAGGAAAAAGTAATACTGTGTGCTTGGTGAGATTTCAAAGGAGTCGTTTTTTATTGATCTTTTACACAAAAACAACAATTAATCCGGAAGCCTATTGTCATCGGCTTGGCAAACCGAATGATACATTTCAACAGAAAAGGTCAAAATTAATGAATTGAAAACATAGTCTTCCACCAAGATAATGCGAGACTTCACACAAGTTTGGTCACTCGCCAAGAGCTTTTACAGATTAAACAGGTTACACTGCCAAACATATCATGTTCTCCAGATCGAACACTTTCGGATTATTGTATATTATATACATGCAGCCTGTATGATTTGTCCCGTTTTGATTGTCTTATCATTTAGGCCGGTTTTAGTGCTCAACCGACGGTCGGTACCGACGTCGGTCGCGCGTAGCTTCGCAACGTATTTATATGTAGCTGTTCAGTGCTGCACTGATGAACCCTACGCGCGTACGATACGCGGCGCGTATGACAACTGTCGGTCGAACGCGTCCATATGTACGTCAGCCAACTGACAGACTGCTGTCAGTACGTGTACAGTCATCGTGAAATAATGAGCATAGACACAGACCGATTAATAACCGAAGTCCGGTTGCATCCGGAATTATGGGATTATTGGCTAAAAATAAGTAAAAACGTTCTAATGAAGATGTATAATTTAATAAAATATTTCTTCATTATATGAAACTTGTCTTTCATTTTCATAAAAACAAACGGAAATTACTTTCCGCACAATCTAATAAAACAGTAAATAAATTTTATAACCCAAAGTGCTTCCTAAGGCTGGTTTTAGTGCTCAACCGACGGTCGGTACTGACCGTCAGCGCTGACCGTCGGTTTGTGTTGTTCAGTGCTTAGCTGATTGACAGATCTGTCAAAACGCACTGACCGCCAGGTTGTACAGTCTCGCGAAAAATGGACTCGTTAACAAATTGTACGATACTTGGGTATTTCAATGTTCTGTAATTCTTTAACCGTGCATCACGGTCTTTATATAAATTATGAGACAAGTCCCATAATTCCGGATGCAACCGGACTTCGGTTATTAATCGTTCTGTGTCTATGCTCATTATTTCACGATGACTGTACAGTAGTCTGTCAGTTGGCTGACGTACATACGGACGCGTTCGACCGACAGTTGTCATACGTTCGCGTACCGTACGCGCGTAGGGTTCATCAGTGCAGCACTGAACAGCTACATATAAATACGTTGATAAGCTACGCGCGACCGACGTCGGTACCGACCGTCGGTTGAGCACTAAAACCAGCCTAAGATTTTTTAAGAATCTCATATTAATAAATAAAATTTGCAAGATTATGAAATTTATTCCTGTTTTACAGAAAGTAAACTGAAAAGCTTTTATTTGATTTTAGTTTCATTTGACTAAACTTTTTTAAAATACTATAATTAACTAAAAATTTTATTATAATCTTCTAAATTGTAAATAATTACCGTGCGTTATTAAATTAAAATATTAACCTTCAATTAAGCCGTTTAGGTGTCTATTGCATGTTCGCCTCGGTAACACGCCTAACTAGAAAAAAATCTCCCGTATAATCAACACCTGTTGTAGCGTGCGCATTTGAATAAATCCATTTACGTTTTAGAAAAGAAAACGATAATTAATTCGGATTTAACGTAAATCATCGATTTAATTGCACGTACGCGGTCGTTATTTCTCAGGAATATATAACGTCTTTATCGCGGCCTTTTTACCATCATCGTCCAAATACCGCATAAATCAGCCGGGAGTATCGTCAAAATGACCGTTTTTACTTTACGCGCCGGGCTTCAAACGTTTGGAGAACTGGTTTAAATAACGTTGGAAGAAGAGTTCCGAGAACGCGTGGATATTATTTATTTTTGACGATTATTTACCGCTCAACTGCGTTCGTTCATTAATAAACATTAAGCGGGAAATCGGCGCGGCGTTTGTGCGTTTCTAGAAAACACCATGAAAATCAGTAGTAATCAATAGTAAACAACTTTTCTGGATGTTGTTGGACCGCAACATTTTCAGTTTGATAAATTTGTAAAAGCTTTTGTAAAGGTTAAAAATACGTAGAAAGTACTTACATACCTACATTTAATTTATACAGAGAAATACATAGTGAAAGCACGGTTTTGTTTAATGAATTATGCATTTCACTTTATGTGTTCACTCATCAATTTTTGGTATCTAGATTTTCTTAAGGACTATGGTAATAAAGATATATTATAGACGTTTGAAGATAGGAATATGTTAATTTTATTGTTAGAATTTGTGGTTTAAATGAGTAATAATGGTTTAAAAAGCTGGTGGTCTTTTATATTAAAGAAACTGAAAAGTTGGAAAATGATTAAGTTATTTTATTTTATAATTTTTTCACTTAATTAATTGTCATCACATTTTTCTGAATTAAAAAGCTTCGAATGATGTAAAATATAGTCAAAATTTCCAAACCAATACATTTGTTTTATATGTTTCTATGTAATTTTTTTTTAATTTGCGATTTGAGAACAATATCTAATAATTAAAAATTGAGGCAATATAGTAACATTGAGGAATATGTACAAATTCTAGTACTTCAAGATCATGACAATGACTCTTTTGAGAGGAATTAATGACTTATCAATTTTTAGTATATTTCTTGCAAATTAAGTGTAATAAGGATTTAATGCAGTCTTGAAGATATTAACCCTTTGATTGCTACGGGCGTATTTGTGTGTCCATCGAAAGCTATCTGCTGCGCGAATGCGTAGATAATCTATGTGAATAAAGTAATAGTAATGGGATTTTGTAGTAAGTATATTATAATTTAAGACATCGCTGAAGAGATTCAGATTGTACGAAAAAGTATTTAGCCCCCAGCGATGATTATTGATTGCTAGCCCTAAGTCGTTCACGCCAAGCGTTTCGGGTAAGACTATTCAACAGTCAAATGGTTAATATTCTAGTAATTTGGGATAAAATGGGTTTATTCGGATAAAACGAGTAGTAATGAGGAGAACAAGAGTATCGATAGATAGTGTTGTTTAACACTTCAATATACAGAGTCCTTTAAAAAGGATTCTTGACTCTTGGCATCCCATGGACCGGATGTCGGTACTTTTTCATGGTAAAGAAATGTAGCAAGAGTGTCTTTTCATTATCACCTGGGTTATGCTCTAAAAATTCTTTAAATACAGCCTAAAAGAACGTTTTGTATCTTATCCTGAAAACGTAATCGTCTGACCAACTTTTGATATACTTTTTACGGGTTAAGTGATAAATTTCTTTTATAAAAAGGGGTGAAGGTGAAATTATTCTAGGAATTTTTAGGTAAAATGTATAACACGTATCCCAAAATTTTTTTAGTCTGATATGATTTGGTGATAATTTGAAAATCAAAGGAAACTTTTTATTACGGCTTACAAGATTTGAAGATAGTATCCATTAAGTGGATGCGATCATTGTTGATTATCATTTGACAATTTTTTATATCGGGTGTTTATTTGAATCGCTCATTTCAAAAACCACATAAGTCAAAATTTTACAAAATGGAGTTTTAGCCAGGAATTGTTTCTTTGGGGGTATTCACACCGTTTGTGCAAAAATTACACAAGTCTCGTAAAGCGTTACCAAAAAAAAAAGACCAGTTTAAGTACATAGATTTCGCAAAGAAGGAGCAGCGGCAAGAGTCTATTCTTTTATGTATTAAGTAGTTACTCCAAACAAGAAAGAAATGGGATGCAAGAAGGCCTTTACTTCTGTATATGGCATCACTGAAAACCGAGTAAGACGCCTTACCGACTTACTTCAGCAACCGCTTATACCGTGCGATAAACGAGGGCAACATGAAAAAGCAAACACTACATGACTACATTCTTGATTTTCCTCGGAAACGTACACACTATTCAGGCAAAGAAATAGAATACTTAGACCCTCGATTAGACGTTAAAACCATGCACGCTGTTTTTAAGAAGAGATATCCAAATTATAAGGTTACCTACGCTTTCTATGCAAACTACTACAAGACAACATTTTCACTAAGATTTGGAAAACCCCAAATAGACACATACATTGTATGCGAAGAATTATCAGTAAAACTAAAAAATTCCACCTCAGCTTTTAATGCAAAAAAGCAGTCGAAGTTGAACTAGCAGTTCATAAAAAACGGGCCAAAAAATTTCACAACAAAATCGCTGCTGTGAAAGAAATTTGTAGCACCCGAGATGACAGTGCTTGCATTACATTCGACTTTATGCAAAATTTACCCCTGCCACACCTACAAATTCAGGAAATATTTTGTCTCCGCCTATTATGGGTGAACTGTTTTGGTATAAAAAATTTGAAAGCTAATGAATCTGTATTTTACGTCTTTCATGAAAACATGGCAAACGAAGGAGCAAACAAAGTTTGCTCAACGATTCTTCATTACATGGACAATTTTCTAACAGATCAAATAAAGAAATTAATACTGTTTTCGGATAACTACCAACAGAATATGCGTATCCAGTTGGTTCTGTTCCCATAAACCCCAAAAAGACAGAAAATACCATAAATTTACTTCGTTAGTCGTGTATTACTTTTTTCAAACTGCAATAAAACTTTTGTGTTGAGTTTCTTGTAATTATTTTCCTCTAATGCCAGCATTTAGACATGGGAAAAACAGTCCGTGCAAAAACCACGTAAGTCATACAAAGAAAAATACGGTTTTAGCAAAAATCTAACAATTCATTATACCGTGTTTCATTACATTTGTAGTAGTTTCATAAATAGTTCAATTTGCATTCACGGTTTTGTTCATGCAAGGCATACCTTATGTGGTTTTTGAAATGAGCGATTCATTTAAATTCATGCTTAACTGACTTATGGATTTTACTTGAATTTTTGACCTATGACCAATAACACTTAAACCATTGTCATAACACTGAACTGTCCAATAGGTTACAGGTTCAAGACTGAAAATGAAAGGAAACTGGTCAATAATTTATTTTTGGTTAAAACCTATCTAAACGCTAACCATTTCAGTAATCGTTCTTCAAAAATTTCATGGAGACATTCAATAGTCAATAAAATTATGCAGTAAATATGTATTTCCAAACTTCATAGACTTTCGAACAAGCGTGAAAGAAGATTTACCATCAAATTTGTTGGTACAAGTTATCGATAGATTGCCAGTGCAGTTCAGTGTAGTGTAACCAGATTTAACGTTTGTCAAATTTGAAATTTAATTAATTAGAGTGTACCAATAGTGCAATATATATTTTTCTCTTCATCGTCGTCTAACAAAATTACAAAACACACTTGAGCATGAATTGAAATGAACACCTGATAGAGTGTTTAGGGTAATACAGTTTATTGTCTGTCGTTGGTTGAAACGGGTTGGGGATTTTAATCGGAGTAGTTCTTCTGCAATTTGGGTGGATACGTTATTCATTTTTCATTTTTCATTCTCATTTATCATTTCATAGAAATTTTAATACAACGTGCTTAAATTTTTCATTTTTAATGGCGGATCTTTGAGCAGAACAAATATTTTTGTAATTTTCAAACAGATGAACCCTCCTATTCCATGCTCTTCAAAAAATGTAATTATTTTTTAAGTTTATGTTGTATTTATAATCATTTGTTTTGTTCCTTTGGGTTTGGAACATTCGTCATTGTTTCACTAATCACATTCTATAATTTGTGTTTTAATGAAACAGTTGCAGTATTAATAGTGGAGAGAGATGTTAACTGATGTATCAAAATTCTTCTTCAAGATCAAAATCTTCACTGTGAGGTTCATCAGTTTTAACTCCTACGCGTTATATAAGAGTAATCAATATTTTTGTAGTAGAACCTTTTTTAAGTTTAGGACATAAGTCTGTATCCGCTTCGATTTCGTTTTGTGAAGCGTTGCCTAAATATTGCAAAACTAGAGATATGTTTGTTCGGCTTTCCATTATTCTATACTTCAGAGCATTTACCAATTCAATCCTTATTTTACTTTTTTGTGCAACAAGCGTGTCAATCATAAATTTAAACGTCGCATCTGCAACAAGAAAATCAGAATTTCTTCTGCATAGCGCTTCGACTGCTTACGAATGATTTCAAAAATTAATAGAAACTCCTCTTCGGAAAAGACTATGTTTGATTTTAAATCACTTAATGCTTTTTGAACACAATACCGTAATTGGTAAAAGCTTTCCAACATAATAAGTAAACTATTCTATCGTGTTATGACATCCAACTGCAAATTCAATTCTTTACCAAATCGTAGTTTTACATATTTTTGTAAATATTGATCATTTTTTGTTGGAGACCTTCTGAATCGGTAGGGATCTCATTTGATTCTAAGTAAATGGGGGTTTCCCCGAATCAAGCTTCCGTGTAACATGCATCAATTAGCGCTAATGTTCCAATACCGAAAATACCGGTATTTTTGTGGTGAATACCGGTATTAACCGTTTGAGTCCCAAGCAGCGCGATCGCGCTGTTCAGATTTTATGTCGAGAAAATCCAGTATACGTATACCAGCAACGTATATGAAAGCGCGATCGCGCTGCTTGGAATTTTTCGACAATGTTTTTTCAAAACCGTCTGGAACTCAAACGGTTAATACCGGCGGAAATTTGGACGGTATCCCGGTTTTCGGTGTATCGGTATACCGGTATTGCAATCCCTAGATGCGATTGACCTGAAGACGATCTATTAGATCGAAACCAGGGTAGTCGACCCATTAATAAAAATTATCTTCACTCCAACTTCATGTCTTTCATTTATTCACATCAAACTGAAGAATTGAATTATTCATATCAAAAAAAAAGAAGACCTGATAGTTTCGTTGAAAATCGCGAGGGTTATGCAGTCCATTACTATCTATCAAAGCTGCTAGTCTGTTGCTTTTTTGCATAGATTCCTGGCTGCAGTAAACCCCAGAGAAAGGGGTATGAAACGGTTAAATAGGATATTTTGCATGTCGTCTCTAATCCGGTGGTCAAAGTACACTTTAAATGGATTATTTTTGTATCCAACCTTTCTTGTGCTCCGATCATACCGCCAGTACAAAGATGACGGATTAGCGGGGTTCTATTATTATTTATCGTTGTTGGTCTATCAACATTACGCCTAACTAAAATATTGTAAAAAAAGTAGACATAAAACTTGTTGCATAATTTGAATGGAAATGAATGTACCTAAGTATAAAAACCAAGTCTCTCCATTATCACTTGGGTTTTGACCCAAAATTCTCTTAATGTCGTCTAAGTAAACGAATCTTCAGTTGATTTAGTTTCAAAGTTTCTTATAATCATTTATAAGAACATATTTTTCAATTCTACGTTTATTTACATATATACTTATTAAATGTAAAAAACATTGGAAAATATGATGTTTAATGAATCGTAAATCTTCACTTTATTTGTAAGCTTATCAATTTTTTGGTATATTTCCTGCTTACTTAGACTACTTAGGTAGGTAATAAACTTTTATTATAGTGGTTTGAAGATAAGAGTATTTTAAGAATTTCCGGTTAAAATGGGTAGGTAATAATGAGGAGAAGAAGTGTATCGATGGAAAGTGTCATCTAGCACTTGAAGATACTGAGAATCTTTTAAGAAAAACTGTTGGCATCCCACTGACCGGATGTCGGTACTTTTTCGTAGCAAAGGAGTATAGCGAAAGGGTCTCTCCGTTATCACCTGGGCTTTTGCCCCCAAATTCTCTTAATGTACCATAGAGGAATGTGTCATACCTTAGCCTCAAAGTGCCATCGTCCTAAAGACATTGGCGTGGACTATAATTTTTTTCACCTAAATAATTGGCCATTAGATATAAAAAATTTACCTATTTTTCGGTATAATTAAAAAAAATAATGATAATAGAAATGATAAGTGGTGATTGGGGATTTGTATATAAGTAGTTGTGATGATTGAGTGATGATTAAACATCCCTTTGGCGTGTATGGAAGAAGTGCGCCACTGGCGAGCAATAAATGTAGCCGGGGCTGTTAAGTGCCACATTCTTCGAGATAAGTTCTGCTAGGCGCATTTAACGGGCGTGCTTTTTTGCCCTTGTCACCGCCGACAACGTGCCTCCCGCCATCATCGTCCGGTCGGTCGTTCCGAACATCATTTTACGCATTCTTCGCGTAATGGCGCATTGACGTATCGGCGCGGCGCCGCCGTTTGGGGACCGCTCGCGCCCGCTTTTTACCACCGTCCCGTCCGGCCATCGAGAAACTATCCGGTTACAGTTATCTAATAATTAATCGGTCTCACTCCGAGCGCCTCATACTTAACAAGCAATTATTAGTTTTTGCGCAATTAATTAACGGCCGGACGAAACAAAAGCCCCCGTCTTTTCTTCGGCCGGGGGCATTTTAATGGCGCTCGTTAGTATTTGTGCGCGACTACGAGTTTCCCTTATACGCTTCGTTATGGACCGATGTTTTTCATTTCGACGACCGAGAAATATAATTAACCTGCCTCCCAACCAAGCCAAACGTATAAATAATGAAAACTACGACATGTTTTTTTCTCCTAACTACATAGCAATTTTATTCTTACTTGGAAACACTTGATTTTTATTACAAATAGATAAGAAAACATACGTCTTTCTAAACCAACCCAACCCAATCCTTGTCCCAGTCCTATTTCAGTATCTTGTGACATCACATCGTTTTAGTTTTATTTGAAATCTTTTTAATCTCGCACTACCTAATACAATCCATTTCCAATCCTTTCTTTTTTAATAGTTTATTTTATAGTAATAAAAATGTTGACACATCATTTTTACTGGTTTTTGGAAAGTTTTAAAAAATGTGATTTGGCCAGATTTAGGTTCAAAGAAAGTTAAGTCATAAAATTTTAAGTAAATCTCACAAATTAACATGGTGTCTAGAGTTTCCAAATTTCGGGATCGGGATTGAATGTCGGGATTTTGTATTTCAATCCCGGGATCCCGGGATTAATCTCGAAATCCCGAAAAATTAGAAAAATAATTTGTAGGGTTAAAATAACTTATATTTTTGACTATTTTAATAAAAGAACTTGGAAATGTAATATGTAAATCTTATTATTTAATACATAAGTTACGTAATTCGAAAATAATATTGTGAACGCAAATTTAAACAGAAACATAAAATTTTAACAAACAAATTATATTTACAACTTACAACGGAAATGGCTTCTGAGCATCACCAGTGCATCTAAGGTAGAATCGGCTAACCGAGATCTTATTTTTGTGGCAACCGATGACGCAGAAGAAAAAGCTCGTTCCGATTCCACACTGGTGGGTTGAACTGTAAGCAAGCATTCAAAGCACCGCTGCAAATGTAAACCACGCAATCCACCATTTTCTAATAGGGCTATTTCCTTTTTCACCACCTTTAAAACATCAATAGATTTTCCTTTCAATGGTTGTTGTACCGATTTCATCGCATTTGTTATAGCCTCTTCTAGTTTGTTTTTGAGACTTAATTTTTCATCTCCTTTCAATCGGCTGATTGGCAATCCATCTTCAGAGTCGAAACCGTCCTCGTCAAGATTTATTGTAGTTGGTTCAGCTTGGTTGCTGAGAACGGTTCCTGATAAGCTTTCTGAAATATTTTTGACGAAATTCGCAATTATGTCGGTAGGGGGCAAATTAAAAAAAGGATCCTCGCTGTCTTGCTTATTGGGATTTTGGAGATAATCCATGACTCCAGACATTGTGGTTCTTCGTTCTGATATTCGCTTTCTTAAAGACTCTTCCAGGTCATTGCTTTATTTTGTTTTTAGTTCACGTAGCTCCCGAAACAGAAATTTAAAACTTGCATCCGATATAAACATTTTGGGACTGAATCGGGATTTGTTTCGGGATTTCGGGATTTTTTCGGGATTTCTGGATTGAAAAAACATCGGGATGCCGGGATTCGGGTTTCCAGGATCCCGGGATTGGAAACCCTAATGGTGTCTACTAATCTGGAATTCCTAGAAAACTTGAAAACATTAGGGAATGAGCTTTTTCAGACATAAAAAACCTGAACGAGTCAAGAAATTGTACAGACAATCCTTCTCCCAGTCTTATTTAAGCATCTTGTAAAATCACATCGTTTTTAGTTTTATTGGAAATCTTTTAAATCTCCCACTGCCTAATACAATCTTCTTTTTTATTTTTTGTAAGTTTATTATAGAGTAATAAAAATGTTAGGACATCATTTTTACTGGTTTTTGGAAAGTTTTAAAAAATGTGATTTGTTCAAAGAAAACTTAAAAATGTTGAGAAATTATACATCTGTAAGTTCAAAGAAAGTGAAGTGATGAAATTTTAAGTAAATTTTTTCACAAAATAAGATCGTGTTTACTAACCTGAAATTCCTAGAAAACTTGAAAAAATTAGGGAGTGCGAATTTACAGAAAGAATCTGAACAAGTCAAGAAATTGTACAGACAATCCTTGTCCCAATCCTATTTAAGCATCTTGAGGGATCACATCGTTTTAGTTTTATTCGAAATCTTTTTAATCTCTCACTAACTATTACAATTCTTTTTTTAATTTTTCTAAATTGATTTTATAGTAATAAATATGTTAACCCTCTATTGGACCGTGTAACTTTCATGTCACATTTTAAGTTATTAAGATTTTATCAAATAATTATAGTTTTTTTAATGAGATGTTGCATAAATCTTAATTCTCTAACGTTGTCAAGACAACAAATATAACATTTATGACCATTGCTAGGTTCCTCAACCTGAAATAATAAAGTAAATGCTGTGCAAACTGTCCGCACTACATATAAGCGAAACCATTTGATCGATTTGATGTTATTTGTGCTTGTATCAGTGATTAGGAAACTAAAAATAGTGCACATAATAGTTCTAGGTTCGTATATCAATATCAACCTATTAGTTTGCATTTCAATTTTGAATTTGTTACTGTTTTTTTATAATGCAGATTTGTAACTCAGGTTACAGTGGGCTCCCATGGCAGATTTTGGTACATTTAGAATAAAGTTTGCGCTTTCTCCTGTTTCCAAATTATATACCATTTATACCATTATATACCTAAAATATGAAAACAATGACACATAGAAATAATAGAGGTATTACAGTTAGATGCATTAGCGGAAATAGGTCCAATAAATATTATTGATAACTATGAAGGGTCACAAAAATTGTTTTGCCAACCATTATCCGAAAAGAGTAATAATAGTTGTTCTAACCTTTAGAAAGGAGATTGATAAAGAACCTCATTCTCCTATGACCTATTTTCGACAACTATTTGACAAAAAAATATAAGCAATATGAAACAGCAAAACCCATTGCTATTTCAGTGAATGAAATTGAACAATTCTTCGGCTGCTGTTTTTTTTATGTTAATTTACGGATTACCGAGTACTGTAATGTATTGGAATTCAAAGACAAGGGTATCTGGTGTTGCCGATACTATAAGTCATGGTCAATGCCAGGCTCTTATATGAGAGAGATTGCTTATTATATTCTCTAAGCCTCGGCTATCAGTATAGTTTAGTAAAATTTAAAAGTGACATTGCATCTTGTTTATGCCAGGAATGCAAAGGAACCCAGAAGAAATGGGGACGTCCTACTTCAAACGAGGTATATAAACAATTGTAAAATAAAAGAAAAAAGAGACAAAGTACAACGCTACCTGTAGAAGACGCGCCAAAAGATGAATGAAGTGGCACATTGGTCAATTTTTTCAGATAACAGAGAACGTTGCAAAAAGCCCAGATGTAAAGGAGTCCCGAAAATTAAATGTTCCAAATGTAATGTTCATTTATGTTTAACTCCAAATGCAAACTGTTTTGTGGAATTCCACTCTTAATTTTTCTTACACAGAAGTGCGAACATTATTGGTCGTTGTGATTTGAAAGTTACGTAGTGCATATCGCCGTTCCGGAAGAACATCGACATAACTGCAAAATACAAAATTTTACAGGAGAAGGGAAAAACAATTAAGATCAACTAGAATTATCTCTTAAAAAAATAGTAATTTACTGATACTAATGGCTTTTCTGGTATTGTTAATATTTAGTGAGTAGTTTAAAACGCAATATACAAACTTTTGTTTAGGATTAAAGGTGTATTAGATTTTGTAGATAGGTCTTTTTTCCCCTAAGACATACAACGAAATAAAACATTTACGCCGGTTATTTAAATTTATTTTATTAGAAAAAAAAAAGTTATGTTTCTAAAGTAATTTAAATTAATACTTTAATTTATAACAGACTCAAAAAAATGTCTATAAAATTCAGGAATTATGTTAGTTCCATTTAATTTTTTAGATCTTTCTTCTTGTTTTCGGATAGTGGAAATTTCTTCTGATAAGCTTTTTTAATTTTAGTATTTTTATAATTCTGCTTTGATCGTCTTTTATTCGGTCTAAAATTAATTAATTTAAATTTTGAATTTACAACAGTTCGTAGCATTTTTTCTGATATTCCGAGCGTATTTATTAAAAAAGTTTGCACACTCTGACTTTCTCTCCATTATTAAATAAGTAAAACCCACAGTTTGGATTTCTTGGTATGGTAGAAGAAATTCTTCGATACTTAAGCCTTAGCTGTTCAACGCATGTGCCTAAAAAAATCACGTTGACGTTGTAAAGATCCTAACTCCCAAAATTTTTCGAAAAGTTGCTCTCTAAATTCAGATGATATTTTTTTAGAGCATGACATAATTTCATAGTAAAAAAGCCTTAAAATACAATTAAGTCTTTGTTGTACCTAAATAAATTTCAAATTTTGATTAAAAATTGGACATAAAGTATACTTACGCCATTGTTTCTGTAACTGTTAGGAACTTCACCAGTCACACAGAGCACTTGCGTCAGTGTTGCACCGAACGTATAGATAACTAGACGAAATCTGCAGCACAACTAAACGATGCGTCCTTATTCTTACAAAACAATAATACAACTCTCAAAATTTCAAAGAAGACGCAACTGTCATCTAGCGGTCAAAAGTGTTGTTACACTTACAGCGTTGTTTCAGCACATAAACAAGCATTTTTTGGATACATTGATGGCCTTAACTCATTTTATCAAAAAATTGCAGTTACGTCGATGTTGTTCCGGAACGGCGATATGTCGTAGGCAAATAGTAATTTAAGGAAAATAACTTTTGTTTAGTCAAATAGCATTTGTCGGTTCAAATGTTTTTTTATAGATTTACACACTATTTTATTAGAAAAATATCATTTAACTAGGCAAATAGTATTTGTCTAAAAGTTCCTTAGGAAAATAAAAAAGAAGCTCCACCGCAAAACTAACTTTTATTTTAAGATGAAAACAAATATGCTTTAAATTTTGATTATTTGCGATTATTTGTTTTGGCAGGGATTACTGTAATGACACCTGCTATTGCATAAATGTTTAGCTTTAAAGCACGCACATCGTTTAGTATTGCACTGGTTTTTTGATGGTTGACACTGGCATTTGGAAAATCCCTGACCTAAGAACATTGATTGGACAGCACAGGCTTCTCTTAAAGAAATGAAGTGGTCCTGAGGAATGTCACTGTAATTAAAAGTTACTGCTGAAACTTCTGTTAGATCACTTCTAGAAAACCAGGTTCTTAAAACTCCAGATTTTGTACCTATTCGGTAAACATTATTCTTTTTATCAATTACAATCCCTTCTAAGTTCTTCTTGTCTAATGGTTCTCTATCGACTTTCGGGACAGCAACAGTGACGCATTTGTCACATTCTATGTCGTTGTATGTTGCTCTGCTAGCTCTTGTCATTACTTCAGCAGCTTTCAGTTGGCCTTCATATGACCTCTTTCATCTGAATAACGCCACAAATAACGTGCACTATTTTAGAACACTTCAAACAGGTATGTGCACCTGTACTGTGGTTTCCACAGACACACCAATACATATCGTCATTCATAGTATGGCAGTTATTGTTGGATTCTAAATCGTCTTTTGAAGTGTCAATTTGTACTTCTTCCTCGAGATTTTTCGAACTGATGGGAACGCTAACTTCGTTCACATTATTTTTTTCAACTACATCTTCTGCTCCGGAATCAACAACTTCATTTACTTGATCGGCAACATTCGTGCGCAAGACTTCCAAGTCATCTTCAGTGAATATTTTATCTAGAAGGTCTGTGGGCAAATTTGTCGATCGTAAGCCTACTTTTGGATCAGCACCATATAAACTAGTGTAGGGAGTCCTTCCAATAATACGATGATAGGACGTACTTTTTCCATTGCACAAAATGACAACCTATTGACCAATGAGTAGATTTATTCTCCTCCATCCAAATTCTTAACATTTGCTCTACATCTTCGTTTGATCACTTAACCTCAATTCGGTCATTGTAAGCTATGTACATTATTTGGCTAATAACAATTCAGCCAAATACCATTTTTCTAGAATAATAACACCCGACAAAAAAATAAATGTCGACATGTCATTTGGCTAGACGAATACTATTTGGCTAACGTAAAGTTATTTTCCTTCAATTACTATTTGCCTGCGGCACATATACTGCAATAAAATTGTTTAAACGGAACTTTTTCTTTTTCATTTGTATATATAGGTTCGTAACTGCTGATTTTTTGTTCTCCCATTTTTTTTTGGATTTAAAACAAAAAAATAGGATCATAGAGGGTTAAGACATCATTTTTGGTAGTTGTTGGATAGTTTTGAAAAATGGTACAAATGCTAAATTCAAAATAGTTTTGTTAAATGATTTTCTTCATACAGTTACGTTTGTATTATTTGATTGAAATTTGGAATCTAATAGATTTTTTATAAAATTTGCTAAACGAGCAGTTAAAGACTACTTCTGGTGACATCCTTCTATTGAAGTTTAGCATTTAACGATTTCTTATCGTTTTAAGGAACGTATAACAAATTTTGGTCACTTATCCCTATTTAAATTCCAATCTTTAACAATATACCTTTTTGTATTTTTCTTTTTTCATCGGAGTCTTCAAAACATAAGCATCAATTCATCAAAACCGAATTTCTAATGAAGTAATTAATTTCGAAAGTTCTAGGTTTGAAGTAGATTCAAATAAAGCTCTAAAGCAGGTATGAATGTCTAATTTTGATTTAATACTTATTTACATATACACTTTTCGCGGAAAGATGTCTCATGCGTCATTAATTAATTATATTATCCTAGACTACTATTTTCGGTTTTCGTCTCTATCTGACATATATGATTAAATAAAGAAAAAAATATTTGACATATGTCGAGAAAACGGTGACAAGTAATGACGCATGAGACATCTTTCCGCGAAAAGTGTATATTAAACTTCATCACCCTAGAAATATGAATAAAACCTACAAATCTATCAAAATCTAAAGATCAAATTTTTACCTAGAATTTCAAATTTTCATCTATTAGAAAGATGTAAAGTTTCGTTTTAAAGACACCAATGAGATTTAAACTTCCTTATTTTTTTTCAGATAATGACTGAAGAGTATAGGATACATTTAGCGTGCTAAAAACGTCTAAAAGAAGTCCTCGGGTTGCGTTATCTCCTCACTTGAAACATTCCGGACATAGTTATGAGCCCTGAGGTCCAGCCCAGCCAGCGGCCGGATGGACGAATTCTAAGAACCGATTTCGTCGCGGAAAAAATGCTCACATTTTTCGAATTCCTCCAACGGGCGACTCACGACTTCGAATGCAGGTGACATTAAATCGCGACCAATCTCAACATCGACCTTTTAAAGGACCCTCATTGTCCTGTTTGTCCCGACTGGGTCGTATATTAATTTCGGGTGGTGATAAATTTGTTTAGTTTCAAGTGTTCCATATTAGGAACTGTCGTAAAATTAAGCGAGCCCGTTAAGAATCAATTAACATTTACGTGTTGACGTCAAATCGCCATACGGACAATGAGCGGGAACTCGTAAAATCCATCTGGAACGTCGAAAAATCGGCAATTGTTGGAGGAAAGCCCCCATATTGACGTCTTGACTCCTTATACGCTCCGCTCATTTGCATCCGCATTGCATATCTCGCATTCCGTGAAAATATCTACTTAATTTGAATTTTAATGGACAAATCGTTTACGGGAGACGACACGACGACGGACGCTCCTCGGTGAAAACACACCGTGTAGTTTTCCCAGGTGTTACTTAACACTTAATTGCGTCTAATTGTCGTGAGGAATTAACACCGAGTTTTTTTTATTGGAATGTTACTTTTTTACGACACCTAGGCAACCTTGCGCGAGCCCGTGACGACGGACGGTATTTTTTTTATTACTAAATTGAATTTTTATTTCTCTGTTTACATTGTAAACCGGCGGAATGCGCTTTACGCGGCGGTTTCGTCGTTTCGCGGTTTAATTACTTAATATTGCCTTTGCGAGGGCTTTATCTGATGTCTATTTCATCTGACCGAGCGGAATGGAAAGGAAGATTAAACGATTTCGAACGGCAACAGGTGGTTACCGTCGCGTTTCACAACAAATTGGGAATAATACTTACTCTCAGCGTCCAACACTTTTGTATTTGTCTTCACCACAGATTTATGTTTGAATAGATTTACATCTTGTGGGAAAAGGAGGAAAAAACTTTTCATGTTGTGGGAATAATTTCTTTAATTTAGTAGCTCATTTTTGTAAGAGTTATTTTAAATTAAATTTTTTTAAAGTTGTTAATAATGGTAGATAATAAAAGTGGAGGAGATTGAAGATAAAATTTTATTTTGCCTTCGCGGAAAGTTTGAGTTATTAAATTTAGAACTTCTTGTTCGGTATTTTATAATGATTTTTAGATTGATGACAATTTTCCATAATGGAATTATTTCTATCAAATTTTATTAAACATGTTTTTATAGAAACGACTTGAAGACTGGTTTTGTTCGAAACCTGCAATTCTACATTCTTTACTTTTACTTACAAATTTTTTAGTAATTTGTTGATATCTTATACAGGGTGATTCATTACCTCTATGACAAACTTTGGCAGTTAGTGGTCAGAGTTTTGATCAAAAACGAAAATGCATGTATTTACGACTGAAGAATATGCAGATATTATTTTTAAATAGACATCAACCTGCCCATACAGTGTTTAGTGCATCATTTCGCAGACTGAGAGAAACAGGTAACCCCGCTTCACCACATTCGGTTCGTCCCCATGAAGTGAATGTACAAAATGAAGAACGTGTTATTAATTTAGTACTTGACGAACCTTCAATTAGTACTCGGCGTATAGCGAGCATGCTATAAATATCCCAAAGTTTTGTATGGCGTGTATTGAATCGAGAACTGTTACATCCGTTTCATCGCCAAAATGTTCAAGCATTACATCCTGGAGATACTGAGCAACGCATAGCATTTTGCCACTGGATTACTCAGCAACACGCTCAAAATAATAACTTCATTTCACATGTTCTGTAGTCTAATGAAACGTGTTTCACTAGGGACGGCATAAATAATTATCATAACGAACATGTGTGCTCCTTGCAAAATCCACATGCAATTAGACCACGAAGATTTCAGCAACGGTTTAGTATAAACGTTTGGGGTGGCATTTTTAACAATTCTTTGCTACCTGTATGGATGATAAATGACCGCTTAAATGCAGATATGTACAGAAATTTCTTGGAAAATAACATTTTCGGTTTTATCGGCGACGTACCACTTAACATCCTTCAAAATATGTGGTGCACCACCACATCGAGGAAGACAAGTTATCGCTTGGTTATATGAACATTTTTCAAACAAATAGATTGGCAATGGAGGTCCAGTAGTCTGGCCACCACGATCCCCAGATCTAAATCCACTGGATTATTATTTCTGGGGACACATGAAGCAGCTTGTGTACCATGTAGAAATTACTATCCGTCCGCAACTATTGGACAGAATTCAAGATGCAGCTAATAGCATACGGAATGATCCAAATATCATAAGTCGTGTGACAGAATCTTTACTTCGTCGATGTAAGGCGTGCATTCAAGCTGAAGGCGGACATTTCGAACAATTTTTGTAATTTTTAAACTTATTTTTTATGTTATATTTTCATTTGCCTATTAAACTGTATAAAATTTTCAAAGGCTTGTAACTTTTTAACCAAAATGAATCGGACCCATATTTATATAACATCTTTTCCTTAGAATCGCATCAACTTTCATCTGCCAAAGTTTGTCATAGAGGTAATGAATCACCCTGTATAGAAAATTTGATATTTGATTTGAAGATATTTCATCTATTCAAAATTACTTATTAAAAACTTTTTAATAATTATTTCTTGATGTCTAGCAAGGATAAGTTTTGAAAATTTGTTATAGTTTTTCCTATCTGATTCTATTATGAAGTTTGGATGTTTAATCCAATTAGCTTTTTGAATAATTTGAAAATCTTATCCAGATTTCTAATAATACCGATTTTTTGTGAAAATTTGAAGGTTTGAAAATTGTTCATCGAATGATTTTAAAGTCTTGACATTCTGAGAATTTCAAAAAATTGTCAGTAATGAATTTGCAGTGTTTTATTCGGAGATGTTGAAGATTTGGAAATGACATAACATTTTCTCTAATCTAATCCTACAATGAAGCCTAACAACATTTATGTTAGCTTTTTGATTAAGGATAAAATCAAGTAAATGTCTTCTATCGACAGTTTCTAATAACACCGATTTTCTTTTGTGAGAATTTGAAGATGGTTCATCGATTGATTTTAAAGTCTTGACATTTTGAGAATTGAGACGGTCAGAAGAACAACGACCCATATACGTATTTTCTTGATTTTTGCTTTTTGTTATTTTTTGATACGTTTCAAAACGCACCAGTAAACGAAACAAGGGCCTATTAGCCTATGTGGTGCGCGGGGGAAAACACATGTTTATTTTTGAGCGATTGGAATAAGAGTCCTTAACTCTGACATTCAATCAACAGTTCTAAGAAATTCGTCACCATTTTCCAGTAAGAGGTCATAGCTTTCTACCTTGCGACCGACATTTTGGGATTATTGAGAAAATGCAAAGGAAAATAGAAAAAGTAGAGAAGCTGGACGAATGGGTTGACTTTGTAAACCAAAAGTTTAGGGTTGTTCTGCTAAACCAGACGATGGTCAAGAATTTCAATGATTTTTTTGACGGATATTTCAAAAAAAAAAAACGGTCACCAAGGAGAGACTCAAGTTTCAGATTACAAAATACAAACTTTTTATTTTTCAAACTACAGACTTGTTCGTGGATGTCTCACCTACTCTCCAAGGTGCAGTTTCTGAACTACTCTATTAAAGGCTAAATCGACATTAGGTGTGTAGTGCATAGCTAAAGAGATTCCAACCTTATTAAATTAGCCCCTAAAAATAACACACAACATAATATTCTCATAAATAAAATTCTTGAATATTCAGCTAAAAAAAATTAATGCAAACCCACCTCTTCTATATTCAACATTAAATCCCGAAACTAACTCTGATTCACCTTCTGCAAAATCAAGAGGAGCCCGATTAGTTTCCGCTAATCTTGAAGAAAATCACATTAAACATAAAGGAAAACATAAAAATAAAAATCATATATATTCTTGATATTTTATAAAATCTAATAAATTTAATCTACAAGTTAAAAATAAAAATGATAATAAAATCAAAAATAAACTAACTTCATAAGAAATAGTTTGAGCTACAGCACGTAACCCCCCTAACAAAGCATAATTTGAATTAGATGATCAACCAGCTAACATGATAGCATAAACCCCCAATCTAGAACAACATAAAAAATATAAAAATTTGTTTTACTTAAACCACAAATTGAAAGTCCAATCGTGTTGCCCATTACACCTCTCCACAATTCCGACTTACCAATTAAAAAAGAAGAGTTGCAAAATATTTTGCAACTTATTAAGAATCTCACAGATCCGGAAGCCATTCAGTTTTACCACAGCTTTAAATCAACTATGGGAAATGAAGCAAGCGATGAGACAGATGGTTAAGAAGGTTTGCTGTTTTGATAAAAAATTCATTTTTTTGTTACAATAGGTTAAATAAACAAAAATACACGCTATTTTTCAAGAAATATTATTTATTTTTTTTAAATTCTACTTTTTGAGTAGAATAAGAGCCCAAAAATCACTTTTTCTTTTTGAATTTCTACAAAGAAAAATTGCTATAGTTCAACAATCTTATCCAAAATCTCATTGTTAAAACTAACCCAATATAGCATTCTTAAAAAAAACAGTGTTAACACATAACTTCTTAAATATTCACTTTTTGGTCCCTCCTGTACAATTTTGTTTTGTGGATTTGGGTCCTTGTTCCTATGACCGTCTCAATTTCAAAAAAATTGTCGGTAATGATTTTCAGTGTTTTATACGAAGATGTTGAAAATTTGGAAATGACATAACATTTTCTTTAATCTAATCCTACTGCGAAGATTAACACATTTATGTTAGCTATTTGATTAAAGATAATGTTAGGTAAATGTCTTCTACCGACAATTCCTAATAATACCGATTTTTTTGCGAGAATTTGAAGATTTGAAAATGGTTCATCGATTGACTTTAAAGTCTTGACATTTTGAGAATTTCAAAAAATTGTCAGTAATGATTTTTGAGTGTTTTATACGAAGATCTTGAAGATATGAAGATGACATAACATTTTCTCTAATCTAATCATACTGTGAAGTTTAAGACGTTTATGTTAGCTTTTTGATTAAGGATAATGTCAGTTAAATGTCTTCTACCGACAGTTTCTAATAACACCGATTTTCTTTTTTGAAAATTTTATTATTTGAAAATGATTCATTGATTGACCTTAAAATCTTGACATTTTGAGAATTTCAAAAAATTATCAGTAATGATTTTTCCGTGTTTTATACAGAAATCTTGAAGATATGGAAATGGCGAAACGTTTTCTCCAATATAATCCTACTGTGTGGTTTACAACATTTATGTTAGCTTTTTGATTAAATGTCTTCTATTGACGGTTTGAAGATTTGTAAACGATTCTATTATGAGGATAAAATAAGTTTCGTTTAATTAAATCAAGAAGTGGCAGAAAGACCTGTTCGGTCGATAGCCTAATAATGTTTATTTTCTCTGCTAAATCAAGAATTTAAATTTAAATTTTTAATAATGACTTTTTTTTTTTGGTGTTTTATATGGAAAATTTGAAGATTTTAACTAAACCTTTCCTATTTGATTATAGTGTATAAGTTAGATATGTTTAGTCTAACTAGACTTTTGATTAGGATTAAAGTCTTGTAAAAGTTCTTAATAGTAATGAAAATGATTCCACTGGGAAGATAAACGAGATTTAACTAATTAGATTGATTGAGAGTTTAAAGTGTTGACCTTTCGACGGTTTACATAGTTCTAAATAATGACTTCTTAGTGTTTTATATGGAGAAGTTAAAAGATGTTTACCGTAATTTTATTAGATTTTTGATAAAGTTTAAAATCTTGACCTAGGTTCTAGTGACGCAGCAGGATAGTGATAATTCGAGGAAAGGCAAAACAATCTCGAGACGAGCGGGCGAGCTCGATGCGATCGTCCAGCTGAGAGGAAAAAAGGCGGCAGAATGGATAAAAGGGGCGCATATCTCCTTATCGCCATATTGAAGGCGCGAGCCGGACCGCGACTATTTAGTTGGATAGAGACCGCGAGTACCGAGAGAACGGCTGTTCTCCCGTTATACAGACGAGAACGTTCGTTTTCAAGGAGGCGAAGTGAGTGAATCCGAGGAGGGCACAGAGCAAGAGCAGAGTAGCGACGACAGTAAGTCTACCGAGGGGCCGATCCGCGAGATCCGATCCGATCCGCGCCGCTGCCGTTCTGGTCGGCGTTCGGCGTTGAGCCGTTGCCGCACACCTCTCTACCTACTTACGAGCGGTGACGACGAAGACGACGACGACGACGACTACGGCGTCCGAGCCGCGCGCGACGCCAGTGTGCGAAAGTAGCGGAGCGAACGGCGACGAACGACGAACGAGCTGCGACGTCGTCCCCATTTTTAATAATACACACTTACTTACTATTCTCCCGGCGTGTGGGCCGCTGCCGTTTCCTAATTTACGCGAGTAACCGCGAAATCCGGGCCCCGAGGAGTGTGCTATGATCGCGGTGTTGTGCGCCCGTCGACGACCGCCGTTCCAGCGCCGTCCGCCCGGACCGAACCCCGCGAAGTGCCCGCTGCGATGTGACCCGCGAAGCCGCTGAACGAGTGCTGACAGGACACGCAGACCGCCGCCGCTCCTAAGAGACCAGGATTAGACCGGCCGAACGCCCGCGGCATCGCCGCCCGCCGCGACAACCCGCAGGATTATACCGGACAGGAGCGCCCTTAGGACCGCAAACGAACAAGGTAAAACCAACATCTTCAATCTTACCACTTCAACCTAACCAGATCTTTACAAACACTTCATCTACCCAACTTTGTACTCGAATCAAATAATGATTTATTGATCACAACAATCATATCTTACAAAAAAGAGATTTAAAACATGCGTATTGCATATATTTAAAAGTCTCTTGCAAGTTTTCCCTTTCAAGTCGTTAAAGATTTTTTCAAAAAGACATCCTTAGTTTAGGTTAATTGGTTTAATCCACGCTAAAACAAAGTTAAGTGAAAAAATTCGAAGAGAATCTCAATTAGCAATGTGTCTACCAATTTGAAATTCCTTGAAAATCCGAAGAAATCGGAAAGTTTGATTTGGTCAAAAAACTCGAAGTTGGAAAATTATAAAGAAATCTTGAAAAAATGTATCTATTTTATAACAAAAGTTAAATGACAAAATTCGAAATAAATCTGTTCACAATTCAACATAAGTACTGTATCTATTTGAAATTTCTTGAAAATCTAAAAAAGTTAGTTTGATTTGATCACAAAAAAAACTTAAAAAGTTGGCAAATTATACAGAAAACGTGAAAATGTACCAATATTTTAGGAAGATTTTGAACAAATTTCTTAGATCAGGTTCAAAAAAAGTTAAATTACAAAATTAGAAGTAAATCTCACAAATCAACATGGTGTCTACCAATCTGAAAATTTGACAAAATCGGCAAGTTTAATTTGGTCAAAAAATTAAAAAAGTCGGGAAATCATATAGAAAACTTGAAAAAATGTACCTGCTTTATAAGAAAAACTAAGCGACAAAATTCGAAATAAATCTTCTAGCATTTAACATAAGTAGTGTATACATACTTGAAATCAGTGTTGCCGCAGCGAAAAAAAAAGTGTACCGAAAATGTGTACTGAAAATGAAAAAAATGTACTGAATTTGGCGAGAAACTTGGATGACCTTTTTTTTAGTGTAAAGTAAAACAAACTTTTTTAACAACAAAAAATATTTTATTTTTTTCAAATAACACTTATTAATAACTTATCATTACATTTACTTATACATAGTATAAGTACCTATGAGTTTCTTAAAAATGGTACTGCATTTCCTAAAAATCTACTGATTTCAGTACAATTGTACCGATTAAAAATTTTGTACTGAATTGCTGCTTTCACGTACTTTATCCATGAAATCGTACTGAATTCAGTACAATTGTACCGAAACGGCAACACTGCTTGAAATTCTTTAAGAATCTGAAAAAAATCGAAAAGTGATTATGAGGCCTGAAAATTCGAAGTCGGGGAATTTATATACAAATCTTGAAAAATTGTGCTCGTGTTATAACAAAAGTTGAATGACAAAATTCATAATAAGGGTTTGAACAAAATATTCTTATACTAGTCTCAAAACAGTTAAATTACAAAATTTGAAGTAAATCTCATAAATCAACTTGATGTGTACCAGCCTGAAAATCTTTGAAAATCTGAAAAGAGTAAAAACGTTTGGTTTGGTCAGAGAACTTGAAGTCGGGGAAGTCGGAAAATTTAATTTGGTCAGAAAATTTGAGGTTGGGGTATCATATAGAAAATTTGCAAAAATGTTCCTATTTTATAACAAAAGTTAAGTGACAAAATTCGAAATAAATCTTCTCGCATTCAATATAACTAGTGTATACTTACTCCAAATCCTTGAAAATCTGAAAAGAGTAAAAACGTTTGGTTTGGCCAGAAAACTTGAAGTCGGGGGGGAAATGTAGCTATTTTATAACAACAGTTAAATGACAAAATTCGAAATAAATCTTCTCAGAATTCAACATAATTAGTGTATACCTACTTGAAATTTCTTGAAAATCTAAAAAAGTTAGTTTGATTTGATCACAGAAAACTTAAAATGTCAGGGAATTATACAGACAACCTGAAAATATACCAAAAGTTTTGAATAAGATATTTTCAGACTAGGTTCAAGAAAGTTAAATTACAAAATTCGAAGTATATGTCATAAAACAACTTAGTAACTACCAGCCTGAAAATCCTTGAAATTTAGAAAAGTCGGAATGTTTGATTTGGCCAGAAAATTCGAAGCCGGGAGATCATATAGAAAACCTGAAAAAATGTACCTGCCTTCTAAGAAAAGCTAAGTGATAAAATTCGAAATAAATTTTCTCACAATTCAACATAAGTAATGTATACCTACTTGAAATTTCTTGAAAATCTAAGAAAGTTAGTTTGATTTAATAAGAGAAAATTTAAAAAGTTGGGGAGTTATACAGAAAACCTGAAAATGTACCAATATTTTAGGAAGGTTTTGAACAAAATATTCTTAAATTAGGCTCAAAAAATCTCACAAATCAACATTTACCAGCCTGTCAACCAGCCTGAAAATCCTTGAAAACCTGAAAAAGTCGGAAAGTTTGATTTCGTCAGAAAATTTGGGGTTGGGGAATCATATAAAAAATTTGAAAAATCTACCTATTTTATAACAAAAGTTAAGTGACAAAATTCGGAATAAATCTTCTCGTATTCAACATAAGTAGTGTATACCTACATAAAATTTCTTGAAAATCTAAAAAATTTAGTCTGATTTGATCACAGAAAATTTAAAAGGTCGGCAAATTATACAGAAAACCTAAAAATGTACCAATATTTTGGGAAGTTTTTGAGTAAATTATTCTTACAATTAGACTAGGTTCAAAAACGTTAAATTACCAAATTCGAAATAGATCTCACAAAACAACATAGTGTCTACCTGCCTGAAAACCCTGAAAATCTGTAAAAGTTGGAAAGTTTGATTTGGTCTAGAAACTTGAAGTCGGGGTATCATATATTAGGAATCTTGAAAAAATGTACCTGCTTTATAAGAAAAACAAGTGATAAAATTCAAGTGCACGCCTACTTGAAATTCCTTAAAAATCTAAAAAAAGTTACTTTGATTTGATTAGAGAAAACTTAACACCGACTACGAGTTATCTCATACTGCGTTAACATGATTAAATGAAATTGGTATTTTAGACCGGAATTCTGAAAGATTCCATGGCAGTCAACGTGTTAAAATGCTAAGTTATACAGACAACCCGAAAATATACCAAAGTTTTTGACTAAGATATTCTTAGATTAGGTTCGAAAAGTTAAATTACGAAATTCGAAGTAAATTTCATAAATTAACATAGTGTTTACCAACCTGAAATTCCTTGAAAACTTGAAAAAATTAGGAAGATTTATTTTTCAGAGAAAACCTGAAAGAATTAGCAAATTATACAGAAAATCAATTTTTTTTTTCAATTATTAATATTTTATTACTACATTTAAATCCACAATCGATTTCTAACATAAAACTGATTTTCACTAAATGTTGCTTTCTAGACTTATTGTTAGTGATTTCTATCTTAATGTTGACGAAAATTTTTGAATAAAAAAAGTCTAAAAAAATTTGAAAATGACTCTATTCTGAAGACAAAAAGTATTTTGCTTAACTTATTAGATTATTGATAAAGTTTAAAATCAACTATCTATTAAAGTTCAGATTATTTTACATTACATTCCAAATTTCTAGAATATCACTAATTATTTAAAAGTACCTCAACCAATCTTAAAAAAATATAAAACAAGAACATGAAAAACTGGGAAAAGTCAAGAAATTTTAAAGTAAAATTGTGGTAGACACCATGATTTAATTATGTAAGATTTGTATTGATATGTGCACAAATTAATTTGCGGTTAGTTAGTTACTTTTTCATTAAAATTGTTAATTTTTTGAATTGATTAATATTTCTGTTCTCTATTAAACCATTGATATCTTTAATCTGCCCTTTTAATCATTAAAATCTCGTTTCAAAGAATAGCTTTCTTCCTGAAAGCTTTTAATTTTCAAAATATTAATAATTTTAATTAAGTTTGTAAAAGTATATGTCCACCAAATTAACCTTTTTGAAGGTTATTTAAAGTTGATTCGTTTGGTAACCCTTCATTTATTTTAAACTCTATTATTTTTCTTAAAAATTTGTAGCTTCCTCCTTAACGCATTATACAATTACTAAAAAGTCTAAAAGTCGTCTCCTGTAAAATTAAAAAAACACAACATTAAATGTTTTTTGGCGTGTTGATATTATTGTTGTGTTAAAATTCCTAGATATGCGTCTTTTTTATTTCTTCTAAAATAGTGATCCATAGTAAACATATTTTTTTGGGGAATAGATCGAGGAATAATAAAATAGAAGAATTTTATATGAATAAGAAATTTATGAGAATGAAAGTTATTAAGTAAAGTTTATATGAAATTCGTTTAAACAAGAATCGTTTGTCAGAAATCTCCATAAGCACTTAAGCGAATTAAGTGAGACCAAGTGACTAAGAATCTTGACAACGAGGCGTTACTCATGTGGCTCGGGCAATTGAAGGCGTCCAATTAAATCGTCAATTCCAGGCGAAATTCTCGGCCGAAACGATTACCATACGACAGGCAACGCTCGCACGTTTCGGCAAAAACGGTGACGTAAAGACGTGTCGTCCGTGAGTTTTGGACCGAAAAATTATCATCTTAATTTTCTTCGACGGATCGCGTCGTGAATCAACGCGCGGAGAGTCTATTTTAAAAGCTGGTCGAGCAACATCGGGACATTTCTGCTATATTTGGCGCACAATATTCTGGAACCGCGCTTAGCATAACCTGCTGGGACCGCTTACGCGCTCAAGAATGTTATTTTTCGATCTATTCCAAATAAAAATAGCGGATTGCGTTTCGAAATCGCGTTGTGCAACTACTCGAGTAAATCGCACCGTTTGTCGACAAACCGAGTAAACGACGAACGTTAGTGCTACGAACAAACTGGAAGGTTAAGTGGAAATGAGACTTCTTCTCTCGAGCTCGGTTTAATGAATTCAGATTTAACTGCTCCTAAACATGCACAAATGCGAAAGAATCTCAAAACGAAGAAGTAAACGAGCCGGCCATCACCGAGCCGACCAGCCCGTAGCGGTTTATCACGTGAACGTATACGCAACGATATTATATTTCTGGTTCAGTGAGGTTACACGATAACATAACGCAGCATTGTCTTGCTTTGTATTATTTAATGTACTTATTACTGTAGCCTTGGACAAATAACTACATTAGACGGTATATGGATAACCAGAATCAACATACATCTGTTCCCCTAACTTAAAATACAGAATTTTTAAAATCAATCTAATCGATTTAGACACCACTTTAAACTAGACGGAACCAGTTTATTCCGATTTTTTTTAATAAGTTGAATTGATGAATAAATTGAGTATGGTGGAAGATATCGATAGAAATGATCGGTCATTAGGCGGCTTAACGTTGACAAATAGGGCGTACTTGAACTTACGCTCAATATATGTTAATCCTCTCGTAAATTCCACTCGAACACGTCGGCAAGGATAATTCCTTGTTCGAAAACGGCCGGCGTAACGGAAATTAATGAATTATTAGCGTCTATAGTTTCTATAGGCTCATTAGAAATTTTAATGACGCCTGTTATAATATCGACGCGATAAAATAGGGACTTAATGCGCTGATTGTATATATTAAAATTGATTTTGCAATCCGGCCGTTATGACAAATCGAAAAGAAATGTAAATTACGTAAAGAAAAAAAAAGTCTGAAGTTAATAAGTAATATTATCATCTAATAAGGTAACGTGGTATTTGAAAAAATTGTCGTATTCAATGAATATTTTATTCTATTATAATATGACTTTTGATTACTTTTCATATATTTTGAAGAAAAAGGGGATAATGTGGCAGGATGAAATACTTAAGGTTTGAAAATAAATAAAATCAAGAAATTCATTTCTATAGAAAATATATTTTTGGTTTATATAACTTTCGATAATCAATTTCTAAAGATTACTGGAAACAACATAACACAACTTTAATAATTTTAGTATAATAAATAATTAAATATAAAAAGTCATTTCTCACGATTTGGAAACAACAAAATGAAATATAACCAAATTGATAGTATTAAAGACTGTTAATCAGAGTCATATAGGTAATACGCACACATGTGATAGCTCATCGTCATCATTCTCTACATTATCTAGTATAGCTATAATAAGTCCATTTTCAGATATTTTATAATTTTCTTAATCTTAGCTAACAAGGAGAGTGCAAGGTCTTGGGGTCATAGATTTAGTTCAAATTTTGTAGGATGGTAGATTTAGTTTCTATGTTGATGAAAATATATGGTTGTAGGGGCCACTACTCAACAGCTCTTTAGATATTTGCAATTGATGATGCAATTCACTGCTTAAATTCAGGTCTGTAGCAAACGATTAAACATAATGGGTTTAGCGTAGCAGCAATAGTTCGGTGTTTCTCGTTATTAGGCGCCGGGTTCGAGTTCTGAGAGTATCTATTTTTACATATAAAGATACCATGGATGGATATAAAATGTTGCGACATCGAAACATTTTTTGAGTGTGCATCGCACTTTGGATTTGTCAGTTAATTGTCATTTGATCTGTTAAGACTTCAAAATTAATATAGGAATATGACTTGACATTATAACCTTTCTTTAAAAAGCCTGACTTAATCGGTATAAATTCGGTTAATTTTGACATTATCCGGACTTGTCCTAACGAATTAATAGCATCTTTAATTGCAAATATTTAAAAAATTATTGAATAGTGGCCCCTATAACCATATATTTTCATCAACAGGAAAACTAAATCTACCATTCTACGAAATTTGAACTAAATCCACGACCCCAAGACCTTGCACTCTCCTTGTAAGATTAGAACTAACATTACCACCAATTGTAACATTACTTAAGCCTATAACTAGGAGCTTTCGGATTTAGCAGTCTGCCTTTTGAAAAAAGGTTCATGCTTTGGATGCCATGTTGCAACCTTCTTCAGAGACTTCGAACTTGGTACTGAAGAAGGTTGCTGCATGGCGTCCAAAACGTCAAACACTTTTTTTTAAAACCCACTGCTAAACCCGAAAGCTTCTAGTTTTAGGCCTAAGTAACGTTACAGTTGGAGACTTTGAACTTCGTACAGAAGAAGGTTGCTTTATGGCATCCAAAACGTCAAACCCTTTTTTAAAATTTGATATGAATTCTTATACTGATATCTCATACTGATCTTCAGTATGTTGAAATAATAAAAAATAAAACGTTAATGTTAGGTGAAGAGATTATATTTTTGAACTTGACTACCCGGATTTCGATCGAATGATTGTCATTTTATACAAGGAATTTTACATCGAATTTTATACAACCTGGTTCATGCAGGGCCGAATTCAGTAAATGCGGGGCCCGATTAAATTTTTTTCTCGGGGCCCCACAAAATTTAAATAAATATGTTGATTTGGCTGTTTACATATTAAGCGATCATGGGACACAATCGACGTCTAAAAAATACACAAGTCAACATTTTTCTATATTATAAAATATAAAATGTTCACTTCATGGAGCTTTATAAAATCAAACACTACATAATGCGGGACCCGATTGTGCGCAATCGCTCCAATCACCTCATGTCCAGCCCTGGGTTCATGATCATTCAATTTTCTTCGTAATATGTCGTGATTGGCGTGATGACGATCATTCGATAGAAACTCGGATCCTCAGGTTCAAAAATATAATCTTTTCAGATAAACATCAACTGCTAAACCTGAAAGCTCCTAGTTTTAGGCTTAAGTTGTGTTACAGTTGGTGTTAATGTTGGTTCTAGTCTTAGCTTGGTTAACACCGGCCGCGAAAGCTTTCGTTCATTTATATTGTTATTCAATCTGCTATGAATTCTGAATATGAACCACAAAAGTAAAGACATTCTATGTTTTCAGACTCAACATCATTGTCATAACATATATCGGTAGATGTTAAATTTGTTTGTTTTCTTGTGTTTTATCTTAAGATATACATTTTTGCTCTTCCTCTTCCGTTTCGAGTCTTTCAAATTTCTTTTTTTTTCTTATTCTGCGTATTTTTTGCCCATTAATCTCTTCTTGTATTTTCGCTTTGTAAGGAGATGAGGTAATAACTACACTCTTTCCTCGTTTTCTTGTCACCCTTTGACTTCTTGCTGTTATTGGTACTAAAAATCGTTGTTGTGGATTTATTACTTTAAGCGTAATATCGTGTGGTCCAGAGTACATGAAGATGTTTCGTGATCTTGAACCTCATTTGACCAGAATAAACATCCTGACTGAGAATTGATTATTGAATTATCTAACTATATGGTTAGTCTTATAATTTAAAACTTATAACTTAAAACTTATAAAACAAAAGTGGAATTTTTCTCGATATTCCAAATAAACTCTTCTTATTACTTTTCCTCAAACGATCGTAGATCAAATTTTTCTGAAAATTGAATTTTTGAAACTAAATTAGTATAAGTTTATTAGAAACTAACCTTTGCTAAGTTTCAACTTCTTTCTATCAGTTCATTCCAAGTTACTAAAAAAGATTAGATTGTGATTTTTGATTATTTTTTACTTACCTGTTTATATCAAGAGTTTCAATTTGAAATCAAATTAAAAATCACGAATGTTCTCTACCAACCTAGAATTTTTTTGAAAACCTGGGAAATTAAGAAAATTTAATTTTGTCAAGGAAAGCCAAAAAAGGTGTCAAATTAGAAAAATTTCTTACAGCCTAATTGAGACACAAAGAATAAATTAATCACTTGAAAGATACGAAATGGCTAAAATGTTGGTATTTCTTAACGTAGTTTTTTATTCTGCATGCACGAATACACTATACATGTCATTTAAGAAAAAGCACTAGGAAGCATTTTCTATAAAATTAGAAACGAAAGAAGGATGAAAATGTTATTAACAAATTCATTACATTCTACTATATAACCAAACAAAATTTTAAAATTGACTCTTCTCAGATAACAAAGTTATTCGTTCGTTCCTGGACTTTGTTTTCTGTTATTGTACTAAACTCAAAATGAAAACGTTTTGATAACAATCTGGGAAAGTTGGAAAAGTCAAATAATGATATTCTATGAATAGATCATAAATTTATATACAATAATGTATTTCTGGAGTTATGACGTAACATTTTTCACCGGACAGACTATAATAAAATATCCTTTTGCAATATCCTTTTTCTAATGTACGAGAACTTTCTGATTTCTAAAAATGAAAAGTTATTTAAGTAATAAATAATATATCGAGTGAGAAACAATGTTTACAGGGCGATAGCGATTACGGTTCGTGTCCGAAACGTAAGCAAATTGTCGGATTTCGTAAGGCGAAACGTTAAATACGCGATTTTCCGAGAACAGCGCCAAAATACGCGCGGCCAGAGTTTCTCGGGAAAGTGCAAAAAATCATTTACGGTTTCGTTGGAAGCAACCGATTTCGCGCAGTGCAACCGAGCGAAGCTTTTCATCATAATCGGTGTTTGTTTGTACGACGTCTTCTACGCCTCTCCGGGGCGAGTGTTGAAATGTTGTTTTCGGTAAACACGGTCTTTGTGCGCAACGAATCTTCGACGATTTTCTTCAAGACGTAAATAACAATTACAATCACTCTTCAATCCGATTGTTTTTTTGATGATACCGTCTATGATGTGATTGTATAAATAAAAATGTTGATAAATGAAAGCAATAAGTCTTCTATCTTTGAGTGTTAGTACACATGCTGTCCGCACATTTCTATGAAATTTAATTCCCGGTCTAAATTTAAAGGGAATTACCTACTAACGGATTCGAAAATATACAATATGGCAAATAAGCAAACAAACTTGTGAGCAATGAAAACAATTTCTCTTGTATGCACTTCTGCATTTATCTTTCTGAAATTGTTTACTTTAAATTTGAATTTTAAACCAGGTAAAATCTATAATTTTTTAAAGAAAAAAATTAATACAAACTTTTGGGTAGGTACAAATGTGATATAAAAAGATTTATTCATGACCTTCTAACGTAACCATTGGTAGATGTAATCGATACAGACGTAAGAGTGTGAGAGCCGTGGTGTGTCGGTTCTCTATAGCAATTAGTTTTGTTGTAAAACACACGGACACGGCACATAATCGATGTAGTCATTACCTGGAATTCGATTTCCCGTCAATGCTGCAAGCAAGGAAGTCTACAGTTCGATTCATAACGACTAATTGTGGGACGGCAATAATTCGCCGAGCGGCGCAAAGCAAAAAGGACTCAATAATTTTGTTTTCCGCAAACGGCGTCAATTGTAGGGATTTTTTTTTCAGGACGGTGACGATGATTGTTATTGCTAATAGTACTAGAACCGTGCAATTACCGAACGTTATGACGTGTTAATACAAAGCCCATAAAACATCGAACGCCGGCACAATGCGACTACTGGCGCGATTTTATGACGTTAGACAAAGAAAATTTTACACCTGCGTGAAAATTATATTGTTTTATTACTTTATAAAACCACTGAGTGAGATTAACGTTTTGCGAACGGCTACTTTTTAACTAAATAGAAAATTAGATTTAATAAAACTAAATAGTCAATTTTTAAAAATTTATTTCTAAGAAACTAATTGTTGAAACTTGAAATTTTATGAAAATTTAGATTGAAACATAGTTCTTGAAAGTTCTTGTATTAAATCATAATAAAATAATATTTGTAAAATTTTCTAGTTCAAGGATGTACCGAATATAGATAAAATTTATAGCTTTTTGGAAAATCCTCGCGGTGTGTTCAGTAAAGCAAGTTAGATTAATGATGTTTACACAATTATAGCTGCGATACGTGGTTGAAAGTAAATTGTATACTTGGCGATTTTAGGAATCGCCGGATCTAAGATTATTTACTTGGATTTACCAAGGTAACACTAAAATAATCCCCCAACAAATTATTTCTTTCTATTCTAATCAACACAAAAGCAATTCTCTACGATCTTCTTGAATTTTGTAATCAGTTTGTGGTTCTCCTTGGTAAGTTGGGTTATCATCTACACTTTGAGAGTATTTAGAAAGATCCTTCTGAGTTTCTTTAAAATCTTCTTGATTGTTATCAATTTGGGGTTGCTCTTGATAATTTTGACTTATTTTGGAGGTTTGAGGTAAACTTGAAAGCTCATCTTGAGGTTGTACTTGATAATTTTGATCTTTTTGTTGAATTTCATGTAGTTTTGAAAGTTTTCCATGGTATATATTATCATATTCTTGATTTTTAAAATCAATTTGTGGGTTTAGCTGATAATTTTGACCTTCTTCTGTGGTTTGAGGTAATTTAGAAAGCTTTCATGAAATTCATTATTATATTCTTGGGTTTCATAATCAATTTGAGGTTATACTTGATGGTTTTGTTCTTTTTCTTGGGTTTGGGGTAATTTTGAAACTTCATCCTGAAATTCTTTAAAATTTTCTTGATTGTTTTCAATTTGGGATTGTTCTTGATAATTTAGACCTATTTTGGAGATTTGAGGTAAACTTGAAAGCTCTTCTTGAGGTTGTACTTGATAATTTTTATCTTTTTCTTGGATTTCAAGTAGTTTTGAAAGTTTTCCAAGATATGTATTACCATATTCTTGGTTTTTAGAATCAATTTGTGGGTTATGCTGATAATTTTGACCTTCTTCTGGGGTTTGAAGTAATTTAGAAAGTTTTTCATGAAATTCATTATTATATTCTTAGGTTTCATAATCAATTTGAGATTATACTTGATAGCTTTGGTCTTTTTCTTGGGGTTGAGGTAATTTTGAAACTTCATCCTGAAATTCTTTAAAATTTTCTTGATTGTTGTAGTTAATTTGAGGTTGTACTTGATATTTCTGGTCTTTTTGTTGGGATTCAAGTAATTTTGAAAGTTTTTCATAAAATCCATTGTCATATTCTTGATTTTCATAATCAATTTGTGGCTTTAGTTGATAATTTTGATCATGTTTTAGGGTTTGAGGTAATTTTGAAACTTCATCTTGAAGTTTTTTATGATATTCTTGATTGTTATAATTAATATGAGGTTGATCTTCATAATTCTGGCCGGTTTGTTGGGTTTCAAGTAATTTTTAAAGTTTTTCAAAAAATTCATGATCATATTCTTGGTTTCCATAATCAATTTGTGGTTTAAGTTGATAATTCTGACCATCTTCTAGGGTTTGAGGTAATTTTGAAACTTCATCCTGAAATTCTTTAAAATTTTCTTGATTGTTATAATTAATATGAGGTTGATCTTGAAAATCCTGGTCTTTTTGTTGGGTTTCAAATAACTTTGAAAGTTTTTCATAAAATCCATTATCATATTCTTGGTTTTCATAATCAATTTTTGGTTTTAGTTGATAATTTTAACCTTTTAGGGTTTGTGGGAATTTTGAAACTTTATCCCGAAATTCCTTAAAATATTCTTGTCTCTTTCTAAAAACAATCTTCCTTGTTTATAAGATAATTTAATTAACCAGGATGTAAAATTTAAAATCGTTCGATAGACTAAACACATTATATAAGATCGAATAGGTGGCAATATAAATCTTTTAATTACGTAGGATTAAATATATTCATTGAGGAAAAAAAAAGTTTGTTCATTAATCAAGTTCAAAGCACTAATTTACACACGAGCCAGCGCTATTTCATTTCATCAAAACCGTTTTATCCCGTATCCGAAATTAAGTACAAGATATTATACTATAAAATAAACATCGCAGTATAAATAAACGGAGTCGTTTGGAAATTTTGGCGGGATGCATTGTGTCGGTTTGAAAACGTGCAAATTTATCCCGTACCGTAGCGAATTCAAGGCTGACCTTAACGAAACTATAAACTTGGTAAATCGTGCATAACGAATACTAAAGACGTTTATTATGTTATTGTTCGTTTATGTAATGAGGTACACAATGTATAATATTATCAAATTAAGTTTGTATTGTGGATTCTTACTTAATTTTTTTTTAAGTCAAATATTTATTTGTGGAAATTTGGATTTATTTGTTCAATTTTTGTATTAAACTAGTCAATTAAAAAAAATTCATATCTAAGAAACTAATTGTTGTTGGGGCTTGAAATTTGATGAGGATTTAGATTGAAACTTAATCTTTATTTTTACCAAAAATGAATTTTCTACGATTTTTAGTTTTTTCTACAGATAAGAAATTCTAACCTAACTTAATTTACATATCGATTAAAACTTGTCAATTTTTAAAAATTCATATCTAAGAAAGTAATTGTTGTTAAGACTTGAAATTTTATTTAGATTTGGATTGAAACTTAGTCTTTGTTTTTGCCAAAGAAAAATTTTCTACAGCTTTTAGTTTTTCCCTCAGAAGAGAAAATGTAACTTAATGTCCTTAATTGAATTTTATAAATTTCCTAAAAATTAGACTAGTATGTTTTAAAAGCGGAACTTTCTTTGGATTACATTATAATTTGACGTTTAGAAGATATAACTTTATTATACCGAGCGTTCATAAATGATTGTCAGTCGTTTGAATTCGGCACGCTCTAGGTTAATTTTAAAGGTTGGTGTTAACACAATAATGGTAATTCTATATCATAGGCGTGTCAAAGGAAATATTGAAAGCAGTCAAGAGCTGTCAAAAAAATCACAAGAGAGGTATTTTATTAACTTTATATGCCGTTGCAATTAATATCCGATCTCCAATAATTATGAAAGTGTGTACATATACCCTTAATACTGAAAAAAATAAATCATGAATAAATCCGGCTACGCCACTGATATGCAAGATACAATTTAGACACTTCACAGATAACAACGTTGAAGAGCAAAAATCACTAAATTACGAGCGCGCCAAATTCAAATACCTTACAATCATTTATGAACACTCGGTATATAATTGAAACTTAATGTTTGTATTTGTTGTTATATAAATTAACTTTATTCTAATTATTACCAAAAAATTAAGAAAAATATTGACAAGATCTAATAATTTTAATCGAACCTAACAGAAACTCATAATTTTTTGATCAATTTTAAAAAATTATGACGACTTTATTCATAAAAAATAACGAACGATGTTTACTTTAAATTGAATTGGAAAGATTCTGCTTTAGATTAAAAATGTCAGATTCGTTCTAATTGTTACCAAATAAATTAAAAAAGATTCTTAAAGTTGACAAAAAAGTTTTCAGCTAATTAACTTTTTAAAAAATTTTACCAACTTTAAAAAATCTTCAAGGTTATTTATAAAAACTAAGGAAAGATTTAGCTTTAGCAATGTCTTCAAAATCGAATCTTGTGTCTTTTTCTTAAATCTAATGTTGATTTTCTATTTCTTATTGCTCTTTTTAGGTTCATCTTTCTCTTGGATTACGTCTACTTTTTAATCTTTTTGTATAATTCATTTAATTTTCGTCTCTTTGCGATTTTTAGTGGTTGAGTTTCGACATTTTCATTGGATTTTGGGATTAATTTTGATTTTTCATCTTTGGAAATATTTGGTTTTGGGTTTTGTTGTTTATTTTATTTTTAAATTTTATCCTTTTTGATTAGACTTGCTTTTGCATTTTTTCTTTTTTAGTAATTTTTATTATTCTTTATCTCCAGTTATTTTAAGTGATTTTCTTTATAGTCGTCAGAATCTATTTATAAAAATTAAGGAGGGAGTTTTGTATTAAATGGAATTTAACACATTCTCTTTTGGTAAAAAAAGTCAAATTTATTCCAATTAATACTAAAAAATTTAAAGAAGAAATTGAAGAAACTGAAGAAACTGAAAAATTTTCACCAATCCTAAGCTAACTTTAACATATTTTAACAAACCTTAAAAATCAACTTGACTTTATTTATAGGAATTAAAAAAATAACTTTTACGTAAAATTAAAGCTTAAAGATTTTATTATTTTTTTTTATTGAAGTTAATTTTTTTTGATTTGATTGATTTTGTAATTTTTTCTTCTTTAGTAATCTTCATTATTCTTTATTTCCAGTTATTTTAAATGATTTATCTTCTTTATATTCGTCAGACTTTATTTGTAAGGATTAAGGAAGGCAGTTTGTATTAAATTGAATTTAATTCTATTTTGTTTTAAAAAAGTCAAACTTGTTCTAATTGTTATCAAAAAAATTCTTAAAATTGGTAAAAATTTTTGACAATTAGTTAACCTAATTTTAAGAAAAATTTGATCAACTTTAAAAATCGTACAGAGGTTATATTTAGAGATTAAGTAATAATTTTTACACTAAATTAATACTTAAACATTCTACTTTTGATTATAAGAGTGAAATTTATTCGAATCAGCATCAACAAATTCCCAAAAGGAAATTGAAAAGATGATAGAGTTTTGATCAAACCTAAGCTAGCTTTAACATTTTTAACTAACTTTAATAAATCGGTCATTTCAAAATCCACATACATCCCATTTTAAGGGAAATTGACTTTTTGACATTTTCGGGTTCCTTATAGATAGTTCTATCTCTTCTGCAACAAAACCACATAAATGTATGTCTTTATCTGGTTTGTATAGCAACCACGATTTGTCATTGCATGAGAAAAGAACGTACATCCGTGATGTATGTGGTTTTGTAAATAACCAGATTTCATAACATGTGGAGCTGTGAGCAAGTCAGTAAAGCCGATCCCTGTTGTTGTTAGTTGAAATCAAAATGCAATAAACACGGTATTAGTGCTAAAAAACGTAGAAAGAGTGAAAGAAGTGACGTAAGTGTGAAATTGTGATAAAAGTATGAGTAAAAGGGGAAGAATTTGTTCGAATTAATCATAGAAGAACGAAAGTGGAAAAGATACAACCAGGACGAGAGTGCAGATAATGTGCTTATATGTTACAAGTTTAGCATTACTATTGTCAAATTTTTTGTTAGGTGTAAAAAGAAATGTTTAAATAAAGTACCAGACTAGATAAAATTGGAGGTTTTCTCAAAGTTCAGAAATTTTAATACAAAGGATGAGCAGGATACTTATTTGAAAAATTTAGTAATAGCAGTACCAATCTAACGTAGAAGGCCTATACAACAGAAAGACAACATTAAAAAGAAAACCCATGATTCTGCATTCAAATATTCGTTGGTAACTTCTTCGGGCAAAATCGATATATGTAAAGACGGGTTTCTTAAATATATGGCATTACTGACAATAGAGTACGACGCATTACAGGTTTGTTAGTTACGGGCAAATCACCCAAAGATCTCAAAGGAAAGAAGAACGGGCCTATCCTTGGAGACTGCTTGTAGAAACATTCCACGAGATCAGAAGCAACCATTTGCCGAATTGAGTTTTAATCATTTTTCATACTCCAGTGCAACAAAAGGTTATGTAGTTGCACGTGACTTTATTCTTGGCTTGAACCAACATTAAACTGTCAATAAACAACGAGGTTCCAGTTTTTCCAAGCCAAGAAGCTTATCCAGATGTAAAAATCCCTATCAATGACAAAAAGATGAAGTCCTTAAAAAAGTTTCAAGGTATTGTAGAAGACGATGAAGTGTCAGGTGTACCAGAATTTTATAATGAAATTTCCCAGTGGCCCATAACCGTAGCAACAGACAATGATGATGACTAATGGCTGACAATGTCTTAACATAATATACTTTCCTTATTTTGAGATCGTTGAATATTGTATTAAGTTAAAAGTATTTTATAATATAGCAATTTCCAATTTTTTTGTCAGTGATTTTCAAAACCACACATATTCAACCTCTTTTTTGTACACTGTGTTATGTACACTTTTCTTTTATTTATTCAAAATCTTTGGAAATGGATTTAACTGGTTTTTAAAATAATCGATTAATTTGTAGAAATTTAAAAATGATTTTTAGGTTAAATTAAAATTTGAAGACTGAGAAATATTTTTCAATTTCTCATTTTTAAGTATTTGTAAGTATTAAGTATACACTAAATTCCCCAATGGTAATATAAACTTTAAAGGTTACATAATGAAATAATAAGTACATGATGTGCATTATGCACTTTCTAAAGATTCCGGTGATTATTGGTCATAATCGTCGTCCTCGTCAAATTGCACTATGCATAATGACTCGGTTATAGCGAGTGTTTTCTCTTCTCGAGTGCTAGAGAATTGCAACAGGAGGCCACTCGAGGTGTCCGAGATGCGGACCAAGAAGATGTAAACATTATTTCGAGGTGCCGAGGAGTGTTTTTGTTGTCGCCCGTAAGTGGCGTTGCGCAATGGCGAAGAAAGTCGCTTGCGACGAGGAGCAGAAGCCTCGGCAGCGGCGGCGCGAGCTTAAAATATTTACCACTTTCTTCTTTATCGTCCTCGATTCCTCTCGGACGGCCCGCTAGCTCAAGTATCGACCCGATGAAAAAATAACGGCACACGGTTCCGTTCCGAGAAGGCGTTACGTTTTTTTCGAATATCGGACACCAATGAAAAGAGGAATTATTTCTTTCTATCTACTCGAATTTAATATAAATATTTCTAGAAGAATGTTAAGATTTCCTTCATCTTTCAAAATTCTCATATCTCAATATTAGCTATCCTTATTTTTATTTTATTTTATTTTTTGATTCAGTATGTTTTAAGATTGAATCCATAAAAATTATCATTTATTAAAGTCCGATTTTAAAATTCTCCGGTAAGCGTTTTAATAATTGTTGGCACGCAGAACGGCAGCGATTCCTCTCAAACACCTGTTCCTCCTCCTCCGGAGAGTGGATACACTGCTGCGCTAACGATTATACGGAAAGTATCTGCATACCGGCATTAATTATTGCTGCGCGCTCGATATTCTCGGGAGGCGTCTTAAAATAAACTTTTAATTACAGGTATCGCGAACTTGTGGAATGTTTACTTTTAAAAACCGAGCTTCACGTCACTCATACCTACTTACATTTAATTTATTATTCAGTGAAAAAAATTTATCACTAAACGGTCCAATGAGAAATGTACACATTTATTTAATATATACTACTATATAATATAAAGTAGGTATATATACTATATAATGTAAAGTAGGTATATAAGCTGTAAGTATGTAATTTGTTCTCTTATCTAATTTGCCGTTATCCTTTAATCGACTTTAACGTGTTAGGTTCGAGTTCAAGTGAGTACTTTGGGCTTTCCACCGAAGAAACCATTGAACTATTATTCATAGAATTAAATTGCTCCATAAGCAATAATGTTAGGAACGCGGTGCAACATTCCCGATTAAAGCGGCCCATTTGTTCGCAATTTACGGACGTTTCGTATGTGATGGCCGCGTAAATACATAACCGTAAAGTATTTACGATCGTCAAATTACGAATCGCTAAGAGCCGCGACTGGACTTGCGCGCAATCAGCAGTTAAAACGAAACGAGTGCTGTTACGTAAAAATTTTAAGTTGTTATATCTGGCATGCAAGGACCAATATTTTCCAATGAAATAATAAGCCAAGTTAAAAGTGTACAATTTTTTATGGTTAGTGTTACTTTGAAAAATTATAATGACTTTATTTATCAGAATTAAGGAACGATTTTTAGTTAAAATGAACATAAGAGTAATTTTTTAATTAATTTGATTAACTTTAAAAAGTCGTACAGAACTTATTGGAGCTTAGAGCAGAGTCAACAAGAGAAAACCAAACTCTAGAGATGTACCCTACTAATTAATTTAAGAAAAATTCATAGGTTGGGCTCCTAACGGGATAGTGTAAGGTTAATAAGCACCTTTATAACTTAGGGTTTACCGGTACTCTTCTATGTCGTACTTGCGAGCAAGACGACGAAACTGTTCAACATAACCTTTGTGGTTGCCCGAATCTCAAAGACCTCAGTTTGAGGGACTGGGCAACCATGGATGGAATCAGGGACAGATTTCTGAGCTGCGTCCAAACCTTTGGTAAATCCCTAGGATGGTTGATGTAGACAGAATGAGTAATAGGGAGGTTGTACAAGGGGCGCAAGGGGGCCTAAGTGCGGCTTACTATCTGGCATGTCCTCCAGCTTCCTATATACATACAAATCATGTGTTAGTGAGTGAGAATCAAATATCCGATTGGAATTATTTTTTGGAAAACTGTCTGATGATGGCGAATGGCCGAAACTAGTTGAAGATTAGACAATAAAAACCAGTAAAGGTACAAAACAAAAGTCTATTTATTTATTCATATGTTATTATCCGAAAGAACATCGTAAACGAATTGGACGAAAGATTTACAAGACGTTGAATTGGGCGGGACAGTTCTATTGGTTAGTCTTCAAGATCTCCCAACCTCACTGCACAGAATTATTGTTTATGTGGCTGTTTGAAACATAATATGTACAAAATTAAAGTTAGCACTCAAGATGTGCTTCTCCAACTCATTGCAAGTTGTAAGTATTGCTACAGCCAATATTAACGAAAATCATACCGTATTCAAAAGTGTAAAACGCGTTTCGTAAAAAAAATTAGAAATGCTTCGAGGCTAATGGTGATCGTTTTGAACTTTAATAATAATAATTAATAAGAAGAGATAGCGTGTTAGGTAAGAGGACGAATGATCATTTATCTGTAGTTAATGTTTATACCCTAAATCTGATAACGTTACTGTGTATTACTTAAGTTTTGGTCGTCTAGGACGCATTCACAGTTCAGCTTAGATTGGTGACGTGTATTTTTCACAAAAAAATATACTATAGAAAGGTTAAAAATCTATACAAACTTTATTTTTGTGCAGAATATAGGTATGTTAGGGCGTAGTTTTTGTACCCATTATCTTTAACAAATAGTTTAATAACTTTTAATGTTTCTAAACTTGACTTTGTAGTGCTGCTGTAAGAAGGTTTATAAAAATTAAACACGTAGTCTCTCCTTATAAAGTAAGATGAGTTGACGCATTGAAATCTAAAGAGAGTTGGCGTACTACGTTTCATGTAGTTAGAGACAGATATTCAAAAATATATCCTGTTTAGACATGCTGACAGAATATAATAAAAGGAAAGGAAACGTTAAAAAGAAGATGAGAATCCGTGAATCAAGTCAAGATGTTGGCACCTTGCGATGGCACCTTGCAATGTTGAAAGAAAGGTAGAGATTAAAGGGTTTCTCAAAATGGAAACTAACAAAACTTAGCTCTTAACGAACGAATGTTGCCATATTAACGACATTAATAATATTCTAAAAAATCGAGTGTTAGGTTCTTATTCTTTCTGAAATTTTTACTTCAGTATACTTTTGCATGGACATATCTGTTAACACTACCTGTTAACTCATTACTGGTCGCTAACGTATTAATACGTCATTTTTTCTTTATTATACTAAAGCCGTTGACGTATGAATACGTTCCAAAGGTTGGACGAAAATGCGGAAGTCCACCAAAAGAACTTCTTGTAAAGACGCACCAAGTAAGGTTTCAGGAGGTATAAAAACGCACAGGTTGATAATAATCGTACTTTGGGAAAAGAAAGCTTTCCTCAGAAACGTTGCAAAGTTTGGAAAAATCACGCCAAAAGGAAAGAAAGCTGCTTCATGAATGGACATTTTCGGATACCTTTATGTGCAGAAAAATATTTTGAGGACTACCAATCTCCTATATTAAATGAAATCACTAGAAATTCAATTTTCAAATTAGGCACTATTTTATTTCAATAAATTCACTACTTATTGTTAGTTATTTGAATGATCAAGGCCCGGCTTAACGTCGGGTGAAGTAAGGATTTTTAGCGGCCAGTAATGAGTTAATACTGTGAGGTTTAGTTTAGGATATCAAAGATAACCGTAACTTTAATTATAATGACGATTAAATTTGTCGTAATTCTTACACGTAAAGTGTCTAAATGGTACAATTAAAACAAAATAGCTGAAGTTTATTTAAATGCTGCAGCTACCACTGTGGTTATGGGTACAGCCTTTAAGTTTGACATTCTAAACCCACCATAAGTTTGCTTAAAATTCAATAAAGCGATATTAATTAGGCACCTTTTCTCGTTCTGGAAATGAAACACTTCATTTCTTAAAAATTCGTCTACCTACGAGCCATAGTTTAAAAAAATGCGCTCGTTCGTTGAGGGTTAAATGTTACATGTAACCGGTGGTGGTTGTACAAAAACTGCACATGTTTGGAGATTTCTGTCATGTAGAAAAAAAGGAAGGGAAGGGGTTAAGTGTAAAGAAAGTGAAAAAATGTAGTTTTTCGAAAATTTCAAAATTTTATTTGTTACAAATTGTTTTCCTCAGAATTAAATGAATTTTAACTTGATTCAGGTAGTTTGTATCATAAAAACAAATACACTTTCTCACCTAGCACATTGCATAACTTTTCGTAAACAAAGAAGTGAGATAATGCAAAGAGTTCACAAGCAAAAAAATCTTACTGCTATTAGCATGGTTACTTCTTAAAATCAACATAATTCTGTGATCAACTTTACAAAATTGTATAGAGTTTATTAGACTTAATTGGTCCAGAACCTTATTAGTAACGCTAAAAATCAAGTGTAGTCTTTGGGATTACGGGAGCGTGGGGCAAGACGGGGTACTTAAGGTTTGGAGGTTAATAAAATCCAGAATTTCATTCATAGAGAAAAATACTGTTAGTTTATATAATCTTCGATGATTAAACTTTATTTTTGGCAAGAAGGGAATACTAATTCACTAATTTTAACATAATCAATGATTAATCATAAGCAGTTATTTCACCCCATCTAATAAAATGAAGAGGAACTAGTAAAAGCTCTCATTATTTCTAACGTTGCATAAAATTGCTTTGCTACAAGTATGAACCGGATACCCCATCTTACCCCACTTCCTCGTCTTGCCCCACACTCCCTGCTACTTCAATCTCAATAAAACCAAATTTTTTTTCATATCTATAATACTCAGAAATGTGAGGGATTAGCTGTAAAGCCTGGTTCGAAAGAGTTTATTAGACTACATCGGACAAGTTAAGGGCCAAACTGCAAATACACTTATAAATTTAAAAATGTTTTTGAATTTAAAATTCAAAATTATATATAATAAAGTTGTAAACGAGCAATGACGTCTTTCTGTAGGTCTCAACTTGGACTAAACTAAGGAAAATCGGGGTTTTCGAAAATTTTTTCAGGTTTTCATTAAAACTCAACTAAATAATATTTCATTTTTGATGTCAGAATCGCTAAAACTGAAGCATTTTCAAGATAGGATAATATCTTACGAATGTTGTTTTATTACAAAACGATATTTTTAATCAGGATCATAGAAAAATTATTGGAGAGAATACTTCCTTCATTCGATGTTCTCTTAATACAATGTCGAAATTTTAAAGTAACATTTTCGAAAATTCGATTTGGTATCAGAATCGTAGAAAAGCGAGACATTGGCAGAGGTATCAGGAATAAGTAAGTAACGTGGGAAATTTCTCAAAAACCGAAGTTGAAAATTTAAGCACAGCATAGAATTCTAGATAAGCAATTTTCCGAATTTTTCACTAAAGCCTTAACCATTTGAATACAATTGACGTCTGAATTCGTTACTAAAATATTCAAGGAAAAAATTGAGTAACTGCTCAAAAATTTTGTCGTGAAAATGGCCTTTACAGTTAACGAAGCCGAAAAAGATATGAAACGTTGTCGAGATGACAACATCGTCGTCTGGGTCCTTTAATTTAATACCGAGAATCCGCACAAAGCCCAGAATTATGCGCAATTAGCGCGAATGTAGATGACCTCAGTCATAAAACTCCGCTAGACAGCTCGACGCTGCGAAGCCGGAAAACGGCATTTACCGTCGTCGTCGTCGAGAACATGGCGTTTTGGGCCGCGCTCGTGACATTGGCTGTATCCTTTCGGCCGGTCGTCTAATAATAATCGCCTGCCGCGGGCGATCCGGAAGTGTGGCGAAAAAATCGCGCGCGGGTTCGAGCTTGTTTTCGGTCGCTTTTCCGCCATCCGTTCAATGTCACCGCTGTTTGCGAAACATTCGGCTTTCGCAAAACGTCGGCGACGTCTTTGTCCCGCCAGAAACATCAATAGAGTTATTGAAACCGTAACGTTCGGCGTACAATTGATTCTTGGAACGCGTATCTCGCTTTACGTTATCGCGGCTATAAAGTTGCGATCTAATCTGTATTTATTGCGACCTCTATGGGTCCCGATCGTACTCGTACATCTGTTTTAATTTCTACCGGATAACTTTGCTATACTTATTGCATACTAGTGTACTGGTTTTTCATTTTAATTATTCTTCCTGGAAATTTGTTTCCTCAATCATACCCAAGTATCTCTTACTAGCAAGAACTCGTATTTCCCAATGACTCACCTTTGATTCATCTAAGAATATTTCTTGTACTTCTAATAAATTAATAAACAACTTAACAATTAAAAACAACAAAACTGATAATAGTAATGAACAAGATTTTCATACTAAATTGATCTCAGTCTAAACATCACAATAATAGTTCCCGGAAATCTTTCAAGAAAACAACTCAGCTGTAACAAATAAACAAAATAAACTGTGATTACTTTATAATCTTCTAACGCCTTTACGCTTGGCGGTTTTTGATTTGTGAGGTTCGTCGTCCCGCGGAGCTTTAAACGTCTAGAATAAGGGCTTTCATTTAACATTCGGACTGTTGAGGCAATGTGTGCATATAATAAAGCGGCAACCTACGCGGGCAGTAAATAAACTGTGACCGCTTTTTATCGGTTCGAAGTACACACACGTAACTTTAGATCAGGTGGAATAAATAATAAATATTGCCGGCCAAGGTTGTACCGTCGCGGTGTCCCGCGAATATATCTAATAACCTTGCGCCGATCTAATTATCTATCCGTCCTTTATGGAGCTGTGTGCAACTCGGCACTGCGTGATGGAACACGAACAAGTCAATATGTTTTATTGCCTACAACAGTTTCTTTATGGAATTCTAATCGTTTCTTATAATCGTTTCTTAAGTTAGTTTTTTAATTAGCGAGAAAAGATTAGATGATTCCCCGGATAGCTCTCTTCGTTGTACCATTCTACCGGGAAAAATAGTTACCAAAACGAGTCGAGGAGTCAAACTCAAGGGGGTTTTCAAGAAGTGCGTACCAATTTGGCGTCGAGACGTCTCGAGGTTCTTCAGACGATGTCTTGGGCTGTTTATGGCGGTCGAGCGTTTCGCGGGACCAAGTAAACAGTCGGTTTTGGTCATGTCCACGAAACGGGTGGAAGAAGGAGCAGGAGGACATCTGGAAGGAAAAAACGCGTCGATCGTAACTCGCGCTACCGCGATACCGCGCGGGGCCGATAAGAGAGGAAGGCAGCGGAGAGTTATTTCAGGCAGGGCCCCGCTCAATTAAAATCTTAAGAGAGCCGCTCTGATCCACCGGGGTTTAATTAAGAAAATAAAAGAATCATGCCGCGCGGAGCGGGCAAACAAAAGCGAGCAAAAACAAACACTCCGACTCCGTAGATGGTATCTGGGTACTCTCTGCTACGCCACTGGTACTGGCATGCTTCATACAGAACCGGACTTCTCATACATATACATACAATACAAATTTCATAATATCAACCAATTTTATTTTTTTAATATTTCGCTTGCGGCAATTTATTGGACAATAGAAGAATGCGAACATGGAAAATCATTTTTTAATTTTCCATAAAACTGAAAGATCCTGGTGGTTGACTGCACATCAGTGTTGGGCAAACATTAATCGTGATATCAATTGATTAATTAATCGTCAATCGCCTTCTGGCATTAGGATTAATAATAATCGTCAATTGCCTTCACTGAGAGTTTCGATTAATTAATCGTAATTCCGATTGAAGGCAATTTACAGTTGCTTACAGTTTTTAAGGCAATTGATAATTATTATTAATCCTAATGCCAGAAGGCGATTGACGATCGCTACCACGATTGACGTTTGCCCGACATTGCTGCATATAGAGTAGAAAAGCTAATGAGAAGTTGAAAAGACAAATAAGAGACAGAGGAAGAGAATCATTGAGGAGACTGACTCGACGATAGACAGCTAGAAGGCTAAGATGGATGTTAAAATTGAATGCATACAAATACTTAATTCTGGTTTAGACATTAGTTGAAGATTACTTAAAGCAATGCCCCAAATATGTTTCAAGCTCGTCCAATGGAGGATTTTTGGGTTTTGTTCTCATGGAAAGTGTATCATGGGAGATAACAAGCTCAAAATGTTACAAAAATAGTTTGGCGAAACTGCACACATTTTTTTGTAAAATATTTTATTTGGCCTGGTGTTAGTCTCTTTTTTAATAAGCAAGAGGTTGGGAAAAATTGTTTACAATGTGTTCCGAGCTGCATCAATAGAAGAACTGGAAGAATCTGCATTTAACTTTAAATGAACAGTTGGATTTGTGTAGATTGATGTTTCTTTGATCCCTTAAATAGTTCTTTAGGTGACAAATTGCTTTTTAACGATTTGAGTATTATAAATACGAAGGTTTGCACGCCTGGTGTTAACTGAACTAAGACTAGAACTATCATTGGCGCTAATTCTAACACTAGACCTAGAACTAGGAGCTTTCAGGCTTAGTCGTGCGTCTTTTGAAAAAGTGTTTGAAGTTTCGGATGACATGTTGCAACCTTCTTCAGAAATGAATTCGATGTGCAAATATTCTAAAAAAGTGTTTGATATTCTAAAAAACGAGTTCGAAATGCAGGTATTCTGAAAAAAATTGCAACATTGCATTCAAAACGTCAAACACTTTTCCAAAAGACGCACTACAAAACCCGAAAGCTCCTAGTTCTAGGTCTAGTTTTAGAGTTAGCGCTAATGCTAGTTCTCGTCTTACAATTAGCTCAGATTTGACTATTATTAGTTGAATCAATTTCTTTGGAGATAGCGAATTGTTACGTAAGGAACCTGATCAAGCAGATCCGGAAGTAAGTTGTAATATGATTTTGAAATTCAGAAGAACTGGAATTTAGTAAATTTAAATATTATTTAATGGGTTATAATGGTGTTTTCGTAATTGATTTTGATAATTTTTGCGTTTCATATTGAACTAATTAGACAAGAAAGAGATTTTCGTTTCTTAGAGACTGAATTTCTAAGTGTTTACACCTAACAAGAGTTCGGTATAAACATATCTCGGCGGATTGGGTCAAGTTATCAATCGAAAGCACTCATCACGGGTGTCTCAAAAATCAATATCGAAAATGCTGTTCGGACGATGTACGGATTCTGAATATCAACGTTCCCATAAAATATAAAAATTTTAAAATGTGCCTCGGTTTTTGTTTAAGACCCACCAAAAGTGTTTTGATGATAGAAAATTTCGAGCTTTGTTCTCTCAAAAAGCGACGTCATCCTCGAGGAATTCCAGATGACTTTCGAATTTCTCTCCGATTTCGAACAAAGCTCGAAATTGAAATCTACTATCATCAGAACACTTTGATGGGTCTTAAACAACAAATGAGGCACATTTTAAAAATTTCATTTTTAGGAGAACGTTGAGCTTTAGAACCCGAACATCGTCGAAGAGGGCCACAGCAATTTTTAATATTGATTTTTGAGACCTCCATGATGAGTGCTTTCGATTGGTATATAACTTGACCCAATCCACCGAGTTAAGTTCGTACCGAACACTTGTAAGGTTACCGTTGTGAAATGTGTTATGAAACACATTTTCACGAACATAGAAGAAGGATTCTGGATTTTGAAAACGAAGAAATCAGGAGAACAATGAAAGATATTTTTCATCTTTTTATAATCAGTTAGAGGAGAGTTTTTACAAAGGAGATCAAAGACATTTCCATAGCAACCAATGCCTGAAAACATGTCTCATCAACCATACTTTAACATTCTTCACAAAAGCTATTTTATTCATAGATACATACTTGATTTAAATTTCGTCTTCCTTAAATTAAAAGACAAAAAGCCTTCCTTGTGATCATTAACACTTGGCATGCGGGGAACATATTTTTACGTTTTACGCTTACGGCAACCAAATATACCCGCATACCAAGTATTAATAAGGTACTTTTGAAATTTCTCGTTTCTTATAAATTGAATTTATAAGTATTTACACCTACGGTTAATGTTGTGAAATATGTTATGAATTACCTTTTCATGAACATAGAAGAAGGATTCTGGATTTTGAAGACGAATAAATCATCTTTTTAGAACCGGTTAGATTTTAGCTTTGCAAAGGAGATCAAATACCTTTCCATAGCAATCAATGCCTGAAACCATATCTCGACGCTTTCTAGCTAAGAAAATCTTGTCGATTCACTATAATCGTTACTTTAGATCGATCACCACGTTTCATCATTCTTCACAAAAGCCATTTTATTCAGACACTTGCTTGATTCAAACTTCGTCTTTCTTCAATTAGCAGACAAAAAGCCTTCCTTGTAAACACTAATAAGGTACTTTTGAAATTTCTCGTTTATCAGAAGCTTTATAAGTATTTACACCTACGATTAATGTTGTGAAATATGTTATGAATCACCTTTTCACGAACGTAGAAAAAGGATTCTGCACTTTGAAGACGAACAAATCTGAAGAACAATGGAAGATATTTTTCATCTTTTTACAACTGGTTAGATCAGAGCTTTTACAAAGTAGATCAAAGAGATTTTCATAGCAGTCAATGACTGAAACCATATCTCGTCGCTTTATAGCTATCTTGTCGATTCACTATAATCGTTATTTAGATCGACCACGTCATTTTATTATTCTTCACAAAAGCAATTTTATTCATAAACATTTCATCTTTCTTAAATTAGAAGACAGGGAGTCTTTCTTGTAACCATTGACAAGGTACTTTTAAAATACTTTCTCCTTTGGCTGTATTTTCCGGTTTGGATGGGGAAGTATTTGTAATGTAACCACACGTATAATATACTTTTGAGAAATCGTAAATAATAATTGATAGAGCATTTTATTAAACTTATCAGTATACTTCAATGAAGTATTAAGTTTACACCAAGGCTTTTTAGACATACCAATAATTTTTTTTTTCAAAAGAGGGACACCAGGCCAATAAAAATATTCTACAAAAAAATTTGCAAAATTTGTGCAATTGCGCTAAACCATCTTTGTATCATTTTGAGCTTATCTTATCTTATCTCTCATGATAAACTTTCCATGAGAACAAAACCCAAAAATCCTGCATTGGACAAGCTTGATATATATTCGGGGCATTGCTTCAGGCAATCTTCAACCAATGTCCAAACCAGAATTTGTATCTGTAGAGTAAATGCGTGATGCAATATGTTCAATTTTAACTACCACCTTACACTTCCAACTGCCTATCATCGTGCCAGTCTCTTCAATGATATTCTAACTGTGGTTTTTAAACTCCTCATTAGCTTTTCTGCTCTATGTACATTAAATCAAGATCTTTAAAAAGAACATTTTTCATAAAATTTTGTGTATACATTTTAATATGACACTCTTCAGTTATAAGAATATAGCTAATAATAACTGGATGTAGCAATTTTATAGATTTGATAGTTGCAAAAATACACAAAATTTAAGTAAGATCCGGTCCTGACCATTCACACGCACATACGGGCTCGCTCTCACTCGTATGGGGCCCCGGTACGTGGAGGCAAGTGATTGCGCACAGGTGTGTCTGCCTTCCTGGACGTCACGTGTGCACTCCGGCAGCTGAGGCCGACGAGATCCGATCCGAGAGACTCAGCGGCGCACCGACCGGACCCCGGAGTCAAGATCCTCTCATCTTCGGAGTCAAATCCTCTCCGATGCTCTATTACCGTGTAATTATAAATACCACCACACGGAATCCATTAATAACGCGACGGCCGCAGCGAAACCGGGTAGGGATATCCGATTCCCTACGCTTTCTTAATTGATTATCGAGTTTCGGGATAAGGAAATTGAAGGAGTTTTTAATTCAAAACAACTTAAAACAATTTACTTTTTTAAGTTGAAGGGATAAAAAAAGTATTGGATTACGCTTGCCACAGTTAAAGATTACAGTGTGTCCCCATTGTTGGTAGTCTTGGAGTATTAACAAAGGATGTGCGACCGAGACCGGGACAAAAGAATTACAGAATTGATAGGTGGACCCCCGTCGTGCTAAATGGACGGTGGGACGGCACGCAGACAAATAGCGGCGTATTTCTGGACCCTGGGCTTGAAATATGTTTCAGGTGGAAACCTCAAGTGTAGCTTTTTATGTCCCTTTATGTCTTTCGATTAGCTTATATGTCTTCCGATTAGCTTATATATCTTCCGATTATTTTATAAAATAAATCGGTTTATTTGAAGAAAGTAAAGGTAATTTGATAGCTTGGCCATTTTGGAACCCTTTTTTTGAAGGAGAAGCCACCGGAATAGAGATGACATCGTTATCGAGATCGCGACCGAATAAGACAATAGGGGCTGCGATCCGATAAGGCGCGGTAACCTGATATTTCAATTAATTTTAAAATAACAGGTCCTGATTTATCACCTTGACTTCTCCTGTGCTCTCTCGTTCCGTCTTTCTCTATCGGCTTCGTCGTCTCGCGTCCTGCTGCGAGATCGAACTGAGACAAAACACACGGCGAGCGTTCGTTTGGTTTTATTTAGAAAGGCAGTGGTGCCCTCGCGTCTATAGTTGGAACAGGTGTGCTGCTCCGGTCCTCGGCGGGTTCAGGTGGATCTCCGTTCGTCTTCGTCCTTTTGCCGGGCCGCAGGACGAGAGGAGGATGAGGCGCATTGTCTACTACAGTCGGCGGCATTGAAAGCGCGACCGACGCTTTCCAATCTCTTTCACGTTGCGTAATTATCGGCTATTACCGCTGGATGTGAAATAATATTTAACGGGAACGCCGCCGAGTGCCCGGCTGATCACTTTTCTAATCCGGAGAGCGAACGCTTCCAGCTTCCACGTATCGAATTACGAAAAGAGATTCCAAGAGATCTCGCGATCTGAATGGATAATAAGTCGATTCCTGCGTAAACGCGAACCATTTCCTAGAACCGCAAATGTGTAATTTATTGCGGCTCGTTTATGGTCGCTTTGAACCTTGTGGCAAATGACTTTCAATAAATAAACAGGTGTTTAGAGTGTTTCACATGAATAGGCAACAATTGAATTATAGCTTGTTTACAAATACGTAATAGAACTTTGTTACTACATCGTTTTCAATAATACTATTAATCGTTATTTTATTTACTTTTATTTCCTCGAATATCCAAATGATACAAATTTAAAGAACGACTACTGTATCAAATGATCATTTTTCAAAAACGCCCTCCTGGACTTTATTTATTTTCCAAAGTGCCAAATGAATTATTTATAGCACCCGATAATGACGGGCACTCGATCGATGCGATCACGGCAATAAATTTCGATAAAATATCGCTGCTTTTATAATATCTTCATACCGGGTCGATTTTGGTCGATTCCCATCTCAATCCTCCAGGCTCTTAATAAATTTCGCAATCATCATACCTGGATAATATCAGGATGCGTTCGATCTGGGCGTGTTTGTGTATACAATTTACGTTATATAGATTCCAACAATCGATTTAATTCTTATTTTAAATAGATTTGTATAATCGGACAGTTTCTTCGTCAGATACGGACATTGAAGTTTGAAGTATTTATACTGATGGTGTTTAGACTCATTTGCAGTTAACCTAATTTTTGGCCTCTCGGAGCCGTTGCTGATACGGATTGAGGTGCCCAAAGATAATTTCCGAGAGCGCAATTACATAACACAAAGAGAAAACCAGCTGGGGAGGGGCGATGAAACGAGAAACGGGGCCTATAAATAGCCATTTCGCGCAATAATCGTTCGTTCGGTCGATGCGCGTAAACTCGTTAAAATCGGGGCTTCGTATTAATTGCGTAATTAAAAACACCGGGGATTATTATACACTTGACGGATTAAGTTCCGGTATTTTTAAATGAACGTATTGTAAACGGAAGCTCTTTGCTAGGGATGTTTTTGAAATCTAGAGGATTAGGATTAAGATTAAAATCCTCCTAGAAAATCCCTTAAAATAACTACAACGTTGTTTTACAAGTGAACAAAGTGAACGACACTATACGACGAAACCTCTTTTGGTTTGTTTCTTTTACCTGTCCTTCCATCCGTCCAATTATACACTCATCCTCTTGCTACCTTCACCCTTTTTTTACAAGAGGGTGCAGAAAATTCGCGTGAGTGGTTAAAAGTGGTTCTTTTGAGAATCTACTAAAGTATCTTTTAGTTTTCATTTTACGTAAAAATCATTTCTTAATTTCCATAAATAAATTCGATTTTCTAAAATTTAAACTTTTGAAAAACTTAGGTTCAAAATGTTTACTAAATTTAAGATTTTTATAGCAAGAAATAGAACAAATTTAACTTTTTTAATTGAAAATAGAGTCTTTTAAGTTCAATTTTATCTAAAAATCGTTCTTTAATTCTTACAAATAAAGTTCATATAATTTTTCATATTTGGTAAGAAATTCTTAAGTTAGGTTCGATTGAAATTTTTCGATTTTTATGTTATTTTTTTTTTTATTTTTGGTTGTAATTAGAATAAATTTACTTTTATATACGAAAATCAAATTGTTAGGTGTTAATTTTATGTAAAAATGATATCTTAATTTCCATAAATAAACTCTATACGATTTTTTAATGTAATATAAAAAAAATGATTCAAAATTTTTACAGAGTTTAAGATTTCTTTAAAATTTTATAGCAAGAAATGGAACAAATTTGACTTCTTGAAACTAAAATAGCCTTTTCGAGCCTCTTAGTTTCAATTTTATACAAAAATTTTTAATTTTTGGTTGTAATTAGAATAAATTTATCTTTTACAATCGAGAATGAAATTGTTATTCGTAAATAAACTCACGAACCCAAATACGATTTTTTAAAGTTAATATAATTTTTGAAAAAAATGATTCAAAATTCTTACAAAGTTTAAGATTTTTTTTTAAATTTTTATAGCAAGAAATGGAACAAATTTCACTTCTTGAAACTAAAATTGAGCCTTTTAGTTTCAATTTTATGTAAAAATCATTTTGTAGTTCTTATAAATAAAAGTTATATGATTTTTAAAGATGGTTCGATTGAAGTTCGTAGATTTTTATTTTATTTTTTTAATTCTTTGGTTGTAATTAAAATAATTTTGTCTTTTATAATCGAAAATGAAATTGTCAGGTGTTAATTTAACGTAAAAATCAATTTCTAATCTCTATAAATAAAGTCTGTATGATTTTTTTAAAGTTGAATGAAAGTTATTAAAAAAATTTCTTTAAGATAATTTTTTTTTTAATTTTTTAAAATTTTTTAGTAATAAGTAGAATAAATTTGACTTTTATCATTCAAAATAGAATCTTTTAAGTTCATTTTAATATAAAAGTCATATCTTAATTCTTATAAATAATGAAGTAACGATTTTTTTTTAATTGTTTAAAAAAATTTAGGTTATCTTAGGTTCGATTAAATGTTCTTCGGTTTTTCAATTTTTTTTTTAATTTCCTGGTTATAATAAAATTAAATTTTTCATTTAAAAGAAATAATAGAATCTTGAAGTTTTATTTTAATGGAGAATCATTTCTTAATAGCCACAAAGAAATTTTTTATGATTTTTTGAACACTTCCTTGACAACGGCTGTAGAAAATTTGGTTGAGTTCTTAAAAGATTCTTTTGATCGACTAGTAAAGTCTTTAAATTAAATTAGAGAATTCTTAAATAATCAATCATATTGAATTTAGATTAGAAACGAGCAACAAAGCAGTATAACGCCCTTAGGACCGCGCGCGGAATATAAAGTTGGAAAATTTTGGAAATTTTCCCGAATTAACCTACCACAAATGGTAAGTTGGACTGGAAGGGATGTGATTTAAAAAGAATCATCGTCCCAATTCTTTGGGGTGGCATTGTACAGCGAGCTATTATCTACAAATTACACCGTAATCCAAAAAACACATTACCAAAGGTCGTATACGTGAAACGACCAACAAAATAACTGCGCAAATGTGAGTTAATGCTTCTCGTGCTATTCTAGCTAACCCCACGAGATATGGTAACCGTAAAATCTTTGTTATTTGTTGTGGTAATTATGTATTACGGTTAGATGCAAACTTTTCCTTTTTATTTTATAACTTTTTGAAATAATAAGAAATGGATTTATGCTTTACTTTATTATTTGGTTCATTTTTATATTTAGTAGTTTGGTAGTTATTTAAGGATTTATTAATGGATGAAATAAAATCCAATGAAATACCTGAAATGAAATCCACAAATAATTTTTTTGATTTTTTAACACTTTTTGAATAGAGGTATAGAAAATTTGAAAGAATTCTTAAAAGATTCTTTTGATGGATTAGTAAAGCTTTTAAATTAAATTCGAGAATTCTTAAATAACATAGGCCTACAAAATTTTATGAAAGGTGAAACTCAATTATCAAATAGGGTAAACTGCCCAAATGTCGGTCCCCTTAAAAATGCTTCCTAAAGTCAACCTTTCTATAAAAATCTACATAGAAAAACTGGAAGGCTGACTTTAGGCGCATGGCCGAGATTTGGTGAGTTTACCCTACTACATTTCTAAAAGATTTTGGCGCATTGAATTCAAATATGACTTCAGATCTTCTCCATCACCTCAGGTTTTCAAGATATTCTAATCTATAGATGTAAAAACACGAGTTTTTAACACATTCGAAATTAAATAACGTAGCAAATAATTTTTGACCTACAAAACTCTATGTAGCATTCGAACGTACCACTTTTCCCATTCCAAAAACATTTTGAATTTTTTTCAACATTTTAATTTCTTCTTGAACAATCTTCTTTTTATAATCCCCCAATCGTAGTCGTCATTAACCCTTTCCACTCCAATGTCGAGTGTCACTCGACACTGATTTTGTTCCACCAGCTCCAATGTCGAGTAACAATCGACATACTTATAATACTTCTTTTTGCGGACAATTTTAGCGTGGAGCTGGTGGAATAAAAAGAAAAAAAGGCTTGGAGTGGAAAGGGTTAAGCAATCATTTGGCCGTAGTCTCAAAAAATCGTTTTCTCTTTAATTCAGATGAACGTTGTGTTAACCCAACCCAACTTATGGAATTATCTTCCTTTTTCAAAGCTCAGCAATACTGCCCTGTTAATTCAAAAGGGCGTATTTTAAATTTTGATGGTTTTCAGTTAAACACGTTTCTGGGTTCACCTGCACCTAATACATCTCACTGTTAAGAAATTTCGCCGTATCAATTATTTTCGTAAGAGAAAACAGTTAATAAAAGAAAACGATTTTTTTTGATCCAAATTATGAGGATAGCTTGTGTTAGAAGAAAAGGGCGTATCTATCCAAAGTCAAATTTATAATATAAAATTTCTGTTTTTAAAGTTTGTAATGCAAAATAGAAGTTAAATTTTAACACTTTCTAAAGACAGAAGTTTATTTTTTTATAAACTTCGTCATGGCATAAAACAAAACACAAAAGTTCATTTTGCTCAAAACTCTGTTTTGTGCAGATACGCCCATTTGGATTAATAGGGCAGAATAACAGATCATCATTTTCTTAGCCCATCTACACTCATTTTTTGTGTCAAAACATGCACAAATATAAAAAAAATTCATTAATTTTTTTTAACACATTGGCTTTTTGAAGTTATCATTGTCAGCAAATCATCTAAATCAGCGATTCCCAAACTGGTGGATATCGACTCCTTGAATGAAAAGTAACACTGTAGAAACTGTTTTAATAACTGAATAACTGACTAAGGGGGTTGATCTTAAAAGTAGGTAATTTGGCCATGGGGGGTCTGAGGTAACAGTTCATTTTGGAAAAGGGGTCACTTGTTCAAAATAGTTTGGAGATCTGGAGATAGACAGTACTATACTCTATCGATGACTACAGCTGCTCATATAAGTTAATAATTGGACAAAAAGTGATATAGAAATTACATTCATTCAAGAAGAAATGAAGATATTCGAAAAATTCAAAATACGTTTAAAATGAAAACAGTGGCGCTTTCAGATGCTGCATTGAATATTGTGAAAAAAGTTTATTCGCTATGTTATTTAATCCCGAACATGTCTAATTGTAAGAACCGAGGTTTTTGCATCGTTAGGTTGGAATATTTTAAGAAGTTGATGTGAGGGAGCAATTTTAAGGCTAAATTTGATTTCAGCTCGCCCAAAGCTATTGTCTGATCTATGAGTTAAAAAAATTTTTACTAGTAAATCATATTGAATTTGGATTAAGAATGAAATAAAATCCAATGAAATAAAATATTCATAAATAAATTTTTTATAATTTTTTGAACACTTTTTTGAAAAGGAGTGTAGAAAATTTGGTTAAGTTCTTAAAAGATTTTTTTGATGAACTACTAAAGACTTTAAAGAAATTGAAGAATTCTAAAATAATCAATCATATTGAATTTATTGTTAGATTAAGAATGAAATAAAATGAGTAAATAGAAATGGTCCCTTTGGGAATACACATCTATCTACTTACTTCCAAAGCATGGGACTCGTGGAACGTCCCGCACGTGCTGGGTCCATCCTGACCCACCATTGGTCAGCGCAGACCCCACACCTATGCGGACTCGCCAGGTAAAAAGAGGTACCTCCTCGGGCTTAGCCGGAGTCTTGCAGTTTTGTTTTAAGCCGTGCCGCAGCAAGTGTTTCGGTGTGTCGCGGTGAAGGAGCGCGGTTCAGTGTTGAGATGTGCAAGGATAATAAGAGGACCTCCAACAGGATATTGTTCGTTTCCGCGGCGGGTTCACGCAGCTAACGCGAAGTCTACGGTGAGTTTTAACAGAACTCCAAGGAGAAGAATTCGAGAATTCTTACGTGGACTCTATAAATACGCGCGGAGCGGTTTCACTCCGAAAGAAGCCGCCTTCCGCGGCTTAGAAACTGCACGGCAGCAGGTGTTTGACGCAATTAAGGGGACATTAAAATTCATTTAGCGCCAATTAGGATGATGGTTAAAACGGGTGCAGTTAGAAATATTTGTAGGTCACTGTCGGAATATCTCTAATTATGTAACCCAAGACCTCGACTTTTACTACGTTTATATTTTCATTTTGAGTATTTTGAGAAACCCGTCTTCTATTCGAACGTGGAATGCCGATAGGTTATGTCTGGGCTGTTCGCCACGGCGAACACGCTCTCAGACAGCTTGGCGCTTGCCATAATTGTACGGCCGCAAGTTACCATAACAGTATTACAATCAGTTACTGCTCTCGACAAATTGTTTGCCGTATTTGGAAACGATTCCAACCGAGTTGTTGCCACTTGCAAAATAAAAAAAAATACATAAAAAATATAAAAAATCAAGAAAAAAAACATAGTAGATAAAAATTTATTTATTTATTAAAAATGTAAGGTGTTAAAAATGTTTAAATTTTTTTTTCCGGTTTTATTAAAAATTTATAAAGGTTATATAAAAATAGACGAATAACAGAAACTTGACATTTAAAAGGTCGTCGATTTCCAATTATTACCATTCTATAAAGAAGTACGTTTGAATATTCCAGAGAATAAAGTTGTTTACGCGTTAGCTTTCACCGAAACAACTATAAGACTAGCGTTCAAAGGTGAACAACTCGGTCATTTGACCTCTATGGGAGAAATACTTGCACCGTTCCCTAATTAGAAGCATTTCTACACTCAACCGATGGTTTTCCTTAACAGTTCTTAAGCCTGAAACTACTTGACTTGGTTCTTGTTCCGCTAATATCGCAAATTAAGCTAACAACCGTCCCGTTTCTAAGTACTGTTCGTGCAACACTTCATTTTTTTGTACCGATTTTGATTATTATGTTAATGTGCATGAAAAGACTTGTTTGCTGTCCTATGTAAATGCACCACTTATCGACTTAACGTTGGCCTTTTAAAATGAGACTAAAATATCTCATTCGGTGCTTTTAGTTATCTCTTAAAGAAAAAATATTTGAAAAAAAATTTTTTTTTAAGAAAGGGTATTTGAAAAATGTTTAATAACAAATCAAAAAGTGAATTAAGATTAGAACTAACATTAGTGTTAATTCTTACACTAGATTTAGAATTAGGAGGTTTAGGAGGAAACGAATTCGAACTCGTTTCTGAAGAAGGTTACAACATGGCATCCGAAACGTTAAACGTTTTTCAAAAGACGTACCATTAAACCCAAAAGCTCTTAAAGAAAAATATTTGAAAAAAATTTGTTTTCTTAAAGACTAACATTAGTGTTAACTGTAACACTAGACCTAGAATTGGGAGCTTTCTGGTTTAGATCTTTTGAAAAACTTTTGACGTTCCGGATGCCATGTTGCAACCTTCTTCAGACTTGCAACGACTTCAAATTTATTTCCTCCTAGAGCTCCTAGGTCTAGGTCTACTGTTAGAGTTAGTTTTAGTCTTAGTTCAGTTTAAGGCCGTAAAAACCTTCATATTTAAATCAAAAATTTCATCTTGTATTTACATTCTTTATTAAATAAAATTATAATGTAAAATTAAAATAAATAATTCATAAATTTTTTTTGATGCATTTAACAGATAAAAATTTAATTGCATAATATAGATATTTTTCCACGAACCGTATTGTATTTTCATTTCGTCCTTAATTTGAATGCGGGAAAAACACCAACTCGCCGAGCGGCTTGGAATGCGAAAAAGTTTATATTTAGTACGGATGTGGGCAGGAAAACTCATTTTAATCGATTCTATGTTAATGCGCCCAACTACCTTGAACTTTGCGCAACTGCACCGATAAACACACAATCGGTAGATGCAATTACATTATTGTGTGCCTCTTTAAAACTTTTTTTTACGTTTGAAAATTAAAATTAACCCGATTTGATTCGAACTTCGCGGGTCTTTTTCGTTATCAATTATTCCGCACTTATAATCTGGTCGCGATGTGACCTTATTGTCGTTTCCAGAGCGAACAACAAACGATTTTTATCGGTCGCATAATAAGACTACGTTGCACAACTTATTGTTTTATTCTTTCATTGTTAGAATATTATGTTGTACTTTATCTTATATTTCATTTTAATTCATAAATTTAATTTTCATTTTTATTCATTTATTTATTTATTTTTTATTTATTTATATATTTTATTATTTCAGGTTTAACTTAACAATGCATTATCCGATATACTACTGGCTGTTGCTGGTGGCGTTTTTTGTGGAACTAACGCGAAGTTCAGCTTCGCAATCACCACCGCCGTCGAAAGAAGTTCTGGCTGAAGTGGAAACGGGACTGATGTCCCTTTTCGGATTTAGAAGGAGGCCGAGTAACGTGGACAGGTCGAAGGTGCTGATCCCTCCGCCCCTTATGGAACTCTATCAGAAACACATGTCCGGACACAAAGACACGGTAGCCATAGCGAAACCCGGCCTGAACACGAGGAACGCGAACACCGTACGCAGTTTCACGCATATAGGTAAGATATCGTGCCATATTACCGGGGTTTAGTGTCCGTGAAGCGACTACAAAGGTACAATAACAATAAGGAGCCATTCGACACGGTGTCGCGCAGAGTTCTTTTATGTTCTTTTACGACTTGCGCTTCGGACGATTATGGTTTTCTATGGAATTTGTACTCTTCTACGAAATTGACATAATTAACTATCAATTAACTCGATGTGTGCTTTTTATTTTATTTTTTTTTAGTAAAACTAAAATCGAAAATAAACGAAGAAGATTTCATTAACTCTTTTTACCAAATTTTTTTTATTTTTATTTTATTTAGTAATAGAATAAATTTGATGTTAATCATCGAAAATAAAGTCTTTAAGTTTTAATTTGGTGTAAGAATTATATATTAATTCTCATAAATAAAGTCTGGGTGATTTTTTAAAGTTCGACAAAAAAGTAAAATGTAATGTCTTTGAACGTGTTACATTTTATCGTTAAGGTATCATCTACGTATACTTTATCGTTAAGGTCTTTTAACTCATGTAATGTTATCCTAGACCAGGGGTCTCCAAACTACGACCCGCGGGCCAAATCTGGCCCGCCACTCCCATCAATCCGGCCCGGGACAGCTTAAGTCTAGTGTCATCAATCTGGCCCGCGACAAGGGGCAATGTAGTTAAGGGCAGTAAAATTAAAACTGTTTTGGCCCTTGGAACATACTGAAAAAATCATTGTGGCCCGAAGGCTTCAAAGTTTGGACACCCCTGTCGTAGACAATGCATCTGGTACCACATTGTTTCCCTTTAACATACTCTACTTGAAAGTCATATTCTTCTAATAATAGCCAAAATTTAGTAAATCAATTGGAAGGATTTTTCATACTGAATAAGTAAATTAATGGTTTATGGTCATAATGGTTATAAAAATTTTGAATTTCTTAACCAAAAAGATGTGACCAAAAGTGATTGATTGAACTTGAAAGGGCTTGATTATACAATAGCCAGCAATTCTTTTTCAATTGTACAGTAGTTACATTCAGCTTTGTTTAAGCTTCTACTGGCATAAGAAATCGGTAAGTCATTTTCATTTCCCAAAACTGCTCCAATAGCAACTCCTGAAGCATCTGCTTTCAACCGAAATGAATTATTTTCTGGCGATTATGGTTTTCTATGGAATTTGTGTGGTAAATAATTGAAGAGGGGTTTTGCCACTAATGCGTTAACGGAGAAAAAATGTCATTACTGCACTGGGATCCGAACCCAGATCTCCTGCTTTCCGGGCAGATGTTCTAACCAATTCAACTACGTAGCTCAACAAGTTTTCTCACATTTCTGAATTTGTCTGGGTTTGTATGATAGTTGTTGTTGGAAGCTCTTTTTTTGGCAACAATAGATTTGACTTTTATTGGTAGGAAAAGTTGTTGGGATTTTTCAAAATTAGTAAAGAATTCTTACTTTCAATTAATTTTCTTCAGTAGTATTGTTAAACTTTTTAGTTATAATTAGGATAAATTTGATTTTTATAATCAAGAATGAAATGTTACAAATGCAGCTTAAAAGTTATATCTTAATCTCTATAAACTCTTTACGATTTCCTAAAATTGATCATTTTTGGTTAGATTAGTGGATACATTTTTAATATTTTTGATAATAATTAAAAGAAATTTGCCTTTTTTCTATATGAAGTCTAGTATACAATTTTTTTAAAAAATTAGCAAGAAAATTGTAAGTTAAAGTTTTTTCTTCGATAATTTCAGTTTACTTTTAATTTTTTGATAAAAATTGAAATAAATTTTATTTTGATGATCAAAAATAGAATCTTTAACAAAAGGATCATCCCTTAATTTCTATAAATAATTTTTGTATGATTTTTTAAAGTCGGTCAATTTCTTTAAAAGTTAAGTTAGTTACTTGTTAAAGAATTTTGCCAACTTTGAGAATTTTTTTTGGCGATAATTTAAATTTGATTTGAACACTCAAAGTTGAAACTTATTTGTTTATTTTGTGTTTGATAATCAAAATTTAGACAGCTGCATCATCAGGTTTATCGCTAAGAACAGATACAAAATTACAATCAAATAATACAGTGTATTCCGGTTATAACGCACCCGGTTATAACAAACTTCTGGTTACATCGGATGAACGTAATAGTCCCAAAAATATTTCTATTTAACAAAATGTAAACAAATTTGCTTATAACAAATTCGGTTATAACGAACATTCGGGTATGACGAACCCATTATTATTGAATTCCTGAGCAAAATACCTACTGTTAATAATAACTGCTTTATGCTTTATGTTATTTAAATACAATAAATAGTATTACATGTGATGTAAAGCGAACAAACGTCTTTCTTATACTGTTCATAAAGATTCTTCTTCTCCCTCACGTTATTTTCTACCTCCCCAACTCACGTGCGAGTACACTAAAGCTACATCCCTTACCATTGACAAAAATTAAACTCAAATAGTACTAAACAAAAAGTTGTTTCGTACTACCTAGAGAAAGTTGTCAAAAGATACGGGAGATATTTTTATAGATATTGTGCGTGAATGGGACATGGAATTAATCAAGAAAAAATGTAAAATAGCTTTGTTGGTTGATAATTGAACTGCTCACCCGAACATCCATAATTTAAATTCGATCCAGTTAATATTTTGCCATCGAATACAAGCAGTAAATTTCAGCCAATGGACCAGGAGATCATTTATTCTCTCAGAAGTCATTACCGACAACATCATTTATCGAAAATTGTGCAAGGATTAGACGCAAATTCTCATATATTTATTCATAAAGCGTGAGAAATGGTCACCGAGTCCACGATTAAACATTGCTTCAGAAAAGCCGGATTCTATGTCAACAATGAAGTAGAAATAAATTAAATAAATTTAATTCATGATTTCTTTTAATTACCGCTTATAACGAACTTCAGTTATAACGAACCGATTTTCAGGTCCCTTGAGGGTTCGTTATATCCGGAGTACACTGTATTTTACAATTTATTAATTATGTCTAGTTTTTGATAAAATAAACAAATTTATTTTATTTGTTACCGAAAAAATTTAAAAAATTATTAAAGTTGTCAATGATTTTTTTTTTACCGAACTTTAAAAATTTTATGTCAAGTTTAAAAAATCCACCAGACTTTATTTATAGGAACTGAGAAAAGATTTTTTATCTAAAGATAAATTAAAATGTCTAGTTTTTGATAAGATAAATAGATTTGTTTTAATTATTACCGAAAAAATTTTAAAAATTCGTAAAGTTGTCATTGATTTTTTCCCTAATCTTAAAAATTTTGGGTCAATTTTAAAGAATCATCCTGACTTTCTTTATGGGAGTTGAGGAAACATTTTTTAACAAAGGATAAATTAAAATATCTAGTTATTGATAAAGTAGACAGATTTGTTCTAATTATTGCCGAAAGAATTAAAAAAATTCGTAAAATTGTCACTGATTTTTTCCCTAACCTTAAAAATTTTGGGTTAATTTTAAAAAATCATCCTGACCTTATTTATGGGGATTGAGGAAACATTTTTTACCAAACGATAAATTCAAGTATCTAGTTTTTGATAAAATGAACAGATTTGTTCTAATTATTACCGAAAAAATTTTAAAGAAAATTAAATTCAACAGCAATTTTTTACCTAATCTTAAAAATGTTGACTCAATTTTAAAAAATCACTCATACTTTATTTATAGGAATTGAGAAAAGATATTTTATCTAAAGATAAATAAAAATATCTAGTTTTTGATAAAATAAACAGATTTGTTCTAATTATTACCGAAAGAACTTAAAAAAATTTAAATTAATCAAGAATTTTTTACCTAATCTTAAAAATTTTATGACAACTTTAAAAAATCCCCCAGACTTTATATGTAGGAATTAAGAAAAGGTTTTTTATCTAAGGATAAATGAAACTGTCTAGTTTTTGATCAAATAAGCAGGTTTTTTCTAGTTATTACCAGAAAAATTAAAAAGTTCGTAAAGTTGTCATTGACTTTTCCCTAACCTTAAAAATTTTGGATCAATTTTAAAAAATTATCCTGACTTTATTTATAGGAATTGAGGAAACATTTTTTACCAAAGGATAAATTAAAATATCTAGTTTTCGATAAAATAAACAGATTTGTTCTAATTATTACCAAACAAAATAAAAAAAATCGTAAAGTTGTAATTGATTTTTTCCCTAATCTTAAAAATTTGGGGTCAATTTAAAAAAATCCTCCAGACTTTATATGTAGGAGTTGAAAAAAGTTATTTTGTCTAAAGATAAATTAAAATGTCTAGTTTTTGATAAAATAAACGGATATGTTCTAATTATTACCAAAAAAATTAAAAAAAAAAATTTGTTTATCAGGAATTTTTTACCTAATTTTAAAAATTTTAGTTCAATTTGAAAAAATCATACTAATTTTATTTATACAATTCAGGATAGTGTAAAATACTTACATTCTAATTGAAAAGGTTAATTGAAAATGAACATGTGCAAAATTACAAAAGATAAGATTGGGTTCAAAGTTAACTTACAAAAATCAAAAATTAAAAAAAAAACTCAAAGATCCTCATGAATCTTATACTAACAATAAATAACTTACTAAAATTCTAATTCACTATAGAATTATCTTCAGTTTAAAAACTACAGATTTAATTGAATTATGTTGAATGGATACTAACTTTAAAATTAAATTACAATATGATTGCGCCGGTTAAATGAGAAATTAGAATCTTCAGTTTCAATTAATTTTAATAAGAAATCTTAATTCTTATAAATAAAATTATTTTTTTTTAATGGGTCCAAGAATTACTATCATATATTTAGACAAATTTTATTTTTTAAGTAAATTTAAAGTTAAAAGTAGTAGCTTCTACTTCACCAATTCCATCAGGTATAGTGAACTGGCGCCAGTAATCCACTAAAACTAGGACGTCGAGCACCTTTAACACGAACCGTGACAAATTCCTTCGTCCAATTCTAACGAGTTTCTCTCTATCTTTTCAGTGAGCGCGGATGATGCCATGTTCCCGGGCCACCATAAGTTTCGGTACAATTTCGACGTGAAGTCGATCCCGAAAAACGAAAACTTAAAAGCGGCGGAGATCGTCTTGTATCGGGACGTAGTGGATAGGATACAAGAAGGTGATGAAACGTACCAAAGGATCATAGTTACGGACATCATCCGGCCGGGAATTCGGGGGAAAACCGAGCCGATAACGAGGGTTATCGATAGCAAGCTGGTGGACGTTAGAAAAAACTCTACGGTGAGTTTGGACGTTTTTCCGGCGGTTCAACGATGGAAAGATTTTCCAAAAAGTAATTTTGGATTACTTATAAGCGTACATAAAGTCGGGGATTTTCCGAAGAATTTAAAAAAGAAATTATTAAGGCACCTGAGGTTAAGAAGAGAGGTTAGTGAAGATGATAAAAGTTGGTCGATAAAACAACCCGTTCTTTTTACGTATACCGATGATGGGAAATACGATGATGTAACGGGGGAAGAAATTTTAGAAAAAAGGGTGAAAAGAGCGGCTAAAAAAGGTAAACGTAAAAAGGATCCCGAACCTTGTAAAAGGCATCAAATGAGGATTGATTTTAATGAGGTGGGTTGGCAAACATGGATCGTTGCACCCCCAGGTTACGACGCTTTTTATTGCCACGGGGAATGTAATTACCCTTTAGCTGAACATATGAACACAACGAATCACGCCATCGTTCAAACGTTGGTAAATTCAGTTAACCCTTCGAGTGTCCCAAAACCGTGTTGCGTGCCAACGGAGTTAAACAGCATATCGATGCTGTACTTGGACGACGACAACAAAGTCGTGCTGAAGAATTACAAAGAAATGACAGTGGTAGGGTGCGGTTGCCGATAGTGGTCTGTGTCTGTGATCTGAAACTGATATAGATAGATATTCCAGTGAAGCCCCCCGCGACAAAAAAAAACAACTCTCGATAATAATTTATGAATTTTTATTGTCTAATTCTCTAAGTGTAACCGTTTTTTTTACGTTTTTGCGGCCGTCCGCGCCGCCCGAAACCCGACTGTGATTGTAGTTTTTAACGTGTTATAATGATAATATATGTTTTTAAAAAGTTTTCTTTTTTTAACTGTGTAACGTAACAGAATTTGTAGCGTTCCGTTCGACGCTCACGCGCCCGACGCGTGAGTTGAGCTCGAGTTGTGAAAGTTGAGGCCCGTACAACTTGCCTTACGCCCGACAATGTTTCTGTCAAATTGCTCCTAATTAACACCTTTACCTGAAGGAAACTGAAATACCGCTGGCCGATATTTTTGTACCGTAAGGAAAGTAATCATACCAAAGACGTTATACTTTAATATGAAATCCAAAAATATGAAATTAATTTAATTTTTTTTATTTTCATTTTAATAAAAATAAAAAAGTGTATAACGTTTTTGGTATATAACCTGAAAATGCTGTTAACGCTATCAGTCAATGCTGTAAAGTAATTTAAACGTACCTGGTAAGGATATTTATTTTTATTTGTCTAGTGATCGTGTGCATATTGTACAGTACATCTCTGTAATATATAGCGAAATTATTTTTAAACGTTGTACTAAAAGCGAGAGAGAGAGAAAAATGAAAGAAAGTAGATTCGATCCGGTCTACGTGGCACTTCACCTTTTTAATCGATAAACGATTTTTTTGTACAGACTGTATATATGATTATTATTATAAAAATTAAAACTATTGAGCTGAAGCTGGTTCGTGTAATCGTTATTTCCCCTTGTCACCTCTCTATCGAAAAACCCGTCCCATTTACATACTGATTTACATACTACAATATATCCGAGTGCGCGAGAGAGAACGTACCAAGAGGTGAGCTCGGAGACGCCGCATATGACCGATCAAGATTGACCGCTTCATATAACGAATTTACGATGACAACTTTTACGCCCGATGCAACTTAAGTAAGCGACATGTTACCACATCGGTACACCAGCACGAATAACTGAATATTTAAAAGAACAAATAAAGCCCTCGGCTCGGAGAACGATGCTGGGAAACAGGTGGAACGAAGGAATGTGTAAATCGTCTTAATTAAATTTATTCTTTTCTTATTCACAACAGCTTTTAAAAAAATGTTCTTAGAATAGGACTAAAATAAGAGTAGGTACATATTTATTTCTACTAAATAGATATCACTCTCAGTATAAGAAAATTTTCTCCGGCAATATCCCTTTATAGCCAGTTAACTATACATGTTTGATAAAATTTCAAAGTTTGATTCTCAACGTAACTGTTTTTAATTCCAAATTGTGAACTAAAATAAAAATAAAATCTCAAATAAACATTGGTCGAAAAATGCTTCTTAAAAGAGATACAGACCTTTAAAGGGGACAGCGGAAAAACGGTTTTTAAGGAAAGTCCTCATGAAATTTCAAATCTCTACAATTAGTTTTTTAGATACAAGGTTTAAAAATTCATTATTCATTAGTATCTTAATAAATATTTACCATTTGTTAAAACTAATGTAAGGTACTGTTGGGTAATAAGGCCGTACTGCCATATTGCCGATTAAAATAAATTTTTCTTGTGATCAACTCCATCAATATGTAGGCCGACTTCAACTAATTCAAAAAAACACGAGGGTTAAGCGCCAGCCCAGACTGGTAATAAGGCCCAGGCTTTATTACCAGACTAAAAGAAAGGTTTTCGGATATCTTTACTCCTGTTTGGGGTAAATGTATGTCTATCAGCAATGTTTGTAATGGGTTTAAAGCAACTGGGATCCAACCCTTCAACAAAAATGTGATACCAGAGCATGCATTTGTTCCTCGTCTTCCTACACATCGCCACCTGAATCTAAACTGCTCCCAATCTCTCTAATACCACATCATCAATGTGGAAGACCAGTGGGATTCAGAAGATGAAATTCCTTTAGATCAGCTAAAATAATGTGAAGCACAAAGGAAGTACAATTCTTTTTCTGAATAGCTCATATCTCCCGATATACAATCAGTTAAAACTACGGTATGGAAGAAAACATTGAATTATCGAGCTCAGGAAGTTAAAAGGGATATATTCAAAAATAACAGTTCTAAAAAAGTTAAAACCACTTCGACAAGAAAATCGCCTAAATTTCCGACAACCAGTAAGGCTGCAGCAGAAGAAGTTTGGATGTACTCGGTTAGTGATAAGAATTATGTAGCTGATATGCGATCTTGTGCATCATGCAAAACATGCGCGCATGAGGAATGCGTTGGCCTTACTGAAAATGACAGGGAATAATTTATTTGTCCGCAATGCCAGCCATAACTTTTCCTATCTTCTTTGTTTTCGTTTGGCCTTATAACCTGACTAAGTTTGTAATAAAATCAAAATGTTATTTTTTGTTCTGAGTGTTTATATAATGTTGTTGAATATCTCTTTTTTAGCGTTCTTTAAGAAAAGCTACTTTACTTATTTTTTTATACACGAAATTTTCAAGTACTAAGTTTGGCCTTATAACCTGGCTACGATGGTAATAAGGCCAAAGCGCACATTTTTTTAATTCTATTTTCTAAGCATTATCATACTTTTTTGTGTTTGTATTTCAACAAATTCATAAAGAATAATCGTATCAGTTACGTTTGTTATATGTCAAATATTGAATATGTTTGTGCGTTATTGAATAAAAAATAAATAACGTTGACCTGGCCTTATTACCTGACAGTACCTTATTTCAAAGACTTAAAAAAATCATAATCATATTTTTTTAAATCATCATACGTTTTGTCTTAAACAGTTTACTTTTTAATATCTTTTTAATATTAAATTTATTTTTAAATTCACGTTAATAAACTCGAATTGGAGTTTTCTTTGCAAAGTGGAAAACGAGCAGGTAGATTTCAACCCACGCGTTTTGTAATTTCTAGTTTTATACCGAAGAAAACCAGTTTCCCCTCCAACAATTGGGGGTTGAACATACCATAAAACTTAAATTTAGAAATTCTTCGCAGTTACTGTGCAGGTTTTCTATGTGTCGTATGTTCTTCTTATTTATTTTTATTCGTTTAATCTTTCTTGCAATTAGTGTTAAAAAAACTGTAGTGTTTATTTCCGTGAATGTGTTTCAAATCATTGGAGTTCGTCTTCAGATTATTATTTTGAGGAAGTCTTCGGATTGTTATATTGCGAATGTTACCGGGTAAAATACTTTTGATTTATTAAGAATTTTTAAAAAATAATTTTTTTTAAATATTTTTTTAGGAGATTTTCAAGGAAACAACATTCGCTTGGTGAGTCTTTTTCATTTCAAAAACTTTATAATCGTGATTTTTTAAGTATTATTTGACGAAGTATCATGAGTTGATGTTGTAGAACTTTTTGGTTACGTTCTTAATAAACTCACTAATAGATGGCATTTTTAGGTTTTTATGTAGATCACTGTTCCTTATAAACCATGGGGCGTCCACTGAGATAATAAAGATTTTGTTCTGTAGGGTTCGAATCTTTTTTATATTTGAGGCTGCTGAATTACTCCAAACCGGGCAAGCGTAGGTGAGCAGTGGTCTAATAAGAGCTTTGTAGAGGAGGAGAGTACACTCAGTTTTCATAGGAGATGTTCTATTAATTAGGGGATAAAACTATCTAAGCCTGGCATATCCTTGGTTGAGTTTTGCGTTGATGTGGTATTTCTAAGTTAGACGTTGGTCAAGGAATACTCCAAAGTAAATTTGAGTCCTAATTTGATAGTTTCGTCTTTTGCACTCCACGGGATTATTTGGTTGTTGATAACAGCGCAAGGGGCATTACGTTGCGTGCAGATGTCTTAGCGTAAAGATCTTGGATTGACATTGCCATTGAGCATAATGTCCCACTTTGTTAACCAGTGCTGGATGTTATCAATTGATGTTTGCAGTGATTCGATTGCGTTGTTAAGAATGTCATTTTTTGCCATTATTAGTATATCATCAGCGAACATTGCCAAATGTTAAATAGAGCTGAGGATAAGCAGCTTCCTTGGGTAACTCCAGCAAGAATTTTCCGGGTGCTGGAGGAGAATCCATTGATGACAATCGTAAAAGATCTTTCCTGCAGGAAGGATAGCAGAGTGGTAAGAAGGTAGTTGCTGATTCCAATTTTATTAAGTTTAAATTTAAGTCCTTCAATCCAGACTATATCGAACGCCCTTGCTACATCCAGAGAAGCAGCAGCTGTAAATTTTTTGGCTTCGAAGCCTTTCTCTATGAATTCCGTCACTCTTGCTAGCTGATCAATTGTAGAATGCCCCTCTCTGAAACCGTACTGGATGTTTGGTATGGTTTTGAGAAGACTCATCTCAAAGTCTGCAGTGGATAGTTCGTTCGAAAAGTTTAGGTAGTGTTGAAAGCAGGTTTATTGGGCGATAGTTAACTGTATCCGTCTTGGATTTACCTGGCTTCGCAAACATTACAATTTGAGCCTAGATAAAGTTTTTAATCATAACTATTTTCGTTAACTTTCATTCAATTTCATTCCATCATTTATTTTATGAATTTCTTCCTCATTTATACAAAAAGACCCACTTTACGATTTTCAATCGCATGATCTTCCATCCATTCGAGCGGTTTAATCAACTCGATAGGAAATTTAAAGAAAATATTATCTACTTAATAGCAGGGAATTTTCTCTAACTTACAATCAAATCAGTTATGTTCATTCGCTATCATCAGAGATCAATTATCATTGTTAGTTTTTTCTTCTACATATAGTATGTTTTTCTAAATTTCCTATCGGAGTAAACTACAATATCTAAACTCAAACCATTATTTTGTGTTTTTACCAACATGTTCAATTTTCCATAAAAAAATATTTCGATCCTAAGAATCGATATCGTCTTAAATGATTAAGATGAGATTGAAGGAAAATGATATGTTGTAGTGGGTTGACCACCAAGTAACCGGTGTTTGTCGAAGACTAATAAAGCCGTTTGTGCCCTTTTTTAATTTGGACATACGATCGTTAGGCGACGGCGGGGCATCTTTAACGATATTAAATAGTTTCTCCCGCGTACCTGCCCATTTGTTTGGCCGGCAATCAACACGTCGCATTAGCATAATGGCGGTGTTATCTGGTGCACGAGGTGTACGGAACCCGTAGGGCCAAATTATGCCCGTTCGGTCGGAATGCCCGGCATCCGTCCGCCCTTCATTAGCCATTCCGATGCGGGACGTCTAATTTATTCGGATTGCACGGTGCGCATACAAAGTCGCCAATAAACCTGTCGATATTAGTAATCGATTCAATGGTAATTCCAGGCCCGAGAGCATTCCGATCTCGGGTAATCATTCGCTAATTATTCAACGCTCAGTATACAAGTTATTGCGTACCGAATAGCACTTTATACAATATGGTAATTGTATCGAAAGTGAATGAATAAAATTTATTTCTTTTTTCGTCGCGGAACGAAAAACACCCGTTTCCTTATTTGTCCGTCTCCGCGCGCTCGGACAATTCATTTATAAAGCCCACACGAAATTATTTAGAAGACGACGCGGAGCGTCCACCTATCGCGATAGGGAACCGAACATAATGGACCCATTAATATCAAAGGTCCGGGCGCGCGAGCAAATGGGCATTCCAAGCGCGGACTTTCCCATGTACCCGGCCGATACCATCGCCCGGGACGTCCAACGTTCCATAGGAGCGACATAATTAATATATAAAACGGCCCAGTCAACAGAAATGTACGGATCGATCCGTGCAACGGACCACCGGCCACTCTTGACAAGTGGAAGCGGTGGAAACAAAGACCCTCACTAACCTCAGGTGGTATCCACTTGGAACTCACTATGAGATGTGCCAGGATTTATCTTCTTAACAAAGTTTATAATGGTTTTCTATCAAGTTATTTTTAAATTAATTTTGACAAAGAACTAAATTTTTTATCATTTTTTTATGTATTTTTTATGTATTTTTGACTGTTAGTAATTCTAAATTGAATAAGCAAATAAACAAAGAGGCTACATTATGGAGATAATATAAAACATTGAAGGTATGTGAAAGAAGTTTCCCATGAGATTTACTATTTGTTAGGAATTATTTCTTTTCATTCTACATAGACCTTTTCTGACAAACATGTCCTTTTCACTTTATTAATGTTTATAGAGAAAGAAAATCTAATATTTTGTCATTTTCCCATTGTTTGCTACAACATTTTGTAATTTCAGGAGTATAGAAAATTCTATCTTTTTTGTGAATTCCTAGGAAATTGCGTTCCAAGCTTCAATAATTTCTTTTACCCTAGTAGGAAAGTCTGCTTCCCATTTAAATCACCAACTACCAATTCAAATGAATTTTGTCGAATGTCCTCTGCTTTGAGCAGTTGCTCATCTTCTTCGTTGCTTGTACCATTTGGTCTTCCCAAACCAGATTTTTTCGTTATTCTATTATACTCCAAAATTTTATCTTTTGCTGGAAGATTATTTATATTAATACTCAATTTTATGGCTATAGTACGTATTCCATCTCAAGATTTCTTGGGCACCGATTGTACTATACTGGTTATAACAAAAATGTGATTGTCTAATATGTTTTGGCATTACTCATCTTCGGAGACAAAAAGTCGAAATATGAAGTTAAATTATAATAGCAAACATTACAACAACACTTAAAAAAAAAGGTAAACGATTTTGCAAGACGAGATTAAAACATATGTGATCACAACCACATTTTCTCTATTAAGCTGTTTTAGCATTCATTTTTATGAACAATAATTTATTTTAAATTTTCAATGGTTGGAATAAATTCGTTTTTTTAATCATAAAATAGGCATTTTACTTTATCTTTTTATAAAAGTCCTTTTCTTAATTTTCATATATGAAGTCTCAACAATTTTTTTCATTACCATAATTTTTAAGATTTGGTTCTGTCAAAAAAAAATCGATGATATTAATTTTTTTTTTAATTTTTTTTGTGATAGTTAGGGTCAAGTGGGGTAAATGTAAACCGTTTTTGTATTTTGCCATTTCAAGGCTTCGTATTTTATGTTTAACAGATAATGATTGGTAATTGCGCTTAAACTAATATAATTTATACTGTTTCAAGCAATTTTTCGACAAATTCATGTTCATACAACTCACTTTGTAAGTTTTAGGGGCGGTTTACAATTATCCCAATGAAAAATTAAATAGCACCAAATTTAGGGGTGAATGGAAACACAACTTTCGTAGTTTTATTAGGTTTATAACACAATTTATAGAGGAAAATATAAGCAGCATAACAACTCGGCATTTTACGTTAAAATATACCACTTTACACAAGTGCAATACAATTACCCTATTTTCTAGTTCTTGGGTGTTTAAGGGTGAATTTTCAGATGGACATAATAATAGAGGTACAAACACTTTATTTAGATTAATTTTACGTAGTTTAAACATATCTTATAAAAGTAAAAATAAGAAAAGTAATACACAAAGAGGTAATTTTTCGAAAACACTGACACTGCCTGGAAAAACATGCAGTTTTTCTGGTTTGCACAATAATTTTTGGCTTGGGTAGTAGGGTTTCAACCATTACAAATTCAGTGGTAGAAATATCAGGTTCTTTTTCAACAAATTCAGTTCCTAAAGCACCGATGCATTTAAATCCAATAATTTCAATGTCTCCGTTTTCTTCATCCACTTAAAGTACACGACAAACATATTTATAATATGTCCTTTTTCTGAATCCTCCACGAAATTTTACTAGTAAGAACACCTCTGGCTTAATTAAGTGCCATTCTGACTTTAGATAGTCAATCTCTGGATAGCTGTTTGCTGTGACTTCTTCGGCCCATTTCGTTTCGTTCATTTCTTCGTCTGACTCATCAATGCAAAATTCTGAAAATTCCACTTTGCTTTCTTTTTGTTTTTTAGTTACAAGAAATCTCTGTCTTTAGTCATAAAATAGACATTTTACTTTACCTTTTTATAAAAGTTCATTTCTTGACTTTCATAAATCAAATCTCTGCATTCTTTTCTCTTACCTTAATTTTTAAAGTTGGGTTATGTCAAAGAAATCGTTGACTGCTTTTAATCTTTTTGTGTAATAATTATAGCAAATCATAAAACAATTTTATATTATCTTTATATAAATTTCTTTTCTTGGTTTTAATAAATAAAATCAGAATTTTCTTTTAGTACCCTAAAATCGAATAAGTTGATAAAGGAAGAGACTAGTTTATGAAAAAGCGAATTCATTGTTTGTCAGGAATTAATCTCCAGGAGATTAATTCCTAGATTAATTCCTAAAATCACCTGGTTTGCAGGCACTTATACTTTTATAAAAGGAGGAATTCTTGTTGCGGAAATGTATATATGTAGTGAAGTCGGCGAGTCAAAAGTATACGACTTATTCGTATGCATATTTTCAGTCGTAAGTAACCATAACAACAACATAAAAATACGCATCAAATATTAACCATACACGCCGTCCCTAATGGCCCCTAAAAGTTTATGGTGGGTGTACTACTGAAATGGGACTTGTAGGAATATAAAATATTCATTTCTACGATTACTATTTGTATTTTTAATGTTTTTTGTGTTCTGCTCTATATTTGGATTTTTTTTTCTTAAAGTAAATTAGGTCAAAAAGTAACCCGACTAATTTTCTTTTATTCTAAAAAGAGGTACGTTTGTATTTCTGCTCCTTCTAGCTTTCCTCTTCTTGCTTTATTGCGTATAGGTGTTATGATGTAATAAGATCAGAGAATTGAAGACATCACAATCCAACCCAACTTGTTGAATTGTAACATCTTCAAGTCTTGATGGCAAGAATTCAAACTCCAACCCAAGTTATTGGAATACGTCTTCAAGCATTATTAAAAATTTTCAAGATGCTCAAAAATTGTAATTTCTGAACCAGCGTTTGAAAATCTCACAATCAAGATTTCAAAACTTGAAGTAAAGAGGTTGCATGAAGAAGTTACATTTCAATCCAATTTATTAGATTGTGAAATCTTCAAGTCTTTTTCGTATTGATCTTTCAAGAGATTCGAAAATTGGAGTTTTTGAATCAACGTTTGAAGATATCCCAATCCAACACGATTCAATACTTAATCCAACCCAATTTATAGGTTTGTGACATCTTCAAATCTCTTTAAAGGTTTGAAGGAACTAAAAATTGCAGATTCTGTATCAGCATATCGCTGCTCCAGTAAAACACGGACGCAACTGCAATTTTTTTAGAAAATGAGTTACTCGTGTAAACTAACGCAGAATATTGCCATTTATCCGCTAAAAAAACGCCGTACATGTACTTGCCCTATTGGCTGCAAGAGAGCCATTACGTCCTTATCACATTGCGCGGGTCGTGATTCATTCTTGCTTACTTTCAGAAGAACAAGGAAGTAAGTGCACTTTACGTCTATGTTTTACTAACTATACGTCCTATGAAAAGTCATAACTAATAATTATTGGAAAAGTAGCACAAGATTGATGTTAAGGAAAATAAGCCAGTGTTACAAGGAATACTGCGATTCTGAAAAGGAACCTTTTTCTGCACGATCAAGTGATGATTACAGCCCTAATGATGGAAATACTGGTAATTCATCTTCTTCAAGTGAAAGATCAATAAATCTCGAAAATATTGTTAAGAATAATGCTGATGACAAGGAAGAAGAATCTACGAATTCCCCAGCCAAAACAGGAAAAAAGGTTAAAAATGTGAACAATTGGAAACAGGTGAAAGCAAAACGTTTGAGAAACTCAGGTCAACAATACACTTCTTTAAGAACTGGAAAAATTGTCAAAGCTAAGTCCATGAAACCTGCTTGCTCCGATAAATGCATTCGCTCTTGTTAACAAAACATCTCTGAGGATTTTAGAAGACAGCTGTTTAAAAAATATTGGGACTTAGGAAACTTGCAACGTCAGCGAGATTTTCTTGACTCATGTATCGAAAAACTGATGCTTAAATATAGGCGAGCTTCATCTACATTTTTATTTTCAAATTTATACAGTACAGTACGATGTTTAGATTTTATTGTTTTTGTAGTTGTTATTGTTAATATCAGCGTTTTATCTTAATTTAGAGCACCCTATTCAGTTTGTATTTTCCAAAGTTTAATAAAAAGTCTGAAATGTATCAAATTTAAAATATTTTTCAGATAAAACAAAGACGTAACTTCAAACTTCACTTTTAATTTTAATTGTAGAAAAACTATAATTACGTCATGCTATACTACGCATCATATATAGTTTGATGCCATTTATTAATGACAATTAGCAAATTAAACTGTTAGAAACACTCAAATTAAAAAAAAGACGATTTCGATTTTAACGTCTCCTGTAAAATTTACCGATTTGCAGTTACGTCCATATTCTCCTGGGGCAGCGATATGAAGATGTTTCAGTTCAACTTTGATTGAAGTTTCGAAAATGTCACAATCGAACCCATTTGATTGGATTGTGACATTAAAAGAAATTAATAAGTTCAAACATAGCAGTTTCTAAGCCAGAATTTGAAATGTCACAATCCAACAAGATCCAAGACTTGAAGATGTCACAGTTCAAGCCTATTTATTGGATTGGAAAATCTTCAAGTCTGTTTAGACTTTCAAAATGTTCAAAAATTGCAATTTCTAAACCAGAGTTTGAAGATATTCCAATCTAACAAGATCCAACTCTTGATCCGACCCAATTTATTGGATTTTGATATTTTCAAACTTTTAAAAAGTTTGAAGGAGTTAAAAAATTGCAGTTTCATTTTATGTTTTATAATATAGAAAAATGTTGACTTTTGTATCATGACCTTTTTTTAGACTTCGATTTTGTCCCACTATCATGTTTTTTTAGAAAGATTCAATGTTTCAAGTTTATATTGTTTCAATAGGTAAGCAGCCAAATCAACATTTTTATTTCAACTTTGTTGAGCCCCGCATTTACTGGATCCGGCTCTGAATCTCCTTATATCCTAGATAGACCTATAATGGTTTTCTACCAAAATTTGTTTAACGTTAATTTAATGAAGAATAAAGGCATTGATTTTTTTTTATATTTTTAACTTTTTTCTTTTTAACTTTTTAACTTTTTAGCTTTTTAACTTTTTCATTCAAACATCTGTATCAATAAAGACAGAGAGTGGTGGTTTATATAGGTGACGATAAAACGTTGAAGGGATGTAGGATCGATGTTAATAAGCGTTGCGGATGTTATCTCGGGTCGTGGCGGTAGTCTGGAAGAGTCCGTTGGCGAAGAAGAAGAAGAAGTTCCCGACACGGAATTCATATTATTGGTCCGAACGAGTAGCATTCCGATCGGTGCTATCTCCGGTCCGATCTGAAGGGGCCCAGTCCACTCGGCCGGGCAAATGCCAGGCTGATAAACACATTGAAAACAATCCGGAGCGCCACCGGACAAAGGGAATCGAAACAAATTAGTCAGGACAAGGGCCGGACCCCAATAATTCACGCTCCCTATCGGACCGAGGAGGGAATTAGTCAGAAATACGCTCCTCCAGCTCGGATTGATAGATACCAACCGACTAATTATTCCTATAGGAATAACACGAGTCCTTTTTTACATTACTAAAGATGACTTGGCGGAATTTACTAATTCATTAAAGGATTTCTAGAAAATCGTTCTGATTTAATATGGACATGTAATTCCAAACATTCTCATTTATTGAAATTCTTATTCTCAATAAAGAAGTTAATTACAGTCTTTATTTAGTAATACAAGTTTATTAAAAAAAATCCAAACTAATAAGAGTTGTTTAGTAGCCTTTTAAGTCGTAAATACACCGACACAGTAACTTTCCGGTTGTGTACACTCTTTACACGCAAGTTTATTTTCACACGTTTTTAAAACACTACCGGTATGTCACGAGCAAATACGGCCGAGTGGTCTATTTGTCGAGAGGCAGCACGAAGTGGCAAGGTAAAAAGGGTCCCGGCTCTTGTTGTGCCTTTTCTAATAGGCCCTAAGAAAATATTTGAAAACACACATCTCACTAAACGGTTTCTGGGGGCGGTGCTCTTCTCTACCACGGAATAACGTGTCTACTCGCGCGAGAAAATCCACGCTCACTCACCATCAAGATGAATGGATACCATTATCTCAACCGTGTGAGATATTTTTTTAACCTCGCTGAATGAACCGTTGTTACACTAATACCTTGGGTAAATACGGCCACCCCAAATCTTTGTTTGCGCGGAGAGGGTACCGTTAAGTGCTTGTTCTTTGTAGCGGTGTGCTTTTGTAGTTTTTCCTGATTTTAACTGGAAGCAATTTTCTTAAACATACAAACTAAGGAAAAAAAGAAAAATAATCAATTTTGTAAATCTCTAAAGTTACATTTTATTTAAAAATTTTTAGTTCTTCGAACGTTTCAACACTTTGATGTTACAAGACGTTTTAACACTGATAATATAAACCGGTGAAACGTAATGGGACTTTTGGAATTTTTCGATATAAACATTATTTAAGTAGTGTAGAATTTCGATCGTTCTGTGAATGAAGCGTGTACAGAAGTTCATTCAAATAAGACGGGAATGATTTGTTTATTATATATATTTTTTTTAGTCGGAAATTTAGTGAAATAAACAAAACGGTGAATATTTCGAAGAAAGGATTATGTATACAATTGATAAATAAAATGAAGATATTTGCCAGCAATGTTTTTTTCCTGATTTACGGTATTTTTATTTTATGGAAAATCATTAAATCTTCTTTGATGTTAATAAAAATCTCGAAGACGTTTTTATATCTATTTTATATTTTCTCGTATAGTTTCTTATTTTATTGAATAACATTAAAATTAATTATTTTACAGTAAGAAATTTTTGTAAAGATGATTCGTAAGTTACTTTCTTATAAAACTAGTTCGAAGTGGTTTCTGAAAAAGATATGAAATGTGTTTTGAAAAAGTCGTAATATGGCATCAAAACTTTTTTTTTAAGAACTACTTATCTACTCATGTAGTAGATCAAATAGTACACAATGTTTTGTTGATAGGCAAACATGATTGGGTATCCAGTGACAATAATTTGACTTTTTGTGGAATACGATTTTTTATGGACATCATATTTTATAAATCAGTTAGAAAAATTAGCTGTAACGATACAAGTTAATGTTTGCACATAGGATAATAACAAAAAATGTCACATTTGATCTTATCTTGGTTCCTTTTGAACAAACGCCATAACCTCAGAGAGAAACTAGTCCTCGCTTTTGACTAGTTTTGACACTTAAGAAGCAAGTAAATCAAGGAATTACTTTTGGATAAACCCATTATTTATTGTAAATTCCAGTAAAGTAATTTGAGAGAAAAAGATTGTAATATTTCATTACTGATATCTTTCATTAATTTGCTTTCAATAGATTGAGTTGATATGCAACGGTTCTCTATTTCTGGCAAGACTTGATAGCTCCTTTAATCTTAATATTATGCTGTAAGATATTATAATGTGATCGGTATTTTTGCATTGTATTGAGAACAATCTTAATTTCAGAAAAAATCGAAGTCCAAATTTACTGGTAATCTGTACAGTTTTTGGAGTTTATTATCCAGCGTTTCAAATGGATTGCTAATAGTAACTTGCGAAAATGGAATTTTACAAGAGATAACACTAAACAATGATCTTACACATTTTCAAAGCAAATATGTATAAAACACATTATGCGTACATTCTGATCACCATCTACAACTTATTTTAACTCATTACGTGCCGCTGACGTACCAATACGTTATTTTTTCTACCAAACCCAGAAGCCGTTGACGTATTTATACATTTTTTATCCAAACAGTGTATTTATTGTTTGTTTAGGTGCATCTTAAAGATAATCGAAAAAAATATATGATTTCCACAATAAGTCACTCGCAACTGATAGAAACCGGTAAAATAAATTGAAAACTGGTGAATTAATAAAAAAATAGAAAATATTATAGATTACAATATGTATATGAATTGTAAGAAAAACTGTCAAAAGGACAAAAGAGATTTTATGTTCATATTGAATTGTGCGTTATTTAATTCATTTATACAAAAAACAGAATCCGGCTAAGTAAATTAAATTTACCCCTTATTTACTACAAGTAGCTAAAGGTTGATCGAAAATCCAGAGGTCCATTAATGAGAATCTCTTGTAAAGCACCAATGCACCAATTAGGCTCTCAGGAGATATAAAAGCCCACAGACTGGCAAAAATCGTAGTTCGGAAAAAGAAAAGTTTCTTCAGAAACGTTGCAAAGTTTGAAAAATCACAGGAAAATGAAAGAAACCTGCTTCATGTACGGACATTGTTAGGCATTTATATATGTAGAAAAATATTTTAAAGACTACCATATTAAATGAAATTATTAAAAATTCAATTTTCAAATTAGGCACATTTTTATTTGAATAAATTCACTAGTTTTTGCGGTATTTAAACGGACTATGTAAACAAGGCCCGACTTAACGCCGGCTGAAATAAGGATTTTTAGCGGCTAGTAATGAGTTAAAAGTCAATTTTGCTTTGCTAACGACATAAGTGACTGCTATGGAGATGTTCGCCAAACCAAATGACCAACAAGTTATTGGAAGTTACAAAATACGAATTGTGGTTCATGAACGACAAACGATTCGTTATTACGTCGTTGAAAGTTACAAAATAAGCCTGTAAGTGATTTTTCTTGGGTTTAATTATAAGTGACTCCGTGATTAATAAATAAAAGCTGTACTTTTACTGGTTTTTGTATATCAACTGGCAGTAAAGATGGATCAAAAAACTAACTTTTTTTCATTAATTATAAGTGACTGAATTTCACGGCACAACGAATAATATAACTTTCTTAATCCAAAATAGAGGTTCTTAGGTTCAATATAATGCAAAGGTTTTATAAAATTGGTAAAAAGAATTGAGTTTGTTTAAGGTTCACAAAAATAGTAACTCATCTTTCCATTTCTTGGATTATCTCTGTAGTTCTATGTTGTCATAAGTGAATAATATTTATGAATATATACTTTACACTTTACAACTCGACTTTTATAATTGGATTTTGATCGTTGCATAAAAATGTAAGAGGTTCTAAAATATCTTCAGAAAGGTCGTAATGAAATTGATTCAAACGTCGAGTATCAACTCATTCCTTGGTTACAGTTTGGTGTTTCTCCAAGGGAGTAATATGCACTTCATATGCACAGTGCATTGATTGCGCAATGCACCCTGAGCAGCACTGTTTTGCAGTGACAGTAATATTTTAACGGTATAATTACTTGGAGAATTGAAAGTTAAAGCAAATCTAGTTTACGATTTGAAAAATTTTCTGAAGAAGATTCCAATTATTTTCAAAAGATGCATGAAAAAAACCCACAGCTTTTAGTTTCAAGTCTAGTGTGAGGATTAGTTGGAAGGTTGAGTGTTAGAAAGAATCAAGTTCAAAGTTTGAAGTATGTTTTGAAGAAGGATGCATCACGCTGTTCAAAATGACTAACTTTTTTTCAAAAGATGCATGATCGAATCCGAAAATTTTAGTTTTAGGTTTGTGTTAGGATTAGTTGGGGAGTTCAGAGTTAAAGTGAACCAAGATTATGTGTTTTCCCGATTTTCCGCCTGTTCTTATGGTGCGTTTAGAAAGTTAAACTTAAAGGTTGTAACCGTAACCTTAGCAGTAGCTGTAGTATTTAAAAAAAGTTCAACTATTTTATTAACTATTTTATTGCAGTTATTACAGCTAAAGTTACGGTAAAGTTTGACATTCTAAACCCACCATTACACTAGAGCAATGTTTACAGCTACAGCCACTAAACGATAGCACAATCATTTGTAGCCTTAAGTCCGAACCCTTCAGTTCTAAGTATCTAGAACAATGCTTACATCTACAGCCACTAAAAGACAGTACAAGCACTTGTAGCTTTAAACTCTTCAGTTCTAAATGATCAGCTTATTGCAGAAAAGCTATAAGACCAATTTTTAATTTTTTTCATTACTATTCTTAAAGTTTTAAGTGAGTAATCGATTAATTTTTCATTTTCTCATAAAATGAAAAATTATGAATAAGCAACTTTGTAGTTGACACTTTACATAGTTTTAAATCAATTAACATTGGTTATGAAAGTCTTTGTAGTTGTATGATTCATAACTGTTAATAAAATAAAAAGAAATTTGAACTTTTGATAAATATCTCAATTCTTAAAAATATTTTTTTTATCTCGATGGTTATACTATTACAACTAACTTTACAGGCGAATAATCTGAAGACGGTCTATTACCCGATACTTAGTAGTTGAGATGAAAAAATGAAATTTTTACTTAATTTCTTATAATTTTTTGGTTTTTAAAACGAGATATGTTTTGTTTGGTAGAAATTCTTAAGAGATGATGTTTCCTTTAAAACATATAGTAGTTATAATTGAAGATGTAGGATCGGTGAATCACCGGTCGGTAGGCCATCGGAAGGAGAAGAAGCAATCCGGGATCCGTGGCGGGTTGGGGCCGGGGTCAGCCAGTGGCGGCGGCCCAGACACCGGGTCTGACGGGCCGCATTCCAGCCGAATCATATTTAAATCGCGGCGTTTTATTTGGACGCGTCGGGGGGCGTCCGGGGGGCGTCGGAGGGCGAGCCACCCAGGTGTACCATGACTGAGTTTGTTTTTCCTCTGTTTGTTAATGACGGCGTGATGAGTGTGTTGGCCGGGCCCTTTGTTCCGAGATGATAAGTGAGGGGGGCGCGCATTCCTAGCTGGTTATCGGGCTTCAGGGTGGCCGCTCTCTCCGCCTCGCTCCCGACCGCGGCCCCCGCGCCCCCCGAGCCCCCCTCGCACCGTGGGCGGCCCGCTCTAATGGGCCAGCTACAAATCAATCAGGGACCCGCTTAGACAATGACCGGTCCCCTTTAGCCGAAAGCCCCTTTTCCGTCCCGTACGAACCGCGCGCCCGCTTCGTACTTTTGGCAGAAACTGCGCCCGCGGTAACGCTTCGAGTGAGAAAGCTCGTCGTGGATGTTTCTTCTCGGAGGAAGGAACGAGGGGTCGCGGCTATCTTTATTGTGTATTTTATGAAGTGACTCTCCAAAACACAGAGGAATTGCCGTGGGAAAATCCTCCGCAGCCGCGCGGCCCGTGGGCAGTGTGGGGATGGCGTGGGAGCGGTAAGGGGGAAGTCTTTGGGAACTCCTGCAGCGGACAAGGACGAGACGATCGGGGGATACCGTCGAGAGGCGAAATCTTTATCCTATTTATATTCACCGAGTGACGATATACCTATCCGGTAGCAATCAAAATATTTTCATTTCGTTCTCGTATAAACTTGAATCTGTGTTGATATTATTCGGAAGCGTCAACAGTTTGGCACTGGAGGATCGAGTCATCGTCGGTGTTGACGTCCCGTCAATTGAGTCCTTAGTGCGCCCCCTCCGCCTGCCACCGTTTTTTGTGCCGGTGAATGGCGGTGGTGAGTGGGAATCGACCACAAAAGCCCAACGAGCGGCCAATAAAAAAGCGAACTGAAAATAACCACCCAGGAGAGAATGGCCCATTATTACTTAGGACTTTTAATATCACTCGGTTTCGAGTGGCCGCCGAGCCTCGAGAGGGTCCGCCGGACGGAAAAAAGAAAACGCGCGGTCGGGGCAAAAATCCGGCTCTGAAATTACATATTGCCGCGAGCCGGACCCGTAAAGAGGATGAATTATATTTTATATACCTGAAAAAAACGCGCGTCCGACCGCGAAGAGCATCAATCATTATTATACCCCTCCGGGAGTGAGATGTCACCGGACGGACCCCTTTGAGAAAAACGACACGCCGCTTTAACCAATAAAAGTCACATCCATTCGGGCCCAAGGAGGTGTGAAATCCCGATGTTATGCTTGTCGACGCTCTTAAATGTATATCACCAAATCTACCCAACTGTGAACTCACTATAAAAAAACTTAATCTAACTATACAACATCCATTTCAATCAATCAAACCATTTTAACCCATTAACTGCCGATGAAAATTTTTTTTATTAGAAGGCAGCTTATTTTGTTTTGTTAAAATTTTTTCTCATTTTTGATTTTTATAAATAAAGTCATAGTAATTTTTTAAAATTGCATTTTTTTTAAATTATACTCAATTTTTGTACGTTCCATCAAAAAATTTTCTTTCAATTTAAAATACTTTAAAGTATACGCATCTTTTAACCTTATACATTTTTAACTTTCTATCCTTTCAGAATACAAATGTATCTGCCATAAAATTCTGGTTCGTCAACCACATAAAAATAAATTTAAAACAACATCAAGTTCGTCTCGTTATAATACCATTTGCGAACCGCCCCCGCCCAAGAACGAACGTGTAGGTGGGTGGCATCGGGCGGCTGTGTTATCTCCCGCCGATGGTCGGAATATCTATTAGTTTTTGGCGGAACCGTGTGATTATAGACGTCGATTTCGGCGATCTGCGGGTGGCGAAACGGCCCTGCCATCACGGAGGCCGAGCGAGCATCCGGTGGGGCCTGTCCTGTATGATTAGCTGAGTTCCAAAATTACAGAACCGTACTTAAAAAAATCATAAAACTTTTAACACAAATAAAATTTATCTAGAACTAAACCAGTAAGAAACTTTTAAGATACATTTTTAAAAATAAATTATAAGTAAAGATTACATTTTTTATTCTTTATAAGGAATTAATGTTGGATGAGAAAAGATTTTAAAGTCGGATCTGTCGTGAAAGTAACGCCCATGATTCTCTCTACCTTCCAATACAAGCTGGAGGGTTAATTGGTCCTGGGCGTTTGTTTTAAGCCGAAAAGTGATGAGGCCGAAAGCTTATACTCAACGCCGACACAGGTCTAGGCAGCGAAAGACTTTAAATAAATCACGTTTAGATCATCGGCCGTTCTCTTACAAATTATTTATGATCTCGTCTAATTAAGGGCAAGTTAGGGGAAGAATTTAGCACTTTGTAACTTTTAAAACCGACCCACCGGTAATAACTTAATTCAAACTCCTTCTTTCAAAACTTTCCCTTAAAAAAAATCTTTTTTCTTTATTAAAAAAGAATCATAAAAAAAAGAATTATTAAAAAAAAGTCATCAACAAAAATCAAATTTCTCATTTTCCATAACAAAATTAGATGATTTAAACCAACCCATAAATAATAACTTAATCTAAATCTCTTTGAGAAGTTCCACTTTAAAAAATTTTCCAATTAAAATCGTAACAACTGTACTCAATCGAAAAACGATTTCAAAACATTTAAACTCGATTAAATCTCAAATAACGTACAAGGCTTCGCGGTTCGCGGATTATATTCTATAATTAGGCGTCCTTGGATCACTGCTCGTAAAACCGACCGCCGCCGCTGGAAATCTAATAACATTCCGTGAAAAATCAGTCACATACGACGACGACCGGCGGACCGAACCGTCAATTTCGAAGCCATTACAGGGGCGAAATTGATTGGTACGCTGTCCGGCGGAAATATCTATCATTTCGACCGGCAATAACAGTAATACCTCGTCGGAGCGCACTACCTTTCAAATCGAATCGCGCTTTTAATACCCACCAGGGAAATATAAACCTTTTCGATCGGATATTTTCGAAAATGTACTGTTATTATATCCTACTTTAAGAATGAGGGTCAGGTATTAGTTAGCTTTTTAGTACCTATAAATAAATAATTATAAAGAAAGGAATAAGACAAAAAAGATGTTTTTGGTTATATTTTAAAAAACTTTAGAAAACCTGAAGTAAACTCGCTTAAATATTCAATGAAAACTTTATTACTATGAATTAGTCTTAAAAATTTGCTCTAAGTGGACGCTCAGCTTTAAGCTAAATGATTGCTTTCTCAAATCATATAGCGAGTGCTATTTTTATAATATTACAGTTGCATTAGAAAATAGTTCCGGACAAATTTTCATACCATTTTGTTTTACATAATGATCTTGTTACAGAATCACATCTACAAATACAGAAAATTAATTTTTGAAGATTCTCTGTAATAAAACCGTTATCCAATTCATTCAGTTTTCAATCTTGTTAAATCTGCTTCGAGAGTAATGAAATCGGTGCTGACGAACAAATACTAATTGACTAATTGTAAGTCTTTGGAAAAGGAGTTTTCTGGGAAGTTTTTAGGATATTTTGATCCTGAGAATCTCTCACTGAATCATAAGTTCTTTTATGAATATTGAGACAACAAAAATTCAGATTTACGGAAAATTAGTTGAACTTTGAAAAAAATTCAACTTTGAAATCCAGCTTTCAGACATTTTAAGAGAATTTGGACTTCAAAGTATGTAATATCAATCGTTTATATTCAGGATATTTAACTTTTTTTCTTAAAAATATTTGTCTTTTTTTTCTTCCTTTCCTGTAACTGTTGAATCAGCTATTTAATCATCTTTTACAGGTGTTCCAAATACTAACAATGCATTCTAGAGCTGATTTCATGTCGATTCAATGAAACTTCCTTTGAATACTGTCTTTATCCAAAATTGCTTCCTAAGAGAACTAGAGATCTATTACAATGATATTTGAGGAGTTTGTAAACTTGGAAATGTTTCATCGTTTGCTGCCAAACCATTTTTTTTTATTGCCATCGTAAAGGGGTTAAGTGCCACCTCATACGCGCTTGGTAACATATTGTGAGTTCTGGGATAGTTGTGTAATACACTTGTAAAGTTTACAGTACAGCAATCCAATCTTTTTAAGCCTGCATAAGAACTGTGATGTTTCCTTTAAAATTTTTCAGGATTTTTTCACTTAATAGAGCGTTACGTGAACGTAAGATATTTTCATCCTGAGAATTTCTCACTGAATCATGAGTTCTTTTATAAATATTGAGACAAAAAAATCAGATTTATAGGTAATTATTTGAACTTTGAAAAAATTTCAATTTTGAAATCCAGCTTTCAGGAATTTTCTGGATACTGGACTTTTTTCTTAAAAAACTTTAATTAGCTTTTCTTTCTTATTTTCCTGTAACTGTTTTTTAGTTACAGCACTGGCTTTTTAGTTATCATCAACAGGTGTCCCAGAACTCAGCTACCAAACACTAACCTCGCATTCTAGAGCTGATTTCTTGCCGATTCAACGAATTCAAGAGAATTCGAAATTACTTCCTAAGAGAATGAATGCCTTTTGAAGATGAAGTATCTGAACAAGTCTTTCTTGAAATATCTTAATAACGCCTTGAACTATCATCATTAAACTTGGGGTGTTTATAAACTTGGAAATGTTTAATCGTTTGTTGGCAAAACAATTTTTTATTGCCATCGTAAAGGTGTTAAGTGCCACCTCGTTTGCGTTTGATAACTGAATTCTACGACAGACCTTATTAAATCTGCATAAGAACTGTAAAGTCCTTTTCAAGACACTTCAGGATTTTTATGAACATTTTTTTGTAAATTACTGAAAATCCTTCAATTGATTTTCAATTCAATTCAATAAAGTTTTCAATTCAGTCACTTTTCAACCTTGTTAAATCTGCATAAGAACTGTAAAGTCCTTTTCAAGGCACTTCAGGATTTTTATGAGCATCTTTTTTGTAAATTGCTGAAAATCCTTCAATTGATTTTCAATTCAATTCAATGAAGATTCAATGAAGTTGTCAACTCAGCCACTTTTCAACCTTGTTAAATCTGCATAAGAACTGTAAAGTCCTTTCAGGATTTTTATGCGTATTTTTTGTAAATTGCTGAAAATCCTTCACTTGATTATAAACCCTTTCATGAATATGTGGACAGAACAAGTTCATGTTTAGGAATGATTAGTCGAACTTTAATAAAATTTTAATTCCAACATTCAGACTGTTTCAGAGAATTCGTTTCAGAGAACTTTCAAAAACTTTGAAATCTAGTTTTCAGGCAGTTTCAGAGAAATTTGGCTTCAAAGTAATAATCAGTCATTTTTATTCGTGACTTTGCGCTTTTCTCTTCTGTTCTGAAGCTAACAGTTCAGTTCCTTTTCAGTATTTTTAAATCTTAATGAAAACTGTGAAATTATCTTTAAGCTTCTTCTGGCTTTTTGAGGATTTTTGGAAATTGCTTAAAATCCTTCAATTGATTATAAACCCTTTCATGAATATGTGGACAAAACAATTCAGGTTTAGGAATGATTAGTCGAACTTTAAAAAACTTTTAACTCCAACATTCAGACTGTTTCAGAGAATTTTAACTTCAAAGTAACATCACTCGTTTTTATCCAGGACTTTGGACTTTTTTCTTCTGTCCTGAAGGTTACAGTTTGGCAACTTTAAAATATTTTTAAATCCAAATGAAAACTCTGAAATGATCTTCAAGCTTCTTCTAGTTTTTTGGGAATATTTTTGAAATTTCTGAAAATTTTTCAGCTGATTACAAACCCTTTAATGAATATTGAGACAGAACAAATGTAAGTTTAGATCAGTCGAACTTTCAAAAACTTTGAAATCCAGGTTTCAGGCAGTTTCAGAGAATTTTGACTTTAAAGTAATGTTAGTCGTTTTTATCCGTAACTTGGGACTTTTCTCTTCCGTTCTGAAGCTAGCAGTTCAGTGTCTTTTCAATATTGTTAAATCAAATGAAAACTGTGAAATTATATTCAAGCTTCTTCTGGCTTTTTAAGGATTTTTGGAAATTGCTTAAAATTCTTCAATTGATTGATAAATCCTTCAATGAATATTGAGACAGAACAAGTTCAGGTTTAGGAATGATCACAGTCGAACTTTCAAAAACCTTGAAATTTAGTTTTCAGGCAGTTTCAGAGAATTTTAACTTCAAAATAGCATCAGTCGTATTTATCCAGAACTTTGAGCTTCTCTCTTCTGTTCTGAAGTTAACAGTTTAGCCGCTTTTCATTATTTTTAAATCTAAATAAAAGCCGTGAAATCATCTTCAAGTTTTTTTTGGATTTTTAAGGATATTTTGCAAATTTCTGAAAGTCCTTCAACTGATTAAGAAATCCTTTAATGAATATTGATACTGAACAAGTTCACGTTTAGGAGTGTTTAGTCGAGATTTCAAAGACTTTAAAAGCCAGCTTTCAGAGTGTTTCGAAGAATGCTGACCTCGAAGTAACATCAGTCGTTTTTATCTATTTTAGACTTTTCTCTATTGTTCTGAAGTTAATAGTTCGGCCGCTTTTTACTATTTTTTAATCTAAATAAAAACTGTAAAATCATTTTCAAGCTTTTTCTTTTTGAAATTTTGTCGGAAATTGCTGAAAATCAGATCAGTCGAACATTCAAAAACTTTGACATCCAGCTTTCAGACTGTTTCAGAGAATTGTGACTTCACAACAACATCAGTCATTTTTATCCAAGACTTTGAACTTTTCTCTTTCGTTATGAAGTTAACAGTTGATCCGCTTTTCAATATTTTTAAATCTAAATAAAACTGTGAAATGATCTTCAAGCTTCTTCTGATTTTTTGTGAATATTTTGGAAATCTCTGAAAATTCTTCAACTGATTACAAAACCCTTTAAGGAATATTGAGACAGAACAAGTTCAGGTTTACGACTGTTTAGTCGAACTTTCAAAAACTTTGAAATCGAGCTTTGAGACTGTTTCAGAGAATTTTGACTTCAAAGTAACATCAATCGTTGTTATTCATGACTTTGGACTTTTTTCTCCCATTCTGAAGTTAACAATTCAGCCCCTTTTCAATATTTTTAAATTTAAATAAAACTGTGAAATCATCAGTAAATCATCAAAATCAATATTTTGGAAATTTGAAAATCCTTCAACAGATCATAAACCTTGTCATAAATCTAGAGATTGAAAAAATAAAGGTCTAGGAAGGATTCATGCAATTTTCAAAAACTGTGAAGTTCAATGAAAATTTTGACTTCAAGGTAACATTACAAGCTTTTAGCCAAAATTGTGGACTATCATCAAAAATTTTTCAATTATCTTTCATTCCTCAAACCTTGCTAAACAAGAATTCAGTCTTTTGCTTCATGTAATTACAAGAAAAAGAAAAGTTGATTGCAAATCGCAGAAAATAAAACACTACATTAATACTTTTAAAAGTGTGTAATCAAACTTTCTAAAACTGGCTCTTGACCATCAAGATTTGGAAAATTAATGATCTCAATAAAATATTCAATGAAAATTTGTCTAGGAATCCACTTAACTGATTCCTTCCTCCTTTATTTTATTTTTTTGGATCGTAACAATTGGGAGTCTGAGAGAATGAAATAAATTCATTGACACGATAGTGGTTCTGGTATAAAACCGCCGGAACAAAGGGGTAGGTAGCGATAGTCATCGGAGATAACGCGCTCGATCCCCCCCGTGTGGTTTTTACAACTCGTTGGAATGGTGAAAACAATTTATTAGCATCGAGATAGCGCGCAGCTTCGAGCATTTTCGAGATTACGTGATCGATAAAAATATAGAGGCCGCGCGCACACGGCTCCCACTCGAAGAAGAAGGTGCAGGTGTAAAGGGTTAAGCGTCTTCGGTTCCTCATCTCGGAGTCGATCTCTCGCACCTGTCTCGAAGGCTCGTCGTCGTCGTCTCACCCAGACAAGCAGACGCTCGTCTTGCGAGACGACTTGTCTATGGAGGCAGCAGCGCACAAAGGTCATCGGCGAAAATAACATGTATGTTCTCCTCATTTTTTTTCTTCTTCTCTCATTTTTCATCATCTTCTTTGTCCACGCTTAATTTGCCAGCTGTGTGTACAATTCGCGTAATTAATCGACGACGACTTAACTCTGCTACGTGGAATTAGTTGGATTAGCATACGAAATGACGACTTACGTAATTATATTTCTTAAAATTGTTTGTATTTTTTGTTTATGTTATGAACTTTGGTCGTAAATTGGTATTATCATACTTTTTGTGATGAAGGTCTTCATGCTAATGATGGGTAATTGGTCTTAACATCTTGTGATCGTGGATAACAACTTAATTGATTAGGAAATTAAAAAAAAGTGTTACCAGGAAATTTGGATGCTGTCATAATTGATGTAAAGGAATATGCAATATGTAAAGAAGTTTGTGAGATGAGTTACAATGAATTGGGTTGAATTGAATTGAGGTCTTATTGCTTTTGATTCAAATTCAAAAATATCAAATCTTCTAAAAATTTATTTAAAGTTATTTGGCATGTAGAAGTATTCCAGGTGCATAACCATAACCTAAACAGAACTTTCGTCGTGAGAGCTGCAAATTCTCAAACGGGGAGCGAATTTATCGTCGGTTTTAACCCACGCTCGGAATTCCATTAAGATGGTTTCATCGTGATGGTGAATTTCAGCACCATTTCTGAACGATAAAATAAAATTACGTTATGGAAAAAAATGTATTTGTAATGGAAATATACTGTTCTCCTTTTTGAGATGAGAATGATTTTTTTTTCTACGACGATGTTTTATTTATGAACTGCGGTCGTTAATAAAGTTGTTGTCTACGGTAACACTTTAAAGCGACTCTAATTAAAGCGAGATGCAAATGGCGATCTATTTTTTCCGTTCGCGAGGTGTGTGTTTTTTTCAAACGCTTTTACGCAACTCGGCAGTGTTACAAAATACGCGTCGACTGTGTTCTTCCATTTTCGAAAGCAGCCATTCATCCATCTGCCGACACGTGCTCGCGTCAGTTTAGAATAAATCGGCCGTCCCTGAATACACAATCAGTCACACTTCGCGTTCCCGTCAGATCGCTTTTGACCTTATTCAATTTATATACACACACACCGGCAAAGGAGACATAAATATTTTTTTGCCGGCATCAGGTGTTTAAAGATTCGATCCCCGGCTAGTTGTTTATGATTTACGGCGACCGCTTCGGCCGTCTCTCGGCGATGAGCTCATATCATCTTCATATTTATGAAGCGGCGATCGCTTTTTCGCCAAATTAGCCATTCCTTTGCGATTAGAAAATCGTAAAGTTAATTAGGAAGAAAAAACCTAAACGAGTTGGTGATAAATCACCTTTGACGGATTGTGTGTTTGGCAATGCCTAACTAGCAAGGATATGCACTTAAGAAGTTTCTTTGGAAATCTATCAGGGTTGGTAGAAATTTCTTTTCTGAGTCATCTATTTACCTGGAATTATGAATAAGACTTTGTAAGAGCTCCCTTTTGCGATATTTTTAATATTAGTCATTCTACAAATAAAAGGATTTAAATTTTTTTATGAACTACTTTTAAGTAAAGATCCTTCTTAAATCTGGGCGATTTTCTTAAGTGACATTAAAATTTTAGAAGATTAGATACAGTTATAAAAATTGTTATTACTTTACGATCTTTTTTTTTGTAATTTTTTGGTAACAAGTAGAATAAATGTAATATCTTCCATGTAAAATAGACACTTTGATTTATATTTAAGTAAATAATCTTCTTATAATTTTACCAAATAAAGTGCTGGTGATTTTTTGAAATGAACCAAAATTTTTCTTTCAGTGGAAAAAACGTTGATGACTTCAAGAATTTTTATTTATTTACTTTTTTTTTTGTAATACTGAATAGAATAAATATGACTTTTTTAAAGTAAAATATACCCTTTTGTGTATCTTTAGTTAAACGATTTTCTTATAAGGGAGGGTGAGGCATGACGGGAAGTTGGGATGAGATGGGTACCCGGTTTATACTTACAACAAAGCTCTTTTATCCAACGGTAGAAATAATAAGAGCTTTTATTAACTCCTCTTCATCATGTCACTTGATAACCAGTGGTGGAGGAAGTCGTATTGCCATGGAATCGAGCAAAAACCCATCATATCGGGTTCTCTTATAATTTATGAATAATTTCATAACGTGATAGTTATCAAACGATGAGGTGACTTCATAAAAGTGACTTCATGAAATTAGTAAGAAATGAGTATTAAAGATAAGTATTGTTTTAAGTCCATTTTAAGTGCGCAATTGTATTATTTGTTTTTTTTTTTGTAAAAGCGCTCCATTGGATGGGTATTCCATCTTAACTTCTTCATTTAATAGAGGATGAGGTAAGACGAGGAAGTGAGGTAAAATAGGGAACCTCGCCTTAGGAAGGAAGATGAAAGACTCGCAAAGGAAGAGAAAAAGCTGGGTAAAAGATTAGAAATTTTATGTTAAAACCTAAAAAACAAGAAAATATAGATAATTAATGTGCTTGTGTAAATGATGATGATGATGAGGACTCTATATTTGCGTATTATGTGAATCTTGTCTTATTCCACGTATATTATATCTTGTTCCCCATCTTGCCTCACACGTGGTGCAAAATGAGTTAAAATGATCTGTACATTAAGGAGGTAGAAAAGATTTTCTAGTTTTTCTATAAGGTGCTTTTGGGGACAGTAAAATCTCGCGCTAAATCGTTACCTACATCAAACCGTCAACTAGTATTAGTAGACTTGGAATTTTTATTTTATTCCTATTATTTATTCGATAAATGGAAGAACACTTTATTTTAAGTCTTCTGAAAAATTGATTTATTTAAATTTTAAGAGAAAAGATATCCATAACGAATGAAATACCCAAATTGTTTTCTGTTGATTATTATATATTAGAACATTGACAATGTTCTAATCTAAATATAAATCATTTTCCACTCTATTGATTGTGCTTATCTCAATTCTTCTTATCACTAGTCGAATCTTCTTCAAATCGTCGACATCCTCGGGTTTTATTAACATATTGTCCTAGCTCTTTAAATGATTCCATAAAAAAAATCAAGGATTAGGTCTGGAAAAAGGTGTAACAAGACGATGCATCGATTCCTTATGCCCTTTTTGTCCGAAACTCTTTGAATAATTTCTTTTTCTATCCACAAAAGTGGATATACCGAAGTAAATTTTTGGAGTGATTATGTGTTCTCCAGACCTATTGACTCTTGCTTTGAGAATTACAAAATTGCCAACAGACAACAGTTTAAACGTCTTATTCGTTGTTGGTTATTTTTTGTCTTTGAACAAATTAATTTTTCGCCGGTAATTTATTTATTCATCTATTTATTTTTTAATAAATTACTCAATACAAAATTCATTCTTAAAAACTTAAAAAATAATTAAACATTTTAATCGTTGATTATGTTAAAATTAGTGAATTAGTATTCCATTTTTGCACAAAAATCTTTACGTTTATTTATCGAAGGTTATAAAAATTAAAAGCATATTTTTCTATGAACAAAATTCTAGATATTATTTGCTTTCAACCCTCAAGTACCCCGTTTTGCCTCACCCTCCCTTAATACTAGAAAATAAAATTTGTGGAATGTTTTAAATTGAGGTAAAATTTTCAGTGGTTATAAAAATCATTGAAGTCTTCAAGAATTTTTTTAATTTGTTTGATAACAGCTAGAAAGAATTTGATTTCTTTATTGTAAAACAAACACTATCGTTTTCCCTTATGTGAACAATCTTCTCAAGATTTTAGTAAATAAAATCTGGGAGATTTTTTGAAAGGAGTCCAAATTTTTGGAAGTTAGATTCGATCGAAGAAAATATTGATGCGTTCAAGAATTTTTATCATTTTTTTGGTAACACCTAAAACAAATGTTACTTCTTTATTGTAAAGTAAATACTTTCTTTTATCTTTAGGTAAGAGATTTTCTTATAATATTAGAAAATAAAATTTGTAGAATGTTTTAAATTGAGGTAAAATTTTCAGTGGTTATAAAAATCGTTGAAGTCTTCAAATTTTTTAAAAATTTTTTTGATAACAGCTAGAAAAAGTTCGTCTTGTTTAATGTAAAATAAACACTTTGGGCTTTCTCTGTATCAACAATCTTCTTATAATTTTGGCAAATAAAATCTGGACGATTTTTTGAAATAAGCCATTTTTTTTAGATTTGGTTCGTTCGAAAAAATTGTTGATGTTTTCAAGAATCAAGAATCAAATATTTTTCAAATGGGATTAAATTTTGAATAGTAATGGTAATAAAATAAACAGTTTGATTTTCTTTTTGTGAACGATTTTCTTATAATTCCTGCAAAATAAAATCTTTGCGTTTTTTTTAATAAACAAAAATATTAAGCTGTGTATACATATGCGAGCCGAACCGTTCGCGAATCGCCCTTAAATCGTTCGTTGAAATTATTTTTACAACGAACATCTTTCGAGCCATCTGAAACGGGACGAACCGCGAACCATTACAGTAATTAGAATTACCAAGCAGTCTATTCGGCGCATAATACCAGAGGTTTACCTGTCAAGGAATTACAAGGATATATCAAGGTAATAAATTTAATAAAATAACATTTTTAATTTAATTCACAATACATACTTAATTTACATGTTAATCTTGATAATATATAAAAGCGATACATTACAATAAAAAAATAGGAATAAAAATAACGTAAAAATATGATTTCAGCTACCTTCGACACCTTCAGCTTTGAAAGAAATTAGGAACTTGTATGAAACACATTGAAACTTGCCTCACTGTGTTGGTGCCTTTGATGGGAAACATATTATTTTACAAGAACCAGTGAATTCGAGAACTGAGTTTTTCAATTACAAATCTGACATTAGTATTGTGCTTTCTGTACTAATAGATGGAAATTATAACTATTTGTTTGCTGATGTAGGATGCCAAGGAAGAATTTTACACGTGGGCGTTTTTCGAGCGAGTTACATAGCAAGCTTACTGATAACACAATGGGATTGCCAATACCAGACAAACTACCGGGGCGTTGTATGAAAGTACCTTATTTTATTGCAAGCGATAATGCCTTTGCTCTGATTGTGAGTGAAAACCTCATAAAGCCATACAGTGGAGACTTTGCCAAAACAACGTTTCAGAGAATTTTTAATTATCTTTAAGTAGAGGCCGTCGGATAATCGAAAACGCGTTTGGTATATCCTCTTCAGTATTTCTGGCTTTCAGAAACCCAATGCCCTTGAAGTCTGAAACGGCTGAATTGGTAGTGACGACCATCACTTTGTTACATAATTATCTAAGGACCCATTTACCAAATTTGTATACACCTGCTGGCACATTGGACCAGGAGTCAATGGTGTATTAGTTAAAGGTTCGTGAAGAAATGAGGAAAACATGGCGTCTATGTTATCACTATGTTATAGATTTAGTCGAAAAAATCATTCACGTCTTCAAGAATTTTTATGTACTTTTTGGTTATAACTAGAACAAATTTTACAGTCTCATTATGAGATAAACAAATCGATTTATTGAGAAATGAAAACTTAATGAATTTACTGAAGATAATATCTTGAGTACCCGGGTTTTGATCCTTTAGGTTCCTTACGGTTTATTATCTGCTGTTGTCGAGTATAGTTTGGGTGAAGGAAATCGGAGTGCAGTTTAAATAAGGGTGGGGTTTAAGTTTTTCAATTCTATCAATTTTTTAACTTCCTATTTCACTTTGAATTTTCGGAAAAACTTGGTTGATGACTTTGATGAAAAAAGTTTTTATTTTTCAACTCTCACCAACTGAAGAATGGAGTTATTCATTTTAACTACGGTTTATATTTAAGCATAAAAACTTTTCTTAATTTTCTTAAATAAAGTTTGTGGTATTTTTTAAAAACAAATCAAAACTTAAATCTCTTAAAAAAATTAATAATAACCCAAAGAACTTTTTGTACCAAAAGCTTCTTTAAAGTCTTAAGCTTTTTTATCAAAAGGAATTAATTACCATATTTTTAACATGACTTTATTTAAATTTTACTATTTTTTTTTAAATTTTCTGTTATCCAAAATCGAAATTGTTTGAAAGACAAAAGTAAAACATTGATTTGTTTTGGTAAAAACTAAAGACGCCGTTGATTGCCGATCTCTTGGAAGAGACAGAAAGACGTCTTTAAAGAGAAGAAGGAGGAGGCCTCCGCGGTGCAGCATAGTGGCGTGGAGCGAAGGGGGGAGTTGTTGCCCAGGTGCACGGCTCGGGGGCATGCATTCCGGACAAAACACGCGCTGTTTGCTCATCCTCGCGACTTCGCGCGGCCCCCCGGGGCCCGCTCGGCCCCCCGATGGCCCCCAGGCCGGACCAAACGCCCGGCCGGGAATCAATTACACCGCCGATTGTGTCTCTCGGTACTATTGCCATTTAAATTGACCCGTCCCGTGGCTGCCGATCAATCAATTACACACACACTCGGTCAATCAGCGAGAAAGAAGTCGTTTCTTCTTCATCTTAACTAACCAACTTGTATTTGATTCTTATTATATCAACTTGTATTTAAATCTCATCCATATGGATTTGAATTTTAAAATAAATTATTTCATGGAAGTCTGGAAGTCTTGTTAAGAAAGAAAGAAGATTTGATACCGTGGGACAGACGTTCTTGGAGTAGAGCGGCCCGGACCAAGAAGAAGCAAGAAGCAAGAACCGAAGAACCGTCCGTTGGAGAGCGACCGGCCAGCCGTAATTAACATTCCTCAACAGTTGCCATCAGCCGCGTCTTAGAACAAAGATATCCGCGTGGATATTGTGTTCCTCTGCTCCTATCGGCAGTTTCACAGCCCTCGAGATAGGACCACTCTCCACCGTCGATTCATAACAATGCCATCACGTTCTTGCTTCTCGGTATTGATAGGAAAAAGGATCGAGAAGACGATTTTTAGTCCTTTAAAACGATCTCCGATAAAGAAATGTAAATGGAATTGCTATAACTATAACTTTTTCAGTTGTAGGATGACTAACTAAAGGTAAAGTGACTAATAATAATAAAGGGAGCTTTACAAAATTTTGTCTCAATTAAAAAAATCCCACAGATTTTATTTACTAGAATTAAAAAGATATTATTTATGTAAGGATGTATCAAACTGTCTATTTTATATTAAGGAGGTCAATTTTGTTAGAGTTATTAACAAAAAATATATAAAATTTTTTGAAGACACAGACAATTTTTTTCGATTAACTCAAATACTTTCGCTCGTTTTAAAAAAATTGCAGGGATTTTATTTCCTGGAATTACAAAAAGATTATTTATCGACAGAAAACCCAAAGTGTGTGTTACAAATTAAAGAAATCTATTTTTATATAAGTGTTGTAAAAAAAAATAAAAAAATTCTTGAAGACTTCAACAATTTTTTAGATCGAAAGAAAAATTTTAACTCACTGGGCTCATTTCAAAAAATCTCCTAGATTTTATTTACTAAAATTATGAGAAGATTGTTCACATAAGGAAAAACCAAAGTGTTTATTTTACATTAAACAAGTCGAATTTTTTCCAGCTGTTATTAAAAAAATTATAAAAATTCTTGAACGCATCAATAATTTTTTCGATCGAACCTAATATCCACAAATTTGAGCTTGTTTCAAAAAATCGCCCAGATTTTATTTGCTAAAATTATGAGAAGATTGTTCACATAAAGAAAAACTAAAGTGTTTATATTACATCAAAGAAGTCGAAACTTTTCTAGCTATCATCAAAAAAATTAAAGAAATTCTTGAAGACTTCAACGATTTTTTCGACCGAAAAAAAAATTTTGCCTCATTTAAAAAAACCACCCAGATTTTATTTGTAAGAACTATAAGAAGATTGTTTACTTAAAGATAAACCAAAGAGTCTATTTTACGTTGTATGTGTTAAATTTATTCTACTTATTACCAAAAAAATTAAAAAAAACCTTTTTAGACGTTAACCATTTTTATGATCGTATCACACCTTCAAAAATCGGCTAGATTTAAAAGATTTGTTTACTTAAACAATTAAAATTGTTCATATTAGGTAAAGAATAATTAAATTTGTGCAAATTCAAAAAGATTTTAAAAATTCTTGGACGATTTTTTTAACGAACCTAATCTTAAAAATATGGATTGAGTTCAAAAAATCATACAAACTTTATTTATCGATATAAATATATGGTCTTTTACCTAAAGATAAACCAAAATATATATTTTACGTCAAAGAAAACAAATTTCTTTTAATTATTACCATTAAAATTAAAAAAAAATCTTTAATGAAACCTGTATTTTTCAAGCCAGAGTCATTCATGGTTGATAAGAGCTTAAAGCTTAAAACAATACACTTTTTATAGAGATAAATACCCTTTTTTTACTATAATTTAAAAAGAAAATCCAAAATATTTCTACAAAAATAAATTTTTCTACAACTTAAGAAAATTACCATTCCTAACTTTAAAAATGAAACAATAAAATTTAAAAAAAACCTATATTTTTTTCGAAATGTAAGCTATAATTCAAAATAAAACCAAAACACTTCATTAAAAAATCAATAAATTTTTCTTCAACGTCATAAATAAATTAATCAACGTACTCCTCCCTAATATAAACCTTCCTTATGAAAGCTCTCTCCTGCTACTCTCTTAATACTCTCTCAAACTACTAGCGCCGTCTAACGACTATTAGCTAAACTAAAAAAGCTCCAGCAGGACGATACACAAGTTTTCTTTTACATTATTGGTTCGAAAGATCAATAAAAACGCAGCAGGAACCAATGATATTTCCATTTGTCGTGACATATCCAGATGACAAAGTCAGTTAAGCCGCGACAGGCGCAAACCGAATAAACGATCGCAGGCCGAAATTAAACGTGAATGACAACTTGGGTAATTCGAATCGACGATGTTCCAAAATAAATATTAGTGAACGGGCGAGTTCGAGCACGAGATGCGGATCGATTGCAGGATTGAACAGGACCGATAATAATGCGAATAAGCAAAACCGCGTTTTTAGCTTTGGTCTCGATGATCCTCTTTTCGGTCTTCGTCGCGAACGTAACGAATTTATTGAGTAACGATGTGATATACGTTAAGCAGGAGAGAATCGTCGATAAAGAAAAGTTTATTCCGATGACTGATACGGCTAGCAACATTATTTGGTTCTTGCAGGTATATTTTTAAAAGATTTTCTTTGTTCAGTTTGAAAATTTTCCTGCTGATTCATTTTATTTGCTACATTTTAGTCACTACATTGTATTTACTACATCTTATTTACTACATTTTATTGACTACATTTTATTTACTAAAGTATTTTTTTTTCTTTTTATAGATAACTGATATACACATAAGTGTATTTAGAGACCCATTTAGAATAACGGAATTAAAAGAATTCTGCGACCAAACAATAGATATAATAAAACCAGTCGTTGTATTGGCGTCTGGAGATTTAACGGACGCCAAAACTAAAGATAATATTGGATCGAAACAAATAAAGCAGGAATGGGAATACTATAGGAATGTACTAAGGGAGTGTAATATTGAACATAAGACTGTTTGGTTGGATATTCGTGGTAATCATGGTGAGTTTATTAAGTTTAATGGATGTTCACGTCGGAAGCGTGATAAGAATTCTTTTGAAACGTGTCAAGGACGTTTCAGAAGGATTATTTTCGTTTTGACATGTTATGAAATAAATTTTTGTTTGTGGATTATTTGTATTTATCTTTGGATTCCTGGTTTATTCTAAAAGATTAATTCACTTGTGGGGTTTTAATAAAAGGATTAGAATTTTTATTAAATTTAAATCGAAGATAAATTTTTTTTAAAAAGATATTTAAGATTTTTAAGAAAAAACTAGTAAATATTATGTATTAAAGATGGATTTTCGATTAGTTTTAGTTTTGATAGTTTATCTTGGATTCCTGATAAGAATTATTTTGAAACGTGTCTAGTAGACTATCAGAATTATTTTTAACCTGAAATATGAAATAAATTATTATTTATGATTTGTTTTTATTTGTCTTAAAAATTTTTAGTTATCTTTAAAAGATAAATTAAATTGTTTATGTAATGATTAGGTTCTTAATCAGATTTGAATAAAATAAAAATATTTTTTTTGTAAAGTATTGATTTTTGTGAAATTTAGAAAAGATTCTTTTCTAGAATTTCTTTTTAAGATTCTTCGACTTTTTTAAGATTTTGTCGACTGTTAGATGCAAAGTCATTGTTGTTAAGAATGTTTTTCTTTCTTTGAGTTTTTCCTATTCGTATCTTCTCTCTGACTAATTGTTGTTCTTTTTCTTTTCGCTTAGTTTGTGGTCTTCATTAAGTCGTCTTCTTTTATTTTTTCTGTTCTCCTTTTGTTTTCATCCGACCTCCTCTCTGCCTTCTTTCTGACTTGTTTCTCCTTTATTCATTCCATTTTTTCTTCTTCTTCCTTTCTTTCTTCTGTCTTCCTTCTGCTTTCTTTCGGTTTCCTCTCTGCCTTCTTTCTCTTTTATCTATTCCATTTTCTCTTCTTTTTCCTTTCTTTTTTCTGCTTTCCTGCTTTTTTCGACTTTTTTTCTTCCTTCATTTCCTTCCCATTTCTTCTTCTTGCCTAGTTTTGTCTTTATAAAATTTTCATCCTTTCTTTTTCTTGTCTTTTTTCTGCTTCCTTCCGACTTTCTTTCTGTTTTCTTTCTGACTTCTTTTTCTTTTATTCATTCCATTTGCTCTTCTTCTTCTTTTCTCCGTCTTCCTGCTTTCGTTCGGCTTTCTGTCTGTCTTCTTTTTGACTTCTTTCTCCTTTATTCACTCAATTTTCTCTTCTTCTTTACTTCTCTTTTCTGTCTTTCTGCTTTTTTTCTCGGCTTTCTTTCTTTCTTCCTTCTCTTTTATTCATTCCATCTTTTCTTTTTGCTCTTTCTTCTTTCTGTCTTGCTCCTGCTTTTTTCCGGCCATCTTTCTGTGTTCTTTCTGACTTCTTTCTTCTTTATTCCTTCTATTTTCTTCTCTTAATCCTTTCTTCTTCCTGTCCTCTTCCTATTTTCTTAATTTCTTCTTCCTGACTTCTTTCTCCCTTATTCCCTCCGTTTTATCTTTTTGTGTCATTCGTTTCTCTTTTATTCTTCCTTCATTTCTTCCCCATCTCTTCTTTTTGCCTTGCTTTTGTCTTTATAAAGTCTTCTTCCTTTCTTTTTCCTGTCTTTCTTCTGCTTTCTTCCAGCATTCTTTCTGTTTTCTTTCTCTTTTATTTTTTCTCTCAATTTTTTCTTCTTCTTCACTTCTCTTTTCTGTCTTCCTGCGTTTTTTTTCGGTTTTCTTTCTTTCTTTCTTTCTTCTCTTTTATTCATTCCATTTTTTCTTTTTGCTCTTTCTTCTTTTTGCCTTGTTCCTGATTTTTTCCGGTCATCTTTCTATGTTGTTTCTAACTTCTTTCTTCTTTATTCCTTTTATTTTCTTCTCTTAATGCTTTCTTCTTCCTGTGCTCTTCCTATTTTCTTAATTTCTTCTTCCTGACTTCTTTCTCCCTTATTCCTTCCGTTTTATCTTTTTGTGTCATTCGGTTCTCTTTTATTCTTCCTTCATTTCTTCCCCACTTCTTCTTTTTGCTTTGTTTTTGTCTTCATAAAGTGTTCTTCTTTTCTTTTTCCTGTCTTTCTTCTGCTTTCTTCCAGCTTTCTTTCTATTTTCTTTCTGACTTCTTTCTATTTTATTCATTCCATTTTCTATTCTTCATCCTTTCTTCTTTCGGTCTACTTCACTTTCTTTTCTTCTTCCTTTCCTTTCTCTGTGTTCCTGTTTTCTTTCGGCTTTCTTTCTGTCTTCTTTTTTGACTTGTTTCTTCTTTATTCACTCAATTTCCTTTTCTTCTTCACTTCTCTTTTCTGTTTTCCTGCTTTCTTTCGGCTTTCTTTCTCCTTTATTCATTCTCTCTTTTTGTTCCTTTCTTCTTTCTGTTTTTTTTTCCTGATCTCTTCCGATCTTCTTTATATCTTCTTCCCGATTTCTCTCTTCTTTATTTCTTCTATTTTCTTCTCTTAATCCTTTCTTCTCCCTGTCCTCTTCCTATTTTGTTCGTATCTTCTTCCTGACTTCTTTCTCCCTTATTACTTTCATTTTCTCATTTTGTGTCTTTCTTTTTCTTTTCTTGTTCTCATTTTTCCGCTTTCTTCCTTTCTTCTTTCGGTCTTCTCCAGTTTCTTTGTTTCTTTCTTCTTTCTATTCTTCTTCTATTTTCTTCCTTTTCCTGTCTTTTTTCTGTTATTCTGGTAAGCTCGGTACCACATACCTTTATGCCGATGATACAACGTTTGTCGTGCGGGATGTTGCGACGTAAGCTGTAAATTCAAGAAGTAAAGAAATCCTTGACGCAACGACCGACTGGAAGAGTGCAAATAAGCTGATATTAAACGACTGAGAAAAACTCAGTTGCTAGACTTTTTTATCTGGGGAGAAAAATCCTCCCTAGAATTGGTTGGCCTGCACCTGAACTCCGCCCTAAGCTGAAACCTCCACATTACTTTTCCTATTTCCACGCCATGCTGGTGTACAGGATTGTCATCTGGGGATTGACTCAAGGGATTAAGAAGGTCTTCCATCTACAGAAACACTGTATCCGCGTCCTAGATGATTTGAAAGCGGTGAGAGTTGTAGGTCATCTTTCAAAAAACTTAACATTCTCACCATACCTAGTGTCTACCTGCTGCCGTGTCTAAATTACGTGCACAATCACAAAAATGACTTCAAAACCTTCTCACAGACGGCTTCCTACCATATACGCAATAAACAACTTTTTGAATTGCCATCCCACAGGTTAAAACTGACGCAGCAAGGTGTGGATTTTCAAGGAGCCAAATTGTACAATCTCTTGCCGGAAAATTTTCAATTGCTAAATTTATCAATTTTTAGTGCTCGAATTAAGGAAATTATACTGTCAAATTGTTTTTATTCAATAGACGAATATATTTCTTTTGTAAGGTCCTCGGACCATTTGTGAAGTATTTTTAGAGTGCTTCTGATGTTAATTTTGTAGTATATTTTGTTGCTTTTTTTTCTGACGTTTGTGTGTGGTATTAATCGATAAATAAATGTTCATTTTATTTTATTTTTATTTTATAGTTTCTTTTTTCTTCCTTCTAAGCGCATAACTTTAACTTATTGTTAGTAAATCTTGATTGAATACAAAACTGTTCTTCATATTTCATTTATACTTCTTGTTTTAGTCTTTCTTACCTATTCCTATTTCCTGTTTCCCTTTTTTACTTAGCTTCATAGAAACACCTTATTTTTTATTTTTCAATTTTCAAATAACTCCAACTTACCAAATCTTGAATCAATACAAAAATATTCTTCAAATTTCATTATTTCTTCTTATTTTCTTCTTCATATATTCTTTCTGTTTTTTTTTTTTTTTTCATATTCCTATGTATGCTTCCACCTTCTTTCCCTAATTTTACCTTTCTTTCTAAAAATATTTTTTTTTTAATTTCCAGATAACTTCAACGTAGTAAATCTCGAATCGAAAGAAAACTTTTTTCCAAATTTCTCCATCCAAGGAAAAAAACATTCCAAATCATACATGTACCAAATAAAACGACACGATCAAATATATTCCTTCATAGGAATCGACGCATGTTTAGAACCAGGACCGAAACGACCATTTAATTTCGTGGGAATGTTAGAAGACGAAGAAGTGACTCTAATTCACCAATTAATCAAGCGAGTGAAAACGACCGGAAGTAATCACACCATCTGGTTCGGTCATTTCCCAACTTCGTGTATCGTAACGGATGGGGATAAAACCATACGGGAAATTATCGGGGAATTGGATCAATCTATAGTGTACGTTTGCGGTCATTTGCATACTTTAGGAGGTTTAGTACCGAATATGTATACTTTACAACGCGAAGGTTACTTAGAATTGGAATTGGGCGATTGGAAAGATAATCGTAGGTACGCTTGTTGAAAAAAGACTTCTTCTTTGTATTTAATCGAATACAACAGGTTCAGATTGATGGCCGTCGATCACGGTACGTTTTCTTTCGTGGACGTACAACACCGGGATTGGCCGATTATTTTGGTTACGAATCCGAAACACGAACAGTTTATGTTACCGGGAAGGGAGGAGACTGAGGTGATCATTAATTCTTCGCATATACGAATTCTTGTATTTTCATTGGGGCAGATTCAAACGGTTAAAGTTAGGATCGACTCGGAACATTGGAGGGAATGTCGTAATGTTGATCGGGGACCTTTGTATGTTAGTGAATGGAGTCCGGAAATGTATACTTATGGGATGCATAGTTTGGAAGTATGTGAGAAGTTTTAATTGTAATTTGAGTAATGGTAAAAGTGTGTTTTTGATTTTTGTGTTTAGGTTTTTGCTAAAGACGAAGATGGAAGGTATAAGTTAGAGAAAATTACCTTTTCTTTGGATGGAAAGAGGACTGCTTTTTCATTTTTTGCTAGGGTGGCTTTAATGACTGATGCTAGTACAGTTGTAAGTATTATAAATAAATTTGTTTTAACCCTATTTGTAAAATGGATTCTAAAAGCAGAGTTTTATTTAAGCTGTTACAAGTTTTAAAGTATTTTATTTTTTCAATATGTAAAATTCTTATTTGCAATTAGGACTATTATCAAGAGTTAAGACGAAAATCTATGATCAAAGTAATCGACTAAACTAATGTATACTTCGTCTATCATTTTCATAACCAGTTTCTTATGTACATCGTAGTTTCAAAGTTTTTTATAAATTGTATTAATCATTAAGCATGATTGTATTGTTTTCATTTATGGATTTAAGCCTGCAAGTGATTTTTCGAACAATGAGTGAAATATTTGTCATTCTGGAGTGTATTAATGTTATAAAAAGCATTTATATTGGAATTCTGATGAAAATTCTTCTGAAATATGTCAAGAACATTTCATAATATCTATTATTGAACTGAAACGTGATGAAATGAATTTTTATATTTGGGATATATTTTTTTGTCAGTGAATTTCTTGACAATCTTAAGAGTTTGATTAAGTTTTTGAGGGTTATTGGTGTAAACATTACCTTTTTAGACAAATTTCATTGAAAGAAGAAAATGTGTTTTTAAAACTGTTAGCTAAAAGTGTTATTTAAGTTCAATTTTATATTAGCTGGACTTAGGTTGGGTATACCTTGTGTTTATCAACTTGTTTAGTTCAATTCCTTATTGCCCATTGTGTTAAATGGTCTTGAAAATTGAAATAGTACATAATATAAAACTGTTTACAACAAGTAACTGTTTACACAGAAGAAAATTGTTTTTCCTGGAAAGTTTTTTAATGTATAACCAAGTGACTTTAATCTGGTTTATTCATTTTTGCGAGTAAAACTTAATAAGACTATCTAAATCAGTGTTTCCCAACCTTTTTTGTGCCATGCCCCATCTTAGCTTTTCTGATATTGTTATGCCCCCCTAAGTTTCCGCGAGGCCCCACAAAGTAAAAACGTGTTCATTTGGCTGTTTACATATCAAAACAATGTAAACTTGACACATAAAATCTTTCTGAAAAATGCCATGGAATACAATGGATGTCCAAAAAAAACAAAAAAAAGGTCACAGCTTTTCAAAGTAATAATTTTTAATATTAAAACATGGAACTTTTCACATAAGAAACTTAAATGATACCTTTTAGGAAGGAATCACTAGGAAATTCTTGACGAAACAGAGTACATAAATTTTCGAAACATATAATGAAAAACCGAAATTGCCCCCCATAACAATCAAATTGCCCCCCTGTGGGGCGTGGGCCCCACGTTGGGAAACACTGATCTAAATTCTATTTAAAATTGAGATTAAAATTAAAAATCCTTGGTTTAACGTTATCATTGATTTTAATCAAAATATTTGATTAAGAACTTTGAAGGAAAACTAGAAAAATCTAATCTTTCAATTAGATTTGCAACTCATTGTCAGAGTTGAAACTCCTCCAATAATTCTCTTTCTTCCTGGTTATTTCTTCCGTCGATTATTATTTCTTTTTAATGAGTTACAGTTGAATATTTGATTCATTCTACCAGTTTATTTTAATTAGTTAATAAAACTCTTGTCTTGTACCTTTACCGATTTTAATTTGTAATATTTACAACTATTCTCGCTGTCAGAAGTAAAGGCTCCTCACTTTGAAACGGAATATTTTCCCAACTACTTATCGGATAATAATCTGGGTAAAGTTCACCGTATTCCATAGACATTTTTGTGTAACATACATATTTTTTTAAATTTCGGCTCCGCAGTTTTGGAGCGATCGCTAGATAAATGAAAAATGAACTGGATTTTCGGGCCGACGAAAAATCGTCTAACTTTGTGAACTTTTTCTCGAAAACTGTTGGAGCAAAAAAAAATCAGGTTGTAACATATAACATATAATAACAGTATGTAGTTGTGATACTTGACTAATTTTACATTTTGAAAATTTCAACTGCTTTCGCGATAATCACGATTTGTTTAAATCGCTGATATCTCGAAAACGGTAGAACATATTTTAATCAAATTTGGTACGATGTAAGTTTTCAAGTTTTTTGATCGGATCCATATATTAATTTTACACAATTCCAATTCTTTAATTGGTTTCAGCTATTCGCGATCTTCAGGTAGTAAACTCGAAAGTTATCTTAAAAAAATTTGATTGAACAATCGTTGAATCTCCAAAATACAATAACACATTAAAATTTGTAAAGTTAAAAAGAGTATAAAACACATGTAACAAGATGTTCGACAACCGTACAATGTTTTATGCCTATGGGTAATAAAGGCATTTTGAATTTACTACCTGAAGATGGCAAACAGCCGAAACTAGTTGTAAATATTACAATTTGAAACTAGTAAAAGTACAAAACAAGAGTTTTATAATTAATTATTTCTTTTTGTTTTAAGTAAGCTTTTCAAGTGAATTTCAAAATGTTTGATTCGTTAGTTTTAAAATAATCGAAATAAATGTCTTCTTGCTGTCCTCCCGCTTTCTTTCTAACTTTTTAGACTTATTTCTCCATTCTTCATTCAATTTTCTGTTCTTCTTCCTTTCTTTTTCTGACTTCTTTCTCCTTTATTCATTCAATTTTCTCTTCTTCTTCCTTGTTTTTGTTTTGTTCCTTCTTTCTCGCGACCTTCTTTCAATCTTCCTTCTGAATTCGTTCTTCTTTATTCATTCCATTTCCTCTGCTTCTTCCTTTCTTTTTTCTATCTTTCTGCCTTTCTTCTGACTTCTTTCTATTTCATTCACTCCATTTTCTCTTCTTGTTCTTTTCTTCTTTCGGTTTTGTTCCTGCTTTTTTACAGCCTTCTTTCTGTTCTCTTCCTGACTTCTTTCTCTTTTCTTTTCTTTGTCTTCTTGCTTTATTTCTGCTTTCTTTCCCTTTTATTCATTCGATTTTCTGTTTTATACATTCCATTTCCTCTCTTTACTCCTTTTTTATTTCTGGTTTGTTCCTCCTTTCTTCCGGCTTTCTTTCTGTTGTCTTCGTGACTTTCTTCTTCTTTATTCCTTCTATTTTCTTCTTTCTTTCTTCTTCCTGTCCTCTTTCTATTTTGTTCATATCTTCTTCCTTTCTTTTTTCTATCTTTCTGCCTTTCTTCTGACTTCTTCCTATTTCATTCACTCCATTTTCTCCTCTTGTTCTTTTCTTCATTCGGTCTTGTTCCTGCTTTTTTACAGCCTTCTTTCTGTTCTCTTCCTGGTTTCTTTCTCTTTTCTTTTCTTTGTCTTCTTGCTTTCTTTCTGCTTTCTTTCCCTTTTATTCATTCCATTTTTTCTTTTATTCATTCCGTTTCCTCTTTTTACTCCTTTCTTATTTCTGTTTTGTTCCTCCTTTTTTTTTCGACGTTCTTTCTGTCTTCTTCCTGACTTTTTTCTTCTTTATTCCTTCTATTTTTTTTTTCTCTTAATCCTTTCTTTTTTCTGTCCCCTTTCTGTTTTGTTCATATCTTCTTCCTGACTTCTATCTCCCTTATTCATGTCATTTTCTCAGCTTGTGTCTTTCATTTTCCTTTCTTCTTCTCGCCTTTTCCGCTTTCTTCCTTCTTTTCTTCTTTCCGTCTTTTCCAGTTTCTTTCTTCTTTCGATTTTTTTTATATTTTCTTCCTTTTCCTGTCTTTTTTCTGTTATTGTTTCTTTTGCCTTCCTTCTTAACGCATAACTTCAACTTATTATTAGTAAATCTTAAATTAAATAAATGATAAATAAACCGGTTTTTGAAGTTTCTAAAAATTTTTTAGACTTTTGGAAATTTTTTTGTTCAGAAATCATTGATCGATGAGTGAAACATAAAAATTCATTTACGATTTTAATTTTTTTTCTGTTAATCAAATTGTACCATTTTTTTCACATGGAAAAAGTTACAAATTTCTGATTGATGAAATTTAAACGATTCCTTTTAGATATTAAAACTCTTCTCTCTTTGAAATACGATATTTTTACAATCGTTTACTGAAATGTGAGATAAAGTTTGATGTGATTTTTGTGTGAACATATATTTCAAAACTTTTGTCTCATAAATTTTGAATTAAACGCAAGACATTCTAACTTTAGCAATTTTTTTCTTAGAAATCAGTTATCCTTAAAAAATAGAAGCATAGATTTTTCTGATTTTATACTTTTAAGATTTTAGATTCTTTTTAAATAATTAAATTCTTTCAATTTAGTCACTTACAAATTGTATGCAATTTTAACTTGCTGAAAAAATTCAAAACCACTTTTAGAATCAATTCTATGAATAGATCTTTTAATAATAATGAATTTTGTTTGTTATTATTTTATTTACTTTGTATTCAATTGTAGTTTAAAGCCATGTTTGGATCTGCAATGGTAGCATCAGTCATACCATTAATAATTTGTCGAATATTACATCGTTTAGTAAAAGGTAACTTCATTTTCTAACATTTTTTGTACCCATATTTTTAATTTAATCATACAATTACATTTTTAGAAGAGAAAATAAATAAACCTATTCTACGACAAGGCTTTTTAAAAACCTGGATCCGTCGTTTATGGATTTTATCCTCAATAGACCGAATTTTCTGGCCATTAGTCCTCTACCCGATCTATTTATGCATAGGACCATGGTCAGTAGGATACATCATAGAAGACCACATTGGTTTTATCTTCCCATGGGGGATTTACATCAACAATAAATTTTTACCAGGCTCATTTACATATTTTTATGGGTTTTTACAAGTACTTCAAACATTTTCCCTTTAAAAATTTTTTACTTATCTTAAAATTATTTTCAGTTTGTAACATTTCAAATCCCAATTACGTTCATCTTAGCGAGTGGAGTAAACCATCGCTATAAAAATATAGTATTAAACATCAGCAAGCCAACATCGTGCAAGAAAATTTTAGCTCTACACTTACCATTTTTGATTTTAATAAGTATACAGATTTTTATGGCGTATTTCTTTTGGCTTGCTTACGGAACCATGGCTTTTATCTTGGGTCCTTTAAGAACGTGGTCTATACTTTTAGCGATGGTGTTATGGCATCAAGCTTTGAGATATCCCGAAAAATGTGCTGCGTAAGTATTAAAAAAAAATAATAATAAAATTAATAAAAGTTAATGTTTGATATATTTATCAAAAAATTAATGATATTTTTTTAATAATAAATATGTTTATTTAATAGAAGTGCAGCAGCAATTTGGGACAATAAACCAACAGACGAAGCAAGCGTAGCAGTTTTTAGATTAAATCCAATGTAGTTTTTAATGTTGTTATTTTAATCCCGATAGAAAAATTTTATTTATTTCGTATTTTATTTTCTTGGTTTAGTTTTTAAAGTAGTGTAAATGTTAATTGTCGACTGATTGTTATCTGTGAACCCCCCGGACCACATGGATGTACTAAAAAATCCTCCACTAGGTGTGACCACGTCTTTAGAACGATGAATTTTCTCTTTATCGATGTACTGATAGGTTTTAAACGTTGTTTCTGTGATACTGTGTACGGCTGTTTTTTACGTCTAGAATTTATGACAAAAAAAATGCATTTTCCGGTGCATTTAACCAAGATTATAGATCAACAACCACAAATACGTCTGCTACGTCTATCTTCAGGTCCTACTCTGCTACAATAATCTTTTCTATAACTTTAATTGGAACGAAATAACGACTGTTACACGTTAGGCAAAGAGAAGACTCTTAGAAGTTACAATCGAAGACAACGAGTGAAAATCAAAATAGGATTTTCCCAAATAAGGTTTTAGAATAATTTATTCCTTTATTAGAATAGTGTATGAAGTTGAAAACAATGAAATTGATTTATATTTAATGGATGACATTTAACAATAATTGACTTTCAGTAGAATTTAGGTTAGATTGATTGAATAATTGACAAATTCCGGATATTGGAGTTGGAAGCTGAGTAACCTCTTTTTCTCTAGTTCCGATGTTTATGCATTGCTTTTTTCTATTAAAATCTGGGATTTCAGTCTTCATTGGCACATTTTCATTATTGTATCCTTACGATATTTTAATTTGCCCTGTGGTATTATGAAGCAATGAAACATGAAGACAAGAAAAAAAATTGATTGGAATCAATATGACAAAATTCAGAATAGGAACAGAGGATTATGATGTGCTATATAGAGTTGTATACAATTATAAACCTCTCTCTCATAAGGAAAATTTCAAAAGTATAATCTATTAACATTTATAAAGAATTTAGGTTAGTTTGATCAACATTAATTGAAACTTCGGATCTAACCCATTAAGATCAGATGTGTCAGATATAAAATTAAGGGAATGATGTTCTTAACTAATATGAACCATCTCCAAAAACTTTCCTTCGCTATACACATACCCCCTATTTAAGATTTATTAAAGGCGAAATCATGATTGTTTTTAATACTGTAGGCTGTTAAAATTTTTTCTTAGTTTTACCTTTTTCTACATATTTTCTGTCTTGTTTGACTCTATTCTAAAGACATTGTGTGGTTATTAAATTAGGAATCCTTCATCGTCATCGCACTATTGCTGACTCTAAGAGAACTGTTTCTATTGAAGCGCCCAGGATAATAATTATCGATGATGTTATATAACAGGGGTGGCCGAGCTCTTCGATAGTCCAAGCCATTTTTCAAAATTAGTAAATAATTGATGACAGCACTTCTCAGTAATTCTTTGAGATGCTGGTCCGTTAATACTGATCACTGCTTGGATTTCAGGAACTTTAAAGTGGAATAAAATAATTCACTTCAGTGCGTTGTTCTAAGATTAAAACAATTCGACAAGCAGCCGCTTATAATTCAGGATATTTAGATTTAGGTACAAATTTCCAAACTTCGGTAATCGATGACGACTTATATTTTAATTGTAGAGCTTGATCTTCTTCCGTCTCTATTAATTCTAATTCTCCCGATACTTTTTGGGTTATAATTATACTGGAAATGGAGAACTCACCTTGAATCATGTTAATTTCAAATGGATTCAGAAAAAATCTAGAGACGATTTAACATATTTCATGTCTTGAAATCTATTTTAGAATTCCGTCAATATTCCTTTTAGGTTTTTATATACTCGTTGAGTTTTTCTTGTTTAATATTGGAACAATTTTTTTTAATTCGAGGAAAATTACAAACAATGTTTTATGTTTAATGTCCTTTTGAAAAAGTTACAATTTAGTTTCAAAACTAAGTAAACAGTGTAAGAGGTCAGATATTATTTTATCTTTCGCTGCAATTGTAAATTCAGTGTTTGCAAATATTCCATGACATCACTCAAAAACATCAAGTTTTGTAACCATTCGTCTAATTCAAAATAAGTAATTTCCTTTGTTTAGAAAAACAGTTATTTGAACAAACAAATCTGCAAAACGATTTAATACATTTTAGCTAGATAAAGGAATGTTATAATTTTTTTTTTTATAAAATAGAACAAAAATGAAAAGGGAACTCGGGTACATTTATCGAGAGTTGCAAATACTCCTTGAAAGAGTCGCATGTGGCTTGCGAGCCGCAGCTTATCCCCTCTGTCATATAACGTTTCTTTATTATCATTAAAAAAGTTGATGGCAAAATTTCCGGACTTTATTGCGCAAACGCAAATTGTCCCAAAAGCAGCCGAGTTGATTCATAAACGGTTGTTATTTCAAAATAATTGCTATGGTCGAATGCATGAACCTTGTAAAATTTAAGTTGTTTCAGTCAACTTTCAGATTATACGAATAATTCCATTCTTGAGTTCGTATCAATTGAAATAATGGAAACGTCTAGTTTCTACTAAAAATATTTTATTTTAACACTTAATTACTTAGATTTCGGTCATAAAACTAAACTATCAATAAGATAAGAAGCCCTGCAACTCGTTGGAGCACTAAACTTCTAATTCTACACCTTTCCTTGGAAAATAAGTGTAGATTAGTAGAAAATAATAGCTTTGTTCGTAGAACTGATTTTCAATGATTTCTGATTTTCTCAATCAATCAAGATTTAGAATGCAGGTTTTGAATAAAAGTTGTACTTTTACTGGTCTTTACTTGTAAAGCCAGTAAAGGATAAGAAAATCAAAATTGGACAGCCTGTATAAGTTTTGTTCGTAATAGCGATTTTTAATGGTTTCGGCTTTTTTCCACCCAATAAAATTGTTTCATTTTGATCATTAAAAAAATCTAAATCTTGATTGAAAAAATATTTGTTGATTGATCCATGGATTTACCAGTTGAAAATTCAGAACGTAGATTTTAAATAGAAGCTGTACTTTTACTGGTCTTTATAAGTAAAGAGTCTATACAGGCTGTCCCATTTTGATTGTCTGATCCTTTACTGACACATTCCCTGACTGAAGAGAAGCAAAAGATTTCCGATGAACATAGGTCCGAAACCGATTCGTTTTCGAGATATTGGAAGTTTAGTTCCATAAGTTTATTTATTATTAACATAAACAAAGTAAACCATTTTAAATTATTAGCTCGTTACGATGGTATTGATAAATTATCATTATTGGGTTACACTGGTTAGGTACAAAAACTTGTCGAAACCATCGCAACGACTTAACAATTTAATTTAAATAATCCATAATAATGTTAATAATAGATCTCCTTATGAAACTAGAACATTCAATATCTCGGAAGTGAAACATTTTCGGACCTATGTTCATTAGGATTTTGTTTGTTTGTTTTCAGGCATGGAATAAGCTGGTAAAGGATCGAACAATCAAAAAGGGACAGCCTGTATAATTATATCTATGAATGTGATTTTATCTATCGCAGTATTATCCTGTATTAATTCCCACTTATCGTTAGGATTTACAATCAATGTGTTTCATAAATGTTCAAATGAATGTAATCCACATAACTTTGGTTCCTACAATTAAGTTCCCTACCATCTCATCTAAATTGGACTGGACGTTATCATTTCATCTAGTTAGGAAAAAATGTTTCAGATAAAAGTTATTCCGTTTTCAACTACGAACAACTTTTATTTGAAATATTTTTTCTTATTCTCGATATTAAGGGAGTTATAACCCAAAAACTGAAAGAACCCCAGAATGGCATATTTAAAATTTGGCTCCATGTAAGTCAAAAATTAAGCGAGTTAGGAAGTAATGTTTCAAATAAAAGTTATTCCGTTTTCAACGGTGAACAACTGTTATATGAAATATTTTTTCTTATTATCGATATTAAAGGAGTTATAACTTAAAAACTGAAAGAACTTCAGAATGGTATATTTCAAATTTGGCTCCATCTAACTCAAAAACTAAGCGAATGAGGAAGAAATGTTTCAAATAAAAGTTATTCCGCTTTCAACTACGAACAACTTTTATATGAAATATTTTTTCTTCTTGTCGATATTAAGTCAGTTATAACCGAAGAATTGAAAGAACCCCAAAATGGCATATTTCAAATTTGGCTCCATCTAACTCAAAAACTAAGCGCGTTAGGAAGAAACGTTTGAAATAAAAGTTATTTCATTTTTAACTGCGAATAACTGTTATAGGAAATATTTTCTTATTCTCGATATTAAGGGAGTTATAACCTAAAAACCCCAGAATGGTATATTTCAAATTTAGGTCCATCTAACTCAAAAACTAAACGAGTTAGGAAGAAATATTTTAAATAGAAGTTATTCCGTTCTCAATTGCGAACAACTGTTATATGAAATATTTTTCCTTATTCTCGATATTAAGGGAGTTATAACCCAAAAATTGAAAGAACCCCAGAATGGCATATTTCAAATTTGGCTCCAGCTAACTTAAAAACTACGCGAGTTAGGAAGAAATATTTCAAATAAAAGTAATTTCCTTTTCAACTCCAAACAACTTTGATTTAAAACATTTTTTTCTTATTCTCAATATTAACGGAGTTATAACCCAAGAACTGAAAGAACCCCAGAATGGCATAATTCAAATTTGGCTCCATCTAACTGAAAAACTAAGCAAGTTAGGAAGAAATGTTTCAAATAAAAGTTATTCCGTTTTCAACTGCGTATGACTTTTATTTGAAATATTTTTTCTTATTCTCGATATTAAGGGAGTTATAACTTAAAAACTGAAAGAACCCCAAAATGGCATATTTCAAATTTGGCTCCATCTGACTTAAAAACTAAGGGAATTAGTAAGAAATGTTTCAAATAAAAGTTATTCCGTTTTCAACTGCGAACAAGTGTTATATGAAATATTTTTTCTTATTCTCGATATTAAGGGAGTTATAACTTAAAAACTGAAAGAACCCCAAAATGGCATATTTCAAATTTGGCTCCGTCTAACTCAAAAACTAGGCGAGTTAGGAAGAAATGCTTTAAGTAAAAGTTATTGCATCTTCAACTGCGAAAAACTTTTATTTGAATAATTTTTTCTTATTCTCAATATTAAGGAAGTTATAACCCAAGAACTGAAAGAACCCCAAAATGACACATTTCAAATTTATCTCCGTCTAACTTAAAAACTAAGCGAATTAGGAAGAAATATTTCAAATAAAAGCTATTACACTTTCAACTACGAACAACTTTTATATAAAATATTTTTTTCTTTTTGTCGATATTAAGAGAGTTATATGATGAGGATATCGATGTTGTCTTTATTTACTAATATAGACTGTTGAAATCAGTAATCTAATTAGTAATCTAGTTAGAGTAAGCTGTTAATGTAATTAACAATCTAATTAGTAGTCTAAAATGAGAATATATACAGAATAACAATACGATAGATAAAGCCATATCAATCGATATAACTAAATTCCTCTTCAACTTAACAGAATTTGTTTTCCAGGAGAAAGAGTATAGCCAGAAGTTTGGGAAACTAATCTAAATTCTATTTTAAGTAAACTATTTTTTTTTAATATTTTGCCAATTTTGCGTCAAATTCACAGTTTTCAACTTTACAGTCTGATAAAAAAATAAATTATTTCGAAAGCTTGGATTGAAAAATAGAAAAATACTGTTTTAATTTTTACTCGTCGCCTTCGCTTATAACTCCCAAAAGTTTTCTCTTTGCTTTTTCTATAACATCACACCACACAAATTACTTAAGCATAAAAGATTATGTGTGTGTGTAAAAAAATAATATGAAAATTTGAACGAATTTATTTCGGAATCCCCCGAAAAACGTATATTTTTATAGACCAGATTGGTACTAAACTTGATAAATTTTAAAAAGTACTGTAGGTGCTTTGCAATAACCAAACCAAATCTAATTCAGCATGTTTAAAAAAAATGTGAGTATTTAAAAGTGGATAATGCACATTTAAATAATTGTTCAATGTATCCTACTTATAAAAATTGATCAATAAACCAAACTGTATGTATTAAAAACTTGATTTCTTTTTTTATTTTTCCCCCAAATCGAATACTGAAACTTTCTTTCGGTTTATTTGGTTGAGACTTGAAAACAGATCCGTTCTGAAAAAAGTAAAACACAAGGATGGATTTTGGCGGTCAGCAAACCCTTGCAAAGGTGCCCTTCGTTTATCGTTCCCACTCCAGACGACGACCGAACCCAAACCAACTTGAATGAACCTGCGAGATTACGAGCGAAGCACCAAAGTTGAACGCACTTTTCGGGAGGAGTAACCTCCTTTTATCCTTCCTCGGGTGGAGAAGCGAACAGCGTTTTCGTTACGTTAGGTTAAGGTTACATTGGAGGAGGTCTTCGAGGTCCGCTTTCGAAACAGCATTTCTTCTTTTCTTCTTTCATTTCTTCTACTTCAACTTTACAGTGGACAGTGGCGTAACAACATCTACAAAATATCTACTAGGAAAGAGAGAAATTAATTTGAATCGTATAGAAATAAAAAGGGTTTTCGAAATTTTTTAACTAAAATTTTTTTTTAATTCTTTGATAATAATTAGAATAACTTTGCCTTTTATAATCAAAAATAGAATCTTTAAGTTTTAATTTAAAGGAAAAATCATTTCTTAATCTCCATAAATAAACCCTGTGGGATTTTTTAAAGTTGATTAATTTTTTTTAAGTTAGGTTAGTTAGCTGTCAAAAATGTTTAACAACTTTAAGAATTTTTTTAATTTTTTTGGTAACAATTAGAACAAATTTGACTTTTTAAATTTAAAATAGAATCTTTTAAGTTTAATTTAATGTAAAAATTATTTCTTAATTCCTATAAATAAAGTCGTTATGATTTTTTAAAGTTAACCGAAGAAAAATTTTGAGGTTAAAATTCTTCAGTACTTAAAAAATGTTTTTAATTTTTTTGGTATTAATTATAATAAATCTGTCATTTAGGATCAAAAATAGAATCCTTTGGTTTTAATTTAAAGTAAACATCATTTCTTAATCTCCATAAATAAACCCTGTGGGATTTTTTAAAGTTGATTAATTTTTTTTTAAGTTAGTTAGTTAGCTGTCAAAAAATTTTAACAACTTTAAGAATTTTTTTAATTTTTTTGGTAACAATTAGAAGAAATCTTTTTTAATGCAAAATAGAATTTTTTACCTTTAATTTGGTATAAAAATCATTTCTTAATCTCTAAAAATAAACTCTGTGCGATTTTCTAAAGTTCATATTTTTTTTTTAAGTGAGGTTAGATAACTGTCAAAAATTTTAAACCAACTTTAAGAATTTTTTTAATTTTTTCGGTAACAATTAGAACAAATTTGACTGTTTAAATTTAAAGTAGAATCTTTTAAGTTTAATTTAATGTAAAAATCATTTCTTAATTCCTATAAATAAAGTCGTTATGATTTTTTAAAGTTAGTCAAAAAAATTTTTTGAGGTTAAAATTCTTCAGTGATTAAAATTTTTTTTAAATTTTTTTGGTAATAATTAGAATAAATTTGCCATTTAGGATCAAAATAGAATCTTTACGTTTTAATTTAAAATAAAAATCATTTCTTAATCTTCATAAATAAACCTTGTGGGATTTTTCAAAGTTGATCAATTTTTTTAAAAAATTAGGTTAGTTAACTGTCAAAAATTTTTAACAATTTTAAGATTTTCTTTTTAATTTTTTGGTAATAATTAGAACAAATCTGATTTTTTAAATCCAAAATAGAATCTTTTAAGTTCAATTTTATATAAAAATCTTTTCTTAATTCTTATAAATAAAGTCGTGGGGATTTTTTAAAGTTGGTCAAAAATTTTTAACTTTACGTTAATTTTTTGGTAATAATTAGAAGTTTTTGAAATCTAAAATAGAATCTTTTAGCTTTAATTTTTTGAAATGACTTGTTACGCCACTGTAGAAAAAAAACTCATAACTCTTTAACTTCTGCAAGATACAAACCATCTTCTCTTCTTCATTTCAGAAGAGAAAAGCTTTCTTTCTACGTTTTCTATTTTGACGCAAGGTCACGGCCCTTGAATCGTCGTAGGTACAGATGAAATTTAATGACCGGAACGCGCTCCATAAAGAAAGAAAAAAACTAAACTAAAAACAGAAATAGAAAAAAGGAAAAGGAGAATGAAATAAAGTGGCGGCTCATAATAAAAACGCGTCCCGCGGCGCTTTCTCGGCTACCGGTGTTTGTTGGGGCCACCGAGAAATTATTTTTAGAGCTTCGAAAGCACAACAACGGATTAAGTCGCCCGAAACTACGATCGTCAGGTTCCATTTAGACGCTTAAATTAATCTTGTAGACGCATAAAAAACGCCGCGTTATCTGGTAGCGTGGAGAGTTGGAAAAAAAAGGTGGAGAGAAACGAGTTAAAGGGCGTTTGGACCCTAACCTACCCCATCTAGACTTTACTTGACTGTCTGGTCATTGACTAGGGTTCATATTATTTTATCCGCCTTAAAACTGAACAGCAAGTTTCATTTAGATTTGAAAACAGAAGTGTAAAAGACTACAAAGATGAGATGTAGTTGAAAATTTCTAAGATTGAGATAAGAATTTCTTAACAATCATTTTTATTCTATTTCTATTTTTAAAAAAACATTTCTATCATTCCTATAAATAAACCCATTTTAAGTTTATATTATTTTATAAATTTTACTTCACTTAAGGTTATATCAAAATATAGTTATTTGGAAAAAAATTCTAATTTTAAGTAAAATTTTTTTAATGAAATATGTGGATTTCTATACATCATTTTAAAGAAGAAATTTCAATCTGTTTCCTTTCCAAAGGTCTAATCTTGATTTCTATTAATAAAGTAGGAGTGATTTGTTAAATTCACGTTAATAAACTCGAATTGGAGTTTTCTTTGCAAACTGGAAAACGAGCAGGTAAATTTAACCCAAACGCTGAGTAATTTCCAGTTTTATACCGAAGAAAACCAGTTTCCCCTCCAACAATTTGGGGTTGAACACACCATAAAACTCAAATTTAGAAATTCTTCGCAGTTACTGTGCGGGTTTTCTATGTGTCGTATGTCCCTCTTATTTATTTTTATTCATTTAATCTTTTTTGCAATTAGTGTTAAAAACTTTAATGTTTATTTCCGTGAATGTGTTTCAACTCATTGGAGTTCATCTTCAGATTACTATTTCGAGGAAGTCTTCGGATTATTATTTTGCCAATGTTACCGGGTAAAATACTTTTGATTTATTAAGAATTTTTAAAAAATAATTTTTTTTATTAATATTTTTTTAGGAGATTTTCAAGGAAACAACATTCGCTTGGTATGATGGCTTTTATGATATTTTAAAGAAAAGATTTCAATCTACTTTTGGTTATAAACTGATTTCTTTATTCCTATAAATAAATCCGGAATATTTTTTCAAAGATCGATCATTTGTATAGTGTTGAAATGTAGAGATTTTGAAAAAATCTAACTCAAAACATTTACGATTAATATTTTATTTAGGCCCGATCTTATAAAAGGCAGAATAAGTTATTCTCGGAATAATTGCCAGAATAACTTCTATTTCAGTCACTCACATTATTTCAAAAAGGGGTAACTATAGCAATTATTCGAGGACTAATTTATTCTGTGTTTCGTAAGACCGGGCCTTAATGTCATTTTAAAGAAGAGATTAGAAATTATTTCTGATTAAAAGATCTTTTTTTGATTCCTAAAAATAAGCTCGGAATGATTTAAAACAATCTATCTTAATTGAGGTTACGTCAAAGCATAGAGATTTAGAAAAAAAATTCTAAATCAAAATTTTTATCATAGAATTTTTTGATTTTTATATCATTATAAAGAAGAAATTTCAATCTAGTTTTGATTACAAAATCGGTTCTTTATTCCTATAAATAAACCCAGGATGATTTTTTACAAATACATCAACTTTTGTATCTTGCTTAAACGTAGAAGTTTAAAAAAAATCTAACTCAGAAGTTTTATTATATAATATGATAGTACTTTTAATTATAAGCTTGTTTCTTTATTCCTATAATTAAACTTGGGATGAGTTTTTTAGCTGATTGTAATGTATCTGTATGTAATGTAGGGATAAAAAAAATCTAACTCAAAATATTTACAATAAAACTTGCTGACCTTTATGTCATTTTAAAGAAGAGATTTCAAACTATTTTCGGATAAAAGATCTTTTCTTAAAACCTAGAAATAAGTCTGAAATGATTTTTCAGAAATGAACAATTTGTATCATACTTGACGTTATATCGAAAAGTATAGTGATTTAGAAAATATTATTTTTAATTTTTTCGGTAATAAGTAGAGTAAATTTGCCTTTTATAATCTAAAATAGAATCTTTATGTTTTAATTTAGAGTAAAAATCATTTCTTAATCTCCGTAAATAAACGCTGTGTGATTTTTTAAAATTCATCAAATTAAAAAAAATTAGGTTAGTTAACTGTCAACAATGTTTACCAATTTTAAGAATTTTTTTAATTTTTTTGGTAAGAAATAAAATAAATCTGATTTTTAAAACCCAAAATAGAATCTTTGAAGTTTAATTCTATATAGAAATCTTTTCTTAATTTATATCTTTGTTGGCGTTATATCAAAATATATAGAGATTTAGAAAAAAATTTTCTAATTCAAAATTTTTATCATATAATAAATATACTAACATTTATGATATTTGAAAGAAAAGATTTTAGTCTAGTTTTGGTTATAAATTTGTTTCTTTATTCCTTTAAATAAACCTGGGATGGTTTTTTAAAAATTGATTACTTATATGTAATGTAGTGACTTTGAAAAAAAATCTGACTCAATATTTTAGCAATAAAACTTGCAAATTTTTATGTTATTTTAAAGAAGAGATTTCATACTATTTGTAATTAAAAGATGACTTCTTAATTCCTGTCGATAAGCCCAGAATGATTTTTTTTAATTGACGATTTTTTTCTTACTTGAGGTTATATCAAAATGTAACGATTAAGAAAAAAAATTCTCTACTCAAAATTTGTATTCGAAAATTTGTTGATTTTTATATAATTTTAAATAAAAGATTTGAATCTACTTTTGATTAAAGAAGCATTTCTTTATTCCTATAAATAAACCCAGGATGATTTTTAAAAATTGGTAATTTTTATCTTGTTTAAATGTAAAGACCTAGGAAAAAAATCATAATTCAAAACTTTTACAATAAATCATATTAACTTTTATATCTTATTAAAAAAAAAACATTTCAATCTATTTCCGATTAAAAGTTTTATTTCCAATTCTTATAAATAAATCCAAAATGATTTTTCAAAAATCAACAATTTTTGGTCTTTTGAATCTTTGCATCTAATCAAAAAAACAATGTCTTGAAAACCTTAACTAAACTCTTCCAATAGTTCTTAAAATTTTATAAAAACAAATATTTACAAAAATAAATTTACTAATAAAAATTCTAAAATTTCATTTTTAAAATAACCAAAGTAGTAATAACCACTCTTTTTGAAATTATTGGTGGAGGTGCGGGGTTTAATTTAAACCTACTAATTTACCATTCGGAAACTTTTTAAACGAATCAACCATCAATAAAGTTGTACAAACAACTCATTTGTGTCCGGTTGAATGAAACGGCCTTGATAGTAAAGATGAAAATTACGCGAACGAGATTGTATACATTCGCTTCTAAATAACAACGTTTCCAACCGATTAAATAACCACGTGCCTGTTAAAAAAAAATAACATTTTAAATGATGTTAAATTGATTCAATCACACCTCTATAAAAATTTTATAAAATTAGAAATTGCGCATTAAGTTATTTACAAACACCTTTTTATAGTTTTAAAGAAAGGTAACTGTTAGAAAATGTAACTGTAGACTATATGTTTAGGTATTAATTTTGATGAATAAATGTAGTCAATTTTTAAAAATTTATATCTAAAAAACTAATTGTTGTTGAGACTTAAACTTTTATAAGAATTTAGATGAAAACTTGATGTTTATTTTTACCAAAGATGAATTTTCTACGACTTTTAGTTTTTTCCATAGGAGAAAAATTCTAACCTAACTTAAATTACATGTCGATTAAAAACTTGTTAATTTTTAAAAATTCATATCTCAAAAAGGAATTGTTGTTAAAATCTGAGATTTGATGTGGATTTAGATTGAAACTTAATCTTAATTTCTACAAAAGATGAACTTTTTATTATTTTTAGTTTTACCTTCAGGAGAGAAAAAGTAGCTTAATGTCGATTAAAATTTGTCAACTTTTAAAAATTCATATCTAAAAATCTAATTAATGAGTAAAATTTAATTTACTTTATTAAGAGTTTCTATTACAGGTATGTCGGTGTAAAAATTTGTTACGTCAAAGGAAAGCAAAGTGAAGTCTGCTGGTAATGTTAAGTTTTGTATAGTTTCAATTAAATCATTTCTGTTGTTAATAGTATATTTTGGTTTAAATTTTTTTGTATTTTTAAAAAATTGTATGAAAAATTTGGATATTTTGTATGTGCTGGAATCTATTGAAGATATTATGGGTCTAATAGGAAAATTCTGTTTATGTAGTTTAATTAAAGAGTAGATAAGTGGAGTTCTTGGGTTCATTGGGTTCATAGGGCTTTGTTGTTGGAAAAATTCTTTAGCGTTTTTTACTACTTTTTTGGTTTTTATATGAAAATATGTAGTGGGATTCTTTTTTATTTCTATGAATTGGTTATTGCTGAAAAATTCTAAGGTTTTTGAAATATAGGTGGATTTTTCAATAATGACAAGACCCGCGTTTTTATCAGCATTGGTAACAATTAAAGAATTGGTTTTTATTTTGTTTTTTATCTTACGTAATGTTAAGACTTCTTCTTTATCGTATTTCTGGTTGGAGTTGTACTTTTCTTTCCTTTTCAACAATTCAATGAGGTCGTTCCTTAAGCCGTCTTCACTCGGAGTGTTGTGGGGTGCACATTCTAAATCTATTGTCAATTCTGGAAGACTCTGCTGTTGTGGATTCATGGTGTATTTGTGTCCTTTGTTCAATAACTTTTCTTCTTCTTCAGTGAATTAACGAAGAAAATAAACCAATAACAGTACATAACCAAAGTCTATTTATTTAATAAAAACCTAATTGTTTTTGAGATTTGATATCTGATGTAGATTTAGATTGAAACTTAATCTTTATTTTTACCAAAAATGAATTTTCTACGACTTTTAGTTTTTTCCCCAAAAGAGAAACTCTAACCTAACTTAATTTACATGACGATTAAAAACTTGTTAATTTTTAAAAATTCATATTTAGAAAACTAACTGTTGTTGAAATCTGAAATTTGATGTGGATTTAGATTGAAATTTAATCTTAAGTTTTACCAAAGATGAATTTTGTATGACTTTTAGTATTCCCCTCAGGTGAGAAAATATAACGTAACGTCGATTAGAATTTGTCAATTTTAAAAAATTCATATATTAAAAACTAATTTTTGTTGAAACTTAAAACTTTATAAGAATTTATATTGAAACTTAGTCTTTATTAGTACCAAAGATGAATTTTCTACAACCTTTAGTTTTTTCCAGAGAAGAGAAATTCTAGCCCTAACTTAATTTACGTCTCGATTAAAAACTTGTTAATTTTTAAAAATTCATATCTGAAAAACTAATTGTTGTCGAAACTTGAAATTTAATCTGGATTAAGTTTGAAACTTTGCCTTATGACTTTTGCATCATGATTTTTAGTTTTTTCCTCAAGACAGAAAATGTAATTTAATGTCGATTAAAATTTATCCATTTTTAAAATTTGGTATCTAAAAATCTAATTGTTTTTGAGATTTGATATTTGATGTGGATCTAGATTGAAATTTAATCTTTATTTTTACCAAAGATGAATTTTCTACGACTTTTAGTTTTTGCCTCAGAAGAGAAAATGTAACTTAATGTCCTTAATTAATTTTTTTTAGACATTCTAAAAGTTAGGTTACGTTCTAAAAGTGGAACTTTCTTTGGATTACATTAAAATTTTACGTTGAGAAGTTATAACTATTATATGTATAACTAGTCAATTTAAAAAAATTCATATCCCAGAAAATCGATCAACTTTAAAAATTCATTAAAAATTCATTTTTAATGATTTTGATTTGATTTCTTTGTAAATGAAACTTAAATCATTCTAGGTTTGATCTAAAAAGACCGTTTTATTCTAAATGTTGTAAAAAAAATTTAAAAAATTTTCAAAGTTGGAAGAAATTTTTGACACTTTTCTATCTTAAGAGAATTAATTTTAAAAATTCATTAAAAATTCATTTTTAAAGATACTAATTTGATTTTTTTTCTAAATGAAACCTAAAACATTCTAGTTTTGATCTAAACAGACCGTTTTACTCTAAATGTTGTCAAAAAAATTTAAAAAATTTTCAAAGTTGGAAACAATTTTTGACACTTTTCTATCTTAAGAGAATTTTAAAAATTCATTTTTAAAAATTTTGATTAGATTTTTTTTCTAAATAAAACCTAAAATATTCTAGTTTTGATCTAAAAAGACTGTTTTACTCTAAATGTTGTCAAAAAAATTAAAAAAATTTTCAAAGTTGGTAAAAATTTTTGACACTTCTAACCTAACTTACGAAAATCGATCAGCTTTAAAAATTCATCAAAAATTCATTTTTAAAGATTTCGATTTTATTTTTTTTCCACATGAAACCTAAAACATTCTAATTTTAATTTAAAAAGGCCGTTTTATTCCAAGTGTTGTCAAAAAAATTAAAAAAATTTCCAAAGTTGAAAAAAGATTTTTTTTGGTTAAAAAAGCAATCATTTTCAAAAATTCATATCTAAAAAACTAATTATTAATGAGACTTGAAATTTGATGGGAACTTAGATTAAAACTTTGTCTTTATTTTCACCAAACAGGAATTTTCTATGATTTTTAGTTTTTCCCTCAGGAGAGAAAATGTAACTAAATGTCCTTAATTGAATCCTTTTAGACATTCTAAAAGTTGGGTTACGTTCTAAAAGCGGAATTTTCTTTGAATTACATTAAAATTTTACGTTTAGAAGTTATACTTTATTATATATACATTTTTTACAAAAAAATAACTACTTTATAAATTTGGCAATGTATTAAAAAGAAGAGAAAGAGGAATGGAATGCTTCGGGTAGCCAAACCAGACGGTAGACAAGCCGCAAATCGAATAAAAAGTCCTTATCCTGTTCCAAAACAGCCCTGACCAGGCACAATTATACTTTTTTGGTCGAAAATGTTTTTTGTAGCGGGGCTCACGTTGAACGTTGACTGAAATGCGTGCGGAGAGATCGTTGTCCTCTGAACTTCTCGACCAAAATTCGATCCCAAAGCGTTTTACGTTACCAATGGTCAGGACAAAATAAAAACTCAAAACAACCAATCATTTCTCCACAAAATTTAACGTTACTAATGTTTCAAAAATATTCGAACAAATTGAAAGATTTAAATAAAAAAAATAAAATAAAATAAATTTTATTGAGTGGTATTTGTTAACATAAATTTCCAGATGCTGGACTTGTTTTGAATTCTTAAAGCAGCAGCCGCTTAGAAGTCGTGTTTGTATTTCTATTCGAGGCTATAGAGACCAGAACCCAAGAATCTTGAGAAACACCAGCTTGGATTGATTCCAGCTCTCTTAAAAGAATGATAATATATTACCATGAAAGCGTCTGTTTTGGTAAAAGTTTAAGGATGTAATTTATAGAGGCGGAAACCTAATCTAAAATTAGGAATTAGTTCAATGATTTCAATTATCTTCGCTTTTATCCTTCAACTTCCTGTAAAAAGGTTATCTGTTATAAAAGAAAATTGCAAATAATGTTCAAATGAGTATTTTTAGTTTATGTTATAATAAGAAAAAAGGTCGAAATGTCACCTGATTTTTTTTCTTTTTCTTTTTCTTTATCTTATTCTAAAAAAAAGATAATAGAAATTTGTATAACAATTTGCTTTTTTAACAAAAGTTTTTGGTGAATAGTCTTTTGTAAATTTTTATGACGCAGTTTCTAACACAAAAACGGTTTGTAATAAATTATAGAATAGAAGGAGACAAAAGGAAAACCTACAAAACTCACATAACTCGTAAAACACGTCAATAAAATTCATTAATGCGGTTTGAATTCTTTTTAAAAATTTGCATATTTGATAAAATGAAAAATGTGACGTGAATAATTTATTTTATATAGCGTCAGGTCAGTTTTTAAGAATTAATTCCCAAAAATATAAAAAATTTTCAACCGAACCCAACCTGACTTTTAAAAGTTTGAACCAAATTTGAAAATTCCCACAGACTTTATTTATAGGAATTAAGAAATTATTTTTTGAATATAAACAAATTAAAATGTCTAGTTTTTATTAAACTTAACAGATGTATTCTAATTATTATCAAAAAAATTAAAAAAAATTGTTAAAGACACCAAAGATTTTTAAACGAACTTAACCCTACTTTTAAAATTTTAGACCAAATTTAAAAATTCCCACAGACTTTATTTATAGGAATTAAAAAATTATTTTTTGAATATAAACAAATTAAAATGTCTAGTTTTTAATAAACTTGACGGATTTATTCTAATTATTACCAAAGAAATTAAAAGAATTTCTAAAGGTACTAAAAATTTCCAACCCAACTCAACCTCACTTTTAAAATTTTTAACCAAATTTAAAAATTCTCACAGACTTTATTTATAGGAATTAAGAACTTATTTTTTAAGCAATGATAAATCAAAATGTTTACTTTTCATTAAATCAATTAGATTTTTTCTAGTTTTTACCAAAAAAATTTTAAAAAATCCCAAAGATATGGACATTTTTTAAACTGTTAAAAATTTAAATCAACTTTTAAAAATCCCACAAACTTTATTTATCAAAATAATGAAAAGATTCTTTAAACATAAATAAATTAAAATGTCTACTTTTCATTAAACTTAATAGATTTATTCTAATTATTACCAAAAAAATTAAAAATATTCTCAAAAGCACCAACGATTTTTAATCGAACCTAACCTTACTTTAAAAAAATTGTACTCACTTTAAAAATTCCTACAGACTTTGTTTATAGGAACTAAGAAAAAATATTTAAAATAACGATAGATTAAAATATTTACTTTTCATTAAATCGATCAGATTTTTTCTAATTATTACCGAAAAAATTAAAAAAATTCCCAAAGGCATAAAATTTTTTTATCAAACTGTCAAATTTGATCTATTTTAAAAAATCACCCAGACTTTATTTACGAAAATTAAAGAATGATTTTTGGTTTAAATGAAAGATAAAAGATTCTATTTTGAATTAATAAAGACAAATTAGTTATTGGATTTTGTAAGAAGAAAGGAAATAAAAGCAGAGAGAAATTAGATAAAAATTGATTATGAAAATTAATTTTTTTCAAACTCTTCAGAATTCAGACTTAAAATTTTGTTAAGATATAGAAAAAAAGATTTGTGTTTAGTTATAGGTAAATTTAAGATTTTAATTTTTAGTTTTTTTGAAATAAAAGAAAATTCTTTAATTAACATGATTATTAAAACCTGTTAACTAAAAAAATCATATCTAAAAAACTGTCTGCTGTTAAAACTTAAAATTTTGTAACGTTTTAAATTGAGATTTAGTTTTTATTTTGGTCAAAAAATGAATTTTCTACCACCTTTAGTTTTTTCCTCAGAAGAGGAAATGTAACTTAATATCGATTAAAATACATCAATTTTTAAACATTCCCCTCTATTAATATAATTGTTATTGACGTTTCAAACTTTAGGACGATTTATATTGAAACTTAATCTTTATTTTTACCAAATATAAATTTTCTACGATTTTTAGTTTTTCCCTCAGAAGGGAAAACCCTAACCTCACTTAATTTACATGTCGACTAAAACTTGTTAGTTTTTAAAAATTCATATCTAAAAAACTAATTGTTGTTGAAATTTGAAATTTGATGTGGATTTAGATTGAAACTTAGTCTTTATTTTTACCAAAGATAAACTTTCTAGGATTTTTAGTTTTTCCCTCAGAAGGAAAAATGTAACCTAATGTCGATTTAAAATGTGTGCATATTTAAAAATTCATATCTAAGAAAATAATTGCTTTTGAGACTTGAAATATTATGACGATTTAGAATGAAACTTAATCTTTATTTTTACCAAAGATGAATTTTCTACGACTTTTAGTTTTTTCTACAGGAGTGAAATTCTAACAAAGTGACATTTCAAAAACATCTAGATAAGTTGTGTTTGTACTTAAAAGAAATAATATCTACTTATAAAATATAGAATTGTATGAAATTGAGTTAAAATACAACTTTTAAATCACAAGTCTTTTTCTTTTTGTAAAAAGTAAAACTCGTTTTTATTTCATAAACGCGCAATTTATTGCTGTGTAAACAAAATACTTGGAATAAATTCACTACACTTTCCTCTTTCTTTTAACTTGTCAAGTTTTAAACTGCGCAATAAGTATACACTTTAAATATTGTATTTACAAAATAAATCCAGATCAACAATCTCGATGAAACATCTTAAAGAAATGTTTCGATTTCTTTCTAGAGAATCAGTTCCGCAATATCTCTTGTACCAATCTCGATCTGCAAAGAAAACAAGTTTAACAACGTCATTGTATAAAAAAATATATATAAAAAAAGTTATTAACGATTATTGTGAAATTTTTAAAGTTTATCGATTTTTTTAAGTTAGGTTAAAAAACTTTCAAAAATTTATACCAACTTTGAAATTTTTTTGACAACATTTAGAATAAAACGGTCTTTTTAAGTTAAAATTAGAATGTTTAAGGTTTCATTTAGAAAAAAAATCTAATCAAAATCTTGAAAAATGAATTTTTAAAGTTAATTTTCTTAAGTTAGAAAAGTGTCAAATTTTTTTCCAACTTTGAAAATTTTTTTAATTTTTTTGATAACATTTAGAATAAAACGGCCTTTTTTAATTAAAATTAGAATGTTTTCAGTTTTATTTAGAAAAAAAATCTAATCAAAATATTAAAAAATAAATCTTTGATGAATTTTTAAAGTTGATCGATTTTTTTAAAGTTAGGTTAAGAAATGTTAAAAATTTTTTACCATCTTTGAAAATTTTTTTAATTTTTTTGGCAACATTTGGAATAAAACGGTCTTTTTTAGTTGAAACTAGAATGATTTAGGTTTCATTTAAAAAAAACTAATCAAAATCTTGAAAAATGAATTTTTGATGAATTTTTAAAGTTGAGCGATTTTTTTAAAGTTAGGTTAAAAAGTGTGGAAAAATATTCACCAACTTTGAAAATTTTTTTAATTTTTTTGGCAACACTTGGAATAAAACGGTCTTTTTTAGTTGAAACTAGAATGATTTAGGTTTCATTTAGAAAAAAAATCTAATTAAAATCTTTAAAAATGAATTTTTGATGAATTTTTAAAGTTGATCGTTTTTCATAAGTTAGGTTAAAAAGTGTCAAAAATTTTTACTAACTTTGAAATTTTTTAAAAATTTTTTGTCAACACTTGGAATAAAGCGATCTTTTCTAATTAAAATTAGAAAGTTTTAGCTTTCATCTAGAAAAGAAATCTAATCAAAATCTTTAAAAATGAATTTTTGATGAATTTTTAAAGTTGATCGATTTTTTTAAGTTTGATTAAAAAGTGTCAACAATTATTTACGAACTTTGAAAATTTTTTTAGTTTTTTTGACAACATTTGGAATGAAACGGTCTTTTCTATTATATTATAATAAAGTTGTAACTATTAAACATCCAATTTTAATATAACTAACAGAAAATTAGCCTTATTTTTAGAAAGACCTAAGACTTTAAAACCTAGCCTTGTTTTTAGAAAGCTTAAAGATTACAATTAAGAACATTAAGTTACATTTTCTCTTCTGAGGAAAAAGATTTTTCTCTAACATGCTTAGTTTTTGAGTTAGAGGGAGCGAAAGTTGTGGTATGCCGTTTTGGGATTGTTCGAGTTTTTGGACTATACCTCCATAAATATCAATTGTACGAAAAAATGTTTATAACAAAATATGTTCATAGTTAAACACGGAATAACTTTTATTTGAAATATTTTTCGTTAACTCGCTTAGTTCTTGTATTAGAAGAAGCCGAAGTTGAGGCATGCCGTTTTGAGTTTGTTCCAGTTCTTGGGCTATCACTCCATAAATATCGATTATATGACAAAAAAAAACTATAACAAAAGATGTTCGCAATCGAATGTGGAATAACTTTTATTTAAAATATTTTTCGTTAACTCGCTTAGTTTTAGAGTTAGAGGAAACCAAAGTTGAGGTATGTCATTTTGGGGTTGTTCAAGTTATTAGGCTACAACTCTATAAATATCAATTGTACGAAAAAAATTTTGTAACAAAATATGTTCGCAGTCAAATGCGAACTAACTCTTATTTAAAACATTTTTCCCTAACTGGTTTAGTTTTTGAATTAGAAGAAGCCAAAGTTGAAGTATGCCGTTTTAGGGTTGTTCCAGCTTTTGGGCTATAACTCCATAAATATCGATTGTATGAAAAAATGTTTAGAACAAAATATGTTCGTAGTCAAATACGAAATAACTTTTATTTGAAACATTTTTCGTTAGCTTACTTAGTTTTTGAGTTAGAGGAAGTCACAGTTGAGGTATGCCGTTTTGATATAATTTTTATAAACTTGACCAATTAGTAGATTGTAGTTTCGTTTCTGTAGAAAATTCATCTTTGGTAAAAATAAAGATTAAGTTTCAATCTAAATTCTTATAAAATTTTAAGCCTCAACAACAAATAGTTTTTTAGATATAAACTTTAAAAGAACTCGATTACTCATAATAATATACGTCTTTTTATTTGGAACCACATTCTTTTCTAATAACACTTATTAAATTTTTTTTTCGTTTTAATTTTCTAGAAACAAAAATATTTCATCATTTTAACTCTCTAATCAAAAACATTATAAAATATAATCGCATAATTTTAGAGTGTTTTGGTACAAATTGGCTTAAAATTTAACACATTATGATTTGTAGTGTTTATTATTGCCTTAATACTGATAAGATTATAAACATAGTATGAGTAAACTCTCAGCCACGTGGCTTCTAATTTCCAAATTCGATTTTAACCGAACTGAACCGAAAAGTCGATTAGGTCAAGTATTAAACTAAGTCAGGGTCAATAAATTGTGTTTTTTTGCGTCCACGATAATCTTCCACGTCCTTCAGTTTGTATATTTGTCCTAATTTAAAATCATCAAATTATAAAAAAAAATTTAACGTTCAATAAAAAAAAATAAAATGTTTTTATTGAAATAAAATTAAAAAAAAAAAGTTTTTATTGAATTAAATTATCGGTTATTGCTTCTGGTTTTCTTACTTAATCGTGATTGTAAAGTACTTTAACCTAGAGGTTTGTAATAAGTTTATTTATTCACCTGAAGACATAAGAACGGTTTTAAAAGTGTTTGTTATCTTTGATAATACAAATGAGTAATTATTGATAAAGTTGGAAAATTCTAAATTAAAAAAAAATCGTGAGGTATTTATTTGTAAATATTTTGAAATAATTGTTTGTTGAATTAAAGTTTAAATAATCTATTTTTGATTATAAAAGTCAAATTTATTCTGATTATAACGAAATTTTTTTTGTAAAGAGATTTTAATCGAGTATTTTAATCGAATTTAACAAATTTCTGACTAATTTTAAAAAATCGCCTAGACTTTATTTATAAGAATTGAGATATGATTTTTATATTAAATTGAACATAAAAGATTCTATTTGAATTAAATAAGTCGAATTTGTTCTAATTGTTACCAAAAAATTTAAAAAAAATTTCAAAGTTGGTAAAAATTTTTGATAGTTGAGTAACCTAACTTTTTAGAAAAAATTATCAACTTCAAAAAATCGTACCGAGTTTATTTATGAAGATTAAGAAATGATTTTGGTTTTAAATTAAAGCTTAAAGATTCTAATTTTTATTGTAAAAGTCAAATTTGTTCTAATTATTACCATAAAATTAAAAAAAAATTTCAAAGTTGGTAAAGATATTTGACGGTTGACTAACCTAACATTTAAAAAAAAAATATCAACTTTAAAAAATCGTACCGAGTTTATTTATGGAGACTAAGAAATGATTTTGGTGCTAAATTAAAGCTTAAAGATTCTAATTTTTATTGTAAAAGTCAAATTTGTTCTAATTATTACCATAAAATTTAAAAAAATTTTCAAAGTTGGTAAAGATATTTGACGGTTGACTAACCTAACATTTTAAAAAAAAATATCAACTTTAAAAAATCGTACCGAGTTTATTTATGGAGATTAAGAAATGATTTTGGTGCTAAATTAAAGCTTAAAGATTCTAATTTTTATTGTAAAAGTCAAATTTGTTCTAATTATTACCATAAAATTTAAAAAAATTTTCAAAGTTGGTAAAGATATTTGACAGTTGACTAACCTAACATTAAAAAAAAATTATCAACTTTAAAAAATCGTACCGAGTTTATTTATGGAGATTAAGAAATGATTTTGGTGTTAAATGAAAACTTAAAGATTCTATTTTTGATTGTGATAGTCAGATTTATTCTAATTTTTACCAAAAAATTAAAAAAAAATTCGAAAAATCGGGAAATTTTAACCTTACAACGTTAATGACTAATTTAAAAAAATTCACCGAGACTTTATTTATAAAAACTGAGATATGATTTTTATACTAAATTGAACATAAAACATTCTATTTTCAACTGAAAAAGTCAAATTTGTTCTAATTGTTAACAAAAATTTAAAAAAAAATTTAAAATTAGTAAAAATTCTTGAGTTAACCTAACTTTTTAAAAAAATGTTATAATCTTTAAAAAATCGTACCGAGCTTATTTATGGAGACAAGTAATGTTTATAATTAATCAGTCTAAAAATTTTATTTGAATTTTTTTTTGTATTTCATTTAGTTTTTAAAATATTTAAGGTAAAAGTTGAAAATTTGATATTTTAGGTTATAATTCAGTTTTAGCTTATAACTTCCTTATTATTAAAAATTCATAAAAATATTTATAATAATAAATGTTTATAATTAATCAATCAATAAATTTTAATTGAAAGGATTTTTTCTGTCTCACTTAGTTTTTAAAATATTTGGGGTTAAACTTGAAAATTTTGATATTTTAGGTTATAATTAATCTTTGGCTTGTAATTTCCATACTATTAAAAATCCATAAAAACATTTTTAATAAAAAATGTTTACAGTTACTCAATCTATAAATTTTATTTGAAGAGAAATTTTCTATTTCACTTAGTTTTTAAAATATTTGAGATTAAACTTGAAAATCTTGATATTGTAGGTTATAATTCATTTTTGGCTTGTAATTTTCATATTATTAAAAATCCATAAAAATATTTTTAATAAAAAATGTTTATAATTAATCAGTCTATAAATTTCATTTGAAAAAAATTTTCTATCTCACTCAATCTTTTAAATATTTGAGGTTAAAGCTGAAAAATTGATATTTTAGGTTATAATGTATTTTTAGTTTATAATTTCGTTATTATCTTCGGTAAAAATAAAGATTAGGTTTCAAACTAAATCCTCATAAAATTTCAAATCTCAACAACAATTAGTTTTTGAGATATGAATTTTTAAAAATTGATAAATTTTTATCGACATGTTGAATAAGTCAGGTTAGAACTTCTCTCCTGTAGAAAAAACTAAAAGTCGTAGAAAATTTATCTTTAGCAAAAATAAAGATTAAATATTAATCTAAGTCCCCATAAATTTTGAAGTCTCAAGAATAATTAGTTTTTGAGATACGAATTTTTAAAAATTGACAGATTTTATTCGACATGTTATTTAAGTTAGGTTAGAATTTCTTTTCTGTAGAAAAAACTAAAAGTCGCAGAAAATTAATTTTTAGCAAAAATAAAGATTAAATATTAATCTAAGTTCCTATAAATTTTCAAACTTCAAGAATAATTAGTTTTTTAGATATGAATTTTTAAAAATGGACAAATTTTATTCGACATTTTGAATAAGTTAGGTTAGAATTTCTTTCCTGGAGAAAAAACTTACCAAAAAAATTAAAAAAATTCCTAAATATGGTAAAAATTCTTGGAATGACTGACTTAACAAAATTAACCAACTTTAAAAAATCCTCCAGACTTTACTTCCAAGAACTAGCTGATGATTTTTACATTAAGTTGAACCTAAAAGACTGTATTTTGTATCTGAAAAGGCATTTTTTTTCTAGTTCTTACCAAAAAAATTCCTAAATTTGGTAAAAATTTTTGGAATTAACTGACTTAAAAAAATTAACCAACTTTAAAAGATCCTCCAGACTTTATTTATAAGAATCAAGAAATGATTTCTATAATAAATTGAACCCAAGAGATTCTATTTTGTATTTAAAAAGGCAAATTTGTTGTAGTTGTTACCAAAGATATTAAAAAAATCTTAAAGTTGGGAAAAATTGTTAACAGTTAACCTGTTTTTAAAAAAATTGATCAACTTTAAAAAATCGTACCGAGCTTATTTATGGAGATTAAGAAATGATTTTGGTGTTAAATTAAAGCTTAAAGATTCTATTTTTTATAGCAATAGTCAAATTTATTATAATTGTTACCAAAAAATTAAAAAAAAATTTGAAGAAGCAAAGAATTTTTACCTAATAATTTTTTTCACTGTATTTCAAAAATCCCCCAGATTTTATTTATAGGAATCAAGAAACAATTTTTATATTAAATTAAACTTAAAAGATTATATTTTGATTAAAAAAAGACAAATTTATTCTAATTGTTACCAAAAAAATTAAAAAAATTCTTAAATTTTGGATAAATTTTTAACGGTTAACCTAACTTTTTAGAAAAATTGATCAACTTTAAAAAATCATACCGAGCTTATTTATGGAGATTAAGAAATGATTTTGGTGTTAAATTAAAGCTTAAGGACTGTATTTTTGACTAAAAGAGTCAAATTTGTTGTAATTATTACCAAAAAAAATTAAAAATATTCTTAAAGTTAAGAAAAAAATTTAACAACTAACATGATTTTTTAAAAAATTTGATGTACTTTAAAAAATCATACAGAGTTTATTTATGAAGATTAAGAAATGAAATAATTTTAATATTTTTATGATACTATGATGATTATCCGTCATAAAAATGCTACCCAAAAAAATCAAGTTCAATCGATCAATTTCAAAAAATTTTTGGAAACGACCTTTTACTTGATGAGATCAGATAACTCATTGTGTTTGTATCCAACCACAAAAATTTTCAAATTATCACCATTGTGATTCATTAAACTACTTGAATTTTCCTCAATTTATTTGTACAAGTTTGCAGATTTAATGGTAAATTGGAGAAAATTGAAAAAATTCATCAATGTGACAAAAAAATTTAGACAATCAACTTTAAAAAATCACCCAGACTTTATTTATAAGAATTAAAAAATTACTTATGTATTATAATAAACTTAAAAGTTGCTACTTTGAATTAAAAAAGTTAAATTTCAAATAGTAAATAGTAAATAGTAAATAAATAAACTTTCATAACAAGTTGAGAATTCACATTACGAAATCAAATAAACAACGTAAAATGTTATACCTTCCTATTTTTGTAATAAAATAATCTGAACAATTTCCACAATAATCAACTTGTTACATTATCGTAACGACATGTGTTGTTAATTACTCGAAAGCGGTAACGTTAGTGGAAGTAAGTTCGTTTTACAATTTTTCAGCGTTCCTTTTCGCTGAAACTCGAAGCTCCTCCCCCCCAAATTATATGTATAAAAGTTGCCGCGCTCCGAAAAAATATTGTAGTCCAATCTGAAAGAAGATTCGAGTGCGTTGAGTAGAGATGAACCAGGCGAAACTCTACAGTAAGTACAACGGACTCCAGAAGAACGACGCCAAGTACGTTCTGGACAACTATTTCGACTTGGTCAAGTGGAACGAAGACTTGGACGAAACCGTTTTGGACGTCGGTTGCGGAGATGGAAACGTTACCATTGATGTACTTCTTCCCTTGTTGCCGAAGAGTGTTGGAAGACTTCTCGGGGTTGATCTTTCGAAAGAGATGATTCAGTTTGCGAAAGATATGAATGCGAGAAAAAAGGTGGAGTATTCGGTTATGGATGTTGGATCTCGTTTAAAGGATATTAATACGGATAGTTTTCATCATATTTTTTCGTTTTATTGTTTACATTGGATTCAGGATCAAAAGTAAGTAAAGTAATAATTATATATAATAAAGTTGTAACTTATAAACATCAAATTTTAATAAAATTCAAAGAAAATTTCACTTTAAAATGTAGCTTAATTTTTAGATTTTTAAGAAATTTCAATTAAGAACATTAAGCTACGTTTTCTCTTCCAAGAGGAAAACCAAAAGTCGTAAGAAACTCATTTTTGATAAAAATAAAGATTAATTACTAATCTAAATGCTCATAATAATCTCAAGCCTTATTAATAATTTGTTTTTGGGATATGATTTTTAAAAAATAATTGATTTTTAATAATCAAAAAATTTTTTACCAACTTTGAAATTTTTTTGACAACACTTGGAATAAAACGATCTTTTCTAATTAAAATTAGAACGTTTTAGGTTTCATTAAAAAAAAATCTAATCAAAATCTTGAAAAATGAATTTTTGATGAATTTTTAAAATTGATCGATTCTTTTAAGTTAGGTTTAGAAATGTCAAAATTTTTTTACCTACTTTGAAAGTTTTCTTAATTTTTTTGACAACATTTAGAATAGAACGGTCTTTTTTAGTTAAAATTAGAATGCTTTAAGTTTCATTTAGAAAAAAAATCAAATCAAAATCTTTAAAAATGAATTTTTGATGAATTTTTAAAGTTGATTTTCTTAAGTTGGAAATGTGTCAAAAATTTTCTCCAACTTTGAAAATTTTTTTAATTTTTTTGACAAAACTTGGAATAAAACAGACTTCTTTAATTAAAATTAGAATGTATTAAGTTTCATTTAGAAAAAAAATCAAATTAAAATCTTTAAAAATGAATTTTTAATGATTTCTTTAAAAAATTGTTAATTTTCTAACTTAAAAAAATTTTTTACAACTTTGAAAATTTTTTTAATCTTTTTGACAACACTTGGAATAAAACGGTCTTTTTTAATTAAAATTAGAATATTTTGAGTTTCATTTAGAAAAAAAATCAAATCAAAATCTTGAAAAATGAATTTTTGATGAATTTTTAAACATTGACTTGTTTCATTACCTGTCAAAAATTATAGTTGTCTTTCGGAATTTTTTAAATTTTTTTGGGAAAAGTTTGAACAAATTTGACCGATTTAAGGTAAAATACAATATTTTAGGTTTCATCTGACATGTAAATCGTATCTTTACTCTTATAAATAACTTCGCTGCGATTTTTAAAAAATTTGTTAAAAATTAGGTTAAGTTACCTGGCAAAAATTGTAGTTGTCTTTCGGAATTTTTTTAATTATTTTTGGGGAAAGGTTGGAACAAATTTAACCAATTTACGATAAAGTAGAATATTTTAAGCTTTATTTGACACAAAAATTATTTTCTAATTCTTATAAATAAGTTCGGCGCGATTTTTTAAAAATTGCCAATTATCTAACCTGCAAAATTTTGACCAACTTTAAAAAATCGTCCAGACTTTATTTCTACAGATTTTGAAGAGAAATTTTAACTGATGATAACATAAAGTGTCTATTTTTTACCAAAAGAATCCAGTTTGTTCTAATTATTATACAAAAAATTAAAAAAAAAATTCTAAGAGATGATTTTAAAAATTTTAACTTGATTTAAAAAAACCGTCGAGACTTTATTTATGCAGAGTTTGAAGAGTAATTTTAGCCAATTATAGTTTAATGTGTCTATTTTTCATCGAGAAAATCAAATTTGTTCTAATTCTTACCAAAAAATGTTCAGAGGCATTAAGTTTTTTTTTTTAACCTAACTTTCAAAATTTTTGACCGTATTAAAAAAATCGTCCAGACTTTATTTATAAAAATTTTAAAGAAAAATTTTATTTAAAATAAAGTTTTAAACTGAATTCGTACAAATCAGTCAATCCAAAAAACGTCAATTGTGATATTTACATCAAAATATTGAAAATTGAAAGTTTTAATTGACATTAACTTATATTTTCTTTGCTTTGGCAAAAACTAAAAGTCGCAGAAAATTCATCTTTGGTAAAAATAAAGATTAAGTTTTAATCTAAATCTTCGTAAAGTTTTAAATCTCAACAACAATTAATTTCGTAGGGGTGAATATTTAAAGTTGGCAAATTTTAATCGACGTTAAGTTACATTTTCTCTTCTAGGGGGAAAACTGAAGCTCGAAGAAAAATTATCCTTGGTAAAAATAAATATTAAATTTCAATCTAAATCGTCATAAAATATTCAAATTTTAACAACAAACACTTTTTTAGAAATGAATTTTTAAAAAAATAAACAAATTTTAACAGACATGTTAATTAAGTTAGGTTAGAATTTCTAGCCTGTAGAAAAAACTAAAAAGTCTAGAAGATTTATTTTTGGCAAAAATAAAGATTAAGTTTTAATCTAAATCACCATATAATTTCAAGCCTTAATAACAATTCGTTTGATAAAGATGAATTTTTAGAAATTGGCAAATATTAATCAACATTATGTCACATTTTTCTCTTCTGAGGGAGAAACTAAAGCTCGAAGAAAAATTATCTTTGGTAAAAATAAAAACTAAATTTCAATCTAAATCACCATAGAATTTTCAAATTTTAACAACAAACATTTTTTTTAGAAATGAATTTTTGAAAATTAATAAATTTTAATCGACAAGTAAATTAAGTGAGGTTAGGGTTTTCTTTTCTGAGGAAAAAACTAAAACTCCTAGAAAATTCATTTTTGGTAAAAATAAAGATAAAGTTTCAATATAAATCGTCATAAAGTTTGAAACTTCAACAACAATTAGATTAATAGAGGGGAATGTTTAAAAATTCATATATTTTAATCCATATTAAGTTACATTTCCTCTTCTGAGGAAAAAACTAAAGGTCGTAGAAAATTCATTTTTTGACGAAAATAAAAATTAAATCTCAATTTAAAACTTTACAAAATTTGAAGTTTTAACATCAAATAGTTTTTTAGATATGATTTTTTTAATTAATAAGTTTTAATAATCATGTTAATTAAGTTGGAATTTTATTTTATTTCGAAAAAACTAAAAATTAAAATCTTAAATTTTACTATAACTAAACACAAATCTTTTTTTCTATATTTTAACAAAATTTTAAGTCTGAATTATAAATAATTTGAGAAAAAATAATTTTCATAATCAATTTTTATCTAATTTCTCTCTACTTTTATTACCTTTCTTCTTATAAAATCCAATACATAACAAATTTGTCTTTATTAATTCAAAACAGAATCTTTAATTTTTCATTTAAACCAAAAAACATTCTTTAATCTTCATAAATAAACTCTGGATGATTTTTTAAAATAAATCATATTTGACAGTTTGATAAAGAAATTTTTCATGTCTTTGGGAATTTTTTTAAATTTTTTCGGTAATAATTAGAAAAAATCTGATTGATTTAATGAAAAGTAAATATTTTAATCTATCGTTGTTTTAAATATTTTTTCTTAGTTCCTATAAACAAAGCTTGTAGGAATTTTTAAAGTGAGCTCAAATTTTTTAAAGTGAGGTTAGGTTGGGATAAAAATCTTTGGTATCTTTGACAATTTTTTTAATTTTTTTGATAATAATTAGAATAAATCTATTAAATTTAATGAAAAGTAGACATTTTAATTTATTTATATTTAAAGAATCCTTTCATTATTTTAATAAATAAAGTTTGTGGAATTTTTTTAAACTTGACTCAAATTTTTAACAGTTTAAAAATTTTTCATGTCTTTGGGATTTTTTTTAATTTTTTTGGTATTAACTAGAAAAATCTAATTGATTTAATCTAAAGCAATAATTTTGATTTATCATTGCTTAAAAAATAATTTCTTAATTCCTATAAATAAAGTCTGCGGGAATTTTTAAAATTGGTTAAAAATTTTAAAAGTGAGGTTTGGTTGGGTTGAAAATTTTTAGTATTTTTGGGAATTTTTTAAATGTATTTGGTACTAATTAGAATAAATCCGTCAAGTTTAATAAAAACTAGATATTTTAATTTATTTATATCCAAAAAATAATCCCTTAATTCACATAAATAAAGTCTGTGGGAATTTCTAAAGTAGGTCTAAAATTTTAAAAGTTAGGTTGAGTTTGGTTGAAAATTTTTAATATTTTTGGGAATTTTTTAAATTGCTTTGGTAATAATTAGAACAAATCCGTCGAGTTTAATAAAAACTAGATACTTTAATTTTATTATATCCAAAAAATAATTTCTTAATTCCTATAAATAAAGTCTGTGGAAACTTTGAAAGTTGGTTCAAAATTTTAAAAGTGAGGTTGGGTTCAGTTGAAAATTTTTAGTATCTTTGGGAATTTTTTTAATTTATTTGGTAATAATTAGAATAAATCCGTCAAGTTTAATAAAAACTAGATATTTTAATTTATTTATATTCAAAAAATAATTTCTTAATTCCTATAAACAAGGTCTGTGGGAATTTTTAAATTTGATTCAAAATTTTAAAAGTGAGGTTGGTTTCAGTTGAAAATTTGTAGTATTTTTGGGAATTTTTTTAATTTCTTTGGTACTAATAAGAATAAATCCGTCAAGTTTAATAAAAACTAGATATTTTAATTTATTTATATCCAAAAAATCATTCCTTAGTTCCTATAAATAAAGTCTGTGGAAATTTTTTAATTTGGTTCAAAATTTAAAAAATGAGGTTGGGTTCGATCGAAGACTTTTAGTATCTTTGGGAATTTTTTTAATTTCTTTGGTAATAATTAGAATAAATCTGTTAAGTTTAATAAAAACTAGATATTTTAATTTGTTTATATCCCAAAAATCATTTCTTAATTCCTATAAATAAAATCTGTGTTAATTTTTAAATTTGGTTAAAATTTTTAAATTCGGTTCGCTTTGACTGAAAATTTTTATTATTTTTAGGAATTTTTTTCGTAATAATTAGAACAAATCCGTCGAGTTGAATAAACACTAGATATTTTAATTTATTTATATTCAAAAAATAATTTCTTAATTCGTATAAATAAAGTCTATGGGATTTTTTTAATTTGGTTCAAAATTTTAAAAGTGAGGCTGGATTTGGTTGAAAATGTTTGCTATCTTTAGGATTTTTTTTTAATTTCTTTAGTAATAATTAGAATAAATCCGTCAAGTTTAATAAAAACCAGACATTTTAATCTGTTTATATTCAAAAAATAAGTTCTTAATTTCTATAAATAAAGTCTGTGGGAATTTTAAAGTTGGTTTAAAATTTTAAAAGTGAGGTTGGGTTCGGTTAAAATTTTTAGTATTTTTGGGATTTTTTTAAATTTCTTTAGTAATAATTAGAATAAATCCATCAAGTTTAATAAAAACTAGATATTTTAATTTGTTTATATCCAAAAACTAATTTCTTAATTTTTATAAATAAAGTCTGTGGGAAGTTTTAAATTTGGATCGAAATTTTAAAAGTAGGGTTAAGTTCAGTTAAAATTCTTTAGTGTCTTTGAGATTTTTTAAATTTTTGTTGATAATAATTAGAATAAATCCGTCAAGTTTAATAAAAACTAGATATTTCAATTTATTTATATCCAAAAAATAATTCCTTAATTCCTATAAATAAAGTCTGTGGGAATTTTTAAATTAGGTTCAAAATTTTAAAAGTGAGGTTGGATTCGGTTAAAAATTTTTAGATTTTTTGGGATTTTTTTAATTTTTTTGGTAATAATTAGAATATATTCTTTAAGTTTAATAAAAAGTAAATATATACATTTGTTATTTTATAATTTTAAAATTATATTATTGTGGTACGATTTATTTTAATGGTAGACTAAGAAGTCGTTGACCTTAAACAAACTTTTCTAACAACCCAATAAAACTTCTTTTGGCTAGTGATGCAACGGATATTCGGCGATCCATGCAGCAGTCCGTTGACCCAAAACCATCAACAAATTTCGGAATGCACTTCTTCATTTATTAGCCATCAAAATTCCAAAAGGAATCGCCCCGTGAAAGATAACGTACTCTAAACCAATTAAAGTCGAGCTTAATTTGACGAATCTTAGCGATTGCTAAACGCTTCCACATTCTTTCCTTTATCTTCTTATTTCTTTATTACAGGCAATGTTTCGAAAACTTATACAACCTCTTGGATTCGAACGGAGACCTTCTCATCACCTTCTTAGCGAGAAATCCCATCTTTACAGTCTACGATAATTTAGCCAAAAACAACAGATGGGCTCAATATATGAGAGATGTTAAGAAATATCTATCTCCTTATCATAATTTAGATGATCCGGAAAAAGAACTTCATAAACTTATGGCTGATGTTGGGTTTAAAGTGAAAAAATGTGAATTGATCGATCGTACTTTTATATTCCATGATTTAAAAATATGGAGAAGTAAGTTTTTTAATTAAAAAAAAAATTTTTTTTTAATAAGTAATGAATTTTTTTGTAAAATAGAATCTGTGATAGCTGTAAATCCATTCCTCTCAAGGATTCCAGAAAAACTCATTGAAGATTACATCGAAGACTTTTTTAATGAAATTCGGAAATTAAATTGCATCATCACCAATGAAAATAATAACGAGGAAAAAGTTGAGACGAAATATCAATTATTTGTTGTTTATGCAACAAAATAACTAATTTTTTTGTTGGATTTTAAAACCTTCTTTTTAGATTTTTAGCCTTTGAGTCAAATCTAGTTTTTAGTATTCTTGGAAATGTTCTTTTTAGTTTCCAAATTTGTGATCTTAATACATATCAACTTTATAAAAAACTTTATTAAGATAAAAAAAGTTGAGATGAATATTTAAAAGAATCAATTTAATGACTGATAGATTTTTAATTTTAAATACAATTTTTGCTTTTTACAAATAATTCTTACAGTATTTTAAAAAAATATTCATCTCAACTAAAAAAAATCTTCCTTTATGTTATTATTTTTTATTTAATTTAAAACTGTAATTAATCTATTTTTTCTACTTTGTGTTTCTTTTTATTTGTCTTGTTATATAACTCTCTCTAATCACAATTAAGTGTTGTTTTTTTATGTTCTTACGGGTGCTTTATAGTTTTATGAGTTGTTATTTATATAGAATTAAAAATAAAAAATTAAAAGAAAAATACAAACACATTTTTTTTTTATTAATATTTTTAATTTTATTAAGAAAAATACAAACGATATATTACAAAGCTGTATTTACACGTAACATAAATTTAATAATTTTTTTTTAAAGATGTATTTTATGGTTTTGCGAATTTGGTGTACTTACAAACGCATTTGTGGTAATCGGAGTGCATTTTACATCATATGTCGTAAGCGTAGTCGTCGTCGAATTCGTCTGGGGTGCAGAAGAAGAATTCGATTAGGTTTAAAATTGGACCGCGTGAAAATGGGTTGAAGTATCTTCCCCGTTTGTCTCTAAGATATGAGTATTGTTTGTAGTTGAACATTTCGTTGGTTGTTAAATTCATACAAGCGTGAAGAACCTAAAATTTTTAAAAAGTTATTTTAATGAAATCAAAATAAAATAATTAAAATAAATAGTACAAGATTTAAAAGGGTTTATTAAAATTTTGTCTTTTTGTGTTAAAGTTCCAAGTTTAAAAAATCACCCTGATTTTATTTATAAGAATTAAGAAAAGACCCCTATGTTAAATTGAAACTTATATTCAAAAAATAATTCCTTAGTTCCTATAAATAAATTCTGTGGGAATTTTTAAATTTGGTTCAAAAGTTTAAAAGTGAGGTTGGATTCGGTTGAAGACTATAAAGATTCTATTTTTGATAATAAAAAAATCAAAAATAAAATAATAAAGAAATCGAAAATTTTTGAACCTAGCAAATTTTTCATCAGTTTTAAAAAATCCTCACAACTTTATTTATAAGAATTAAGAAATATTTTTTATATTAAATTGAACTTAAAAGATTCTATTTTAAATTCAAAAAGTCAAATTTGTTCCAATTCTTATCAAAAAAATTTAAAAAAATTCTAAAGTTGGGAAAAATTCTTTAATACTTAACCTAACTTTTTAGAAAAATTGATCAACTTTAAAAAATCGTACCGAGTTTACTTATGGAGATTAACCCATTTGCATCACCCAGAAAAATGAAAAATTTGTCCTTATCACCGAACATTTTTTCTATATGTAATTTTATATGCGATGAGCGCATATATGCGCGCTCTAGTGATAGTGGCCAGTAAAAATGCGCGCACATATGCGCTTATGATGCAAATGGGTTAAAAAATAATTTTGGTGTTAACTTAAAGCTCAAAGATTCTGTTTTTGATTAAAAGAGACAAATTTGTGGTAATTGTTACCAAAAAAATTAAAAAAAATATTTTACTTGATAAGAATTTTTGACAGTTAATTAACCTAACTTTTTAACAAATTTGATCAGTTTTAATAAATTTCCCAGACTTTATAAGAATTATGAAATGATTTTTACATTAAGTTGAAGTTAAAAGATTGTATTTTGGATTTAAACAGTCAAATTTGTTCCAATTCTTATCAAAAAAATTAAAAAAAAAATCTATAGTTGGTAAAAATTTTTTAGCTAACTTTTTAACAGATTTGATTAATTTTTCATAATTCCTCACACTTTATTTATAGGAATTAAGAAATGATATTTACATTAAATTCGAGTTAAAAGATTCGATTTGGGATATAAACAGTCAAATTTGTTCCAATTCTTACCAAAAAAATTTTAAAAATTTCTAAACTTGGTAAAAATTTTCTACCTAACTTTTGAACAAATTTAAAAAAATCGTACAAAGTTTATTTTTGAAGATAAGGCAATGATTTTTACATGAAATTAAAACTTTAATATTTAATTGTTGATTCCAAAAGTAATATTAATTCTAATTGTAAGCAAATTTTTTTTTTATTTTTAAAAAACCAAAGAATTTTAACTTTTCATTTTTTTGTACCAACTTTAAAAAATCGTAACGACTTTATTTATAAAAAGTAAGACGGGTTTTGTACTCAGGCAACTAACAACTAACAATCAGCAACATGAAATATTAGCTAGGTGAAGACATTTTACATGAAATTTAAACAAAGGTATCACATTGAGGCAATTCAATAGTTTTGTTCGTAGAAGCGATTTCCAACGGTTTCTGACTTTTTCAACCAAACAAGATTTAGGATTATTTTGTGTGTGATCAAAGTTAAAGAATTTGATTGGTTGAAACAAACCAGAAATTTTTGGAAATCGCTTCTACGAATAAAGCTAATATCACCTCTATAAAAATATTGATGGTTACGACAATATTTATCGATGACAATAATCTGTGCGTGTTGAAAAACGATATGTGTTACTGGAATAGGTCAGTTTCTTCCCCAATAATTGTAAATTTTAATTTGATCTTCCTTGTTATTTATGTCATTTGCCCTAACGTACAGTGGGGTACTTTATGATTTTTGTGGCCATAACAAAAAATATGAGTGTGCTTTTCACGAGAGAAAAGAATCCTATGAAGTACAAAAAGAGTACCTCACGTATTCATAAAACTATCACCATTTTACTGAACTGGTTTGTCCACAATAATGGTTTGAGTTAGACGATACGTGAATGATACTGAAGTGCGCATATTTTATGTACAAGTTACGAAATTAATTTAAGTGCCACTTATTTTTTTTTAAGCAAGTCACTATTATTATTACGTTTCTTGAATGTATAGTCTAGTTGAATGTGTAGTCTAATGCATTTTGTATTTAATTTTGTGGCATTTTAATCATCATAAGTCCTTTAAAATTGAACTTCGTTGGAGATCCTAAGTTTTTTTATTTTGAAAAGATTTAGAAGTAAAGCCTGTTTGTCGGATATCGTCTTTATGTGATATTGAGGTACTATTGATCTACTTTCGGAATGTAAAGAAAGAGTCTGCTAATATTTGCTACCCTTCTGTTACCACTGTTTTAAAGTTTGTATTACATTCCATCTATTATTAATTTTGTTAACAGGAACATATTAGTGCCTTACTTATTTGTAATCTATAAATTGCAGTCAGAAATTATAGTAAGCTGGAACAGTAAAAAACGAGAAGAAACGAAGTACCTCAAGCAAGGTAATTTCAAAGACAAAATAGACGTTTTCTAAAAAAAATACTTTACACAAAAGTTCTATTTAATTTTATACCGAATCCCTAACAAAAATATCATGTTCGATAAAAAAATAACTTTCGATCTGAAAAATCTATTTCCGGTCAAAACCGGACATTAGGAATTTCATCGTGAGAGAGAGAATATCCAACTTAGCAATATGTATATATTTTTTATTTTTCAAAAGACCGCCTCCCTAGATCTTAAAAGGGGTGGTCGTGTGGTCGCTACCACTATGTATAGATAGGTGTTGAGTATCGAGATCACAATTCAAGAAATAATTAATTTAGACAATAATTATGATCATTATGCAAGATTTTAAGTTTTATACTAATAACAGTTCACTAATAACTGTGGCCACGAATTGTAGAAAATTCTCCACTGTGCAACGTTTCACTTGACTTATGTAAATGATTTGACAAGTTAAAATGAATTAAAATTATTTACATGTCAAGTCGGTGTTTAAATAAATAAAGTAAAGTCCCTAACTTTTTAATTTATTATTAACTTTTGTGTAAAATTGATGTATTTTCTAAATCTCTACTTTGTATCTTATACATCGTCCGGCAAAAGATGTCTCATCAATTAATTATGGTATTCTAGATGAACATTTTCAGTTTTGATCTCTCTTCCTCTCTCTCTCATATACAATTACATAAAATAAATTATTTGACGCACGAGAAAACGGAGACTAGTAATGACGCACGAGACATTTTTCGCCGAACGGATTATATGTCTTGTTTTGTTTATTGAGCATCATGTTTAGAAGAGTTTGAAATGTAGAGTGAATTCAGGATTTCCTTTTATTTTGGTTTTTCTTTCTTTGTTCTAAAATACTGCCACATTTGAACCCTATGATCGGAATGGTTGATGTAGCGGGATTAGACTATCAAATCTACATGAATGTAAAAGGGCTCGTCCCGACCCGACAACCAAATAAAGAACAATTGCGCTTCAGACGTTGTTCGTATCAGACCCAAAACATGGTGTCAGGTTAGAGAAAACGAAAACTCACGCGAAGAAAGGCAAGAAATACATCATCAAAAGTTGACCAGATGCAAACAAAATCCCCGAATCTGTGAAACAATACCAAAAATATGCTAAAAATCTGAAAATAGATAAGGACTTATAAGCAAATCCATAAAGGACAACAAGTGCTTAGGAAGGGCAAAAGAAGCTGTATGGTGGCCTGGAAGTAGAAGACAAATAATTGAATTGGTCCAAAATTGCGAAATTTGCCGTAAAGGAAACACTCAAGACAGAACCAATGATCCCGAGCGAAATACCAAAAAGTCCATGGGCAATACTAGGAGCGGACTTACATTATTACAAAAACAAAAATTACCTAGTAGTTCAAGACTATTATTCAAAGTACCCCGAAGTCCGTGAATTACGAAATATGACGAGCAAAACAGTGATTGAATGCCTGAAAGATATTATGTCACATCATGGCATCCCATTACAACTACGAACTGATAATGGAAGACAATTTCACAACTACGAATTTCGTAAATTCGCAAAGGAATACGGATTTAAATGGATTTCAAGTAGTCCGGGATACCAACAATCAAACGGACAAGCGGAGAGTGCAGTAAAAATCGTTTCGACTAAAGAAAATTTTTCGACTGAATGAAGATCCTTATATAGCTCTGCTCATCTATCGAAACATACCATTAAAATGTGGCAATTCAACAGCACAGTTATTGTTTGGAACAGTGATGGCGAACCTTTTTGAGAAGTGGGTAAAATTTTGTTAATTGTACTTGTTTAGTGCTTCCTCGTGGGTCACTAATTTAAAATCACTTGGAAAAAAGGAAGGTTATTACTTGAATCTTTCTAAAAAAAGTCATGGGACACAGTCGACGTCTAAAAAAAGGTCATGATGCACAAGTGGCATTTTTCTATATTATAAAATCGCTTCATAGCCGGCCCTTTGTGGGTCACTTAAAAGGTTTGTGTGGGTCACTCTATGACCCGCGGGTCACAGGGTCGCCATCACTGCTTTGGAAGAACATTACGTGACTGCTTGCCAATACTTGAATCAAAATTACCCCCAAAAACACCAAATCACAAGAAAATAAGAAAACAATTTAAAATCGATAAAGAAAAACAGAAACAAAATTATGACCGCAGACATCGAGTAAAAACTAATGAACCGCTAGAAATAGGAGAGAAGGTATGGATCGTGAATATAAAATGAAAAGGTATTGTAAAAGAAAAAGCATACATAGTTGAGACAGAAAAGGGTGACATACGAAGGAACAGAAGACATCTACAAGACTTACCAATAAGAAATGGTAACGAAACCGAATAAATATATTTAATAAGACCGTTCTAAAAGAAAGAGGGATGTAGCAGAAAGAGACTATCAAATCTACACGAATTTATTAAAAGGACTCGTCCCAACCCGACAACTAAATAAAGAACAGTTGCGCTTCCGACGTTGTCCGTATCAAACCCAAAACAGTTGGGTAATATCGTTGCAAATACTGTCAATATTAGAAAAAAAAATCAGAATATAGGTTCGTTTAGAACATACATATTGGTAGGTAAAGGCCGTGCCATCTATAGTGAAAGTGACTCATCGATTTATGGTACAATATTCCGCATGCGGTACAAATAAGTTGATGTGTGTTAGAAAGAGAGTGCATATTATTAGTACATCTGTTCATACGCTTTTAAGCGATGAGTCACTTTCACTATAGATGGTACTAACTTTAGTAATCATATTCCCGTTAAATGTTGAAGCGTAAAATCAATCAAGTCTATTCTTTTTAGTTCTCATCTGTTAGTTGACGCGATATCATTCATGTATCCCCCAAAAGAGCAGATCAGTACTCAACAATGCTCAAATGTTACCATTGTATTACTTTCCGAAATGCTCGAGAAATTATTAAACTCTTACCTGTTTTTAAAACCCTTTTTTATCATTGCTATCCATTTTTTCTATACAATAAGTAAGTCAATGTCAGTTATAAATAACTCACTTATTGTAGTATAAATGAAGTAATAAGATAAAGTTTATAAAAAGAAGTATAAGTTTTATTTTGATTTTCACGGTTTTTGAGATAGTTTTGGTTATCCTATTGTTCATTGCCTTAGTTTGAGAAACGAAAAAAGCGATATCTAGTGTCGCTTATTGATAGTTTATAGTTGCTTATTGACTCATAATCAGTGTGAGAACCGCCTAAGATATGATTTTTATATTAAATTGAAATTAAAAAATATTACATCTTAGAAATTAAAATAAAAATTAGAAAAAAATAATACGAAAATTTTGAAAAATGGAGACACGACGTTTACTTCTGTACTAAAAAATGGCTCACATACTATGAAACAGAGGTAGATTTTTTTATAGTACATTTCTTTTTATAAAAAATTTCAATAAAAGCCTTTTACTCTTCGTCCCTTTAAATAAATCAATACTTACTGATGTACAAGTTAAAATCCAACCCAATCCCGAAAATACAAAAGCCTCCAACAATCCAAGTATATACATAACTCCAAATCCTTCAATCGCAATACAATAAGTAGCAAAATAAATCGTAAACGAGCAATTAATAGCAACGCTCATCACAAAAAGAAAGAACCAGGTTCTATTTCTCAATCCAACGCAATTGTAAATAAAAGGGCAGTGATGATCGAAATATGAAACGCATCTATTACAAACTCTACAGTGCTTTGCTCGAAGTGGACGTAAACATCTACAAGTGTGACATAAACGATTTAAAATTGCGTTCCTTTTCTTCCATTTATCAAAGTATGGTATTTGTTTTATAGCTCTACTGTAGGAATCTGTGTTCATTGGGATGTATCCGGGATCTTTTCTATTTGCAACAACCCAACAAACCCACATGACGATGTTCCAGTAGATAAAACAATAATGTGAGCCACGAAGGATGTTCCAAGTTATTGGGATGCACTAAAAATTAAATATTACAAAATTACTAAATTAAATAAATTATGAAAAGAGATTATAAAAAATAGTAAGTTTAATTTACCCTAATAATATACATAGGATATCCCCATAAAAGTACAGAAACCATAAAAAACAACAATGGTAATTTTGAATTCCCAGCTTTTCCAAATAACAACCCCCAAACTTCATTCAAAGAAGGGAACCAACTTGACCTTCTTTTCTTCTCAATTTGTAGCACTTGAACAATATCTCCATGTCGATGACTTTGTGCCAACATCAAAGGTGTTTTATCATTTTTATCTAAAGGATCCAATTCGATATTATTCTTTTCACAAAGTAATTTAACACAATGAACATTTCCAGAAATACACGCTAAGTGTAAAGGTGTAGATCCAAAATGATCAGGTTTTTGTAAATTCGCTCCGGAATACATTAATAATTTCATAACGTCAGCGTGTCCTTTATAAGCAGCCCAATGTAAAGCGGTATCTCCATTTACGTCCACTAAATTGTTTAAAGCTCCCATTCCGAGTAAAAAAGCTGCCGTGGCTGTTCTTCCAAACATACAAGCGGTCATTAGGGGTGTTAACCCTTTAAAATCGGCCGCGTTTACGGCAACTCCCGCTTGGAGGAGGACTTGGACGACTGCTGCGTGTCCTTTTCGACATGCCCAATGAATTGGTCTTGGTCCTTGTGTTCCTAAGCATGATAGGTCTATTGGAGCACCTCGATCTACTAGATATCGGGTTATTTCTACGTTTCCGTCTAAAGCTGCCCAATGTGCTGGCGTGTAACCCCATTCGTCGCGTGCTCGTAAGATTTGTGTGCCGGATTTTTCTACTAGTTCTTCTATATCGGATAATTCCCTAAATTCATTCAATTAATTAATATATGAAAGGATTTCATTGGAATTTATTGTATGTGTTTGTAAAACTAATAAAGGAATTGTTTATTAGGAAAGGTTGGAATTGTTGTCTAGGTATGTGTAGGTTTTGTTATTTATGTTATGAAAGTAGTAGAGTAAATAAAGTAGGTGTAATACTTTTGAAAGGGAATTCAATTGTAAATAAATAGATACAGACAAAATAAGTAATAAATCGAAAGTTTTTTTTGTTTTTGTATTACCTATTTAAATTTTTTTTTTAAATTAATTAAAAATTTAATGAACAGGATGAAATTTGGAATGATTTTTTACCTTTAGATTCGTTCAAAGACTTTTAAATTCAAAAAAAAAAATTAAAAATTTTAAAGAAATTTGTAAAATGCAAGGAATTCAAAAAATTATAAATAGTACATAAGCTGAAGCCGTTTTTCTTTGGTTTATGACTTGTTTTTAAATTCAATAATCCCATTTTGTTAAATAATGGGAGATTTTATTAGAAATCTAAGAAATTCTATCACTTCGAAATTTGAACGAACCTGAACGATTCCAAAAAAAGTTCAATAACCTTTAAGGATTTTTGAAATTACTTTAAATGAATAGGAAGAAATCTAGGAATATTTTCTTCATTTTAAATATGCTTGAAATCTATGTATAAGTTTATTTGTTGAAATTTAGTGTTGGACGATTTTGCCAATTTTTAATGATTTTTAATGGCAATAGAAATAAACAGGAACATTTCTTTTATTTATTTAACACATTTTTAAAAATTGAGAATCTTTAAAAGAGTTTCAAGAATTTCAAAGATTTTGAAAATACCTTACAGATTGGTTTTTTTATAATAAGTCATGCTGATATAACTCATGTCTTATGTCTTCGACCCGCTTAAAAAAATATACCTTAGAATTATTCATACTTCTTTTTAAGAAGTCTGAACGAACCTGAAAGACAATCTTCATCGATCTTTAGAGATGAAAGAAAATTTGTCGAAAAAATTTTGAAAAATTTATTTTCTATACAAATTGTATATGAATAATAAATAAATTTGAAGAACTTTATTATTATTTTCAAAACGCACTGTTATGTAAGATCTTATAACATGCTCGTTTTAATTTTAAGACGTTGTAACTTCTTCATAATATACAATACTTTGATTATTTTTCATTTTTTTTACAAAAAACCTAACATAAATCATGAATAAAACATAAAATAAAAAAAAAAATACATTAATAAATAGGGAATGTTAAATCGACATATTTCGCATACGAATACAATCCACCTTTTACATTCAAAAATTTAACCAGTAAATCACGAAAGAATTCCCTCAGCTTTAAAATAGCTCTTTGAGAATCATTTCCTCTCCGACAAATAACCAAAACCTCATTTAAACATTTACTCAGACCACAAAACGATTGTATTTTCCCTTTTAAATCCTCCAAACAATCATTTTTCTGTATACTCGTGATATAATAAACTATGTCTTGAGATCATTTTCTGCACCTTCTTCAAAGAAGGTGTAAATTGAAACATGTAAGACAACAGTCAATAAATAACCAGTAAAAGTACAGAAAGTTCTTCAAATTTATTTATTAATCTTTAGAGACTTTTGTTTTACATGATTTTTAAAGGATTTTGAATATACTTTAATTAAATATGATGAAATCTAGGAAAGGTCAAGAATTTTCATAAATATAATCTAAAAAAGTTAGAATTTCTGGAAAAAAACCTCAACGATTTTGTAAACACAAAAACAATAACAATTAGTTAACCTTCCTAAAAAATATGAAAGATTTGAAGAATTATCAACAATATTTCTGGGAAATCGTCAATGTTTAAAGATTTTCAGTGATTTTAAAGAATAGTAATGGAAGAAATCCAAAAGAATTAAAAAAAATCGATATCATCTAGAAACATTCAAAGATTTTGAAGAAATCTGAAAGTGTACAGCTGAATATAAAGAAATTGCAAATGAAGTCCTCAAAACTGAGAATCTCTGAAAGAATAGCTTTGTTCTTTGGATTAAACTTGCACTGAATTAAGTTACACTAAGGTCTAAAGGTGGGGTTTCGTGCAGCATTTAAAAGGGAATGACTGTAATTGAGTGTAATTTGATGCACTTTTGTTTAGGTTGAACTCTGATCCAACAAACGCATATATAATTTAAGTTTTCAAATTTGCACTTCACCGGTAGAAGTTACTCCAGAGCAGATGCAACAAAAACTGCACCAATTTGCACTGGCTGCACGAAGTTGCACTGCACTACGAACAGTCCGAATGCAACTATCTTAAACGGTACTATGCCAAACGAACACGCGTTATCTGCATTGTACTGCTAAGTGCAAGCAGTGCAGCCTTAACGAACAAAGCTAATATTTATACCTTTTTTTTAAGAAATATGAATGAACCTGGAGAAGTTTTAAATAATTTTCAAAGACTATTAAAAAGTTTTTTTAATGGCGTTTATGGATTTTCAATTTTGAAAGATCTCCAAATGAATATGAAGAAATCTGAGATGTTTTTTTAAATAAATTCTTCAATAGAATTCTTCAATTTTGCTTGAAAAAGCTACAATTTTTTCTTTAAGCCTTTTCTTTTTAACCTGAATTTGAAGCATTTGCGACTATTTTTTTAAGATTTCGTAAAAACCCAAATGAAAACGAAGAAGTCCAAGAAAAATTTCAGCAAATTTTCAAGACCTTCAGAAAGTTCAAATAATAGAATATATTCGGAAAAATTTTGAAAATAATTTTAAAAGATTTCAAACATTTTTAACGATTATAAGGATTTTCGCGGACTCTCAAACTTGAAAAATTCAAGAACTCAAAACGAATTTGAAACGTTTCATAATCTCGATTTTGAAGGATTCCGTAAAAACCTATATTAAAAAGAAGATGTCCAAGAAAATTTTCAACACATTTTCTAGACTTCCAAGAAATTCAAAAAATAGAATATTATATCTGAAGAAAATGATTCTTAAGGATTATAAAAATATTTAACGATTTTAAATGATTTTACAGAACCTTAAATAAAAAGAAAGAAATCCAAACAAATTTTCAACGTTTAAAGATTCTCGCGGACTCTCAAACTTGAAAAATTCAAGAAATTAAAACCAATTTGAAACGTTTCATAATCTCGATTTTGAAGAATTTCGTGAAAACCCAAATGAAGAAGAAGATATATAAGAACATTTTTAACAAATTTGCAGGACTTCCAAGAAACTCAAAGAATAGAATATATCCAAGAAAATGCTGAAAATGTTTCTTAAGAATTTTAAAAATCTTTAACGATTTTAAAGGATTTTACTGAAAGCTAAATAAAAAGAAAGAAGTCCAAGAAAATTTTCTACAAATTCGCAAAAGACTTCTAGGAATTTCAACGTATCGAATATATTTGAAAAAAAATTGAAAATGGTTCTTAAGGATTTCAAAATATTTAACAACTTTAAAGGATTTTACAGAACATTAAATAAAAAGAAAGAAATCCAAACAAATGTTCAACGTTTAAAGATTTTCGCGAACACTCATACTTAAAAAATTCAAAAAATCATAGCAAATTTGAAACGTTTCATAATCTCGATTTTGAAGGCTTCCATTAAAACCCACATGAAAAAGAAGATATTCAAGAAATTTTTCAACACATTTTCAAGACTTCCAGGAAGTTCAAAGCATAGAATATTTAATGGATTTCAGTTTCTTTGAAAAAACTCAATATAAACCCGTGGTTTTATTAATTTTTAAACATTTTCATGGCTGAAATCTGACGAAGCGACAATTCCTGAAAGATTTTCAAAAACTGATTTCAAGTTTTTTTGTATTGTTAAAAATCCTTTAATGGATTTAGGTTTTTTTGAAAAAAAACTCAATACAAACTTAAGTTTTTATTACTTCTTAAACATTTTCCTGGTTGAAATCTGACGAAGCTTAAATCTCTCAATTTGTATCTTTGAAAATCCTTCAATGGATTTAAGTTTATTTAAAAAAAACTTAATATAAGTTGAAGTTTTATTAATTCTTAAACATTCTCATGGATGATATTTGACGAAACGAAAAGTCCTCAAAGATTCTCAAACCAGGTTTCAAGTTTTCTTTGTACCTCATTTTTTACCTGGATTTGAAGATTTTTTAACGATTCATCAAAACCTCAAAACAGAAAGAAAAAACTTTAAAAATTATCAACTTTTATTCAACTTCAACAGCTTTAAATACAATTGAAATTGAAAAAAATCTAAAAATAATAATTGAAATCCTAAAAAATTTCAAATTTTCTCAACGATTTAAAAGAATTTGTCAGAAACCCAAAAAAAAAAGAAATCTAAAGAAATTTTCAACGTGTAAAGATTTTCCTAGACTTTCAAACTTCAAAAATTCCATAAATCCAATCGAATTTCAAAGATTTCACAATCTCCTAAAAGTATTCAATGACTTTCTAGAAGTTGAAGATATATAATTCAACAATATATAAAAAAAAACCATAAACATTTTTAATCTTGACCACTTTTCAAGGGCTTTAAATTGTGAAATACAATTTAATTCAACAACCGATATCAATGTTACGACCTAATTACTCACACAATAGTTTATTTCAAACAACTTTTTAATTGACCCGAAAAAAAAAGATATGATAAGAAACCGATAGAAACTTTCATAACTTCTTTGTCCATTTTATAAAATAAACATTAAACAGGCTCCTAATTATTAAATTTAATCATTGAATTTAATCATAACACCCCCAATTTATTCATAATAATCCAATTTATTTATAATAATCCAATATAATCATAATAATCCAATTTAATCATCCTGATTTTTTTTAAATTTATACTCACCCACTTTTAACAAGATCAAAAATAATTTTATCCGGAGATTCTTGAGCGTCCGGTTCTGGTTGGGCGCCTCCTTCTCGATCCTCCAAGTTCGTTGCAGGATGGTCCGTTTCGGTGACCATACTGCAGGAGGTTTGGGGCAGGGCCCATACGCTTCGGGCACTGCCCGGACTGGGGTACACCTTGCACAGCGTTCTGGCTGAATCCCCAAGACTTCTGGCCAAATATCCACCGGGATAACGTTAGGGCGCGAAATTGATTAGATTGCGGTCGAGTCTTTCTTCGTCGTATTCGAATTCGCTCGATTTTCCCACGTATCGATCCGAATGCCGTTGAAAAATTACATATTATCGCGCTTGCGCCCCAAACGAATTTCCTTTTTTGAAAAAAGGAAACTCATTTTTGGTATTTTGTCTATGTCTATAGAATTGATGCAGGAATAATGAGAGTTTATCAAGAAAGATTCAATAAACTGGACCTTGACCTTGTGTTTTTTAATTGTTTATGCGAATTAAGATGTGTTTATCTGATTTAATTTAATATGTATAAACTATTTCTCAATGTTTATTTAATTATAATTAGGAATTTAAGAATATTTTCTTAAACCTTTATCTATTATTTTTAATAAAATTTTAGTTAAAAATTAAATTTTTTTTTCATTAAATTATATTTTTTAATTCAAATTCTCATTAATGAAATAAAATTTAAAGTTTTTGATTTTTAAATGACAAAGAACATAACCTAACTTTTAGAAACATCAATAATAAGACATAATTTCCAACTTTCTTTTTAATTATCGACTAAAATTAAAGTACAACTTAATTTTATTATTTTATTTGTTTATTTAAACCCACACTCAATAAATAAATGTAATTTTTCTTTTTATTCATTCCAAAAATAAAAACTTAACAAAATTAAAAACCAAAACAAACCCAACTGTCAATTTGACATCTGTCATCTGTCTAACTATTTCATTTAACACGGAAAAATACTTGTTTATAGAAGATTTTTAGCGGGTGAGATCACGGTACAATGTTTTGATTACAAAAACGATCTTCCTGGTGCGTTATCGCTCGGGTTTTAGGTCAAAGTGGACACACGCACAATGGCGTTACGTCACCCAGAGAACGAAAACAAAGAATCTATCGCCCTGGTCGCATTAGAAACGTCCGCGCGAGTATAATGCGACCGAGCGGGCCCTAATAAAGGCGACGGGATGGAGTATTCGATTAACACGCGCCCGCTGCTCCAAGACAGCGATTCAGAAAACGAGGATATCGTTACACAAAGTTACGAAGAGACTACAGTCGTTCAGAATGATAAACCCCTGTTTAAGCCCCCGGAACCGAAGGATAAGTATCATATGGCTTATGTTATATTTTATATATTGGGGATAACAACTTTACTTCCTTGGAATTTTTTTATAACAGCTGACGATGTAAGTTTTTTGTTATTTAATCATTAACCACTTGCGGTGACAAGAAATTTACGGCTGAGCGTGCCAGGTGAATAATTTTTCTACCTGCAACAATGGTCTGATGGCATGCGTAACACCGTCGCGGTGGCGTTCCGGTAACAAAAGTATCTCGATGTACAGAGTACGTCTAGCCACCGCAAGTGGTTAATTGAAATCTGGTTTTCGAAAGGAAGTTGTAATTTGATTGTTTTAGTATTGGATGTATAAATTTAGAGATACAACGGCTAATTTAACCGGTAGTATTGGGAGCGGTAATAAACGGACACCTTTACAAGCTGAATTTACATCTTACTTAAGTTTGGCGTCTTCTGTACCTAATATTTTATTTCTCGTTCTTAATACAGCTTTAAATCATAGGTAATTTTAATTTATATTTTATTATGTAATTTAAAATGAAAAGAAGTGATTTGAATTTTGTTATTGTAATACTATTTTTAAATAGAAATAATTTAAATGGTATTTTTAAATAGAAACAATTTAAATGATGTTTTTAAATAGAAATAACTTAAATATACAGGGTGGTCTATAATATGAATAAAAGTGTTAAAATAATAGAAAAAATCAATATTAGAAACTATGTGACATATACAGGGTGGTTCTGAATTCCATATTAAAAAGATTGTTTCTTGAGGGGTTGGTTTTTATTTTTAGGGGATGTTTAATAAATTCTAACTTTCTTGTCGATGATTTTAAGAAAATTTTAAGATTTTGGCATAATCAAATAAAAAACCAGCTTGGAAAGTTTGTATTGTATGTTCAATAAGGAAAAAATCTCTCAAATGTCATGAAAAATGTTGTAGGTTGCAGTGTTGCCAACCGTATGGTATTTACGATACAATTTTGTCTTTTTAACGATTTCTAATGAAAGAAATTGTTTTAAATTCTTCAATGTTCTTAAAATTCATTAAAAATTCTTTAATTTTGATACCAAACATAACCTATCTACGATTAAAAATTAAAAAGTTAGGTTAATTTTTTTAATTTTCAAGATGGCGATTTAAAAAAAATTAAATTCAAATTAAAAATTCTTAAATTTCATTTAAAAAAACCTTTAATTTGATAAGAAGGTTAGGTTGATTTTTTAATTTTCAAGATGGCCGACTTTCAATTGTTTTCAAAAATAAAAATGTTAATAACTTTGTTATTATTTAAGCTAGATGGATCGTGTTTGTACTCAAATTAAAGGAAATTTCATTTGCTATTGCTTTTTAATAAAAATTACATTGTAAAAGTATTTTTGAAAAATTATTTGCGCGGTAAATTCAAAATAAAATGAATTTATTTTCTCCTTTGAGTTAAATTTATGTTAGAAGATTTATGACAATCTTTACGATAGTTTCTGATATTTTTAAACAATTATTTTACGATTTTTAATCAATTTTAGAGCATTTTTTTTGACCATTTTAATCAATTTTGGGTTACTTTTTGACGATTTTAGACTATTTTTAATAGATTTGAGATCATTTATAACAAACTGTGACACTTTTAGAAGATTTATTGAAGAATACAGATAATTGTAGACAATAGTTTGACGATTTTTAATAAAAATTTCGTTCTAAAATTATTTTTGAAATTTTAAAACTTCGAAATTAGTTTCCAAATACAATAATTTAGACCAAGCAATACGGTAGTATCTTTACCGAAGGTTGGTAACGCTAGTAGGTTGGCATTCTGAAATTTGTCAGTTAAAATTTTAAGGTTAGAGTTTTACATTTTAGAATTAACGAGTATGTAGACGATTTATGGAAGAATACAGATAATTGCAAACAATTCTTTAACGATTTTTAATAAAAATTTCTTTCTAAAATTATTTTTGAAAAATGAAAACTTTGAAATTAGCTTCCAAATACAATAATTTAGAGCAAGCAATACAATAATATCTTTATCAAAGGTTGGTAACGCTAATAGGTTGGATTTTGAAACTTGACAGTTAAATTTTTGAGGTTAGAGTTTTACATTTTAGAGTTATCAATTAAAAATGTCATTGATGTCAAATTTTTTACGTTTTGTATGGCGTTTTATATTTTAATTCAAAGTGTAGCCAACTTAAAGTAAAGAAATAATGTTTTTTTTTATTTAAAAATTATATCTAATAAAATAGACATTTCTAAACGTCAAATTTTAATGTAATCCAAAGAAAATTACACTTTTAGAACGTAGCCTAATTGTTAGATTAAATATATTAAAACTATAAGCTAATAATAGGGTTTATATTTAGAACATAGGGTTTATATTTACAGAGTTATAATCTAAAATTTAATTATAACCTCAAAAAACAATTTTCCAACTTTAACTTTAAATAACTCAAAAATAGGGTTAGATAGAAAAAATTTCTTTGAATGAAAATTATAGCTTATTTTATTAAGAGTATTATTTGTTATGAACAATTTCGTTGAATTTTTAATATTAAGGGAGTTATAACCTAAAATTGAAATATGACCCAAAATGTCATTTTTTCAACTTTAACTTCGAATAACTAACAAACTGAATGAGATAGAAAAAAAGTTTTCAAATAAAAATTATAGTTTGCTTAATTTTTAATGTTTTCTTATATAAACAGTTTTGGTGAATTTTTAATATTTATGAAGATATACCTTAAAATTTAATTATAACCTCAAATGTCAATTTTTCGACTTTAACTTTCAATAATTTAAAAATTGAGTTAGATAGAAAAAAATTGTTTAGATAAAAATTGTAGCTTATTTTATTGTGAATATTATTTGTTATAAGCAATTTTATTGAATTTTTAATATTAAGTGTGCTATAACTTAAAATTGAGTTATAACCTAAAATGTCAATTTTTCGAAATTTACTTCGAATAACTAACAAATTAAACGATACAGAAAAAAAATTTTCAAATAAAAGTTATAGTTTATTTTGAATACTTTTTAATATAAATAATTTTGTGGAATTTTTAATATTTATGAAATTATAGTTAAAAATTGAATTTTAACCTCAAATGTCAATTTTTCGATTTTAACTTTCAATAATTTGAAAATTCAGTTAGAAAAAAATTGTTTAAATAAAAAATGTAGCTTATTTTATTGTGAATATAGTTTGTTATAAACAATTTTATTGAATTTTTAATATAAAGCGTGTTATAACCTAAAATTGAATTATACACTAAAATGTCATTTTATCAACTTTAACTTCCAATAACAAACAAACCGAATGAGATAGAAAAAAAATTTTCAAATAAAAGTTATATAGAAAAATTAATCTAAATTAAAGTTACTTACAATTAATAAAAAATAATTATTATTCTTATTTTTTATAGACTTTCCGTTCAAAAACGTGTCATCGGATCTCTAATTGTGATGTTAATTTTATTTATTGTAACCACAATCTTCGTAAACGTTGATACAGACAAGTGTAAGTATTTAAAAAACTTTATTCTAAACGATAATTTAAATTAAATTAAAAATTCTGTTTTAGATCAAGATAAATTTTTTATTATAACATTATCTTGTGTTGTTCTTTTAAACAGTAAGTATTTTCTCCTCATATATTACCATAACCGTCTTAATAATCATCTTAAATTATTTTTTAGTTAGTAGTGCGATTTTATCCGGAAGTATTTTTGGTATAATGGGTAAATTTTCCCCAAAATACATCACAGCAACGATCGGTGGACAAGCACTAGGAGGAATTTTTGCAGCGATAGCTCAGATAATCTCTCTAACACTCGGTGTATCTTCCGTACATAGCGCATTTGTGTATTTTATGGTTGGAAACACCATGATTTTTATAACTTTAATTTGCTACGTAATCCTATCAAAAACGGTCTTCTTTAAATACCATATTTCGGAAAAAACCGGAATCACACTTAACGAATTCCAAAATGAATTGGTTCGACCGAGAATTGTCGATCATAAAGTGATTTTAAAAAAGATATTTCCATACGGTACAAGTGTATTTCTAGTCTTTTTAATAAGTTTATCTTGTTATCCCGGACTGACGGTTTTAATCGAGTCGGAAAATCATGGAAAAGGGAGTCAATGGGCTGATGTTTATTTTGTACCTGTTATTGCTTATTTGCTGTTTAGTACGGGAGATTATATCGGAAGACTTTTAGCAGGAAAAATTCAAAAAGTAATTTTTTCACGATTTATAGTCTTTTATTTAACAACTTTTTATTTATTGTAGCCAAGACGAGGAACTTGGATCGTTTTATTAACAGTATTAAGAATAATATTCATTCCACTTTTAATATTTTCCAATGCACAACCAAGAGGACACCTTCCAGTTATTTTTAATAAAGATTACGAGTACATAATGATACTTTTTGTGTTCGCGTTAAGTAATGGATACTTAGCGAATCTTTCTCTTATTTGTGCTCCAAGGTTTGTACTTTTTTACAACAAACATAACCTTATAAATAGACTTTTTTATAAAAATTAATTAAATTAATGTTTTTTTTTTAGAGTGGTTGACCATCATGAAAAAGAAACTGCATCTTCTATGATGACCGTTTTCTTAGGAGTTGGTTTAGCAATTGGTTCAGCGATAAGCTTATTAATTGTTAAAGTTATTTAAAAGCGTAAGAGCTCAAGGTATAATTGATAGTATTAATAAAATCTGCTTAGATGTGGACTATTATTAAATGTTAAATAAAAAAATCAATGTAATATGTAATAGTGTGCTTTTATTTAAATAGTATTTCAAGTTAGTTTTATTAATAATCTTTAAATTTGAGAAATTAATGAATTTAAATTTGATTTTTTAGATGAAATGACGTTTGAAAAATTCCGCCATCTATTAGGAGAAAATTGAACTGATGTCAAAAGTAAATAATTATATTAATTAATTAATTTCCTAGTTATTTGAAAACATCTTTAAATGAAATTATTAAGAAATATTTTAATAAAATTTAAAATTTTTATAATTTATTTATAATGAATTCATTTTTAATTAAAAAATTTAGGTTATGTAACCCAAATAACAAACTGTCAAATTTACCTATAATTCAAATTATTATCAATAAATTTGGTTTTTCTCTCTTTTAACTTAAGAAATCAGTATACATTAAAGTGAAATTAATATAATATTGCAAGTTTTCTTTAATTTAAGTTCATCTAATTTTAAAATCTCAAGTTAAATAATCTAAACTAGTTGTCAATTCTATTTCTTAAAAATTCCATATTCCTTTCATTTTCTTTATTGCTAACTAAAATAACAATAAATATTCTTAGAAAATTAATATTAAAATTGTAAATAATGTAATCTAAACAACAAATTATTGAATCCATTTCTCAAAATGTCGATTTTATTAATTTCATCAATCAAAAAATCTTAATTTTTTTTTAATTTTCCTAATCTTTAAGTAAACGAATTAATAAACACCACTAATAATTTGAATTTATAATTTCTCCTTCATTTCTAAACATAATTTTAAAATTTAAGGTTATGCAATCCAAATAACAATCTGTCAACTCCATCTGTCAAAATATCCTCGATTCTTTGCGTTTTCCTTTAATTTTTCCTCAAAAACACGTCATGAGCGTACAAAAACAACTATAGAAACGATCAGTTAAGTTCCTAAAACTCAAAAGTTTATAAAATGCAGTGGATTACGCACTTGGAAGGCGGCCCCAGAAGGGTAAACCACGCAGCTGTCGCTGTAGGGCATAAGATATATACATTCGGGGGCTATTGTACCGGAGGAAACTCGCGGAAATACTCCTCGATGGACGTACACGTTTTGAACACAACCACGTTTAGGTGGACGAAGCATCCGGTTAGCGATTTGCCTTATTTTGAGAATGATGATATATTACCTTATAAGAGATACGGACACACTGCGGTGTTGTATAAGGAGAAGATTTATATATGGGGTGGAAGAAATGATGCTGCTTCTTGTGCAGTATTATTTCAGTTTGATCCTGTTTGGCATTGCTGGACTGCTCCTAGAACAACTGGGGATTTACCGGCTGCTAGGGATGGACATAGCGCTTGTGTTTGGAGGAATAGAATGTATATTTTTGGGGGGTACGAGGATGGTATAGATGCTTTTGCTAGGACTACTTATATGTTAGATTTGGATAAAATGGTTTGGACGGGAATTTATGTTAAAGGTAATATTTAAATTAAAGACACATATTTTTTTTTTAATTATTAATTTTTTTAATGAATTAATTTATTTTTTTTTATTTAGGTGTAGAACCAAGTAGTAGGGATTTCCACTCAGCTGTTTGTATAAATGATAAAATGTATATTTTTGGCGGTAGAGGAACAGAATTGGATAGCGCTTCATCGAATTTAGTAGTGGATGTTTATTGTAACGATATATGGTATTTAGATCTACATACACATGAATGGGTTAAGCCTGTTGTTAATGGACAGAAGGCGATTGGACGTCGCAGTCATTCAGCATGTAAGGAAAAAGAAAATCTTGTAGAACATAAAATAAACGGAAGAAACAATGTCACCTTAAATTATGAATAAAAATATGCATTTTGAAGTATACTTTAACTGCAACCTTTTGGGTTTTGATATAATCAAAATTGCTTGATGCTCATTAAAGTTACAAAATTTTATGTAGAATTTCCTGAAATTTTATGATTTCAAAACTAGTTTTTATTACTCTCTCAGATATTTAAGTTATTTAAAAACATAATAGTATTAAATTTTGAAGCGAATATTGAAATGTAATGAAAGTTTTGAAAAGTTATTTGCACGGTAAATTCAAAATAGAATGAATTCCTTTTCTTTTTGAATTAAGTTTATGTAACAGGATTTATGAGAATCTTGTTGATAGTGTTAAACAGTTTTTTAACAACTTTCGATCATTTTTAGCGGATTTTAAGTGATTTATGATAACTTATGATAATTTTAGAGGATTTTTATATAATTTTAAACAATTTTGGGTTACTTTTTGAAAATTTCAGACTATTTTTAATATATTCTAGATCATTTATAATAAACTGTGACTATTTTAGACGATTTATGGAAACATACAGACAATTATAATTTTTTTAACGATTTTAAACAATTTATGAAAACATTTTGACGATTTTTTTGATGATTTTAATACAATATGTGACAATTTTAGTGGATTAGAGTTATTGTTAGTCGATTTCACACAGTTTACGGAAATTTTAGTTGATTGTTCGACAATTTCAGATAATTTTAGCTGATTTTTGTAGAATTTCAGACAGTTTATAAGAATTTTATAGGATTTTTCTGCAATTTTAAATAATTTATGACAACTTTGCATTATTTTTGGAGGATTTAATGTAGACGATTTATTTTAATAAATTTTTCTATGATTTATGACTATCAGTGACAACATTAGATGACCCTTAGATGACTTTTTAACGAATTTAGATCATTTGTGACAAATTTACAGCATTTTTTTTAACAATTTCAGACAATTTATAACAATTTTAGACGATTTATCAAGGAATTATAAGGAAGGGTATCATAATTTTCAACAATTTTAGACGATTTTAACCATTTTAATTAATTAATGACAACCTTAGATGATTTTAGCCGATTTTATGGAATCTATGCTAGTTATAAATAACTTTTAAGGTGATATCAGATAATTTATTACAATTTTAGAGAATTTTAGAGAATATTTTAACAATTTTAAACAATTTACTACAATGTTAGATACCTTTTGGAGAGTTTTAGAGGATTTACTATAATTTTAGACGATTTTTTGATTAATTAAATTTTATTTATCACTATTTTAAACGAATTTTTGAGGATTTCAGATAATTTTTCAACAATTTTGTACAATTTTAGACTAAGAAACAAATTTGATGAATTTTCTGTACTTTTGCTGATAGTTTATATTAAATCAGATATTAAATAATATCTAAATGATATTATTTAAGTTTAGAACAAATTTTCTTTCAATTTTAGATTGCTTTTGGAAATTTTCAGACAATTTTATCATAAATCGTCTAGATTTATGATTTTATTGGAATTCAAAATTTTATTTCAATTCTAGATTTTTCGATGAATTCGGATAATTTTACTTATTGCTATTACTTATTATTTAGGACTATTTTAAATGAATTTTTGAGGATTTCAGACAATTTATCACAATTTTAGACAATTTCATACAATGTTGGACAATTTTTTGATAATATCACAAATTTCTTTAAGTATTTTAAGCCATTTATAATAATCTATGACAATTTTAGGTGACTTTTTAACATTTTTTTAATGATTTTATACGAATTCAAATAATTTATGACAATTATAGCTGATATTTTGATGATTTTCCCGAAATCTAATATATTTCAAGTTTCATAAACGTAGATATTGGGCGTTTTTTGACTTATTACGTTTACATAGATCCACAAAAATAACGCTCAATTCATCAGTTCAATTTATTATTGTTCAGATTTGTCATATTTGTATATTAACAATAATATTTCTTCTTTTAGTCGTTTATAACAACAAAATGTACATATTCGGTGGTTACAACGCCGTTGAAATGGTTCATTTCAACGATCTACATGAGTTTGATCCTTCAACAAACACCTGGAGGGAAATAAAATCTCACGGTCAACCTCCGTGTAGTCGTAGACGACAGGCTTGCGTTTTAGTTGAGAACCGATTGTTCCTATTTGGTGGCACAAGGTTTTATTTCAACTACAAGGGTTGCGGCATAAGTAATGGCAGCTATTTTTGTTTAAAAAGAATTGATCCCACGCCACAAAATTACGTTTAGTATGTGAAAGACATGTTGGGTTAGGGTGTGTTCATAATAACAGTTGTTTCCGTAAATGTCTTTAATAGCACATAGAGAAAAGTCAAACCAGATATCTGGCTACTGTCGTGAGAAATGAATGTAAGAAAACTTGTGTCCACTTCCTTCCGTAGCTTAACCCTTTCAGTACGGTGAAAAAATCAGTCGCAAGCACCCTATTGCCAGGATCAGTTATATCTGCTCCAAGCTATTATTTGACAAAATACCTTTTATGTTTAAAAGGTTCAAGGTCTTGGAGATGCATAAACGTCTCCATAACAGTGCACCATCATCAACAATGATTTCACAAACTTCATTAATGGTGCAGCATATCTCCTGCTGTAAACCCAAAGCCTCTAAATTCCAAGACAGGGTACGTCCCGGCCAGAATCCAAGAGTTAACACTTTCCCGTCCGCACTTTTTGTAAATATTTCATTGCTTGACGCTGGCAGCACTAATTCAGTTACTATCTTTTACTACTGTCGAGCCATACTTTAAGCCTGACACCACAGTGGTGTCGCCGGCCGTCGAACACCACTTTGGTATCGCCGGACGGCATAGTGTTAATAGCTCATTTTCATTTTCATTACATTTTACCTAAGATTTTGCAACATTTCATCATATTTATTTATAAGCCTTTTAAATTCTCTTTCAACCCTTCAAGAAAAGAAAACGGGAAAAATATCTGAAAAATTTTGTGCAAAAATGCAAGAGGAAACTGTTAAAATGAAATGAACAAATTGACATAAGAAATGAAAATCATCAACTCAGCAACCTTGACAGTTGTCGCTTACTTAGATCAGGAGCAATTAAGATGAAAAATTTATGGACTCAGAACGATTAAGACGGTCTTAGAATCAATTTGGAGGCCCAAGTGGGCGTTATTTTCTGTCCTAGATGTTCTTCAATAATTGGGACATATGTTGTCCCAACTGTAATATCAAAAATTTTTCAAACTGAAACAGCTCATGACCCGTCTGGTAAGAAAGGGTTAAGTAGCGTCCAGTGTCTGTCTCCCTCTAGCAAGTGCTTGATTACTGCTCGTGCCACATTGGTTCACATACTCACAGGTCAATCTATCAGTTGCTTATCACTGGTTGCCTCACGTCCCTGCTGAGATTCTTTCGTCCACTTCGCGACTGTTCGACATTCTCTCCAAGAACTTCTATAAATTCTAAGTGAGATAGTCGGGCATTTCTTCCACGTAGAACGACTGTTTTGAATATGCGAACTATTCGACACAAGTTACATCCCATTTTGCGCGACGGCAGCCAGATATCTTTCTCATACTTTCTTCTCTGTACTAATAAAGACACACACATATTAACCAAATATGGGTTTTGCCAAAGGTAATTTTGTGGCCTGGAATAATTTCTTTTCAAACAAAAATAGTTGCTATGACTTATCCCCCAACCCTCGTATTATTCACAATTTTTAGGCTATAATAACTTTTTATTTCATTACAGTCCTATTTGTCCAGTTCGTTTCGACGAAGATGAACTCATCGATCATAGTGATATGCATGTCTTGGACATGAATCCCAGTTTAAAAACCTTATGTTTCCTAGCCTTAAAAAAGTATGAATTGGATGATTCTTTATTACCACAACATGTCAGGTAAATAAACTCTAATAACTCTAAATTAAGAATAGAAAATATTAAATGAATTATTAATTTCATTTATTTTAGGGTTGAATATTCAAATATGTTTACTCCAAATAAAATAACAATAAGCAGACCGAATAATTCAGCTGGATAAAACGATATTTTTTTTAATTAATCTGTTTATTTTAATTTTTAATTTTTTTTTATTTATGTAATAATTTTTAACAATTTTTTTTTTCTTTTTCGTTAGCAAAATTCAATTGACAATACAAAAACGATATAAAATAGCCATCATAAACATATATACAATTTATTCCATTTCTAAAATAATACTCAGTATTAAAATAAGTAAATTGTAAAACACCAAGATTTCATCATCTGATAATTTAATTTTTTTTGTTTTCATCTTCTTTAGAAACACTTTATAAACATCGAATTGTTGTTGAATATTTATTTTTCTACGCCTAGTTTTTACATTTTTATTTTCTGATGGCGACATTACGATGCGTTGTGCGTTTTGTGTGATATTTGCCGGGCTAATCACGATCTGATGAAAGACCCTTACCTTTTATTTTTGTACATCTCTTTTTACGCCTAAGCAATTTGTGTAAATAATTTGTGGATAATCGAGAATAAATATATTTTCAGTTTGCAGTTTTGTTTTCTTCCTAAGTAATTTTTTTGTGTGATGGGAATGTAATTAAAGGGTAAAAAATAATTTTAGGATTTTATTTAAGTTTTTAAGTAAAAAAATTTATTTTTAATTTTTTCATTTTTCATAAATGAGAATTTTTAAAGTAATTTTAGAATAAAATGTTCATTAGGGATCGTTAGGAAATTTAATTTCCTTTAATTTGAATACAAACACGACATATCTAGCTTAAATACCTTTAAAGTTGTCGATTTTTTTAACCCTAAAAATAATCGATGGTCGCGATCTTTAAGTCGACGTGACTTCCTTATTTTAAATCCGAATAGAGTCATGTTTGGTATCAAATTAGGCAATTTTTAATGATCTTTAAAAATATTTTACAATTTTCAAGTATTTATTAGTGATGTTACGAATAGTAGTTCAACCGAATACCGAACATTCGGCTAAATTTGAACCGGATATTCGGCCGAATATTCGGTCTTTGTTGACTGGCGTGAAAATAAGATTCAAAGAAATACAGAGGGGAAAAAAATTATTTTGCGGCAACGTCGTTATCTTCCCCGTTCGTGGTTATTAATCCTCGATATCTCTTAAACTTTTTCTCATGTGAAAACATATCCGTTATAAGGCATACTTTTTTTGGAAGCACTTGGAAGAGACTTAAACTCCGGAAGCAGTAGTAGCGATGGAAGTGATAAAATGAATATAAACACAAACATTCAGCAGTGCTCCCCTACAACAGGTAAATATTTGAATCGAAGTTATTTTGCGTTTTGAGACTGCTATACAGCCATAGTCACATCTAGTAAGGCCGTTAGTGACTCCAATCCAGTCGTTAGTGAACTAAACTGTTACTTGTATGAGGAATTACTAAAGAGAAAGCAAGTTCCATTTGTTTGGTTGAATGCGGCCATGGACAGAGTGAATGTAAAGGACCGGATAGGAAAAACCTGAAAATGTGCTTTAATTATGGAGAAACCGGCCATCTTCGTGCCGAATGCAAGAGCTCTCCAACCTGCTTCCTATGCAAAGGCAACGAAGAACAGAAGAACTATCCACTTGGCTCACGGCACTAATGGGCTCAATACGGCGGCTATCTGGGTTAGTAGAAGGTACAGGACCAAGATTCGATGCCAGTGAGCGCGGGAAGGGTTCGTCTGGGTGCAGCTACGGGACATCACCATTGTAAGCTGTTATTTCACGCCGAACGAACCTATAGCGGACTTTCAACGCAAACTGGACAATCTCAAAGACGAACTATGAGAGAGAGGCGGGAAAGTACTGTTAATCGAAGACATGAATTCCAAGGGAGTGGAATGAGGGAGTGACAGAACCGACTCGAGAGACCGAAGAATCCTAGAAATGGTGGCAAGGTTAGGGCTCAGCGTGCTAAATCCCGGAAATACACCAACATTTGTTCCCTGAAGTTATACCTTCTTGGTGGTCCCAGGGGAAGAAGACGGGGAACTTATCATGCGTTGTTATTGTTGATTTGAACACGACGAATATTTATAAAATAATAAAGAAAAAATTTGTTTGGTGGAAACAACATAGATTGAAATGCCCAAAAATAAGTAAACTGGCAAAAATGTACTTATCAGCCTCATCAAGTACAGTTTTCAGTGACCAGCTGTTCTCTGAAGCAGGAAACATACAAAAAAAAAACTAATCGACAATTGCGCAAAAATCCATTGTGTGCTCATTTAATATATTCTTCGAATTTATTAACAGATAGAACAGTCACATAGACAACCGAATATTCGGTAAATAAATTCAATATTCGGCCGAATATTGCAAATGAATCCGAATGAGCTGAATACCGAATAATTATTCGGCTTCGGTCCCATATCTAGCATTTATAATGTTTTGATCTTCGATTTTTTATAATTCAACCTTATAAAAATTATTTTGGAATCAAATTTTCATTAGAGATCGTTAAAAAATTAAATTTCCTTTAATTTGAGTACAAACACTACCCATTTAGCTTAGATAGGTTCAAAGCTATCGATTCTTTGAACTTTAAAAAGAATCGACAATCAATATCTTTAAATTGACATAACTATAGTCGTGTTTGGAATCAAATTTAATGTTCTTTTAGTAATTTTTACGAATATTTAGGAATTTTTAGATATTTAAAATTTTTTAATTTTCGATTTTTCATAAATAAGAACTTTAGAAACCATTTCAGAATAAATTTTTCATTAAAGATCATTAGAAAATTGAATTTCCTTTAATTTGAGTATAAACACGACCTATCTAGCTTAAATAGCTTTAAAGTTGTCGATTTTTTAACCCTAAAAATAATCGACGGCCGCCATTTTTAAATCGACGATCGCCATCTTTAAATCGATGTAACTTCCTTGTGTTTTATCCGAATATAGTCATGTTTGGTATCAAATTAAAGGACTTTTAATGATCTTTAAGAATATTTCACAATTTTCAAATATTTTTAATGTTTTAATTTTAAATTTTTTATAATTAAATATTTAAAAAATAATTTTAGAACAAAATTTTTATTAGAAATTATTAGGATATTAAATTTCCTTTCATTTAAGTACAAACACGACTCATCTAACTTACATAGGTTCAAAGTTGTCGATTTTTTTTTAAATTTAAAAACAATCGACGATCACCATTTAGAAATCGACGTAAATTCTTTAATTTTAACCGAAATATGGTCATGTTTGTACTCAAATTAAAGGATTTGTAATGAACTTTAAGAATATTTAATTGAATTATCAAAAAATCACTAAAATTTTGTACGTATTTATTAAAAACATCAAAATTTCATCAAAAACTTATTATAAAATCATCTAATCAAGTAAATAAATCGATTTTTTTTCTATAATTTAAAAAATTTTACTTATAAGTTATAAAAACTTATAAATAACAAAGTTACTAAAAAGAATTTGTTAAAGAATCCGATTTAATTACTAATTTACTAAATAGTTTCACATTAACATAAAATAAATTTAAAAATTCCTACTTATTATTATTATGTTAACTAAAAACATAACATTAACATTTTTTAAAGTAATTTTCTAATCAGAAAAATTTTTCACTAACAATTTCTAACACATATAAAACTCATCGCCATCAAGTTCTATTTTTAACCGAAGGTTACAACCAGTCTCGAATTTTTTATATAACACCGTTAGAGTTTACAGAGACAAAGAAGAGAATTACGTCATGTAGCCAAAAATACTCCCACAGTCAAACTTGTTGAGTCCGCCCCTGCAAAAATCATTAACCGCAACCATCTCGAGCTCCATGATGTAGTTCACTCCCGGAAAATCATGGATTAAACCCGATTCATTCACGTAAGTAAACCTTTATTATACTTTAAAATGTTTCTTGAAGATCCGGTTTTTTATTTTGCTAAACGTCATGGATTTTTTCGCTCTACTTTATTGTCATTTTTACCTGTAAACGTGAACCGTTAGGATTTTCGGTGTGTTCCGTTATGTTACCAAATTTCGCATTTAGATCTGGTTCTCGGTCGGATTTAAAGAAGTTGAGATCGGTTCGGGTTGAAGTGGTGATTAATTTGTGATAATTTGTTTGTCAAATTTTGAAAAGTATTGACTATTGACGTTTAATGGTCAGGACCGTATCGAAAATCCATTGAGATGTTTTTTTGTATTCTAAGGTTTTGTCTTCGAAGTTTGGATAGTTTTTTGGATCATGGAGAAAAACGCCGATGAAAATACTCCGTTAACTTTATTGGTAATGTTTTTTTAAGTGTTTTTTTGGTATTAAGCATGATTTTTTTAATTTAAAGCATGAGTATTAGATTTATAGAGACATTAAATTTTGACCAATTTTAGACAATTGTACAAAGATTATTTATTGAAATTAAGGTATGATTTTTAGGGTAAATTAAAGCTTAAAGATTCTATTTTTAATTTAAAACTTTCAATTTATTTTAATTCATACAAAAGAATTTAAAAAAAATTCCAGGCACATTCACATTTATAGAGAAGGACAAACGTTTACAATCTACTTTTACACGTATAAAATTATGAGGTTTTGTAAAATATATTATTATAACAAAAGAATTAGAATTAGACGACGATTAAAATACTTATTTATTCATAAAAATGAAAAAAGTAAATGATGTTAATAATTACATAACAAAAATTCATTAAATAACACAAAGATTAACATGAAAAAGTTTATATACGGCATATTTTTAAATTTTAATTAAATTATTTCCACGTTATGATAATTTTCAACCTACTTCGTTGACCCACATTTGGGTTTTATATAAGCGCTTTGGGGCATTAAAGCAACTAGGTTTGTTGTTTCTTCTGCTGTTATGTTATTCCATAATTTCATTGGTCATTTATTTTGCACTGTAAAATTCAAGCCTCCAAAAGATCCTAAACATGTTCATTGGGATTTAAATCCGAGCTTTGGGGAGATATATTGTGCTGCCTACCATAACTTGATCCTAAGCCTCACCATGGAAAGAAGGATGCAAAGGACTTTCAGGTCAAAACACCATCCAAATTAAAGACTGGGGTAAACTGACCAAATGTCGGCCACCTTAAAAATGCTTTGTAAAGTCGGCCTCTCTATAGGAATCCATACAAAAAAACTGGGAGGCTGACTTTAGGCGCATGGCCGAAGTTTGGTGAGTTTACCCTATAATGCAAAGTCAATTTTGTGGTTTGAGAGTTAGCCCTTTTTGCCTCTGCTGTAAAACTTGAAAAAAAAAGGCCAACAGTCCGGGCGTAAGAGTTAAAATAGCGAGCTGCGGTGGGCCTCTATTCAATGTAATTTTGACTTGCAAGACTTTTGTATTAGGAAGGACCTACTAGGTAAAATTACAGGGAGGAACATCGCTCTTGCATCCTTCTTTCCATGGTGAGGCTTAGGATCAACTTATAGTACTTAACTACAGTGTACTCTCTCTTAAGCGGACACCTCCGGTCGCCTTAAATTTGTCCGCTTAAAAGAGGTGTCCCTTTAAAAGAGATTTGTGTGAATATGTACATTTATATGTGTTAAGTATGGTGCGCTTTTCAAACTTACTCTTACAATTAGCTATGTATATTATACATCATTTAAACAAAGAAAATGAAGCAACGGAAGTATTTACACACTGTTTATTTTACTTCGTCTTCGTGGGTCAAGTTTTTGTCAATATTTGCGTACTCATTAAAATCAACATAATTTGTTCCAACTTGCTGAAGCATTTGATGCATTTCTGCAATAGTAGATAAAGGTAGGTCATCTTCAGGATCAAAATCGTTATCAATTTGAGAAACTTCGGAATATGTAAACCCAGCTTTACGAAAACAGTTTTGAATTGTTATTGAAGTCACTTGTTTCCATGCTCTGCTTATAAAATAAATTACATCTAGTAAATTAATCGACTTGGATAGGTCCTCTAGAGAATTAACTATGTCCATTTTTTGCTGAAATATGTTTTAAGATTATTGATCTATACCAGAATTTAAAATATTTGATGACTTTTTGATCTAGTCGTTGACAAACTGTGGTTGTATTAGGAGAAAGAAAAACGATTTTGATATTTTTTAGTGTCAAATGTCGTGGATGAGATGTAGCATTATCAGGAAACAATAAAATTTTGCGTTTCTGCTCGCCCATTTTATTATTAATTTTCTCTTGAAGCGTAATAACACGTTTTTGAAATTTTTTATCCATTTTTTTCTGAATAACTATAGCTTTTATAAAAAACTTCACCTACTAATAATAAAACAAGATCAAATACAATATATTATGTACACGTAGTGACCTGTTAACTTCGCTACAGTTATGCAATGACTAAAGACTGACGCCTTTTTCCGCAATGTTTTGAAACGAAGAGACAGAATTCGGCGAATTAGCGGAATTTCGGACTATACTGTCCGTTTAAGAGAATACAATACCGTAGAAATGGTAGTTATCAGGTGTCCGTGTCCGGTCAATAGAGAGTCCGCTTAAGAGGAAACATTTTGTTATGAAGGTTATATGTTATTTTTCGGTCCCCGAAAATCTGTCCGCTTATGAGGGGTGTCCGCTTATAAGAGGTGTCCGCTAAGAGAGAGTACACTGTATTATGCTACTATAGTGCATAACATAGAGACCAATATTTAACAAATTTACGGTGTGGTTGGGATCGTTGTTTTGTTGAAAAATCCAACAACTTCCAAATCTCAAGGTTTCCACTGATAGCTGTAATTTTTGTTTTCTAAAATACTTTCATATTGATAACGATTCGTAATTTCTTCCATAAAACCCTATATTCCCACATCAAATGCTGCTATAGTTCCCCAAACCATGACATTACCTCTCGCGTGCTGTATTGTTGGTAGTAAACTTTTCAACTCCATCGTCGTTTGTTATTTTCTCCAACTTTTTGCCCAACCATCATGTTTAATAAATATACTTCCATTCATTAGTAAAGAAAATCTTGAGACAGATTCCAAAAAAGCTATTCCTTTGTCAATATGAGGTTGAACTAATTCTAGTCAAAGATAGCGAGTTTTTTTTTCCTGAAATTAGCCACTTGACAGACTTTTTAGACACAACCGGAATGTGGTTGGCTAATTTTGATGCGAGTTTTCTTTCGTTGTAGGTTCTCAAATAAAATGCTCACTTATTTTTAAAACGAAAATTAACTTTTTATTTATTGAAGTTTTATTACAAAGGCTTTCGAGCGGAGCTTATGAAGGATTGGCAGTACAATAATTAATGAATAATAATATATACAGTAAAGCTCCGCTAATCCGAACTCCAATAATCCGGATTCTCCAGTAAACCGGACGAAATTGAAATATGTTATTTACATTATGTATTCCATAATCCGGATTGCCTCAGTTTTCGATCCGGATTAGTGGAACTTCCCTATATTTTGTTTCACACTTAAATTGTCCACTGCTGCACTTTTCTCGCGGTCCTTCTCCGAATCACACTTGCCATTATGCAGTACTTACATCTTCATTGTTATGTCAATTTAATACGGCGTATATAATTTGTGCTAATTCTAGGATTCTTGGTGACTTTCCTTAATGTGGTCCTGTCATCTCTTCTATTTAGATTGTTTCCTTGGCCGGTCTCTATGCTTTTTAATACAGAAAGATTCAGTCTCATAGTTTCTGATAATGATCTACACTCTGGACCGTAAAACGGCTCAGATTAAGAATTGCTAGTGTTCTAATTTGACCAAAAATTTTTCTCTCGGATATGATATTTTTCATTAAGTTAATACTGATATCACGACAAAACCCAAATTAAACACAAATAAGTAGGTTCGTAGTAATAAGGTGACCATATTTTTTGATTTCAAAGCCGGGACGGGAAGTTGTAGGGGGGGGGGGGGGTTAATAACTTAAATATCATCTCTTTTAATAAAAATTACACATAACAAACTATTTAAGGGTATAATAAATCATTATTCTTTTTAATGAATAAATTTTTTTTAATCACAATTACTCAGTACAAAATTATATATTTTTCTGAACTATGGATCTTTTTCAGTAAGTCTTTTTCACTTTGAAGCCTTGCATAAAATTTTGTACAATTTCCTTCATAATTAACTTTAGTAGGTAATATCGCTTATACTGTTTCTATTTCAAGTCTACCTATCAAAGAAAATACTCTTTCTGTAACGTATTTTGATATGCACAATTTTTTCGGTTCAAAATTTGTAAAAATTATTTTATTGTTAGTTGAAATATATTTAAAATAAATATTGAAAATAAGAACCTTTTCAAAAATTCGGGACAATCCGGGACAAAAAACCTGAATCCGGGACAAATATTGCTTCTAGAAAAATCCGGGATGAAAGGTCACCTTAGTAGTAAATACCTATGTATTAGTACCAGGGCCGGATGTGAGGCGATTGGAGCGATTGGGCTCAATCGGGCCCCGCGCTTGAAGGGGTCCGCATTTTAAAAATTGGGGGCCCCGCATCATGTACTGTTCGATATTATAAAACTCCATGCTTTTTTTTGTTAGGCGCAGATTGTGTCTACTGATCTTTTTTTTAGAAAGATTCAATGCTTAAAGTGTCAATATGGAAACAGCCAAATCAACCTTTTTATTTTGAAAATGTTGAGTGGTGTATTATGACCTTTTTTTTGAAGATTTCAATCCAACTTTGTGGGGCCCCGCGAAAATCATTTAATCGGGTCCCGCACTTACTCGATCTGGCCCTGATGCTGTATGCAGGCTTTTCTTTTTTACTGTAAAAAATCGCACTGAGCTTATTTGTTGAGATGAAGAATTGCTTTTTATGTTCAATTGAAAACATCAAAAATTTTTCATACCTAACCTTAAAAAATGTAAAAGTAATTTTTATAAAATCATACAAAGTTTATTAAGAGAAATTACTAAATAATTTTTACGTTAAACTAAAGCAAAAACATTCTATTTTCGAATAAAGAAGTTAAATTCGTTGTAATTGTTACAGAAAAATTTAAAAAAAAATCCCAAAGATACTCATGATTTTTCATGGAATTTTCATAAGCTTTAAAATTTTTAACTATATTTCAAAAATCTAATATTATAAAAATATTTTAAAAAGGTGAAGAAATGAGTTTTGTGTTAAAATGAAGTGGAAAGATTCTACTTTCAACTACGAAAACTAGATTTGTTCTAATTATTACGGAAAAATCAAAAAAAAGTTCTCAAAGACATCAAACATTTTTCCTACTTAACCTTAGAAAATGTTAACCTTAGAAGCTTATTAACAGAAATTAGGAAATAATTCTTACATTAAATTAAAGCTAAAATATTCTATTTTCAATTAAAATAGTTAAATAGTTAATGTAATTTTGACATAAAAAAATTAAAAAATTTACAGACACCCAAAATTTTTTAAGGATTTTTTCATAACCCTTAAAAATTTTCACTATTTTTTAAAAATCGCTCTGAATTTATTTTTTAAAGTGAGGTAATGAGTTTTATGTTAAAATGAACGGGAAAGATTCTATGTTCAACTACAAAAATCAGATTTGTTCTAATTATTACAGAAATATTTTAAAAAATTTTCAAACACACTTAAGATTTTTCTTTCCTAACCTTAAAAAATAGAAGGATAATTTTTAAAAGTTCGTACAGAGCTTATTACTGAAAATTAAAAATGACTATTACACTAAATTAAAGCTAAAACATTCTACTTTCATTTAAAATAACTAAATTTGTTGTAACATTGACAGACAAATTAATAAAAAATTTCAAACATACCTAAGATTTTTCATAACCTATAAAAATTTTTATCATTTTTAAAAAATCATACTGAGCTTATTTATTGAGATCAAGAATTGATTTTTATGTTAAATTGAAACTGAAAGGATCTATTTTCAACTACAAAACCTAGATTTGTTCTAATTATTACAGAAAAATTTTAAAAAATTCTCAAAGACACCAAAGATTTTTCATATCTAGCCTTAAAAAATGTGATTTAAAAAAAAATCATACAGAGATTATTAATGAAAATTATAAAATGACTCTTAGATTAAATTAAAACTAAAAGATTCTATTTTCAATAATTATAATAGCTAAATTTATTATAATTATTACAAAACAATTAAAAAAAAATCCGAAAATACCGATAATTTTTCATAACCTTAAAAATTTTAACCAAATTTAAAAAATCATACTGAGTTTATTTATAAAAACTAACAAATAATTTCTATATTAAATGAAACTTAAAAAATTATATTTTCAATTAAACACAACAGACTTTTTCCTATTATTATCAAAAAAATTTCAAATAATCACAAAATTTTAATATCTTACTACACCAAAAATACGAAAAGAAAACATTTCTCATCCATAAAAAAACGCCTTTCGGAGAAACACAAAAGACCTCCCTTATCTTAATTGTACAAATAATCGTATCAACAATTCCCTTTATCAATATGTACTGGAATTCGATGTCGTGAACTCTTTAACTCCCAGCAATGTTATCCAACATTTGTTGTCTCGCCATTTAAACCGTTCCAACGCATTAAATCGCCACAAAACGTTTCCTTCTCTAACGTTTATCTTGATCCATGTGCACGAATTCGTTATTGTTTGTCGATTTATAACCGATCAATGGAAATTTTAGTTGACCTCTTTTGATTAATCACACTCTCTTTATTCTCCAATTTATTTATTTAATTCGAGTGCACTCAGTTATGCAAAAGTTAAGTCGTCAATATTTAGAAATGACGTCTTTAAAATTGTTTTAATTTTGATAACATATATATTTAATAATAACAATATGTAAGAATAAGAAATTAAAGAATTACCAATGGAATATTATTGGAAAAATTTATCATTGTTTGAGATGATTTAAGGTGATGAATTTGTATTTGTATAGTAAATAAAAAGAAAGTTATCGTTGTGAATTACATTAAATACATATTTACAAAGAGATATCGTTCACGTTTCTTTAGTACACTTGTTTACTTCTCTTAGCAGACGAGTTGACGACAATTTTTTTTAAAAACAAACTTTATCATTTTTTTAATTTTATTATATTTTTTTAAAAAATCCTTCCTTAAAAAAATTATCTTAACATTCCACAAATGACCTATTTCTTTGTTTAATTTTTTTTCTCGATTTAACGTCATTTATCAAAAGTTTGTTGAACGATTTTTTTTAATGTTAGGTTTAAAACGTTGATAAAAATTGCTGCGTGTGGTTTCTTCTGTGTTAAAACGTTAATAAAAAGCGGTTGGAAATCGTTCGATTTGTGTTGGTGGGGGAGAAAGAGTGATACGGTTCCTACATGTGTTATTTATTAATATGTGTGAGTATCAATTATTTAGAAGTTGTTGAACGAACACTCGGTGTTGTATTCTTCGGCACTTCTTCAAGATTTAACAGAGAGATGAAAGAGACTCAACATATTAGGGCTAATTATGGAGCTATACGAGCTATCGATCTTGTAAGTTTATTTTATCCTTTTAACAAATCGATTTATGAAGAGTTTTTGAAAAGTTGAAAGTTAAAAAATTAAAAATCTTTGAAAATTTTTAGATATTTTTAAGGTTTATTAAAAATCCTTTAATTTGATACCAAACACAACTATATTCGGATTAAAAATAAGGGAGTTATGTTGATTTAAAGGTGGCGATCGTCGATTTAAAGATGGCGGCCGTCGATTATTTTTAGGGTTAGAAAAATCGACAACTTTGAAAGTATTTAAGCTAGATGGGTCGTGTTTGTACTCAAATTAAAGGAAATTTAATTTCTTATCGATTTTTAATAAAAATTTGATTCTAAAATTATTTTCAAAAGTTCTGTTGTTTAAAAATTGAAAAGTAAAAAATGAAAAATTCTTCAAAATTCTTAAATATTCTTAGTATTGACTAACAATCTTTTAATTTGATGCCAAATATGATTATAGCCATCTTGATTTAAAGATGGGGATCGTCGATTATTTTTAGGGTTAGAAAAATCGACAACTTTGAAAGTATTTAAGGTAGATGGGTCGTGTTTATACTCAAATTAAAGGAAATTTAATTTCCTATTGATTTTTAATAAAAATTTGATCCTAAAATTATTCTTAAAAGGTTTATTGTTGAAAATTTGAAAATTAGAAAATGAAAAATGCTTCAAAATTCTTAAATATTCTTAATATTGCTTCAAAATGTTTTGATTTGATACCAAACACGATTATAGCTACGTTGATTTAAAGATGGCGACCGTCGATTATTTTTAGGATTAAAAAAATCGACAACTTTAAAAGTATTTAAGCCAGATATGTCGTGTTTGTACCTAATTTAAAGGAAATTTAATTTCCTATCGATTTTTAATAAAAATTTTGTTCTAAAATTATTTTAAAAGCGTTCATTTGTTAAAAATCGAAAATTAAAACATTAAAATTACTTTAAAATTCTTAAATATTCTTAAATATTTTCAAAAATTATTAAAAATTTTTAAACGATTTTTAATGAAAATTTAATTCTAAAATTATTTTTAAAAGATTTATTGTTGAAAAATTGCAAATTAAAAAATTAAAAATCCATCAAAACTCTTAAATATTTTTAATATTGACTAAAAATCTTTTAATTTGATGCCAAATATGATTATAACCATGTTGATTTAAAGATGGTGGTCGTCGATTATTTTTAGGGTTAGAAAAATCGATAACTTTGGGAGTATATAAGTTAGATGGGTCGTGTTTGTACTCAAATTAAATGAAATTTAATTTCCCATCGATTTTTAATGAAAATTGTATTCTAAAATTATTTTAAAAGCTTTCATTTGTTAAAAATCGAAAATTAAAACATTAAAAATACTTTAAAATTCTTAAATATTCTCAAAAATGATTAAAAATCTTTTAATTTAACACCAAACACAACTATACTTACATCGATTTCAAGATGGCGACCGTTGATTATTTTCAGGGTTAAAAAAATCCACAACTTTTAAACTATTTAAGCTAGATATGTCGTGTTTGTACTCAAATTAAAGGAAATTTAATTTCCTATCAATCTCTTATAAAAAGTTTCCCCTAAAATTATTTTTTCTTCGAAAGGGAAAAAATATTTTTCGATAACTTTGAGAAAATTTTATTTATTTACATCCGTTAATGAGCCGCACATGTTGTGCGGCTCATTTCGCAACTAATTAAAAAAAACTTTCGAAATGTGATAACTTTGAATATTATCTTCGGCATTCAGTTCGATTCAAGGTCGTTTCTGTTATCTTTAGGCAAAATATTATGGAAGTATCGCCCGTGTATTTATTTTTTTAAATACATCCTGAAACTTCCTGACATAGTTTTTAGATTTTTTAAATTCCCACATTAAAAAAAAATAAATAAAATAAACTTTAATCTTTAAAATAACAAACCAGAAAATGGAATATTTCGGAGATTAATTTGTAAATACTCTTATCTATTTCAACTTAATTTAATTGTTGTTTAAGTGTCATCGTTTGTGTGTGTTGGCACGTGTATTTTATTGTATTCTATATTAAATGAGGTAGTTTATTATAATTATATATAGAGCGCGTTTATAAAGTTGGGTATAAATTCATTTTTTGGGAAATTCCAAGTTTTAATTAAAAAAAATCATGAAAAAATTAAATTTATAGGAATTGGGAAATGATTTTTTAGGTTAAGTGAAAGATAAAATGTTCTATTTTTTATGATAAAGGGTGAATTTGTTTTAATTATTACCAAAAAATTGAAAAAAAAATGGAAATAAAATTTTTTAAAATAAATTTTGACCATTTAAAAAAAATCGTAATGACCTTATTTATAAAAATTTCGTCAAGAATTTTCTAAAACCTTCGAATTTCATTTAAGATTTCGCCCAATTTCGTATAAAATTGCTTAAGATTATAGAATTTCATCTAATTTTATATACAAATTTTCAATTTCTATAAGAAATAATTTAAGTTAGGTTAAGATTGCGAAATTTTGCCAAACATTTTCTAAAATCGTCGAACTTTATCCCAATTTTTCATCAAATTTCGTATACAGTCATTTAAAATTATTGAATTTCGTTTAATTGTATCTAAAAATTTCACAGTTCAGTGAAAAAGTAGCTTAATTTAACCTAAAATCATGAAATTTCTTCTAAAATTTTCTAAAACCATCAAATTTCGTTTAAAATTTCACTCAATTTCATATAAAATTGTCTAAAATTATTGAATTTCGTTTAATTTGATATAAAATTTTCGAATTTCTGTAAAAAAGAACTTAATTTAACCTAAAATTGTGAAATTTTTTCAAAAATTTTCTAAAATCACCAAACTTCGTCTAAAATTTCACCCAATTTTTTATAAGATTATCTAAAAGTATTGAATTTCGTTTAATTTCATCTAAAATTTTCGAATTTCAGTAAAAAATAACTTAATTTGGTATAAAATTATGAAATGTCTTCTAAAATTTTCTCAAACCGTCGAATTTTGGCTAAAATTTCGCTGAATTTCATATAAAATTCTATAAATGGTTGAATATTGTCTAACTTCATCTGTAATTTTTAAATTTCAATTAGAAAATAACTTAATTTAACTTAAAATTGTGAAATTTCGTCCAAAGTTTTTTAAGATTCAAATTTTATCTAAAACTTCATCAAATTTCGTATTTGAAATCGTCTAAAATTATTGAATTTCCTTTGATTTCATCTAGAATTTTCAAATTTCAATAAAAAATAACTTAATTTATCCTAAAATGTTGAAATTTTATCTAAAGTTTTGTAAGAACGTCAAATTTCGTCTAAAAATTGGGACTAATTTAATATAAAATTGTCCAAAATTGTTGAATTTCGTCTAATTTCATGAAAAAAAATTTAATTTGAATAAAGAAATGTCTTAATTTAGCTTTGAATAACTAAAATGGCGAAATTTTGTCTAAAATTTCGCCCAATTTTATATAAAATTGTCTAAAATTATTATTAACCTAACTTTTAAAAAAATTGTTCATCTTTAAAAAATCGTACAGAATTGATTTATAGGAATTAAAAAAAGGTTGTGACTAAAAAAGTCAAATTTGTTCTAAATATTACGGAAAAAATAAAAAAAAATCTTAAAATCAGTGAACATTTTTGATAGTTAACTAACCTAACTTTTTAAAAAATTTGACCAATTTAAAAAAATCCTATAGAGTTTATTTATAGGAATTGAGAAATGATTTTTATATCAAACTGAACTTAAAAGATTCTATTTTCAACTAAAAAAGTCAAATTTGTTCTAGTTGTTATCAAAAAAATTTTAAAGTTGGTAAAATTTTTTGACAACCTCACTTTTTAGAAAATTTGACCAACTTTAAAAAATCCTGTAGAGTTTATTTATAGGAATTATGAAATGATTTTTATATTTTTAAAGCCAAACTTAAAAGATTCTATTTTCAACTAAAAAAGTCAAATTTGCTCTAATTGTTAACAAAAAATTAAAAAAAAAAATTTAAAGTTGGTAAAATTTTTTGACAACCCAACTTTTTAGAAAGTTTGATCAAATTTAAATAATCCTATAGAGTTTATTTATGGGAATTAAGAAATGGTTGTGATGTCAAATTAAACATAAAGGATTCTATTTTCATCTAAAAAAAGTCAAATTTGTTCTAAATATTACCAAAAAAATTAAAAAAATTCTTAAAGTTAGTAAAAATTTTTGACAGTTAACTAACCTAACTTTTTAAAAAAATCTGATCAACTTTAAAAAATTCTATGGGGTTTATTTTTAAGAATTAAAAAATGATTTTTACATTAAATTAAACCTAAAAGACTCTATTTTCGATTAAAAAAGTCAAATTTATTCTAAATATTACCAAAAAATTAAAAAAATTCTTAAACTTGGTGAAAATTTTTGACATTAAACTAACCCAACTTTTTTAAAAAATTTGACCAACTTTAAAAAATCCTGTGGAGTGTATTTATAGGAATTAAGAAATAATTTTTACATTAAATTGAACTTAAAGGATTCTGTTTTCGATTAAAAAGGTCAGATTTGTTCTAAATATTACCAAAAAAATTAAAAAAATTCTTAAAGTTAGTAAAAATTTTTGACAGTTAACTAACCTAACTTTTTAAAAAAATCTGATCAACTTTAAAAAATCCTATAGGTTTTATTTTTAAGAATTAAAAAATGATTTTTACATTAAATTAAACCTAAAAGACTCTATTTTCGATTAAAAAAGTCAAATTTATTCTAAATATTACCAAAAAAATTAAAACAATTCTTAAAGTTGGGAAAAATTTTTGACAGTTAACTAACCTAACTTTTTAAAAAAATCTGACCAACTTTAAAAAATCTTATAGACTTTATTTTTATGAATTAAAAAATGATTTTTACATTAAATTAAACCAAAAAGATTCTATTTCCGATTAAAAAAGTCAAATTTATTCTAAACATTACCAAAGAAATTTAAAAAATTCTTAAAGTTGGGAAAAATAATGTTTGAAAAAAATTATAAAAGACAAATAAAATAACCAAATGGAATATTTTATCAACTTCACTAACAACATTCCATTTTCGATAACCTTCAATTTATTTATCGTAATAAATCAATTTATACGGGGTTCAAAAATCTCAAATCTCTTTGTTATCCCAAATAAATTAACCGTTTGATCTATAAATCCAATTTACAATAATAAATTGTTTAACTTTCTTAAGTTACCATGCGGTAATTTATTACTGATTATTGCTCTCGTGTTTACTCTTCGGTTTCTCTTTGATAAACAATTTTTCTTATTTCGCCGCTCGATTTGTAAGTAATTATTCGAAGTAATTAGTGAAATTCAACGTATTGATAAATACTTGGCAAGATAAAGAATTTTTTTTCCGCGTGTCAAACGTTGCACTCGGTAGATAACCGAGATTATACTCGGTAAAACTGTTTCAGGTACAAGTTTAGAATTTTAGGGAAAATTTTCGATACAAAATCATTTATTTATTTACAACCGCAAATATTAATCTTATCAACCGGATAATAGAGTTACGTTGGCGGTTAAAAAAACACGATTGGTTATTAACTAAAAAAAAATTAATCATCGGTTGATGTTGTGTCTGTTGTTGCTCTGGGTAAGTGTTAGATTTATAAAGCTTTAAGATTTATAAATGATGTTTTCTTCCTGGATGGAATATTTACGTTATCAGCGTTCGTCGTCTGCATTTAAAAATCTAGCATATGGTCTTGTTTTATTTTATTTTGTTGCCACACGTCTGGTAAAAGTGCGCGTAAGTTTCCATACGTTACGATATTACATTTGCCGTGATAACCTTTTAGATTTTCTTATATTATTCTCTTTGTGTGCCTTTATCTAGTCGCATTGTTGTGTTACGATATTGAATGTAATTTAATGATCTTTATGGTCGTTAAGATTTATGTTATAACGTAACAGCAAGTTTATTTTTATAGATTTACATTTGTATTTCTTTTACTTAAGTAGTTGGCATGATTTCCTTATTTTTCAGCTTATTTTTTTTTGGGTAAATTTTATGTATTTGTTGATTTGTTAATAGGCTCAGAGTGGAGCGAATAAGCAGAAAGGCAAGATGAAGGAAGAAAAACAACCGCTGCTGGACAGCGATCTGAGCGAGTATGAGTCACCTCATCCAACCCATTCGGCAGTCAGCATGGAGAATGTTGCTTCGTTTAAATTTGACCCGGTGATGAACCGAGATATTGACCATCCCACCTCGAATATTGATACTATGATACATCTGCTTAAGGGAAATATTGGTACTGGAATTTTAGCGATGCCAGATGCTTTTAAGTACGTTTTATAATCATTTCTCTTATTTTTATAACGAAGGCAAAAAATTTTTAAATACTAATAGGTTTGTTCCAACAAGCCAAAAGAGAATCTTCTTTATAATCAACTATCTATTCACTAAAGTTCATTGCTTGTACGTATTAGGTACGTCTCACACTGAGGCAACCAGCAATCAGCAACACACAATATTGCTACTTGGTGATATTCCACGTATAATTAAATTATGTCTCTCAGATTGGAGTAACTCGATATCGCAGATACAGAGGCGATATCATAGCTCCAATGGGAGAAATTCGCTTTAATTATATGTAAAATGTCATCAACTGGAAATATCGTCTGTTGCTGGTTGCTAGTTGCTGATTGCCTCAGTGTGAGACGTGCCTTACATCAATTTGTTGTAAAAAATAGTTCCGGGACGTTTCTTTTTTGGCATGTTGATATAATTCTAATGAATTAACAATTCGTTGGTGACACAAGAAAAGCTCGTAACCCAATTTTGCGAAATTTTATAGAAGATGCAATGGAAGGTTAAAAAGTACAGTTATTTTTTATCTAACCAAGGAATACATAAAGCGAAATAACTAGAGAAAAATTTGTTGTGGACTGATGAAAATTATTTCATACATAATTCTCTACAATTAGCTTAAGATGGTATTAAAATCTTAATTTAAGCAAAACGTGGAGTTACGAGCTTTTCTTGTGTCACCGACGAATTTCTTTATCGATTTTTTTTTATCCATATTTGATTACCTATCCAGTATCTATTTTTCTTTCCTATATCTGAATCCGACTCTAATCTCTTTTTTCTTTTCTCATATTTTTTAGCTAGATATTTTCTGGTGTATTGAAATATATGTTGTATATTTTCTTGTGTGTCTTGGGTGATGATATCTTGTTCTAAGTGTATTTTATAATGTTTATGTTGTTGATGGAAGACAGTGACTTATTGATTATTTTTATATCACTTCTCTTCCCTTATTTTGTTATCAAACCAACTTTATTAGTCTACTTTTTCTCTAAATCTAATGATACTCCGGTTTCGTTTTAAGTCTTCCACCATATATCTTTTTATTCATATGTTCATCTTTAAGATCTGATATCTTTCAAATATTTCTAGAAAATCATAACATCTGGTTAAAAAGAGATGACTTTAAGTACATTTTATAAAATTTATTTTCTAATTTTGTTGGTGGAAGAAAGCAAATTAAATGGCTTCATCGAATTTTTATTAATTTGTTCTATATTTGTTCGTTTAATTTCATTTCCATGTCTACATTTGATCATAATCATTTCTTTTTCTTATCTTTACCTTTTTTCACCCGCATGAAGATAGCAACAAACTTTAACTATTATACAGGTGTCCCAGAACTCAGTTGCCAAACGCTAACCACGCATTCTAGAGCTGATTTCATGCCGATTCAACGAAAAAGTCCTTATTGTTAGCCGAAATTACTTCCTAAGAGAACTTACCCTGATAGCGCTTAACACTTTACGATGGCAATAAAAAAATTGTTTTGTCAACAAACGATGAAGAATTTCGAAGTTTACAAACGCTCAAAATTTCATTGTGATAGCTAATTCGTTATTAAGATATTTCGAAAAAAACATGATCAGACACGTCATCTTCAGGATGCTCTAGTTCTCTTAGGAAGTAATTTGGGATAAGGACTTTTTCATTGAATCGGCATGAAATCAGCTCTGGAATGCGTGGTTAGCGTTTGGCAACTGAGTTCTGGGACTCTCTGTATATCTTTAACCTATCTACTTTACGTCACGATATCTTTGTTAATCATAAAGCCGGCTCCACACACTCGGCGAGGCATAGCGAGAGTTACCGAGATCGAAAGTGTGGACAACCCTAGTTCGTCATCTCGTCACCCTCTCGCCTCGCCTCGCTATGTTTCTGCTCTATGTCGGTATTTAGGTCTGAGTCAAAGGGTTTTCGCCAAGATTCGCCTCGGTGAAAAACAACCTCTCCAACACTCTTTTGGTCACCACTGAATGTTGTTATACAGGTGCTAGACAAAAGATGCCCAAAGATCGATATGTTCGATATTTCTGTTCGGATTTTCATGAGCCAGATACCATATGAAATTTCCTATTGCGATTCTTTTTCAAATTGTCATGTTTATTTTTCTTCACGGTATTTGAAAGACTTTTCTTTCTGAATCTAACGCAATGGAATATATGTACTTTTATTAACCATTTACAGCAGAAAAAATTAAAATACTTACTATTTATGTTAGCAGTTAATAAAAATACATGTGCTGTACATTGTAGAATTCACAAAAAGAAAGTCTTTTAAATGGCGATGAGAAAAATTTGCACGACAATTTGAAAAATAAAAATCTAATTCAGCTTTGGGCCTTTTTTTGTCTGGCACTCTGTATAACACCAACTGGTAAATTATATCATTTCATTTATGAGTACAAAAGAACCTCGCCTACGTCTCGGTAAGTCTCCCATCGATATTGATCATTCGTGCAATGGACAAGAGTGTGGAGAATTATGTTGACAACGAAGTCTCGCCGAGTGTGTAAAGCCGGCTTAAGAATAGCGAAAATCTAAGTACACCAACACTAATGATAAAAAAAATATGCTACGCTTCGCCTCACTTACAACACCTTAAAATGACCAGATTTTAAGGCCTTGTGTAGCGGTTATTAGAGGAACATTAAACAAATATGCTATAGATTTTGAAAGAGGCGGTCTAGGACTATCTTAAGGGGGAACAACAGGGTGGAGACCGCGAAAAAAGGCGATAATTAAGATTTTATTTTGGTTCACTCATATATTTTAGAAAAATCGGAATTTGATATTTGTAACTACGCAGTTTAAACTAATTTTAGGAAATATAGAGAAAAAAAAATCTGTCTTAGAATACATGTATGGAGGATGGCCAAATGCACTAACAAAAAAAAGCATCTTGTTGGTTGTCACTATAAAACGTGTAAAAATAATCTGAAAATAAAAAAGGAAACGTCATTTTAATCTATATTAGTGTAGCTTCAGTTAAGCGTACCCGATTTAGAAAATAATAATTGCTGTTAAAATGGCACCCTTGCAAAAAAGAGTTAAGAAAATCGATAAAATAATTAATCTTTCCAGGGGGTAAAGAGGCAGCAAATATTAATGCAAATAAAAATCCGTACGCTTAACTGAAGGGAATTTTATATAGATTGAAGACGTCTCAATAAAATTTGAATGCGATTCTCGTTGGTAAAGAAATTGTGACAACAGGTTAAAAAAATTTTACTGTGAGAAAAACGCATTTAAAAAGTTTAGTTTAGTTTTAGATGATATAATGGAGGAAATTTTAAGAGTTACCACAATTCATCGATTCCTGCTCCATAATAAAGGTCTTTAGAATTTCTAGAACATAATTCGACTTTCTTCTTGTTGTCTGAATTATCTAAAACACTTGAAATTTAACGCACTTGAGCTCGACTTATACGGTGTTGGTCTTTAGCTGTACAAAATGCGTATATTTGGGGACTAATCTTGATTTGTATTTCATTTGCCACCTTTAATAAAGATGCCATTCCATTATTAAAAATGCAAACCGTCAAATAAGCAGCAATTTGCGCAATAACTGCCCGACTTGTAAAAATTTTCGGAGCGTACTTCCAAATGAGAGCATTAAAGCTCTCATTCGAATTTTGCGTAAATCCGCCTATACAGCGCTCAAGCAACTCTGTCTTGGACAAATCCATATAAATGGGAGTAATAGCATTGATAACATTTTGTGACAATGGTTGTTTATGTTCGTATTCAAGTAATGGCTTCGTGCTCGCGAGCAGAAAAGAGCTATAATTCCATTATTTGTACAAATTTTGTTATAATATTGTAGGACAATATTCTAAAAGGTACATACTTTCGAATTGCGTAAAGAAAAAAAAAACGATTTTTCAAAAAATTTACCCTGTTGTTCCCCCTTAATTCCAGTTTTCGTCCGCGAATATCTTTTGCCGTCTGCAAGAAAAACACGTTTAAATAGAACCTTACGCGTGACAGCCCACAACTCATTGTTGTTTTATTAAGTTCGTTATTTGGCAGGGAGAAAACTCTAAGATACTGTCTATCTTATAGGAGATTTTCTGCTTTTTCCAGCGGTATTTTGAATGGTTATATTTCAATCGGAGGCTTTCAAAAGCGTGCTTTTGGCAAAAAATCATCAAAACAACGGGTTTTCATTGCGACTAATCCATTTTCAGATTAATAACTTTCTTATTCGGTAGGGAGAAAACTCTAGGACACTATCTATCTTATAAGAAATTGTCTGCACTGTCTAATTGTATGCGTCACGTTTCGATCGGACGTTTGCATAAGGGTATTTTTGGCCAGAAACATGCTTTTGCAAACTAGTAGCCTCTCAATCTGATTACCACACATTTTACTGCATTAACACCTTCACTGCCGGTGAGATTTACAATGCGCACGCCAGAAGCTGATAGATCCATATAAACGTGACATACCTTGTATGATGTCGGCGTTTTATGGAAATAGTTAATGGCACACGGTGTATGACGTTGGCAGTGAACGTGTTAATTTGTATCGTGACAATCATTTATTCTTCCCTAGAATTCGTTATATTCTTGCTATTCGTCAGATATTTACTACCAAGTCAACAACATTCGCCAAAACTCCTGAAATTTAGTCCATTTCAGTTTTTTTAATTATTGGAATATCGTTTTATGGTGTTATTTTAATAGTGGATATTAGAAAAAAAATCTTTCTTTTTTTTTCTACTTCCTTTCATCCACTAATTATCCTGTTATGTCTTCCGTTTTTATTTCCTTTCAGAATTATTATATTCTCTAAAAGTCATAAACTCTAATCTGACAGTACTTTATTCCTTCTTAGAATTCATTATATCGTCGCCAGATATCTTCTATCAATTCAACAACATTCTCTACAAACCTTAATATCTAATTTATATCATCTTCTTATGGTTTTATTTTATGGAAAGGAGAAAAACCATCCTTCTTCCTTTTTTCTTCCTTTCATCTTCCGCTAGATTATTATGTCTTTCATTTTGATCCTTTTCCATAATTACATTCCCAAATTTCTAAAATCTAACCTATTATTTTATTTTTTGCCTACACTCAACTTTTCTTTTTATATGATTTTGATGAATCTACTAATTTTTCTTTTATCTTGTTTTGATTTTATTAGAAATGCTGGTTTAGCAGTTGGATTACTTGGAACTCTCTTAATGGGATTTATTTGTACACACTGCATGCATATGTTGGTAAATTGCGCTCACGAGCTTTGCAGAAGAACAAATAGAAGTGCGATGGGATTCTCAGAAGTAGCTGAAATGGCTATACAACTCGGTCCAGTTCCGTTTCAACAATATTCCAAAGTTATAAGGTCAGTAATCAAATTTTACTAATTTTAAATCCTTTTTTATTTAATAAAAAATTCTTAATAAATCAAACATAACTTTTTCTATTCCAGAAAATTAATAGATATATTCTTATGTTGTACCCAATTGGGTTTCTGTTGCGTTTACTTCGTCTTCGTCGCCGCCAACCTCCACGACATAATAAAACACTACTTCGTAGACGTACACGTGATCTGGTATCTAGTCATGTTACTTTTCCCAATGATCCTCTTAAACTGGGTGAAAGAACTTAAATACTTAACGCCGGCATCTCTCCTAGCTTCGATTTTAACTTGCTCCGGACTTGTGATAACTTTCTTTTATATGCTCCAAGGACTTCCAAATACCTCATCAGTCAAAGCGTTTTCTTCTTGGGGTCAATTACCGTTATTTTTTGGTACGGCAATTTATGCTTTTGAAGGTATAGGAGTTGTAAGTATTTTATTTTAATGTGGTTTATTAAAGTTAAATTTATTAAAATTAAAGTTACAGTTTTTTTTATGCTTGCATTATTTTAGGTTTTACCTTTAGAAAATAATATGAAAACACCTCAAGATTTTGGTGGTTGGAATGGAGTATTAAATACGGGTATGGTTATTGTAGCTTCTTTATACACAGCTGTTGGATTTTTTGGGTATTTAAAATATGGAGATGCTGCTAAGTTGGGGAGTGTTACTTTGTTGTTACCACCGGATGATATGTAAGAAATTATTTTTTAAACTTATTAATACGTTAAGAACCATTCACTATTTTTTTGCGTGTCTTATAAATATCTTTGTTTAATATCCTAACTTTTCCAAATTTTAGTAAATTTAGAAAAATCGTACAGGCTTTATTTATAGGAATAAAAACTTGATTTTTGTATTAAATTCAATTCAAAACATTCTATTTTAATATAAAAAAGACGGATTTTCTCTAATTAGTACCAAAAAAATTAAAAAAAATTTTGAAGATGGGAATGTTTTTTGACATAACCTCATTTTTCGAAAATTTAGTATACTTTAAAAAAATCATCCCCACTTTATTTATAGGAATTAAGGAAAAAGTTTTTAACTGAATGTAAACTAAAATGTCTAGTTTTAATTAAAATAGACAGATTTTTCCTAAATACTATAAAAAAAGTAGAAACATTCTTAAAAACAACGAAGATTTTTCATCTAACCTAAAATTTTGACCCTCTTTAAAAAATCCCCAAGAGTTTATTTATAAGAATTAATGAAAAATTTTTGAACTGAATGCAAATTAAAATGTCTAGTTTTAATTAAAACAGACGGATTTTTCCTAAGTACTATAAAAAAAAATTAGAAAAATTCCTAAAAACAACGAAGATTTTTCACCCAATTTAAAATTTTAACCATCTTTAAAAAATCGCCCGACTTTATTTATAGGAATTAAGGAAAAAATGTTTGAACTGAATGTAAATTAAAATGTCTAGTTTTAATTAAAACAGGCAGATTTTTCCTAAGTACTATAAAAAAAAAATTAGAAAAATTCCTAAAAACAAAGAAGATTTTTCACCTAACCTAAAATTTTGACCATTTTTAAAAAATCCCCAAGAGTTTATTTATAAGAATTAAGGCAAAATTTTTGAACTGAGTGTAAATTAAAATGTCTAGTTTTAATTAAAACAGGCAGCTTTTTCCTAAGTACTATAAAAAAAAATTAGAAAAATTCCTAAAAACAACGACGATTTTTCACCTAATCTAAAATTTTGACCATCTTTAAAAAATCGCCCCGACTTTATTTATAGGAATTAATGAAAAATTTTTAGAACTGAATGTAAACTAAAATGTTGAGTTTTAATTAAAACAGACAGATTTTTCCTAAGTACTATAAAAAAAAATTAGAAAAATTCCTAAAAACAAAGAAGATTTTTCACCTAACCTAAAATTTTGACCAACTTTAAAAAATCCTCAAGAGTTTATTTATAGGAAGTGATGAAAAAATTTTTGAACTGAATGTAAATTAAAATGTCTAGTTTTAATCAACATAGGCGGATTTCTGCTAAGTACTATAAAAAAAATTAGAAAAATTCCTAAAAACAACGAGGATTTTTCACCTAATCTAAAATTTTGACCATCTTTAAAAAATCGCCCCGACTTTATTTATAGGAATTAATGAAAAATTTTTAGAACTGAATGTAAACTAAAATGTCGAGTTTTAATTAAAACAGACAGATTTTTCCTAAGTACTATAAAAAAAATTAGAAAAATTCCTAAAAACAAAGAAGATTTTTCACCTAACCTAAAATTTTGACCATTTTTAAAAAATCCCCAAGAGTTTATTTATAGGAATTAAGGCAAAATTTTTGAACTGAATGTATATTAAAATGTCTAGTTTTAATTAAAATAGGCGGATTTTTCCTAAGTACTATAAAAAAAATGAGAAAAATTCCTAAAAACAACGAAGATTTTTCACTCAATGTAAAATTTTGACCATTTTTTAAAAACCACCCCGATTTTATTTATAGGAATTAATGAAAAATTCTTTGAACTGAATGTAAATTAAAGTGTCTAGTTTTAATTAAAATAGACGGATTTTTCCTAAGTACTATAAAAAAATTAGAAAAATTCCTAAAAACAACAAAAATTTTTCACCTAACCTAAAATTTTGACCATCTTTAAAAAATCCCCAAGAGTTTAGTTATAGGACTTAAGGCAAAATTTTTGACCTGAATGTAAATTAAAATGTCTAGTTTTAATTAAAATAGAGGAATTTTTCCTAAGTACTATAAAAAAAATTAGAAAAATTCCTAAAGACAATGAAGATTTTTCACCTAACTTAAAATTTTGACCATTTTTAAAAAATCTCTAAGAGTTTATTTATAGGAATTAAGGCAAAATTTTTGAACTGAATGTAAATTAAAATGTCTAGTTTTAATTGAAACAGGCGGATTTTTCCTAAGTACTATAAAAAAATTAGAAAAATTTCTAAAAACAACAAAGACTTTTCACCTAATCTAAAATTTTGACCATCTTTAAAAAATCACCCCGACTTTATTTATAGGAATTAATGAAAAAGTTTAAGATAATAAAACTAATAATATTTTTTATTTTATTTCAGATTAGCACAATCGGTTAGGTTGATGATGGCAATAGCAATCTTCCTTTCTTACAGTCTACAATTTTACGTACCTTTTAACGTAGTATGGCCCTGGGTTAAAAAGCACCTACACACTGAAAAATCCGTACAAATCGGCGAATACGCAACTCGAACGGTTTTAGTAATATTAACCTTCGCTTTAGCTGCTGCCGTTCCAAATTTAGGAGCCGTAATTTCCTTAGTTGGAGCGTTTAGCAGTTCAGCTTTAGCATTAATTTTCCCACCGATTTTACATATAATTACCTTTTGGCCCAACAAATTGGGTAAATACTACTGGCAATTGTACAAAGATTTATTAATCCTACTATTCGGAATAATTGGATTTTTATTAGGATCTTATGTAAGCATATTAAACATTTTGAATCCTGAAGAAACTGAATAAAGAAAAAATAATTAAATCTAATTGTTAGCTGTGACAATAAGTATGTATAATTCTACGTGTATATTAATAAAATCAAGAATAGAAACTAGACAATAATAATTTGTGTTCACGTAACAAATTCGTACAAGATGTTAACTATGTGTGTCTTGCCAGTCTCTTTTTTTTTAATATTGTCTCGTTTTGAAACATTCCCGTGAGTTTATTAAAGCTTAGTGTAACTTTAAAAGTTTTTTTATGGCTTTGAAAGTTAACTAAGCGTGAGTAGCGATAATATTGATCTGAATCGGACGATTACGGGGTTCTCATTGAGCCGGTTACCTTCTCTAACTCGCAAGTGAGAGATCAGTATTACGATTTTATTTTGAATTTTTATTCTATGTACATATTACCTATATTTTTGTACTATATTATGTCTTTATATAAAGAAGAATGTTATTTAAGTGTAAAATGAATTTTAAATAAATTATTTCATTGTTCAAACGTTTTTAAATTTATTAAATCAATCCTTCAATTTTCAAAGTTGGAAAAAATTTTTGACACATTTCTAACTTAAGAAAGTTAACTTTAAAAATTCATCAAAAATTCATTTTTAAAGATATTGATTTGATTTTTTTTCTAACTGAAACTTAAAACATTCTAATTTTAATTAAAAAAGACTGTTTTATTCCAAGTGTTGTCAAAAAAATTAAAAACATTTTCAAAGTTGGTGAAAAATTTTTTAGGTTAGAAAATTAACAATTTTTTAAAAAATTCATAAAAAATTGAACTTTAAACATTTTGATTTGATTTTTTTTTCTAAATGAAACTTAAAACATTCTAATTTTAACTAAAAAAGATCGTTTTATTCCAAGGGTTGTCAAAAAAATTAAAAAAATTTTCAAAGTTGCTTAAAAATTTTTTAGGTTAGAAAATTAACCATTTTTAAAAAATTCATTTTTAAAGATTTTGATATGATTTTTTTTCTAAATGAAACTTAAAACATTCCAATTTTAATTAAAAAAGACTGTTTTCTTCCAAGTGTTGTCAAAAAAATTTAAAAAAATTTCAAAGTTGGAAAATTTTTTTGACATTTCTTAACCTAACTTAGAAAAATCGATCAATTTTAAAAATTCATCAAAAATTCATTTTTAAAGATTTTGATTTGATTTTTTTTCTAAATGAAACTTAAAACATTCTAGTTTTAATTAATAAAGACTGTTTTATTCCAAGTGTTGTCAAAAAAATTTAAAAAATTTTCAAAGTTGATAAAAAATTTGTTAGGTTAGAAAATTAACCATTTAAAAAAAAATCATCCAAAATTCATTTTTAAAGATTTTGATTTGATTTTTTTTTCTAAATGAAACCTAAAACATTCTAATTTTTAGTTAAAGAGACCGTTTTATTCTAAAAGTTGTGAAAAAAATCTAAAAACATTTCAAAGTTGGTAATAATTTTTGACACTTTTTTAACTTAAGAAAATCAACTTTAAAAATTCATTAAAAAATCATTTTTAAAGATTTTGATTAGATTTTTTTCTATGTGAAACTTAAAACATTGTAGTTTTAATTAAAAAAGACCGTTTTATTCCAAGTGTTGTCAAAAAAATTTTCAAAGTTGGAAAAAATTTTGGACACATTTCTAACTTAAAAAAATTAACTTTAAAAATTCATCAAAAATTCATTTTTAAAGATTTTGATCTAATTTTTTTTTTAAATGAAACTTAAAACAGTCTAATTTTAATTAAAAATGCCCGTTTTATTCCAAGTGTTGTCAAAAAAATTAAAAAAATTTTTGACACTTTTTTAACTTAAGAAAACTAACTTTAAAAATTCATCAAAAATCCGTTTTTAATGATTTTGATTTGATTTAAAGAGACCGTTTTATTCTAAATGTTTATGTTAAATGTTGTCAAAAAAACTAAAAAAATTTTCAAAGTTGGTAAAAATTTTTGACACTTTTTAACCTAAGTTAAAAAAATCAACCAACTTTAAAAATTCATCAAAAATTCATTTGTAAAGACTTTGATTTGATTTTTTTTTCTAAATGAAACTTAAAACATTGCAATTTTAATTAAAAAAGACTGTTTTATTCCAAGTGTTGTCAAAAAATTAAAAAAATTTTCAAAGTTGTAAAAAATTTTTGACACAGTTAACTTAAGAAAATTAACTTTAAAAATTCATTAAAAATTCATTTTTAAAGATTTTGATTTGATTTTTTTTCCAGAAGAAACATAAAACATTCTAATTTTAATTAGAAAACACCGTTTTATTCCAAGTGTTGTCAAAAAAATTAAAAAAATTTCCAAACATGAAAAAAAAATTTTTGGTTAAAAAAGTGAGATATGAATTTCAAAAATTCATATCTCAAAAACTAATTATTAATAAGATTTGAAATTTGATAAGAATTTAGATTAAAACTTAATTTTTAATTTTAACAAAGAGGAATTTTCTATGATTTTTAGTCTTTTCCTCAGGAGAGAAAATGTAACTAAATGTCCTTAATTGACATCTTAACGTTCTAAAAATTAGCCTATGTTCTAAAAGTGGAATATTCTTAGAATGACAGTGTAATTTGACGTTTAAAAATGACAACTTTATTTATATAGTGTAGTTTTAAGAAATATTGATCATACAGATACAGATTTGATATAATTGAATAAAGTAGATAATTATTTTAAATTTAAATTCAAATTCAATTAAATTAATTGATCAATCCTCCAAGAGATGTCACTAAAATTTGTTTTGTAACTAACTTCATCAATAACAAATATTTTCCCTAACCTCAAATTATAACTGTTACATGCTGTATTAAAAATGCCCATAGCTCAAGTAAGTATTTAATAAACCCCAACTTTATTTTAAATATTCTTTTAATTTTTAATAACGATCAATTTTTTTAGTTAGCAAGTAATACAGATGAAAGTAATAGGACGTTTGTCTTCGATGGTGAAGGCCATACATTAGGAAATGCTCTCCGAACTATCATCGTTTGTTAGTAAGTATCATAATTTTATAAAAATTAATTTTATTTAACAATTTTTAATAAAGATAATTAATACAATGTTTTATGTATAATTTAGTCCAGATGTGGAATTTTGCGGATATACCGTACCACATCCGGCTGAAAATAAAATCAACTTTCGAATACAAATGATGCCTGGGAAAGGTAAAGCGGTTGATGCCTTAAAGCGTGGTCTGTCAGAGTTGGCTACTGTATGTGATGTGATGCTTCAAAAGTTCGATGAGGATTTAGAATCTTTTAAAGAACATAATAAGTTATGATTTAAAATTAATATGATGGTATTGATTTGTTAAGTTAATTAGGTGATTGTGAATAAATACTTTATTAAGAGGTGGTTTGTTTTTCTTATATTACTTTAAATTCGAGCAAAGTCCTATCTTAAACGTTGTTCGGACGCTTATAAAAGGTCGTTTTGGGGCAGTTTGGGGGTCGTTTCAAGGTGACCCAAAGTGCCCCGAAAAGTCGGTCAGGGAAGGTTCAAAAGTGGCTGAGCGATCGATTTACCCCTTCAAGGGTACCCCTAACGACGCTTAAACGTTGTTCGGACGCTTACAAAAAGCCGTTTTGGGGCAGTTTGAGGGTCGTTTCAGGGTGATCCAAAGTGCCCTGAAAGGTTGATCAAGGAAGGTTCAAAAGTGGCTCAGCGATCGATTTACCTCTTCAAAGGTACCCCTAATGACGCTTAACAAAAAAAAATTTACAGACGCGGATTCAATTGACAGTCAATTTTCTTGAAATTTTTTTTTTCCTTTTTCTAAATTAAACATTTTTTGGGTTAAAAAACGTTTTTAACAAAAAAAAAAAAATTCTTTTTGTGGAGTGGTGGTCAGCCAGCCAACCCAACCCAGCGTTGGTTAGAGACGCGGATTCAATTAACAGTGAATTTTTTTGAAATTTTTTTTTTCCTTTTTCTAAATTAAATAAACATTTTTTGGGTTAAAAAACGTTTTTAACAAAAAAAGAATTTTTTGTTTGGTGGCGTAGTGGTCAGCCAGCCAACCCAACCCAGCGTTGGTTACAGACGCGGATTCAATTGACAGTGAATTTTTTTGAAATTTTTTTTTTCCTTTTTCTAAATTAAATAAACATTTTTTGGGTTAAAAAACGTTTTTAACAAAAAAAAAAAAAAATTTTTTTTTTTGTGGCGTGGTGGTCAGCCAGCCAACCCAACCCAGCATTGGTTACAGACGCGAATTCAATTGACAGTGAATTTTTTTGAAAATTTTTTTTTTCCTTTTTCTGAATTAAATAAACATTTTTAAGTTAAAAAACCTTTTTAGCACGTTGAGTGCCATGTCAGTCATCGATGACTGACACCAAGCTTTCCGTTCAGGCCGCGTCAGTCATCGGTGACTGATACAACTTTTCGTTCCAGCCGCAACAGTTACCAGTGGCCTGACGGGGAAGTCGTTAAAAAAGCACGTGGGACTCAACGTGTTAAGCCGGGTACACACTTGTTGCGTATCTGCGTATCGTGTCACCGTTGCGTATCATTTAATGATACGCAACGATGCATTACAGTGTCAATGTGTTCTCCCGTATCGCCACCGCGTATCTCAACCAAATGTGCAACGGGTATGCGATACGAGGTACGACCCAAGAGTATTCCAAATGTTTCAGTGTCTATCCGTACATAGCACAATGAGTACGCCGCAGCAAAGAGCAGCAGCCGCTTACATTTTTATTCATCTAACTTTAAAAAAGAAGCGCAATGCACGACGTTGGTGGATGACTAAATTATACTCAAACAGGGAGTAGTATCGGGCATCAAATTAACTCGTCGATTGAAAATTTCAATCTGTAAGTGGATTGTATAAAAATTTTGTTCGGATGCGCCTCACTGATTTTGAATTTTTGTTGTAATCCATTGAGCACAAAATAGCTAAACAAAATACCACATTTCGACAAGCAATTCCTGCTCAAGAAAGGCTTGCGACCTTACGATTTTTCGTAGAATAAGAAAAAGTCGCACGTAGAACAAATTCTACATTATCAAATACAAGAGATGAACTTGCTGATTACTTTGTGAATGAGGGAGTAGTAGCATAGCAATATGATTATGCCTAATGCTTGCAGTCTGGTTTTGTATTTTCTTTTTTCATGCAATAAATTTACCGTATTTTTCGGACTATAAGACGCACCGGATGATAATACGCACCTCAAATTTATAAGATGATTTTTAGAAAAATGTACTTTAATGTTATCTTCGGACGATAAGACGCACCTCAAATGTATAAGATGATTTTTAGAAAAAGTACTTTAATGTTACTTTCGGATCATAATTTTTATTTATTAACATAACTCGTACTAGCAACATTCAGTTCATCTTCACTCTCGGTACTATCACTCGTCTCGTTACTGTCACCGTTCGGATTACTTTCGTCTGAACTACTGTTATCGCTCTTTGCAAAAAATGTGTCATCTTCAGTACCATCCGTAGCATTACTTATTCCGCATTTTTTAAATGACTTTATAATCGTATCTTCTTTCACAGCTTCCCATGAATTTTTCACCCAGGTACAAACTTCTGAAATTGTTGACCGTTTCTTACGTCCTGTTGCGGTGACATCTTGATTTGGTTTTGCCATCCATTTATTCCACTCTTCTCGCATAAAATTTTTAAAAGGTTTATTAATAGAGACATCTAAGGCTTGCAATTGCCTTGTGAGACCTCCAGGTATGACTACTATTTCTGTATTCATTCCTTTTACAAGTTTCTTGGTTGATTCCGTTGTATGGGCTCTGAATTGATCCCACACTAACATCGCAGGCTTTTTAAACAATGCACTTGGACGTTTTGCCCATATATTTTCTATCCAAAATTACATGCCTGTCTCATCCATCCAGCCTTTTCCTTGAACGTGAATAATAATGCCACTAGGAATTTTATCTTTTGGTAATGTTTTTCTGTTGAAGATTACCATGGGCGGTAGTTTTCCTCCGTCCGCGCAACAAGCTAAAACTACAGTGTAGTGAGTTTTTTCGTGACCTTTTGTTTTGATTAGTATTGATTTGGTGCCTTTTGAATCTACAGTTCGATTTGAAGGAACATCAAAAGTTAGAGGCACCTCATCCATATTCGCAATTTGATTAAATTCGAAATTATATTTCCTTCTCGCTGATATTACAAATCTATGGAATTCTATAATTTTAGATTCGTATTCAGCCGGCATTTTTTGGGCTAATGTGGTTTTTGTACGCATACATAACCCATGTCTTTTCATAAATCTAAAGCACCAAAACGGTGACCCGGAAAAATATAAAATTCCATTAGTAGTTACCCATCTTTTTGCTTCAAAAATTATCATTTTTGTAGAAACAGATATGCCCATGCTTCGATTGTATGTTACCCAATTTTTCATGCGTACTTCTAATTCTGGCCATTTTTCTAAGTGTGAACGGAATGTTTTTTTGTCTTTACTTAGCAGTTTTAATTGTTCATCTTGTTTTCTCCATTCGCGAACCATTTTCTCTGTTGGTGGTGGACCAAAATGTCTCTCTGCTGCTCTGTGTCCATATTGTTTTGCATAATTGATCACATTTAGTTTATACCTCACGTTATATTAAAGTCTTTTCTGTTTTACGCTCATTTTTTCGAATTTAGAAAAAAATATTAAAGATTTCCCTGCTTGTCTGTGTCATACCAACCTGTGATACCAACCTTCAGTGGCGAGCCATATTTTTCGGACTTGTAAGACGACCGGACTATAAGACGCTCCGGACGATAAGACGCACCCAGAATTTATAAACTGATTTTTAGAAAAATATACTTTAATGTTATCTTCGGACGATAAGACGCACCCAAAATTTGAGTCCATTTTTCTATGTAAAAAGTGCGTCTTATAGTCCGAAAAATACGGTACTCACTGTACTTAATGTTGATCTTGGCTTATTCTTATCTAATAAAAATTGCATGCTTTTATACGCAAACCACGAACTTTTGTAAACTTCATTTGACCCTACAAAAAAATTAAAAGTTGTATCACACTATCGAAAATTAAACACTTTAAATATGAATTTAATAAATTAGCCGGCGAAAACACGCCGACCTAAAATTTAAAATTAATAATTATTGATTGGTTAACGTTTCAGAATCTTTTTTATTTATCTCATCAAAGCACTAAAGATTAAATGTTATACTTTGTTTATAAATAAAAGAGTTTTTGAATCATTTTGTTTTTGGGAGAAAGTTCTGTAATTTTAAATTACCTTTTCCGGTACCGGTGCTGTTTTTCATTTTCATTTTCTCCCTTTTAAGGGCTGCCAAGAGGTAGACCATTTTCTTTTTACATTCGCTAACGGTCCTATCTATCTGTTTTGCAACTACTTCCCACGCATCTTGTTTTTTAATTTTGTTGTAATGGTCTGAATGTTTCAAATCCCAAATAATCTCATGCCTTCGGTAAATATCGATTAAGTTTATTACTTCTTCTTGACTCCACTTCATTTTACACATAAAATCGAGATGCAAGACAAAAATTTACTCGTCGTATCTACCCTACGTGCTGAACAGGATTCAACGCGTATCATATCTCGTCCAAATACGACTGAACTCCGTATCGTATCATTTCTTTGATGTGACGGCGAAAAACTGCCAAATAGGCGATCGGGCTCGTTGCGTATCTTTGTATCACGTTTTGATACGCAACTATGCAACGTTTCTCTGTACACACTGATACGCAACGGTGACACGATACGCGGATACGCAACAAGAGTGTACCCGGCTTTAAACGTCGTTCGGCCGCCTCCAAAATCCCGTTTTAGGATAGTTTGGGGGTCGTTCCAGGGTGACACAATGTGCCCTGTATGGACTCTCCGCGCAGACTTAAAATCGTTGTGTCAACCATCTCGAAAATCAAGGTTTGGTCGCCCTACGACCTCCCGTTCGCGAGCTACGCCCTATCTCGTAAACCCTTCACTTTTTCGCGGTTTTCACCGCAAAAGTGGCCTTTCCGGGACGACTTAAAATCGCTGTGTCGACCGGCTCGAAAATCAAGGCTTGGTCGCCCTACGACTTCCCATTTGCGAGTTACGTCCTATCTCGCAAGCCTTTTACTTTTTTTTGCGTTTTTGACCCCAGAAATGGATTCACCCTTTCATTTAAATTTTAACCAGACGTTTGAAACATTCCTCATCTACGATTCTGGGCTATGATTAGTCGATTTTAGTTAGTTCAATGGAAGTTGAGTAGAAAAAAAAAAAATGGGCACTGCTCGTTTAGAATTCTATTCTATGTATTATACCGCATAACAATTTTTTCTCGCAACATAGCATAGTCCACAGGTTAATACAGTATACTCTTTTCGCGGAAAGATGTCTCATGCGTCATTAATAACCGTAACCAACAGATTAGAATGGTGGATAGAACACAACAAATTATACGAAGAAGCTCAGTTTGGTTTCAGAAAAAGTAAAGGTGTAATGCATGCAACTACACTGCTTACGACGAACATTCAGCTAGCCTTCTCCAAAGGACATTCAATGGGAGTTCTTTTCTTGGATTTGAAAGATGCGTATGGTAGTGTTTTCATTCCTAAACTGATAGACATCCTCGAACAGCTTATTGTCCCAAAACAATTAATAAAGGTTATACATAAATTAACGGCCGTTAAGGTTTTCGAAATGAAAAATGATAAGATGAATTTAGGTAGAAGAATCAAGTACAGGGGTTTACCACAAGGCAGCCCTTTAAGCACAGTTCTTTTCAATATATATGTTAGAGGACTTAATGAAATTTTAAAGGATTCCAATACTAGAGCAATATACTATGCAGATGACATAGTAATTTATACAAGTGCAAGAGGAGTTGAAACATGCACATATCAGCTTAATAAAGCTTCGCGATTGTTGGCCACATTCCTACAAGACAGATTTTTAACACTATCCACAGAAAAAAGCAGAGCAATGATTTTTTCTCGAAAAAGAAATGTTAATCGGGATCCCATTTACTACGAAGGATCTGTCATAGAATACACTAATAACATGAGGTATTTGGGTATTCATTTCAACAATAAATTATCATGGAAAAACCAAATTAATGAATGCTGTAAAGCTACTTCCAACAGATTAAATATGCTAAAATCACTTGCATCTACAAAATGGGGTAGTGATCCAAAAATACTAAAATTACTGTATAGAAATATAATAAGATCTAGATTAGAATATGGACTATGGTTGACTATTCCGGCGGCCAAATACCAATTGTTAAAACTAGAGAGAATAACTTATATGGCATACCGATTGATTTTGGGTGTATTAAAGACTTCCCCGGTAAATGCATTGACAATAGAGATGGGAGAAACTCCCTTGTCTTATAGGGCAGAAATAATGGCAACAAAATTTATCTTAAATAATATGAAAGAAGAAAATAATATTATCAAAACAATAATGGAACTAGCAGATTCGTATGCAAGCAAAAATAATTCTAGGAAGGGAACCCCACTAATTGTCAATATATTCGAGAAAATTAAAGAAAAACGCAAAGAACTGAATACTTACCACATGCATGATATTTTTAGGATAAATTATGGCATTAGACATTTTAGACCCAGGGTGGTAAGATACCCACCAATACGAGTACCTCAAATAATTATCCACAATCATAAACAGCTGATCAACAGTAATTTTAAAGATTATATACACAAAGAGTGGCCTGATGCTTCATATATATATACTGACGGATCACTACGTGTCAATCCTAGAAGTGTTGCTTGTGGAGTATATTCAGAAAGTTTGAATGTTGATTTTTCTTGCCGATTACCTACATTGACATCTATTTATGGAGCAGAACTGTTTGGAATCTTGACGGCTCTTAGAATTGCTAAACTACTAGCTGTAAATGAAACGGTAATTTTTACAGATTCACTGAGTGCAGTTGTGGCTTTAGAGGAGTACAAATCTACTTTTGAAGGACATCACCTTTTGCATGAAATCGTGGAGGAATTGTATAAGGCTTGGCAGGAAAAAAGAAATATTTGTGTTTGCTGGATACAGGGTCATTATGGAATAGAGGGAAATGAAAAAGCTGATGATTTAGCCAGACATGGACATGAGAAACAAATGTTGAATACCAAGCTAGGAGTGGGGGAGGTTTTTGTTGATGTGAGGAAACGTATTTGGGAAAGATGGCAGCTTGAAGCAAAAAACTCGCTAAATTATAAAGGATTATCCTACAGAGCAGTACAAAGTGAAATTGGTAGCAGGGCGTGGTTTGAGACCTTTCCTTTTATATCAAGAAATTTCTTTTCGTTATTCTCAAGACTCCGTTTGGGGCATGCTATGTTCCCAGCCCATCTTCACAGAATTAATCTGAAGCAAAGCCCAAATTGCGATTGTGGACAGTACGGCGATTTGAATCATTTGTTTTTTGCTTGTAACAAGTATGAACTAGCCAGAAACAATATGATACGCAAATTAATATTAAAAGAAAGGTATCCCCCTTATAACCTAACTTCTTTACTTGCCGATAATAATCTGGAAATATATCTTGCTTTATATGATTTTGTTAATGTTAATAGACTATACTTTTGAAAGGATCGAAGATTTTAATGGAAAATAGTGAAACACAAACATCGAGACTGGAGAAGAAGAGCTAAACACTCAAACTCCAAATCCAATACCTTGTAAAATAAAATAAATAAATAAATAATAACCTACTACACATTAGAAAAAAATAGTTAGGCCATTTTTATTGTGTATTTAAAAAAAAAGTATTTTTTCAGTGGTGAATCCCCTTAAGTTGCGTCAAAGCTGGAGTGATTTGCTCCCGAAGGAGATCCAAATACCTACGTGAATTCAAATTGCCCTCAATAAAGAAAGGTCCAACAATATGATCTCCAAGGACACCAGCCCACACGTTCAGCTTTGTTGGATATTGAGTCCGGAAGTCCATTTGATGACGTGGATTCTCTCTACTCCAAAATTTAATAATTAATAACAGCAGGATTGTGCCTTCCTAATAATGTAAACATCGATTTACAAAACAAATACTAGTCAAAAAATTTGGATTTTCGGTTGCACGTTCCAACATCGTTTCGCAGAATTTCTTTGGATCTCATCGTTGGGAAATATCTGGTGACCTGTTGATGTCTTGTACGATTTGTATCCATGTCGTCTGAGTATCTGTCGAACAGTTTCCCTGTTGGTACCGACTTCTGTAGCAATTTGAAGGCTAGATTTTGATTACTCTTCTTCGGCAATAGCGCAAATCATTGTATTTATTTGCTTGTTTTTTGGAGCTCTTTCTTCTCTTCTGGGGCACCTATTGTCTGCATTTGCAACACACCCATTCTCATCAAAGGTTCTTACAATCCTCGATATTGTGGGAAAATGTGGAATATGGTTCTCAAAATGTTCAACAAATAAATGAACCGTTCTGACCGAGTTGCCACCGTAAATCCATTTAATTATTTATATTTTCTCTTGCAGAGTGTACAACATCGCACTAGTCGACAGTATTTGAAGCAAAATTCGACAGAATGTAAATTTAGTTACAAATACATAAGTGTATGTACACTTAGTCACGAAAATCTTCGTACAGGTAAAAGAATTCCACAAAACAACAAAATAACTATTCATTTACAAAATGTTGCGATACATTTCAATAACATAAAATGATTAATGACATTTTGTAGATAAAATAAACTATTACCTATTTAAATAAATAAATAATTTAAAAAAACACAACTTTTTGACATCACGAAAGTCTTCGTACACTTCGTTCCGCCTTCATTATTATGATTTGCCCATTGTTAATTTACGGTTCATTTCGTTTAACATTCGAAACGTTCGGTTCAAACGCGAAAATTGCGTCCATTTAAAACATCTATTTGCAATGAGCGCCTGTAGAAAAGAAACTAGCGAAGAGCTAAGAAATTTAATTATTAAATTCAAAAATGAAGGGAAATCTTTGAGTACACAATCAAAACTTGTTAGCAAACCACGATTTACAGTGCAATATATAATTAAGAAATTCAAAATGGATAATAATGTGAGTAATAAACCTCGCACAGGTCGCCTTTCGAAGTTAAATGCAAGAGATAAACGAAATATTATTCGTAAAGTATTAAAAGAACCTACATTGAGTGGTCTAATATTGGCGGCAGAAGTGTCGAAAGAAACAGGAAAGGATATCCATCCAGAGTGTATTCGGCGGTTGTTGCGAAACCAAGGTTTTAATGACAGACAAATGCGAAAAACCCCGTTCATCAATCCAACGAATCAAAAGAAACGCGTGGAATTTTCTAGGGAACATATTAATAAACCTATGGAATTTTGGAACACCGTATTATTTACCGATGAATCTAAATTTAATGTATTTGGATCAGATGGACGGGGTAAAGTATGAAGGAAACCGAATACCGAATTTAAACTCGAGCATCTCTTACCTACGGTGAAACACGGTGGTGGTTCAATTATGGTATGGGGTTGTATGGCGGCGGCTGGGGTAGGAAATTTGGTTTTCATTGAAGGAATTATAGACCGTTTCTATTATCTTAATATATTGAAAGACAATTTGCGTGCCAGCGTGGATAAATTAAATCTAGGAAGGATATGGACATTTCAACGGGATAACGATCCTAAACATTCGGCAAAGATAGTTAAGGAATGGCTATTGTATAATGTTCCAAAGCAATTAAATTCCCCACCCCAGTCGCCTGATCTAAACTCCATAGAGCACTTATGGGACGAAATTGAAAGAAGGGTGAGAAAAAATAGGATAATGGGCAAAGCCTCCCTTAAAGAATCAATTTTCAGGGAATGGGAGAATATTACGCCTGATGTAACCGGAAAGTTAGTTTCGTCGATGAAAAACCGTTTACAAAACGTATTAGAACAGAAAGGTGGACCGACGCGGTATTAATTAACTATTTTATATCATTTTTGTAAATTTTTCTTCTTAACAAAATGTTGTACGAACACTTTTGTGTAACCAAGAATCATAATTTATTTACGTTATTTTTGTAGTTCTTACTATAGGCATATAATTTAATTTTAAATCATAAATTAATCATTGAATATATGTAAAATGTATCATTACGATTAAAAATAAACATTTATTTTATTCGAAAATACGAATTTCTGGCCTGTACGAAGACTTTCGTGACTAAGTGTATAGTAACGAAAATTATTACGATTAATCTAATGTACATTTCATCCTTGTCTTACACCAGGAAATCCTATTGTACTATGCTAACTTATGGAATTTGCTATGTTGCGAGAAAAAATTGTTATACGGTATATAATCACATGAGAAGCAGCAAAAAAAGTCCAAATTTATTGAACAAACACGTTTATTTTTCATATTGTGTATACAAATCATGGTTGAATGTAGTTAATTATTGCTAACATCAAACATACACTATAATTATTTTGTTACAATTAAGTACATTTCACGTTTGTTTTTATTTTATTTTGTTTTTTGTAATCTCATGTTTTCATTTAAGTAATAAAATAATACACAATGAAACATGTTTTTGAAAATACACATCGAATCAATTAAGTAGCGACATTTTATAAAAAAACAATCTTACTTATTTACAATAAGTTTGATTTATCTGGACAGATTTGCAATATATATTATAATACACACGTTGGAGGGAATGTAACTTTTGTAAACGCGTCCGCTACGTTCAAATATTAACTTTTCGACGCGTTTAAAATCTGAACGTAGCGAATCGCGTTAGAAAAATGCCGTGACGGCGTTTTTTTTAACAACTTGCCGGCCAAATGTGCAAGCCTTGAAGCGATTACTACTTCATTTTTTTATTTAAAGTGCTTTTTTTTCATGTTTTACATACAAGCCAATCTTTATTTTTATTTTATTTAAAAAATCGTTAATACTTAATAGCTAATTAAAAAACGAAGAAGAAGAAAAACTTTTTTTTCCATATTTCTATCTTTCCCACATTGCAATAGTAAAAGCATAATTATAATATACTAATTAGACTCTAAAATCTACAAAAAACGTTCAACAAGAAAATTAAAAAATTACTACGACTCTCGACTTTCTATATGTATACATATGCGATACGATAAAAAGGATTGCACAAAAAAAGGATAATAACGATTAGAAAATAAACGGAAAAGTGTTAAGGGGGATCGGGTTATTGTTACATCTACATAACAAACGATTTTTTTTAATTTCCGGTTTTCCTCTCGTTATTTTATTTTTATTTTATTTTTTTTTTTAGTTTAAAATCTCGTAAGATAGAAGCATGGCGCCGTTTTCGTTCGTTAGTAACGCTGCTGGAACTCATGGTGCCATCTATTGAAGTCAATGTGGAAAACCACTATGGAACCTAAAGCTAGTCCCGCTAACAGGAATCTGCAACGAAAAGAAAAAAAGAGGAGGATGTTGCATTAAAAGAAAGGGACTAAAAAATCTATATTTAGTTCAACCAAGTTAATATTGAGGAAGATGGGATATTAACTTGGATGGACTCTACCCTAGATTTGACTAGAGCAGGGAAAATAACTTACTTTTGATCATGCGACAAAGCGAGGGACCTAACGCTACTATCACACGCTGGAAAGGCGTAGAGTAATGCCAAATTGAAGGTCCTCCATACTTCTACGATTCCTTTGTCGCCGCCGGTCATTAAATACTCACCATCTCTGCTTAATAATAGGCACTAAAAAGAAAATTAGAAATTTTTTTATTGAGATCTGTTTTAACCAGTTATCAATTATCAATAGAAACTAACATAATTTTATACTACTTTGGTTATTAAGAGTGATGGTTTACATCAAAATTGACTAAATATTACTTAAGGACTCTTGTACCATCGATGCCCAAAAAATCTTAAGACAAGTCTAGTGCTGAATAATTTAAAAAATAACGTAATTTATATTGATTAATGGTGGGTTTAGGATGTCAAACTTAAAGGCTCTAATCGTAACTGTAGCAGTAACCCTAGTATTTAAAAAAGTTCAACTATTTTGTTTCAATAGAAGCGTTTAGGCAACATCTACCGTGCGTTCAGAAATGATTGTAGATCGTTTGAATTTGGCGCGCTATAGATTAATTTTTAAGGTTGGCATAAATACAATAATGTTAATCATATCTCATAGGCGTGCCATGGAAAATATTGAAAGCTGTCATAAGTTGTCAAAAAACCGTAAGAGAAAGATATTTTATTGAATTTATTAACATATGCCATTGCAATTGATATCCGATCTTCAATAATTATGAGTATATCTACATATACACTTAATACTGAAAAGAATACACCATGAATAAATCCGACTACGCCACTGATATGCAAGATACGACGTAGGTAATTCACAGGTAACAATATTGACCATCAAAAATCACTAAACTACGAGCGCGCCAAATTCAAACGATCTACAATCATTTCTGAACGCACGGTAGTAATTACAGCAAATTTGATATTTATTACAGTTAAGGTTATGGCTAAGCTTGACATCCTATACCCATCATAAATTAGGTTTTTTAAGGAAGGTTATTATTATTATTATTTATTTTTATTTTACAAGGTATTGGATTTGGAGTTTGAGTGTTTAGCTCTTCTTCTCCAGTCTCAGGGTTTATGCTTCGCTTTTTTCCATTAAAATCTGCGATCTGAGTATGATGAGTACATTTTGATTACTTTATTCGTACTATATTTTAATTTGCCTACTATATTTAATCATTTATTATTTTCTGATATATTCTTCAAAATTACCAATTTCTTCGCCAAAATAACGATTTTTACATCAAATTTTATAAAATAACTGTCATTTTTTAAGGAAGGTTATAATGTCAAGTTGTATTGACCTATTAATTTTGACATTTGAACACATCAAATGACAATCAATTAAGAAATCTAAAGTGTGACACACACTGAAGAAATTTTTGGTGTCCCAATACTTTATGGGTACCGATGGTACATCGCGTTTTTTTCACACGCCGTTGACAAGCGTTTTCATAACGAGCGTTACCTGCGTTACAGAACTGACTCATTTATAAAGACTACCGTCCATAATTAAGTAATGGATAATTTTTACAACTTCACACAATTTAAAACGATGTCTTTGCAAACCTGTCTTACCAAATTGAGATGAGACCCAAACCAAACTGACACCCAACCTAAACCATTATGACACAGCAAAATATTGCATGTTTTATGGTGTAAAAAAACATTTAAGAACTTGTTAGGTGGTCATTCATTTGCAAGGAGAGCGATTTAAGTTATGTAAAGTTGTGAAAAATTGTTAATTCTTAATGCACAGTACGAGGAGTGGACGTCGACCCTAAAGTATCAGTGTGTTTTTGTTGCGTTTTAGGCGCGTCGACGCCTAAACAAACGCCGACGTGTGAAAAGAAAACGCCGTGTGCAATGGTGTTTACGTGACGTCAGATCATTTTCTCACTATTAACACGAAATCTCAAAATCAGTATCTTCAAATTTTAAAAAGTAGGTTACGTCCAGGCTATGTTACCTCTGTATAGAAATTTGTTGACAATAAATTTAGTTCAACCCGCATCACTGGAAGCGCTGATAGCGGAAAATAACAGCTTCTTTACCGGCCAAAATAAAACGCACTGACATTGAGATGTCCAACATAATATCTGACATCTACATATGTCAAATACGCGAGTGAACGAAGTATCGTAATTGTATTGAAATTCTTGAAAAAAATGTTAACATCGTATTTAGTGTTGCAATTTGTGTTCATTAGTATCCAATGACTGGAATATTGTCACGTATGTCCAGAAATACGTCCAAAGATGAAAGGCTCTGATGGAAACTACGGGAATCTTTGATTTCATTAGCATCGCGAGATATGGGAACTGTAGATTTGCTGAAGATGAGAGGTTTCTTTTTATGTGCTTATTCAAAATATTATTTTGTTGTTAAAAATTGTTTTGTTATTAACCACCGCCAGAATAAGATCGACGAGAATAAAGTTGTGTTATCAATTGTACTGGAGAATGTCCTTGAGTTGTTCTTTAAACCCTTTTGTATTTTTTAAGCTGTGTATGATGAAATTGAACAAAAACAAACAGGCTACAAGCAAAATTTGTTTTTGTTTAATTTTACCATGCATGATTTTTTAACAAATGAAGTAATATTTTATTTTAAAGATTTTTAAAATTCCCGCGTTTGCTCACTAGCGCCAAATGCGGTGCGGGTTGAACTAAAAACATTGTCAAAATTAAAGGTCGGGAGTTGCCTATCTATATTAGTATATTATATTTAATCTATGGTTACGTCCTAAAAACGATGTATTAAGATTATAACTAGCGACATCTATGTAAGTAGGGGTAAAACGTTTTTTTTTGAGGAATGACAAGTAAGTCGTGGTAGAATGTAATGGCGTATGTTGTGTTTCAATATTACAGTAAAAATAGAAGTTTATACTAGTACAACAGCTGAGTGTTTACTATTAGTAAAAAGTCCAATAGGTTATGGGCCCAGGGAGCTCAGAAGGAAGTAAGAAAGAGTTGTGCTGGTAAAAAACGTAAACAAAAGGAGAAAACTCGACACAAGATGTCAACCACGGGAACTGGGTGTCAATTTCCGTTGTTAGCGGATGGTAACTTTTCAAATTGGTTATTCCGTGTAAACTGTATACTGGAAGAAAAGGGATGTCAAAACGTAACGTTGAGTCCAAGAACGGAGCAAGAGCTAAATGGCATGGATTCTAAAGATCGAGATTATTATAAGCAACAGGATGCTAAGGCTAAGTCAATAATTGTGCAATGTATTTCCGATAGACACATTGAGTATGTAAAAGATTCGAAAACTGCCTATGAAATGATTAAATCCTTAAAAAATATCTTCGAAAGAAAGAGTACGTTGTCGAAATTGTACATACGGAGACAGCTGTTATCATTAAAGTATAATGGTGATAATTTACAGGATCATTTTATTAAATTTGATAGTTTAATTAGAGATTTAGAATCAACTAGTATGAAACTTGAGGAGGACGACAAGGTATGTCATTTACTTTTAACCTTATCTGAAAAGTACGAAACAGTTATAACTGTATTAGAGACGACAACAGTAGATTTGACAGTAGAATTTGTTAAAAGCAAATTATTAGATGCAGAATTAAAATTTAAAAACCAAAATGATGAAAAGAAAAATGAAGAAAGTTCGTTCATGTCGAAAGAAAAACCAAGATGCTACAATTGTGGTAGTCAAGAACATTTCATTGCAAAATGTCCGAAACCAAGGAAGAACAATCGAGGAAGATTTAGAGGACGAGGAAGAGGTGGAATTGGAAGAGGAAGAGGTGAAACAAATTCTAGCAGTATTGCACAAAATGAAACAGAAGGTGACCTTATGTTTGTTGCAATGGCGGGATTATCGGCTAGGAATGAAGGAGGACAAGATAACTTAGAAGATTTTATTTTGGACTCTGGAGCAACTCAACATTTAGTCAGTGAAAATCTAAAAAGGTATATGTTTAACATTGTCGAAATTCCACCAATAAACATAAAAATAGCTAATGGTAGTGTAATGACGACAAAAGAAAAAGGTTATTTAAAAGTAAAGACGGGACCAGAAAATGGAAATACAACAATTAACATGGAAGCGTTGATCGTTAAAGGATTGTTTCATAATCTCTTATCAGTAAGAAGAATTAATAAAGCTGGAATAAAGGTAGTATTTGAAGGGGAAGAAGCAAAATTAAACACTGGAAAAAAGGTGATCAAATTTAAATTGAAAAATGGACTTTATATTGGTGAATTTAAAATAGAAAAGGATATCTTGAACAAAGGTAAAGCTTTAGTTTCAGGGATTGATCCTAATTTATGGCATCGACGTTTTGGTCATATAAACCGAAGAGGATTACAATTATTGAATTTACCGTACACCGAAAACGTGTGCAGCACTTGCAAGGAAGGTAAAGCTACTCGTTTACCATTTAAAGAAACTGGAAAACCACGTTCAAGAAGATTAGGAGAACTGATTTATACGGATGTGTGGGGACCAACAAATATCCCATCACAAAATGATGAAAGGTATTACATCACATTAATAGATGATTATTCACATTTTTGTAAAGTGTACCTGATGAAGAATAAATCAGAAGCAGAGGATATAGTAATGAAATATGTAAAGGAAATGGAAGCCCAAAATATAAAAATCTCAAAACTACGTAGTGACAATGGAAAAGAGTATGCAACAAAGAAATTAAAAACATTCTGCGAGGAGCATGGAATCAAACATGAGTTTACTTGTACATACACTCCACAACAAAACTCTGTGGCAGAGAGAATGAACAGAACTATTTTAGACAGAGCACGATGCATGTTTATAGATAGTAACTTACCAAAATATTTATGGGGTGAAGCTGTACGATGCGCTGTTTATCAAATTAATAGGTCGCCTACAAAGGCATTGTCAGGAAAAACACCGGCTATGATATATTATAAAAAATCAGATATCGATAAGTTAAAGGTTTTTGGTGCAAAAGCGTGGATGGTAAAATTACCGAGACAAAGTAAATTGGAACCCAGGGCAATTGAAATGAGAATGATAGGATATGCTGGAGCAGGATATCGTCTATGGAATCCAAAAACAGGAGACATAACTATTTCAAGAGATGTTACCTTTGATGAAAGCGATTACAAATACACAGAAGAATCTCAACAAATAAATGTTAAAAATGTTATTAACGATGATGAAGATGAGAAAAAAGAAGAACAAGAAAGAGAAGAAATCCAAGATGGAGCTGACAATCAACAGGAAATACAAGAAACGCGAGAAAAGAGAATAACGAAGATACCAGAAAAATATCAAGATTTCGAATTGTACACAGCGTATTGCATGTCGACTTTATCGGAGGACCCAATAACATACGAAGAAGCAACACAACATCAAGACTGGATAGAAGCCATAAAGAACGAATTAAATTCACTAAAGAAATTTGATACATATGAAATAATAAAGAAACCGGAGAACAAAACCATAATAGAAACAAAATGGGTGTTTAAAACCAAACACGATGGAGTGAAGAAAGCAAGACTTGTTGCAAAGGGTTTTCAAGAAAATTACAAAGACAACGTGTACGCACCGGTAGCAAAAATGTCAACGATAAGAATGTTGCTATCACATGCTGTAAATTATGGGTACCAAATACATCAACTGGACATACCCAGTGCATTTTTGAATGGTCATTTAAATTCCGAAGTTTATCTGAAAATACCTGAAGGTTTCGATATAGACAACGAAGACAGTTACGTGTGGAAGTTAAATAAGGCTATTTATGGTTTGCGAGAATCACCGAAATGTTGGAACGACACGTTCAATAAATTCATTGGAGGAAATAATCTAAAAAGATCGGGATATGACGTTTGCTTATACTATAATAGTAAAGTTTGGCTGATAGTGTTTGTAGACGATATTATCATAACTGGAGAAGACAAATACGTTGAAGAAATAAATAAAAATTTGAAAAAGGAGTTTAACGCGAAGTACTTGGGAAACATAAAAACATTTTTAGGAACAGACATAGAAGTAAGAGAGGGCACAATTAAAATATCACAAGAGAAACTAATCGACAAAATTATAAAGAAATTTAATTTGGAAGATTGTAAAAGCTCAAAAACGCCTATGGAAGTTGGATACCGAATAACCAGAAATGAAGAAATAATTAGTGTTCCATACAGGGAGTTGGTTGGATGTTTGAATTATTTGGCAGGAATGTCAAGACCTGACATTTCGTATGCAACGTCTTTCCTTGGAAGATTTTTGGACAAACCAACTATGAGTACATGGAAAGCAGCAAAAAGAGTATTAAGGTATATCAAGGGTACGAAGAATAAGCGTTTAATCTTTAGAAAACATGAAAGGAATAAAAACATCGAGGCATATTCTGATTCTGACTGGGGAAGTAATCCAATCGACCGAAAAAGTGTCAGTGGCATGGTAATTTATTATCACGGAAATTTAGTTTCTTGGAGTTCGAAAAAACAACAAACAGTTGCGTTATCGACGGCGGAAGCTGAGTACGTTGCAGCAACAATGTGTTGTACGGAAATAATACATTTAAGTGGCATAACTAAGAACTTTGGGAACAACAACTGTAAACCAGTGCTATATGTGGACAATCAAAGTGCTGTGGCTATGATCAAGAACTACGAGAACACAAGAAGATCTAAGCATATAGACATTAAGTTAAATTTCATTAAAGATGTTGTTGCAAATAATCAAGTAGAAGTTAGGTACATATCGACCGATGAAAATGTAGCAGATGTTTTGACAAAATCACTTTGTTTTGAAAAATTCAATAAGTTTTGTTTAAAACTGAACTTAGAATAGGCAAATCAAAATTTGTTTGTAAAAATTTAGATTTGAGAGAGGGTATTAAGATTATAACTAGCGACATCTATGTAAGTAGGGGTAAAACGTTTTTTTTTGAGGAATGACAAGTAAGTCGTGGTAGAATGTAATGGCGTATGTTGTGTTTCAATATTACAGTAAAAATAGAAGTTTATACTAGTACAACAGCTGAGTGTTTACTATTAGTAAAAAGTCCAATACGATGTTAGTGAAATATTAGTATTAAGTGTCAAAAATATCTTATTGACGACTTTACGATTGGTATGGATTATTGAATATTTAAAAAACTAGATGAAAAATTTTAGAAAAACTTTGGAGTAAGTAGATTTTTTACTGTTACATGAATAAAACATTACGGTTTTAAAGAATTTCACGTTTTTTCTTAATTGGCAGATATAATTCCATGATTTTTCCAGAATTTCTTGAAACAAATAAATTTTCCTAATTTTTCTAGGTTTTTAACGAATTTCAGGTTAGTACACACCAAAATTTATTCATTTTTATTAACCAGTGAAAAATGTCGAGAAAAAAAGACTATTTTTACTAATATCTTTAACACGTTAACTGCTGCACGCGTTTACAGTGAAATTTCCTTAAGCCACGAAGTATGACGCGTGTTCTGCTGGGTATTCCCACCAATATTCTAAGGCTGGGTGTCGACCGGATCGTACCGATCAAAATCGATGCGATTTGAATCGTCCGATCAAAGTAGTGCTTATGTTTTTATATTTATTATTTCTCTGTGTCCATTGATATGACATTAGTTAGCTCCGGTTAAAGTTGTTACAAGTCGCATTGTCGTTATGAATATTACCGTCCAAATTTGCTACTGTAGCAAACCGCATTTTCATTATGAATGTTATCATCCAGATTTGTTCCGTTGTAAGTTTGTTACTTTGATTGGCGTGAGAATCTAAAATGCTCGGTGGCGAATTAAGAGTTTGTTTAGGCTAGGACTGATATGCGAGTGTGGGAAACGCTGAGGTGTTAGTGGCTTGACGGTAATATGGGACCAATCAAAAAATGTAGTCCCGCTACCGGAACCCAGGGTGGTTGAGAAAAAAAAATTAAGCCCTTAATGCACATTTTTTTAATCAATTTAAGTATAAAAAAAAATCATTTATTTTCTTTTGCAAATAAAGTGACCGTGGCATTCACGGAGCTGCACAATTCTGTCGGTAAACGCTGCCCATGTATGTCACGGAGGTGTGCATTAAGCGGTTAAGAGAAGAGTGTGTCGGGACACGATAGAATCAAGTTCGCGAAACGGAAAAGAGTTAAGTTTTAAGTAAAAGAGAGTGACCAGAAGTTTCTATTTATCGCATTTAATTGTCGCAAAGTCTTAAATTTTTCTTGTAATGAATAGATCGAATATTAATAAAAATTGTGAAACAAACAATATATATTCGTCATCCTAAACCGAGTGTTATCGAAACCGAGTTAATTGTAGCTTGGCTGATTTATAGTGACCGCCTAGCCTAAAAGATTGGCCGCTAGTTTACCGGGATTCAGATTGCGCACGTTGTTAAATAGTTTTCGTTTTTCTTTCACGTGGAATATTAATATCTTGTTGTTAGTTAAATTTATTTCTTGTTTATGATAAATAAATTGCCTATTAAGTTAACGCCTTTATTTTATTAAAAATAAAGGCGTTAATTAGGCTTTATTTTATTAAAAATAAACCCCACCAAACGATAACAACCTCAAATAAATAGCAAAGATCGTGCGTATTGCTCAGCCGAGACGCGAGCCGCTACGCGGATCCGACGAGGCAATCTGCAAATCAGGGAAATCCAGTTACAAGACAGAAACCTGCTGCCGGCTTGTTACAAAGTCGTATACCGACTGGTTGGGTTCGACGATATTTCCAAGATCATGGTCGGTTCTTGTAGGTTTCTAATGAATTTTAGGTTAGTATACACCAAAAGATTACAGTTGTTTTTGAACTTGACTCATATTTGAGTATCTTCGTTCCCGTGCAGATATAAAAGCATCTCTATGAGGATTGTTTTTTATGTACCGATGTATCCATTATCTGTGGTGACATTTCCTTTTTCTTCAACAGCTTATTCTCCACTTGATGACATGTTGTCAAAAATAGCAATGGACATACACTGACGATTTCCATCATTATGATTAATCTTAGCAATAGATGTAAGTTGGCCGACTATAATCGGTAGGATCTGGTGGACACCCGGCCTTAGAATGCAAATCGCTGTTTGTTGCAAAAATAATCTCTCGTTTCACTTATTTCCATGATATCATGTTTGTTTACTTTCGTTACTTCGTATTTTTTCTCCTATACCTATTTGACTTTTTGCCTAACCATCAATAGGCAGTCCGATTAAAAACTTTACTACCACCCGAATATCAGTAACGCGGCAACGTGTTAATATTAAACATTTTATAGCATAGAAAAAAAATTACCTGTAAATTGTCATTGTGTGATTCATGTCGAAGCCTTTTCCCATTAATAGTAAAAGCCGCAATATTACCCCTTTCATAATTGACTACTGTAACACCCTCCCTAGACATAGCAATGTTCTCGGGCGAACAAAAACCATTAGGCGCTTCTAAAGACCTTAATAAATCGCCAAACGTAGTATGTACCAAAACGGGACCATCTGAAACACCCATCATTTTAAATCCAACATCTTAAAAAAACCCAATTTAACTTACTATACGATCCAGATACGACTAATCCTAATTCGGCGGAAATAACAACGCTAGAAACGGGTTGTTCGTGACCGGTTAACGTCGCTCTTGGCGTCGGGACATCTCCTTCCCCAACAATAGTTTGAGTCCGAGCGTTCCAATGCCAGAGTAAAACGGTACAATCGGCCGAACCAGAAGCTATGTAACAATCTGACGTGATGTTACATTCGGATCTAGAAAGGCAAGTAACCACGCCGTAATGTCCGAAGATTATCTGAACGATTTTCGCCGTTTCCGTCGAGAATACTCTAAAACTATTATCCCAAAATCCGCAAGCTACTAAGAATTTGCTGTCTACTGTTGTTACGAAACAGTTTGAACGTATTTTTAAATTTTGGCTAAAGTTATCTCCCAAGTGTCTTCTTAATGCTGGATTATTACTATTGTTGGTTTGAGCTAAATTAAAAAAAAATAATAATAAGTATAGTTATTAATTCTGGTATGGTTTTCAAAATGGTTTTCAAATAAGAAACTTACATAATACCGGATCCATAGATAAAGGTAAATTAGCTCCTTGATTTTGTGGCGATTCAGCATAACTAGGCGATTGAGCTACAGCTGCATATCCAGAATTCCATCTATTAACAGCAAATTGTTGGTGCATAGTGACCGTAACAACAGACGGCATAGGAAGTTGTGGATAAGTGTTTGCCGAAATATGAACTATTGGTGAATTAGATAAAAATTTCATCGTCATGCATACATCATCTGGGATGCTTGAAAACATCATTGGTGACTGTAATCAAAAAATAAAAAACATTAAAAAGTTACAACGAAAAGTAAAGTGAATCCATACCAAATGCATTGCTGAACTGCGAGGTGGATGTGGTTCCATTAACAATTGAGAAGGAGTCTGACCAAAATTTCTAATCTGATTCTCAATAGCTTCCTTCATAACTTTATCCGTTATTGAATCCATATCCACGCTGCCTTCATAAGTGAGGTAGTAGAAGACGTTCGTAGCCCTGATAGCTTCGGGGCCTTTCTGTTTGTACCCAAAGATCAAATCGATCCATTGGTGTAATTGACATGACACGAATTCGGATTCCAAAGCCATCCGATTAATTCTAACAAATTCTTCCGGAGAAGAAGCCCACGGAGGTAGCTCAACGTCATCGACGGTTTTTCCACCATCTTGAGTACCCAATCGGTACCTATTTGAATTGACGAACATCTCCGGTAAAAAGAAAAATTCCGGTATTAATTCTTTAACGTCTGAAGTATCTCGTTGACTGTTCTTCCACGATAAAGCTATAGAAGAGAACAATCTATCCGGATGGTCGAATTTTCCACCTTGTAACGCAAGGAACATTGTTGTCATCGGTTCGACTCGTATTAACCAGTTCATAACAAACGTTGAAGTTGAATAATGGGTACCATAATGGAACGGAGGGATACTTTCGTGATCCCAACTATTATATCGATCCTCGAAATAAGCTCTTCTACTTGGATTTAAAGCCCCTATTGGTTTCGAAAGATCCCTGTAGTTATTCGGTTGACTTAAATCCAACTCTTTACTTTCGTAATTTGTTAAAACCCAAGGAAATACCGGGTATTGATTTAAGTCGTTGTAAGTCCGACCTTAAATTAAAATAAAAAATGGTTAAGTTTTGAAATTCTTTAAAGTAACCATCTTTAGATTGATTTATAACTTTGCTTTGTAGTAAATGGTAGTCTATTTCAGTTGAAATTTATGGTGTAGATGGTAGACGAAGCGAAGCACGAAACGAAAACGCACGCATACGAACAAGGGGGAACGAACCGTAAGGGGATTTCGATTCGGCGGATGGGAGACGTCAGTGCGAATTAGGCGCCACCTCAGTCACGTTGATCCGGAAAAGCAAAGGGGCTTACGGGGTGATCCAGAAATAATATCGGAGAGACTCGCTAGGGACGTTGATCTGTGGGTCTGAGCGTACCAGGCCCCTTTTTCCCTTTGTTTCAAAGGACTATTTTTACGACGCCGGTCGTTACGGACGGGCGGTGTTTAATGAAAAGCGGAAAACCGTGAAGAGGCGAGCGTATAACAGCAAAATTTCAATGCCAAGTAGCGAGGTTTAGACGAGCTTCTGTCTTTGATGCGTTAAGATTCGTGTGATAAATTCTGGTTGAAGTGTGTCAAAACAGATTGTAACTCAACACGGTTACGCAGTTGTTAAGCTTCTTCATTTGAAGGAAGTGTTGAAAATAAACCAAAAAACGAGTCGTTCTAGTATTAATAAACTAGTTGGAGTAAAGTTTATTAGTTATTATTATAGTAATTTAAGTATAATTCAAGTACTTAAATGGAATATTAAAAAATCTTAATTAAATGAATCTTAGTTAATAATTTTTATCTAAATATATATCGACGCTTCCAACGAAGACTATACTAACTCAAATTTTTGGTTATTTGAGTTAGATTGCCTAAAACATTTATTTTCAAGTGGTCTTCTGACGAACAAAAATTCGACGTGTAGTGAAGACGAGGATGAGAGTGTGGAAGAAGAAGAAATTGAATAACAAACAAAATAAATAATATTGGAGGTGGTTCAAAAGTTTTACTTGATTTATCTCCAAAGTTCAAAATTTGAGTTAGTAGTCTTCGTTGGGAGCGTCGATATGCTAAATTATATTTATTAAAAGCAAAAACTTGGCAAAAATATTTGTATAGTTTGCTGTATACTATCAAATTAAAATCAAATTTTGAACGAATTTTAGTTATTAATCTCATTAAAAAATCAGAAGAAAAGATATCAAATCAATTGAAATGTTATTATAGAGTTAAACTTATCGAAAGAATCTCAGTATTTAAAAAAATAATTGTTGAACAATACAGACATTCAGAATAGAACCATACAGATCCTTTTTTTAGAAATGTGTAGGTCGAAATGAAGCAAGAGTACTGGTTATAGAACGTTTAAAAATTAAGCTACAATTTGTTTGGAAGTTAACCAAGGTAGACCAACTCTATGCAAAATAGCTGAAAGAGCTTGGATTAATATGTAAACGGAGACACTGATGACGCTAATATACGATTTTTGAAAAATAAAAAAAAAAAAATAGATAGCTATAGAAGACGTTTTCATGGAAGTTTGCTTGTATCTTGAGAAAAATGCTTTTTACCGTTTTGGTATTGAAAAATGTTGAGTGACTTTTTTGTTCTGTATGTTATTATTAAACATATATAAATAAGTAAATATGTTTATTCGTGAATACTAAGTTCATCGCCTTTTAATGTGGAAACCTAAAATTAATAATGTGCTCGTCGTAACCGTCTTTCTAGTTTAACGTCTGTTAGTGCAGTTAGATATCGTTCATAGATGCGACGCAGAACTTGATTTGGGGGCTGTTGTGGAAAAGTAAGTTAGTGCAGTGCTCAGTAGGTAGTAGGTGCAGTGCTTAGTGTTACATGAAAGACTGTATAAGTAAGAAAGGTGCAAAATAATTAATTGTATTACTTTTAAAAATATTTTAAAAATTAATAAATTGTTTCAAGTCCTTTTAAAACCATTTTTTGTCTATACTTCCTATGTTTCGTATGCAGTAAATGAGCCACTAACGCTTCCCTTCTTGTGAGACGGATGAAGTAATGAAATTCAATATTAAACAAAAAGAATATTATTTCGAATTTCGTGCTTTTTGAAATAGCTTAGAGTATTTCGGTAAAAGGTGATTTCTAAAAATTTGCTATCAGCACCACCATTCTGTCGGTTTACTCAGCATAATATTATTTTTTCTATGAAATCAGCCAATTATCGGGATGTATAAATTAAACACCTCCTTTAAACATAGATTGAGCTTTTGAATGTATTTCAATTTTCATCAGATATACGCTGTAATGAAATGACAAGTAGGAAATGAATTAAAAACCACACAAAACTAGATTAAAAGTAATGAATAACATAGCCATGTAACAATAGATACTTACAATTGGAGGTTAAAAACACCGGTAAAAAACCTAACGTTGAGATGTTGGAAAATATAATTATAAGGACGCATAAATCTATAGTTTAATCAAAGTTAAGATTCAGACATCAACCAAATTACAAATTTTTACTAAACGGGAGATGAAAAACCGACGACAAGTTTCAAATTAACAGTTTAATCTAACTTAACACTTTGAGCCCTGCCCACTTTATATTAAAAAGTCTACCATGGACTACATACATTTTACGAAAGATCGTAACTTGCAGACTGAATAAAGCGACTCAAATTATACCCGCATATGCGTTCGTAACCTAAACCAAATGGTTATGCCAGAGCGCATACGAGGAGCTCATTTTCATAACGCAACAAGTCCATTTTTTACATTTTTGGCTAATAACAGAATATTTGTTTTGAGTTTATCTGTTAAAAGTTGGTTAAATGCTCTGCCTTTATCAGTTGTTATTTTCGATTTTCAGCAATATCGTTTGAAACTATATTGTTTAAAGTTTTGCCCCGTTTAAGCAAAGTCTGTGCTTCTTTTTGACAAATCTTGATTTCTATAAAATACTTGAGAATTCACAACTACTTGTTTCTTTGTGATATTTCTTTTAATAGTAACGATTTTTTGTTCGCTGATATCACCATATTTTTTCAAAACATTAAACAAACCTTTCAAATCGAATACACTCCAATCCTTCTCTAATTCGTGCACAGTTCCAAATGACTTGTAAATATTAATATAATCATTTGGTAGAACAATGCGATCATGCCGACGCAATTCCTTTTCAACACGCCCAAATACTCAATCTGCAGGGAAATACGAATGGCCTCTTACAGGGTACGTTATTGTAATTTCACAAATATTTTGTGGCGCCTCCTTACTTAGCCAGAACGTCAAAGCATGTAGAATGTGACTATTCTTATTTTGTCCATTACAAAATAGGCGAATCTTTGAAATAGATAAGAAAACTTAGAAGAACAGAGCCAATTTCATTAGAACCACGACCTGCATTATCTTCAGCTCAAACATTAAAATGTGAATCTTTTGTCGTAACATCAAAATAATATAATAATAATATAAAGCGCATGTAAGGACTTGTTTAAATATGAAACAAAACCTGGACTTATTTGGTTTTGATAATAACATTTTGTGCACCTATTGCGTTTTGTAATAAGATATGTGAATCAAAGGAGGTTTAACATGGGGACTAAATGCAGTTTGATAGGAAAAATAAATTGATAAATTTCAGGAAAGTAAGGCAAAGGATTTAAAACATCTAGAGCCACCTCTATTTCATAAATGAAATTTATGGACTTGTTGCGTTATGAAAATGAGCTCCTCATATATGGGTTCATAGCCAAAATCGAATAGTTGTTTGAAAACGCATATATGGGTTGATAACGCTCAAAGGGTTAACTATTGTGCACGCACCGATGTCAATAACATGACTCTGATGAAGATTGAAATACAATCGAAAGCTCAAGTAATGTTTAAAGGAGGTGTTTAATTTCTACATCCCTATAATTGGTTGACTTCCAATGAATTGTAGCTTAATAATAATCTTTCAACAATTTTTGATATCTACGGATTTTTAGAAAATGTTCTTCGTTTAGAATTAAACAAGCGGAAAAGTTAAGAATCTGAATATTAGAAATCAAGTCAAATTTTCATTAAAATTATTGTCTCAAATTTACCCAGTTCATCCACTTTTGTTCATTACTTTCATTGCTAAAACAACATGAATGAGATTCAATTAATTCTTAATTTCATGATAACATCCCCAAAGAAATCAAGTCAGTCTAATGTTCTGATAAATATGGTAAAAAAAGGAAAAATTTAAGAGAGTTCAAAATTAAACTGAACCAAGTTCAAGAAATATATTATTTCTAGTGACACAAACTTCAAACCCAATTTGTTGCTAGTATGTAATTGTAAAGAATTGCAGGAAATTTGCCATCATTTGATGGCTATAAATGTAGTTGTTTACTTGATTTATTTTATTATAAAGAAAATTTAGCTTGTTTTACTTTAACACTGAACCCTTCATTTCTATACTGAAATTGTAAATGTAAGACAAACTTTTCAGTTTTATTCATATATCGATGGTCTCAAATCAATACCTCGTAAGTTCGAAAATTGCTATTCTCAAATTTAAACGTTTTCCAATTCATTGGAATTAGAGGCATGATCTATTAAACGGTAACAAGCTTTAAAAAATCCATTACCGGGGAAATTGCACCATTTTTCAAAGCTTGTTACCGTTTAATAAATGATGCCTCTAATTCTAATCAATTGGAAAACGTTTAAATTTGAGAACAGCAATTTTCGAACTTACGAGGTATTGATTTGAGACCATCGATATGCTAATTTATTAGCTCAATGAATTAAAATGACAACAAATTCCTGAATGAATTTCAATTCATATGTATTAATCTCATGGCAAAATTTTGAGAAGGACACTAATAAAACAAGAAATGTAATAACAGTTGGTGCTTATTTTTATCATAGTCTTTTGAATATAAGTCAAGAAGGTAATTATGGTACGTGGAATTAAAAAAATTCTAAATGAGCTTAAGCTATTAATCTCATTCATTAAAAAAATACATTTTGTTTCATATGATAAAAAATGTCCTTTCTCTTATAGAACTTGAAGACGAGGAAAAAAAATTATGAAAAGGTTTCAGTTACTGATTTCATAAAAGAAACTTGCAGAGGTAAGAGGGTTAAATTAATCACAGATTTAAAGGTTCAGAACTAAAGCTTTATAGTTGTTTGAATATATGAGAATAAATTATTAGTCACATTTATCAAAAAATAAGTTTGTTACATACGATAAAAAAAATTTTTTTTTTCTTATTGAACTTCAAGATGTAGTAAAAAATTCTCTAGTATAAAAATACACACTGCATAATAATTTAGCCTGTATTAAATTTCCTTACAATCTGTAACACATGCTACATCCCCATTTGAGTTCATCCCGCTCGTTTTACTCATTTCGGTCGTTTTGGTTGTTTCCAGCCGTTTCAAAAGCGGCGTCACTCTGTCGTCGCGTCGCCAGACGTCTAAATTCAGGTGGGACATAAGTCACGTCGGACGCAATTAACTCGTCCTCAAATTGAACAGGAAACAATCTCCATTGCAGGCGTTCCGTGCGACTTTAAACGCTCGCGCGAAATTAGCGGCTGTCGGCCCGGGACGAGACCAAATTAAAAACGAATACATCACCGAAGAGGGTTTCTATTTACGTCCCCTGACGCTGATTTAAGACCGTTTTAATGCCCACGATTAGAAGAAGTTTTTAACGCGTAATGAAACCGGACGGTGAGTAAAGAAGAATGGAATTATAGAAGACTGGAAGAATGTTAACTTACCCGCGATGGTATTTAGGAACATCAGGTACTCGAAATTGGAAATTTCTCTTCGTTGCCACTTTTGAGTCATGTTTGAGTTACGCATTAGTTGACGTGGTGACATCATACTAGCTCTCCTATAAAAAAAATTAAGAAAATAAAAATTAGGACTAAACTTTTTGACTTAAAATTTGTTTATAATAAAGTTGTAACTTCTAAATGTAAAATTTTAATGTAATTCAAATAAAATTCCACTTTTAGAATTTAGCCTAATTTTTAGAATGTTGAAGAATTTCAATTAAGGACATTAAGTTACATTTTCTCTTCTGAGGGAAAAACTAAAAGTCGTAGAAGATTCATCTTTAGTAAAAATAAAGACTAAGTATTAATCTAAAATCTAATAAAATTTCAAGACTCAAAAACAATTAGTTTTTTAGACATGAATTTTTAAAAATTGACAATTTTTGATCAACATTATGTTACATTTTCTCTTCTGAGGAAGAAACTAAAAGTCATAGAAAATTCATCTTTGGTAAAAATAAAGATTAAGTTTCAATCTAAATCCCCATAAAATATGAAATCTCAACATTTACTTTCTTAGAATAAAAAAAAATTGACTAATTATTAATAAAATTAACAAGAAAATTTTAATCAACGCCCACATATTTCTCCAACACGAAAGACAAGAGAATTTTTTTCCAACTCCAACAACGCTTAATAAACGATGTTACCCGAGAGTACGTTTGTAAACGCCATGATGGGTTTACGCAACGATTTGTCCGCGATATTTTCCCTAACCGAAACGTTCATATCTCACCGCATACTTCAAACATTTAGAATTACACGCGTTGCCTCCGGATGAATTCGAAATAAATTTATCCGGATCGTGCGGGTCGTTATACACGTTTAAACTTCGCACGTAACAGCTTACTTCGAGCAAAATAAACCATTACATTTGCGATTATACTGAAAAGATTTAACGTAGTACCCGCAGCTTTAAAACATATATTACCGCGCAGCATGTGTGGTGTCTGTTTAGACATCAGAGTACATTCCAAAACATTACATAATAGAATCTTAATATAGAATTTGAGGAATGTTATGATGTAGGATTTAAAATGAAAAAATTATTCACCTGGTTTGTGTTATACCATATTTGATACCAACTCCAACTCTTGGTAAAGCTCTTATTACTTTTTTTACGGTGGCTTGGTCTGGAAATGCGAACATGATTGAAGCTGTAAAAAAAGAAAAATAAAAAATACAATCATTATTTTTTTTTCTTATATTAGTTTTCTTTTAGGTACTTACTTCGACTAGCCAGGAAAATTTCAATGGCAACATTTTGCAAAAGATATCTTCTTGAAAAGATCGCTCTGACTTCGGAAAAGTACCATTTTCCATGGAGATGATCACAATATTTCAACACCTAAAAAGAAAAAAAAAGTTTATTTTACTAGAATTTCTTTTAAATTAAAACAAATTAAAAAAAATTCATGTCTATTTGAAATAATTTGTTTTGTATACAAGTATTATTTATAACGGAGAATAGAGAAGAGGTTTTTCCGGAAGGGGTGAATACCAATGGAATTTCCGCGGATACACGTGTGCGCGGTGGCTTGTTCGGCAGGGCGCAAGTCTCCACGAAGCCAATGTTGGCCCGCGAAGCTTAATCGATGCAGCAATTCCATCTGATAGAGGAGGAGGAGCCTCCCACCATGTACGGACGGCCATCTTGCGAACGGGGTCTCTGGGGACTTTGGGGGACTTTCTACCGGATTATTTAGCTTTTTGGAATAACAATCAATCCAATATACATAATAATTGTCTTGATATTTACCCAAAAAACATTTAATTAGATCAAATTAAGCAAAAGAAATTGTTGTACCAAAACGATAAATGAAACAAAGAAAGGAGCTTTCAAAATTATAAGGGTTGGTATATTAAAAATTAAGAAATACTTAAAAAAGCTAAAATTTCAACACTTAAAACAACATTTCTTTAGAGGAAATCCATTAGTTGAAGTAACTGAAGAGAAATGTGATTATTTAGAATCATTGCTTGACTTGGATTGGTTTCTAGAAAGTGTTTTTCATGCCGAAGTTAAATAAGTTAAAAGCTCAACAACCTCACTGAAAAATTTGTGTTGAATCGTATTAATATTAAAAAATCATACTTTTTTTATGACTTCAAGTTAGCTAATGGAGTAACTTTTAGGAATATTTAGGTCTTTCGATGATTTTTGATTTCTACTGATTTTTAGAAAGTTTTTTTCATTCTGGAGTTAAAGTTTCAACGTCAACTCTTAAAAAATTTTATGGAGTCTAACTAAAAGCAATATTTTTTTCCGAGAAAAATCCATTAAATGAAAGAATATGTTGTTGATTGATCCATGGTTTTACCAGTTGAAATTTTTTACGTAAAATTTGAAGGAAAAGCATTGTACTTTTGCTGGTACATATTATAATTTATTATCGTCTAACATGTTTCGGTTTTCATCATCGAAAATTATCGACGAAATTTAGATATCTTATCATTACAGACAGTCATTACTATCATTACGATGTTTTTAATTAATTTTAAAGTATCTATATTTGGAATTAGATTTAACGCATTAGCTGCCACGATCCCCATTTGGGGATTTTGGAATTTTACGTACACCACTCGGCGCAACTTTTATGCAAATATATAACTTATCCGGCCAAAAATTTCAAAAAGAAACATGGCAGCTAATGGGTTAATAATGATATTTTCGAATTTCTAAACTTTTTTGTGTTAACTTTTAGACAAAAGATCTAAATTTCATCTCCGATGATGAATGAGAATCGAAACATGTTACACGATAATAAATTATAACACCAGTAAAATATAGTATTTGTCCTTCAAATTTTACGTCTAAAATTCATTAAAACTAAATATATTTTTTGAAAACTTTTAGAGCTGCTTATCTTTTAACATTTATTTCTTTTAATTTCTATTGATTTCTTGTAAGCCTTTTTTATTTTGGTTTTAAATAAGTTAAAAACTAAATTGCTAAATTTGCAACTTTTGTGCAAATATATAACTTATCCGGCCAAAAATTTCAAAAAGAAATATGGCAGTTAATGGGTTAATATTGATATTTTCGAATTTCTAAACTTCTTTATGTTAACTTTTAGACAAAAGATCTAAATTTCATTTCCGATGATGAATGAGAATCGAAACATGTTACACGATAATAAATTATAACACCAGTAAAATATAGTGTTTGTCCTTCAAATTTTACGTCTAAAATTCATTAAAACTAAATATATTTTTTGAAAACTTTTAGAGCTGCTTATCTTTTAACATTTTTTTCTTTTAATTTCTATTGATTTTTTGTAACCCTTCTTTATTTTGGTTTTAAATAAGTTAAAAACTCAAGATTTTCAGTATTAAAAAATTATTGTTGAATCAAATTGACAAAATTGAATAAAATAATAATTTTTCTATGAAAATCTGAGTTAACTAAGCAACCTAAAGGAATAATTTTTGTAGAATTGTATATATCTTAATGATGTTTGATATCTTTTCTGGTTTGTAGAGATTCTTCTTTATTTTAAGTTAAAATAACTTGAAAATTGATCATTTTCAGTAAAAACTCATCGTTGAATCAATTTTCACGCAAATAACAATAATTTTTTAAACTGTAAACTTTTAACTTTGTTTTTAGTGGTTTCTAGTAAGTGTTCTTTATTTTGAAGTTAAATAAATTAAATCTCAAAATTCTGAATATTAATAAATCATGGTTCAACATCATACTGATGATTCAAAATCATACTGACATTAAAAATAACATTTTTTCTAAAAGAAACTAAGTTAACTGAAAAGATAACGAGAATTAAGTTCTTCGAAGTTACAACCAACAGCAACGAGGGAAATTAAAACAAAATTTCTTTTTTTCAAGCCAAGCTTTCGGAATAATTTATTGTTTAATCAGAGTCCGTTTTTGTCCATGTGATCAACATGTTGTAATTTTACCAGTTTTAAATGATTTTAACGTCTTTTTAAAAACAAGTCATTTTATATTTTGAGCAGTTTTTAACATGTAACTAGCGTAGAGTATCATTTGAGTGTAAGGATGCTCTGGATAGGTAAAAATTACTACCATGTACAGTATCATCTTGTAAATGTTCTGTACGCAAGGCCCCTCAGTTAATTTAAATCTGCCAATGATGTGCAAGCTTTTCCTAAACCCCTAGCACAATTGGTTGATTTAAATTTCCATTTTGAATGTTTCTAACTTTTGTGGTAGACCTATCCATTCCGTAACGTTAGTACTAGTACAAAATATGTTCGAATTAATAAATTGACTACTTAAGTATCTTATCAGTTTCTTTTCAGTGTTTCTGAGAATTTATAGGTGAAAAATCTTTAACTCTTAAGTACGTTTGATATATTTTAGAGCCATCAACATGTTGTAATTTTACCAGTTTTAAATGATTTTAACGTCTTTTTAAAAACAAGTAATTTTAGATTTTCAGTAGTTTTTAACATGTAATTTTATAACGTGTAAGTGTATGCATATATTTTTGTTCTATAATTGAGTAAGATGATTGAACATAAAGTTTATAGAAATTCGCCGTTTTCTAGGTTTGGGATAATATGGGTGAATACTGTAAAAGTTAGTATTAGAAGTTAACACCGAACGAAACCTGTTCGCAAGATGTACTATAACCAGAAATGGAGCTGCATCATGAAGAGAAAGATGAAAGAGTACTCCGCAATGTTACGGAGAGGGGGCTTACTTTTTCATCTTTCTCTTCTTGGTGCAGCTCCATTTCCGGTTATAGTACAACACCATATGTAATTACTGCAAGATTTTGAATAAGCAGTGTAACTACAACGCTGCTTTTGAATCAACACCCTTCATACACTATAGCAGGGGTGGGCAAACTTTTATATAGTGGGGACCACATTAGGGTTTACTCTTCGTACGCGAGCCGAAGTAGAAAAAAGTGACAAATTTTTTTGTTACTTGTAAGACTAAAAAAAAAACAGATAATTATTAGATCTCTCAGATCATCTGCTTTCCTTAGTACAACTGCCCGAAAAGCATGAGATCTGGGTTCGAAGTTCAGTGTCGTAATGAGATATTTTTCTTCTCTAACGTAATAGTGGTAAAATCTTTCTTTTATTATTTCTTTCTATTACACATTTTTGATTTAACACAAAAATTACTTATTATTCTTTCAAAAAGTCTCGCGGGCCGGAGGTTGCCCACCGTTGCACTATAGTATCTATTAAAACTTCCTTTTTAAAGATATCTAAATAAAAGACATTCACACATGATAAACGTTCTTCCTCGTCCATATCCAGGATATTATTTATCCCATTTACGCCCTCGTCATTCAAAAAAAAAAAACACTTTCTTCCTTTTAAATATCCTTCAAACGTTTTTAACGTGTCAGTAATAAGTAGTCAACACATTGTTCATCCGTTAAGTTAATGTGTAATTTGCACTAATGTTGGTTAATTATTATTAATTTTTGTTTTTACCCTGATGAAGGCATAAATTTGAAAGCCCGAAAGCTTGGTTTGAAAAAAGGAAATGCTGTTTTAGTTTTCCTCGCTATTATTGGTTGTAACTCCCAAGAACTTAATTTTCGTTCCTAACGTGTAACAATCGTTACTCCGTTCCACTGAAAAGATAACATTTAGAACTATTCATTTCTTAACATATCGTTAAGAATGATGTTTGATTTCTACCACTTTTGAGAAGGTGTTCTTCATTTTGAGATTAAACAATTAAAAAAATATTTTTGGCGAAAAACTGTTTTTGAGTCAAGCAAACATCGAAAATAACCTTTTTTTTTCAAGAAAATTCAATAAGTCAATAGAGCTATTGAGTAAAGCTCTTTTTGAAGAAATAAAAAATTGTCCTTAAAAATGCTTTCCTTGAAAATCTAAGCTAACTAACCTAATTGAAGAAAAACTTTTAGAGTTGTTTAATTTATCTTTCATTGATGTTTAATTTCTACTGATTTTTAGAAGGGAATTTTTCTTCTGGTGATAAGTTAAAAATTTAAGATCTTATTGAATCATACTGACATGCAAATATTTAACTCTTTTTCCTACAAAATCTAAACTAATTCAAGAGAAAACGTTTTGAATTTATCTTTTAACTATATTCGATTTCTAGTTTTTTTAGGACAACCAAAACAACATTTTCTTGTTCACCACATCATTGCATTGATGTTTAATTTCTACAGATTTTTAGAAGGAAATTTTTCTTCTGATGTTAAGTTAAAAATTCAATATCTTATTGAATCATACTCACTCAATATTCAAATATTAAGCACTTTTTCCTAAAAAAAATCTAAACTAATTCAAGAGAAAACGTTTTGAATTTATCTTTTAGCTATGTTCGATTTCTAGTTTTTTACGACAACCAAAACAACATTTTCTTGTTCACCACATTCTAGAAACAACCTATTTCTAGAAAATTAACCCATTTTATTCTAGGATAAAACGAGTTTTAAAAGCTCAAAACCGTCAGTGAAAAATGATATGTTATTAATACCTAAGACAACAATTTTTCAAAAGAAATTAGTTAAATTAACAAAATAGATGTATAAAAAAACGTTTAATTATAAATTTTTTTATAATTAATTTTTCTTTATAGACGTAAAATTTGAAGGAAACTTTTCTTTATCTTTTTAACATTGTTTGATTTCTACTGGTTTCTAGAAGATGTCCTTCATTCCGGTAGAAAAATAAATAGTCCCAGTCGGATCGAAATGCACACACAGACACACTCGGGTCCGTTCAAAGAAGAAGAAGAATAAAAACAATAGGACGAAGAGTATCGGCGCGTTATCTGGGCATGCCGATCTCGTCGGTCCGGGGGTAACAGGAACATAAACTAACTGTCAGGGTGACAGTCGACCAGGTCGATAAATTACCGCAGACCTATCTCCACCGAGAGAGAAAACGTCGCCGGTCGTTAAAAAAATACGAAAAACCGGGCCTTCCACGCCACGCCACGTCCTCCACGAAACGAAAAGGAAGGAAGTTTCGGGAAGAGGACCCGACCGGGACAAGAAAGACGAGGACGACGACGAGAATCGAATACGAGTCGTAAATAAAAAGGATAACGAACGGTGACGGTCGCCTCGGACGAATAATCTTGTTATTAAACGGATCGAGAGAAGTATCCGTTTACGCGGATACAGAAAGGACATAAGACATAAAACACCGGCGCGACCGCTGTTGAGGATTTTAATGAGAGGCTCGTTCGAAAGATAAAGTTGCGTTGTCAACGATCTAGCTTGTTAAGACACTCCCGTATAGTTATAATTCATTTCGATAAGAATTTTACCTTCACAATATTCAATGTGAATGTATAATTTTAGATCTTATAAGTTTCCTTTCTAAAACTCATAAAATAAAGGAAAAATCCAAAAATAAAACCATAAACACACCCTCTAAGATTGTTAACTAACCTATAATAAACCTATTTCCAAAATTCTTTTTAACTACAAGTGGGTTAAAACTTGATTTTATAACGGTCATAATGTTCGTCGTAAAGACGTCTGATGGCTTTATAAAGGGTAAGAAAAGTAGAAGAATGCGAACGGGCGTAAAAAGCGCACGCGAGAACGACGGGCGCGCACAAAAAGGTGCGCTTCATTTAGCATATAAAAGGTTCTCGTCGGTGTGTGCGCGCTTTGCCGAGCTCTTCGTTATCTCGAGGTTAATAAAAAAGGCGCGGCTCGCGGGTTTTTGCCTCGCCACCGCTTTGCTCCGGAGGGAAGGGAGCGAAGAATTACGACTGGTGACACGTAAACTTAATTACGGTATCCGTTCAAGTGGAGATACCAATTACGGCGAGCCAGCTCGGTAGGCTTACACCATACTTCGCCGTAAATGGTCAATGCGGGGAAACTCAACTACGAAGTTGTGTATTTCTCAAGAAGGATTTTGTAATTTATTAATAAAGCAACTTCTGTAATCCAAACCCAACTTCTTTACTTCTTTTCCTATGCTACAAAGACTAGCACATCTAATCTAAATAAACAAATACATACAAATAGAAAAATTGATTACTTAGAAACTAAAATTTTTATAATCTCGTAGAATTATCTGGAAGAGTATAGATTTACTATACTTTTATATTATTTCATATAGATCATAAGGGGGATGATGAGTGTTCATCTAGAGAGGATAAAAGAACCAATTTTGATTGACAAATGAAAGGTGTTGTGTAACGATGGGGCGCCTCATTGTTTGTGTGTCCGCACTTAGGGCAACAAAGGACCCCTCCGGTTCAATCTCGTACTCTCCGAGCAAATTACGCGTTTTCCCCACGACATTTACCTATCTCCGTATGCGAAAGCTCGTTCCCGAGGGTATTAAGAGAGCCGATTACAAACATAACGGCGTCGTGTCGGCGTCAAATAACAAATTAAAGTCGAAACTTTAGTGCTGTTTTGTATTTTTTTAGCAAGGAAGTCACAAAATTTTTAGGACTAAAGGCGTACACAGACGGGCCGTTTTTCAACGTGCGTTTGATCGAACGCTTACTATGGAGAAGTGTTCATACGATACGCTTAATAAGACGTTAGGTGAACGCTCGCAGTTGTCAGTTTTACGCATTTTCGTGAAAAGGTGGAAGCCGTAGCTTGTGTTTGGATTTTTTTCCGTTGTTATAAAAGACGATGACAAAGGCAAAGAAACTATTGGATGCATCCTATTGTATGACTGGGTGTATGTGATACTATTGTTTTGTATATGTAGATGTTGGGGCCTATGGGAAAAGTAGGGATTCGGCAATTTTTCAGATTTCACTTCTTTATCAAAGATTAGCATAGAACACATTGCAAATTCCAAAGTCAAAACCTGTATCTAACTAAATACTTCCCAATTTTGTCTTTTTATTATTGTATTTTTATGTTGGGAAGTCCTTCATGGCCCAAATCACTCGTCTTTTGTAAATTTCTTCAATGAAAAGTTCTTTGTCAAAATGTTCCCCGTTCCATATTGAAACACACCAATATAACGAAAATCTCGAATCACGCATTTGTCGAGCGTTTATTGAAAAGTGTACGTTTCAGTCTATATGCTCCTATTAAAATACGTATATAACAAAACACGCGTTAGTAAACGTGCGATTAAACGCGCGTTCAAAAACGCTCGTCTGTACCGGGGCTTACAGTTAAGTAGTAAAAAGGGAAAATTGGGGAATCTTCTAAACTAAGACTAGAACTAACATTAGCACTAACTCTAACATTAAACCTAAAACTCGGAGCTTTCGAGTTTAGCCGTGTGTCTTTTGAAAAGGCATTTGACGTTTCGGATGCCATGTTGCAACCTTCTTCAGAAACAAGTTCGAATTTGTTCTAGATGTAGGGTTAGAGTAATGCTAATGGTAGTTTTAGTTCAGTTAATACCGTCCGTGAAAGCCTTCGTAATTTCAAGGAGTCTTATTTTTATAAAATCAAGCTCTCATCATTCATTGATGCAAATTGTTTTCTCGGGAAATTAGTGATAACTTATTTTAGCTAACTTTCAATTGAATCAGTAATTCTAAAAAGGATTTAAATTCAATTCAATTATACTAAATTACTATATGACTTAAATTTGTTGATCTTTTAACTTTGTTCGATTGCTACTGATTTTTAAAAGGTTTTCTTCATTCTAGACGTAAAGAAGATAGATAGTAGCTATAAACAAGATTAACAGCTATCTTATTGAAAAGCTGCCTTTGAGTCAGACTTACTTTGAAAAATAACATTTTCCCCCCAAAAAAAATATGTTTAATCATTGTGGTATTTGAATAAATTTATTAAAAACTTTTAATATAACTGTTTATCATTTAAGAATGTTTGGTTTTTACTGATTTCTATGAAGTATGGTTCATTCTGGTATCAAAAGACTTAAAATCTCAAGATAGGGTAAACTGCCCAAATGTCCACCCCCCTAAAAATGCCTTCTGAAGTCGACCTTTCTATAAAAATCCATATAGAAAAACTGGAAGGCCAACTTTAGGTGCATGGCCGAGATTTGGTGAGTTCACCCTATTTAGTACAAAAAGACTATTGTTGAATCATATCATCGTCCAAAATATATTTTTTTTCATAAAATCCACTAAACTGGTTTTAGAGCGCGTCTACACAACCGATGAAATTGCAACAATAGAATCGCAGCGGGTTTCACATAAAAGAGTAATACATTTATTTTAGTGGACCAGTCTATACGAACGTTCATTAAAATAAATATAGGGTAAACTAACCAAATGTCGGCCCCAAAAAAGCTTCCTGAAGTAAACTTTTCTATAAAAATCCATATAAAAAAACTCAAAGGCCGACTTTAGGCGCATGGGTGAAATTTGGTGAGTAATAGGGTATTACACTTTTATGTGAAGATCGCTATGATTCTATCGTTGCGATTTCATCGCTCGTGCAAACGCGCCCTTAAAGAGTATTAAAAGAGTCTTGACTACAAAAATAACATAGATGATGAATAATTTAAATTCAAAATTTTAGGATTGTAAGAAGGGGATAAAAAACGCTCGAAAATCATATCCGCGGTGTTACAAGTAGTAAACGGGGTTTTCTTTTATCATACCAAGAATTTGAAGCTGTTCATCATTCATTGTTTCATCGATTATTACTATTAGTAAACATATTCTTGATGCGAAATTTGATACATTATTGCACTGAAAGTTAATCTTGGTAGACTAAGTTCTATTGTAACTTGTAAGTTGTTGGGTGTGTTTGACGAGATTATTCCATTTCAAATTTTCTACAGAAAAAGATTAAGAAAACCAGAGGCCACTAACTTCAAAAGATTTCGGCAAAAAATTCACAATTTGCTAAATAATAGAAATATTTAGTATTCTGTCAAAAACCGTCAGGTTTCAAAGGAAATAGATTTAAAAAATGGGACATTGAGAATAGAAGGAGTGAATTCAACAAAATATATAATTTAAAAAATTGTTTTTAACATTTTTCATAAGGACGAACTCAACAAAATGGATTTTTTCAATAAGATTGTCTAAGAGAAGTAGTGTTTGTGCGATAAAAGCTTTTTTTTATTATGAGGTAAAAATTCAAATCTAACAGTTTTCAGTTAATGGTTCGATGTGAGTTCGTCTTATTTACCCTCAACACCTGAACTCTAATTTACAATAGAACCTCGATAATCCGAACCCTAGTAATCCGAACTCTCGCTAATCCGAACGCTCAAAATAAAATTTATTAAAATTTTAATGAAATGAATGGCTCGAAACTGACGATAATTTACAAGGACATCAAATTTATAAATATGATGAAATTGTCGATGTGGTACTAGGCAACAACGATAATATTAACGTCGAAGATAGCAGCGATGATGACGACGTTGATGATAATTTTACCCCTTTTACCCCTGTTACGAAAAGGTTCGAAAAACAGTCCGAGTCTAATTCTGCACAATTGCAGTTACTAAAACGAATCCGGGATCTTGCTGCGAAAAAAAGGGTTGAGACAACAGTTCAGAAGAAAATTTCTGATTATTTTAACTGAACCTGACGTATGTATCCATAGGCCCTTAAAGATAACAAACATAATTCATGTTGTTGTTCATATTGTTTATGTTTGCAATAATAGTTTTGAGTTTGCAAAATTATACTTTTTTAAGTTCTAATATGTACGTGTTTTATTTCTTTTATTCAATACGTCTATTTTTAGCTATTTAGTAGTAATATTTTATAATCCCAACCACCATCGGTCCCAATTAGTTCGGATTATCGAGACTCTACTGTACTTTGATAAAGGAAAAATATTCTAAAAATTTAATTGTGAATATTTAACAACAGTTATTCATCTATAATGAGGTATTTTAGTTTTATTATTAAGATCCTGCATCATCTTAATGTACCCAGTGGGGCGTGAAACAAATTATGTCAGATCGTAATAGATAAATGTACAGATAAAAAACCAGCAATCCTTATATAAGGGGGTGTCTGTCGTGGTTTATGGAAGTTGTAAAGCTTTTGGGGTTGGGAACTAACGCACATGCTCGTCCAGACAAAAATAGACACCCCGACGACGATTTCGGGATTTCATCCAGGTGTCCCTCTTACACGATAATTCATAGATAATGGGTTTAGTTAATACCGACCGGTACAAATCGTCGGAACGAATCGGGTTTTGTCACGAAAAACCATCCAAACCAACAAAACCTAGAGATCGTAAAAATCCCAATCGAATATACATCCCGACTGTGGTAATTCATCCGGGCGGAGTGTAATCGCGTTATCAACAATACATCAAGTTCAATTACGTTCCAATAAGGGACTGCGGCCCCGGACGGCTTGTAATGGCCCAGCGAAGGCATCCGAGCGTGAATCTAGTTAAGTGAGTTAGCAGGCGACGTCATCGTCCTGCAGAGTCGTCCTTCGGACTGTAATTTTGTTTATAGCTGGGGCGCCCGGTTTTAATTCGATCAATGTGCGTTATAATGCAATTTGTAACCATTAGGGCACCCCTTGACCCTTTCCAAGCGACACTAATATGATTACGTTTGAATCACTTTGTTATTTTGAATTTTTACGACATTAATTTTTATTTTACAATTAGTTATAACTCGTACAAAAAAAAAGAAAGACCAAAGTTATAAATATTGAAGAATAAAAGTGTAAAATACGGTAAAGATCTTAAGTATAGATTAAAGTAACTTTAGAGGAAACCTTGGAGGTATCTATTTCCAGCGTTAGTCCAACGTGGTCATTCGCCGTAAAACAGATAGGTAATAACAATAAAGATACCGGATTCCGCGAATGCGCATTTACAAGAGATTGTGGAATCGGCGACGCCCCGCGTGGCGCACGTGGAATTTCACGATTTTATCCGTCGCGTTTTTCCATCCCCATCAATTACAGGTGTCAATTAGCGGCTACATCGGTCGAGATCTTCCATCTGCATTTTTAAGGAAGAACCTCGGCGCAGGTAGCGAAGCAATTGGGTGTCGCGATAACGCCGAAATCCCGGGCTTGCGGGAAGGACGAAGGACTCGTCGTCCTGCGACCGGGCTGGACGGGATCGAACCGAGTTGCCATGGGGACGAGTCTGCGTGTTTTATCTCGCCCCGAAGCTGCCAGTCGCGGGGGCGCCGACTAAATCAGACCCTAATGGTTGTTTTGGTGGATGGGGTAATGCGGATAGTGTTATTCATGACACAGAGTGTTTGTACTAAGGATTTTTCTTTGAAGGGGTGGTGGTATTAAATCATATTTTCATGGGGATTTTATTGGTATTAATCATCAAGAGTAGTTTTATGAAAATAAAAATGTTTTTGACGTTTCGAAAGCTATGTTGCAACCATCTTCAGTTTTCAAGAAAAAAAGAAAACAGATTTGTTTTTGAACTGGTGGATTATATGATAGAGTACAGTAGAACTTTGCTAATCCGTCAACTTTGGGGCTGAGGCTATGGTTGAAACGCAAAAAAAATCGGATTATCTGGGGTACAGAAAATCGTGGTTTTAAAGTAAAGTATCTCGGTAACTTTATTTTTTAAAAAATCTCTGAGTTCAAAGATAATTTGTTTTCAAAACCTGACCCAAGAATGTCTTTAGTACTTGTCGGGTTAACAAAGTTTTACTGCATTTACAGGAATAAAAAAGAAACTTTAGAAAAGACATATTGAAATGTCTATTTTTTAACGAACTAATCGCATTTGTTGTACTTATTCTCAAAGAATTAAAAAAAAAAATCCCAAAACTACCGAAACTTTTATCTAACATACTTTTCTAGTTAATAAAATTTCATTGAACTTTAAAAAATCATAGGGAATTATTTGTGAGAATTGAGGAAAGGAAACTTTAGGGAATGATAGATTAAAATGTCTATTTTTTTTGTAAAACTATCAAATTTGTTTTAATTATTACTGAAAAGAAGAGAACAATACATAAGAATACCGACGATTTTTGAACCCTAATTTCAAAAAATCATACTGGATTTATTTAGAGGAAAAATAAATTAGAATATTTACTGTTGAGTTAAATTATTAAATTTGTTCTAATTATTACCAAAAAACTTTTCGGTAAAATAATTCAAAAAATGATTTTTGAAGCCACAAACGTTTTTGTCTGAACAAAACATAATGTTTACAAAACTTGATCGATAAAATCGTTCTGGATTTATTTATAACAATTAGAAAAGAAACTCCTAAGGAACTATAGTTATACTTTCTAGTAAATTACTCAAATTTGTTCTAATTATTGTTACAGAATTAATAAAAATCTAAAAGAAGATATTTTTTGGTCGAAATTTTGGTCGAAAATCGTTTCACCCTTAACTTCAATACATTATACTGTTTTTAGTGATTGTACGATCAATAGAAGTCGGATTAGTGGGGTTCTACTGTACTTGAATACAACTATAGAACAGTTTTATTAGTATCTTGGTAAAGACTTTTAACCCTTTGACTGCCAAGAGGTAGATTTGTGTATAATATGAAAATGGTTTGGTAGTCAAAGTTTTATTTATCTTAGAAGGACTAACTAAAAATCTAAATGGTTTAATCAATTACCATAATAATTTGCATTTTTTTATTTTAGGTTCCTCAAATGTGAGGTTGATAACCAGAAATTATATTTTTTATAAAGTATAAGAATAAAATTTGACTAATTTTTACTAAAATTGGATTTTATACAAAACCTTGTAAATTTTGAAAGCTTCTAATTACAAAGTTGATAAATTTTTAAAGATAAGGAATGGTTACAGGACACTTTTGAATTGATAAAAGTTATGAAGCGATCTGGTCGACCAGTAAAAGACTTTGATGTGTGTAATGAGAGGATCAAGAGGAAAAAAAGGAGAGTCTTCGGGAGATCGATTTGATAACTCTCACCCATGCAATCAAAACGAAACTGTACAGCACGAGAAGACGAGATGCCTCTCTAACGCTGAAAAGAGATCAATGTATTTCCAAAACAAGCTTTAATTTTTAAAAAAGTTTCCATTTTGGAATAGTCTTTATAAATGTATTTTGCTTGAAGACTTTATAACAACTCTTGCAAAATTTCTAGTTGTTTAAATGTTGCATTGAGAGTGGCTCGTATTCAGATACACCAATACCTCGCTTTGCGTCATTTCCTTTTTACGTTTTGTCGAAGTTGCGTCGCTGCTTAATTAGTACTAATTTTCACTGAATGTGGTTAGATTTTTAAGGTTGCGTTGTTTTGGGGTCGAGTTTTTAATTTTGTTTTGAAATGGAGACTGACATAAATTGCTGACCTCGCACAACCAAGAATTCTCCAATGAAGAACTGTTACAACTGGAATTGCAATTTGCTAAAGAAGAAGATGACAGTGACCGTTCTATAGAAATCTCCGAAGAACAAAATTTAACCTCCAAACAAATTTCCAAAGCGATGTGTTTGATTGACGAAGCTATGGAGATTTTTCTAAAAAACGATCCTGACAGCAGAAGGAGTTTTAAAGTGTCCCAGGCAGTAGCTACGAATATCAATTGCTACAAGAAAATTTATTTTACGTTGAAAATAAAAAGCTGTTCAGCAAACATTGGACAATTTTTTTATGAAAAACTCATCAGACTGATTAATTTTAATTTTGTTTTACATAAATTAATTAAATAGCTTATTTTTGTTTTAATTGAATTTTTTTTTTGTATTTATGTAACAAAATTTTATATTATTTTTGTTTTTTAAGTGTTTACTTTGTTCAACTTTCTTTTAAAAAAGTAGTATTTTCATAACCCTGGAACCCGAATCTATCTTTGATCTTTACATGGTTTACTATAAAAAATCTTAATTCACGTTGCGTCGTTTCAATTTGCGTCGTGTTTTTTTGGAACGTAACCCCGACGCAAAGTGAGGTATGGGTGTACTATAACCCGAAATGGAGCTGCACCATGAAGAGGAAGGTGAAAGAGCACTCGGCAATGCTACGGAGAGCGGGCTTACTTTTTCATCTTTCTCTTCATGGTGCAGCTCCATTTCGGGTTATAGTACATCTTGTATAAATATAACTTTCATATAAGATGAACATATTTTCTATAACCAATATATTACTTGTTTTTTACGAGGTAGAATAAAAATCAATTTTTTAATTAAAGTGAATAATTTTGACAAACTAGATTGGCAAAATAGTCCTATATGCGGCCTAAGAATCCATTTGGAGACCCAACTTGGAGTTAATTTCAGTCCTAGATGTTTTTCAGTAACTGGGACGAACTTGTATTCACCGATTTTGGTTAAAGTGGTACCAATCTATAGGTAGTAGTAGATAGTAGAAATGAGTGAAATATTAGGACAAACTATTCAGCGATTGGTGAGTAAATTGCGATTTCAGGTCGCGATTCAAGGCCATGCCGTCTCACGTCAATAATTAGCCATTCCCTTCGAGGCCGCCCTGGTCCTTTTTTAATTAATTTAAATTAAAAATCAAAGTAAAAACTAAAAGGTATATTGAATTGTTTGTTTTCAAAACGTATAACACTAAAATATTAGAGAACATAAAGTGACACATTAAAAATCCTGATTATATTAAAAAATAAGTAAAGGTTATTTTCCAAGATTCCATATTGTTCTCCACGTGGAAGCCGATTCGTGGAAGTCAACAAGGGGCGGTTTTGGGAGGATGCCAAGTATTAACATGTAAGTGGCGTGGTCTTGAATGTACTGATATCTGTCGATTGATACCACTTTAATCAAAACCCATGAATATAAGGTCATGTGGTCTCCTTATTAGTTATCTCAATCTCAAAAATAATTAATGAGAATATCTCCACAATTTCTTTATATTATAATAAATCTTTAAATTCTATAAAAGATTGATTAATTTAAACAAGAATGTAATATACCATCAGGTTGTCAAGACACATGACAATGTAATATTTATAAGATAGTTAGCACGTCAACGAATAAAGAAGCCGCCTTTCACGCATAAGCGAAGCGAATTGATGATCGCGCATCAACAACGAAGCGGTGGTAACCGCAGAGTCACGACTCGCGACCGTGAAACGAAAACAAAGCGTCGTCCCGGACTCGCTTTTAATTCGTTTTTCCCTTCTCTCTACCCTTTTTCCCTCCCGTGCTACCTTCTTGTCGTTCCGGCGCGGTTAGTTTCGACGACTACTAACAGAAAAAACAATATGGCCGCAATTTATGGATAGCGTCGAGCGTTCGCCGTGACAAGTTATGCAGGCAGCAGGAGCGTTTTTGTCCAATGGAACGGGGCCGCGCGTGTTCTCGGCTCCACCCCGCCGCGCGACTCCAGGTGTGAACGTGTTTCTTATCTCACGTGACATTGTTTCCGTGCCGCATTAAAACGAACCTCTAATTAATGACCGCCCGGACCGTTAATTGATCGCAACGTCGCGAAGTGTCGCCCGGAAAGACGGTCGTAAATCCGCTAATCTTTGATGTCTGATACCGTACAAGTCGGTCTGATGGTAATGTGGCGGTTACGTGCTGTGCCTACACTTGATTAATGTCGGGGGAATACGTTTAAAGAAGCTTTCTTTGACAATCAACAGTCATTAATTTACTTTTTCGATTCATCCAATGAATATTATCTGATAAATTGGTACATATAACATTAATTTTTTTGTAAACCACCAAACAAGAAAAAAATAAATAAAAAGAAAAATGGAAAATTTTAAATTTTAAATTGAATAATTAAGTTAGAGATATTCGTTTCTCCTCGTGGAACATTAGGGTAGCAGTGGTGCATGTCTGTTAGTAATAAGTCAGCACACGTTCCCGGTAAATGGCGCACATCCGAAGCGAAACGGTCGAGACGCATAAATCTAATTTACCAGAGGAAGTCCTTAAGCGACACGCGGCCTAAGAGCACTTGGCGCCTCAAGAAGTGCCCCATTTGCATCCACATTGAGAACGTCAGCAGATCATGTGGCGGTATTATGCGGCGACGTTTCCAACAGACATTGTGTGAGATATTACCGTCTGGTAATATGAAACCCACAAAAGATGCAATACAAAAGAAAAAGGAAACGGCATATACGAAACCGGGTATCGTTTCTAAATCGAATTAGTACCTACTCAAACCGCAATAAAAAAATAACGGTTAAATCTGTACACAGAGTTAATGAATAACGTTTAAAGTGGGTTGTTAAGTATGCATTTTTGCACTTTAAGCGACATGTTCTTTGGAGCAAAGGCGCAATTAAATGTCGAGGCTTACCCGTGTTGAATATTCAAAAGGTTGGTTTGTATTCGGGCGGCGAGTGTGTTTTTAAGGCGCAGATAAATATTGGCACGCATGCCACGTTTACAAATTTTATTAGTGGCGGGCGGCTTTTCCCAAAAGGTCGTTCACTTTCATACACTACAGAAATTATAAATAAGACAAAAATTATATAAAAAAAGATGTAATACATTTTAATGTGGGGATTTTATGTTGGGTTGGACTGACAATGAGACTTTCTTCAAGATATTTTCTTTTTATATAGTCACAAGTATGATATACAGAGAATTTTTAAAACAATTTTTTTTAGAAAAGTTTTTCAGTTTATTTATTTTTATTGAAATGAGTTAAGATGTTAAACAAATTTGAATTCAAAGTAATGATTCAAAATAAATTAGTTGAAGAAAATTGATTTCTTTAATGTTACTTATGATTTGGGTGATCATACGTACGGAATTTTGCTGTATTGTACAGCAATATGATACGCAGTACAGAGACATGCGACTGTACTATAATCCGAAATGGAGCTGCACCATGAAGAGAAAGTGTTAAATAAAGTAGTGATTTCTACCACTGTATGTTATTAAAATAGTATCTAGTAGTTGTTGGATATAAAATCTATTTGGTTACTATGCATAATAAAATATAGTTGTTGATATTATATAGATTCGATTACGTCGTTGTATTTTTCTATCATCAGAATAAAAGGTCTAATCTATTCAAGCAGTGTTTTCCTTAACATGGTAGCAGAGGTCCGTGGTTACTAAAAGCTATTGAAAGGGCTTACAGAAGAGTAACTAAAGAAGTTAAAATTATGGAAACACAAGGCGGATTAAGTGTTCCAGTATTCGATGGAAATAACTACCAGAAGTGGAAGTTTCGATTAAAATTATATTTAGAATTAAAGGATTGTGAAATGGCTTTGGAGACAGAACCAATATATACTGATAAAGAAGGTTTAAGACGAGATGTGAAAGCAAGAAATTACATTGTGTCAAGTGTTGACAATGCGCAGTTAGATTTAATTATCAATGAAAAAACGGCGAAGCAGATGATAGAAAAACTCGACAAATTATATGGAGATAAGAATGGTACACTTAGAGTCCTTGCAAAAAGGAAGATTATGGAGATGAAATTTCCTGAAAATGAAGATCCGACACAGTTCCTAGCTAATTTTGAAGCAGTGATAAATGAACTAAAAAGTGCAGGTGAAGAATTAAGTAAAGAAGATGAAATGCATTACCTATTGGCAAAATTACCGTCAAATTTGTCACATATATGTGACGTTATTGATTGTTTACCAGACATAAATAAAAATATCGAATATGTCAAAAACAAGATTATATTAAATTACAAAAAGAAGAGTATGGACATCAAAAATGACGATGAAAATAATATATCTGAAGTGTTTAAAACGAAACTCAAACCATTTAAAACGCGGGATGTTAATTATAATAGGCAAGAGATAAAAAATGACGCAAGAGAAAAGAAGAATGAAATTAGATGCTTCAAGTGTGGAAAAATTGGACATTACCAACGAAATTGCAGATCAAACTACAGTAAAGGTAAATATAGAAGTGCATTCAACTCAAAATGGGCCAATAATACCAAAATTAGTGAAGAAGAGCAAGGAGGATTAAATAATTTTCACGTTGAAATACTTTCGACTAAGATAAAAGAATCATCAGATAGTAAAAACATTAAATGGCTACTAGATTCGGCTTGTACTGATCACATTGTAAATTCTAAAGAATACTTTAATAATTTCTTTGAATTTAAGAAAAGCAATATAAAAGTTTTGGTAGGTGACGGGTATGCTTTAGATGCTGTAGGTAAAGGTAGTATAATTACATATTTTAAAATTAATAATAATGTCATGAAAACTAAAATCAACAATGTATACTATGTACCCAAGATTAAAAGAAATTTGTTAAGTGTATCAAGAATTACAGAGCAAGGCAATAGTATCTTGTATAAATTAGACTTTGCAGAAATTTTTAATTTAGATCAAAAACTTGTTGCTAGGCTAGTAACCTTAAAAACACTTTTAACAGTATGTTGCAAAAGAGGATGGTTTATTAATCAAATGGATGTGGAAACAGCTTTTTTACATGGCAATATTACTTCTGAAGTATATACATATCAACCAAAAGGTTTCGAGGTAGGTGTCAACAAGGTCTGTAGAATTAAAAAAGCTTTATATGGTTTGCGCGAAAGTCCGAGAAAATGGTATGAATGTTTTAATAATTATATGAATTTAATTAATTTTAAAAATTCTAAGTACGATACTTGTTTGTATCATGGAAGAATTGAGAACAGCATAGTGTACTTAATTTTATATGTAGATGACTTACTTATTTGTGCAGAAAAACAAGAAGTTATTGACATATTAAAGAACAATTTAAGTAGTTCTTTTAGAATGAAAGATGAGGGTAAAATTAAAACTTATCTAGGTATTGAAATCAACTATGATAATACTGCAAAGAAAATGTATTTATGTCAAAGAAAGTATATTGAATCTTTAATTGAAAAATACGGTGTCAAGGAATCAAAAACGTTTCGTACACCAATGGAACAAAACCTTAAATTAGAAAAAGTCGACATCACCGATGAAAACATTAAATATAGAAACTTGATTGGAGCTTTATTGTATATTGGCAATGGAACCAGACCTGACATTGCTTACTCCGTTAATTATTTAAGTCGATTTCAAAGTAGTTACAATGATGCTCACTTTAAATATGCTTTAAGAGTCTTACAATATTTAAATAGAACACTGAATTATAAGTTACACTTTGACGGAAAATCGAATAAAATAATTGATTGTTATGTTGATGCAGATTGGGCCGCAGATATAAATGACCGAAAGTCGACAACGGGGATAGTTTTAAGAGTATACGGAAATGTTATTTATTGGAAATCTCAAAAACAAAAAATTGTATCTAGAGCTTCAACCCACGCAGAATTCTATGCTTTAGCTGATGCAGTTGAGGAAGTTCTGTATTTGAGAGGAATTTTGATGGAATTAAATGTTGAAATAAATGAACCAATATCAATTTATGAAGATAATTCTGGTGCGATAGCTTTAGCGAAAAATGGAACATTAACTAAAAACTCTAAACATATAGATGTTTCTTATTACTTCGTATCTGATTACATTAGTAATAAAATTATAGAGGTTATTAAAGTCGCAAGCAATGAAAACCTTGCAGATATGTTTACCAAATCATTAGGCAGAATCAAATTTGAATCGTTTAGAGATTTACTTAATTTAAATGATAATTAATTAGAGACTATTTTTTTTTAAAAAAGTGGTATAAATCAAAAGGGGGTGTTAAATAAAGTAGTGATTTCTACCACTGTATGTTATTAAAATAGTATCTAGTAGTTGTTGGATATAAAATCTATTTGGTTACTATGCATAATAAAATATAGTTGTTGATATTATATAGATTCGATTACGTCGTTGTATTTTTCTATCATCAGAATAAAAGGTCTAATCTATTCAAGCAGTGTTTTCCTTAACAGAAAGATGAAGGAGTCCTGGGCAATGTTACGGAGACGAGGCTTATTGTTTCATCATTCTCTTCATGGTGCAGCTCCATTTCAGGTTATAGTTCAGCATCAGCAATCTTATTGTTCATTTGTAATTGATTAGTGATCTCTTACAATAAATAACGTTAGTGACAATGATATTCATGTTACAGATTTTTTTATTATCGATAGGAAGGACAGGCACTTCTGTGAATTACAATTGAATTTGGACCAATGAAAAATCCCAACTAACCTTTGACACTCTAAAATCGTTACTCACTGTTTGGTGCAATATAGCAAGTATATACGAACATTTTTTATTAAAAAATCAGAACAATCTCGAATTACCCAGAAAATTTCCATTTTGCAAAAAAATATTTGTAACTGGTAAATTTGTATGTGTACAGCATTGAAAGTTGAGAAATCTGGTCACTCTACTTACGATGAACTATCAAAAACTATTCGATTTGTTACGAAGGCAGTCAGTTATCAAATAAAAATTTTATTACCATTTCATTACATAACGCAATGAGTTCAAATTTGCCTAATACTGAATTGTCATTACTAAAAGAGTATTTATTTAAAAATTGGTTGTTCACTTATAATAGATTTGTGGCAATTAAGAAATATTTGAAATAGAGTGTGATGAAAAACTATATTGTTCAATTAAATCAAAATTTTTATTTCATTATCATCAAGTTAGTTTAAAATATAAGAAATCAAATTATTTATTGATCCTACGTTAATACAATTGTAACTACAAATTTACCTAATTTTGGATTATTTGTGTTATACTATTATTAATAATAAACAAGAAGAATTAAAGAGTAAATTTGGGTTCGTTTTATGGAATGTTGAATTGATAGCTTCGAATCATTTGACTCGAAGCAACAATTTTAATGTTGGCTTTAAATATATTCAAAATAATAAAAATACAGGTAGCCTTCATCTAACACGGTATCTTACAACATGATTTCGTTATAACACGATTCGTAAATTGTGGAAACCTTCCTATAACACGGTTTCGATATAACGTGATGAGAAAACTGCAAATCCTTTGTACATAGAACACTGTATGTACTTATACAGGCGCGGCGAGGCTTGCTGTCCTAAAGATACAACATTGTGGAAATGTATATAGGTCTGATGCGTATTAGGTATCCCAAGGCATTGACTTGAGACGGTCACCAATGGAGACTGTTTAGTTATAAGTTATAATTTGTGGATATGACTACTAAAGACATTCAAAATTTATTAGTGGAAGAAGAAGTTGACGAAGCGGATTTGATGGAAATATCATCCCTAGATGCAAATTAAATCGATTTTGAGGACGCTAGGTCTGATGAAGATTGTGCAGTTAAGAATTTAACATTAAGAAAATTACAAGAAGGCCTATATCTAGCGAAAAATCTCGAGTCAGTTTTCTTGAATGAAGACCCTTCCACGGAAAGAAGTCGAAAATTCAAAATGGAGCTGTAAAACTGTTCAGCTCCATACTGGAAAATTTAAAATGACCTAGTAAGTACCAGCAACAAAGTTCGAGTACAGATTTTTTTAAAAAGGGAAAATATACAAAAACTTTAAATAGCGAAAAAAGTTCTGAAAGTGAAGGCGATATCGTTTCACCGAAAAAACGTTCTCGGTTGATTATACTGATTGTGAGTAGTGAGGACGAATAAATTCATTAAATTATGGTTGCCTTAGATTAAAATATATATATTTTTTTACTTTGTGTCGTACATACACTTATATTTTTAATAAAAATTAAATTGTTTATGTCGAATTAAAAAAATATTTGTTTTTAATAAGTTTTTGGAACGTAACCCCCTTTTGTACTAGCTCTGGGTCTCATGCAACACGGCTTCATGCAACACGGCATTTTCTATAGGAGGGTTACCCGTACACAAAAACGATAGATTACAGAATCCGAAAATTTGGTGTTTAAAAGCCTTAATCATCGCCAAAACTATGTGAGCGATTACTCAGTTTTGTTAACACTTTGTTGACCGGTGATGAGATAACTCGTCGTTATTACACATTACACTTACATAGCAGTGACATGACATAGTTTCTATGTAAAATTGCCGGTCAACAAAGTGTTAAAACTAACAATGCTCTAAACTCAATTCAGCAGTTTGTTGTAAAAAATTTGTTTAACATTTTGTTTTTTTCTGAGACACTTTTTGAAATTTCGTCTTTATTTTATCATCATCATACACCATTGTATATGCTACAGAACGAAAATTGAAATTTAAGGAGTATTTACTTAAAATTTAGTTCTTGGGTTATGATAGATTTGTGACAATTGAGGAACTTTTCAATACAATCAACAATTTTCTTCTGATTACTAGGTTTTTCGTTTGAAAATCCTTGTGTGGAAAATAGACACATTTTGGACATTTTTAAAATTAAATCTTATTATAAAAAAGTAGAATAAGTAATGCTGGTCCAATCGAATTGTGAGGTACAGTAAAATAATTTCATTATTTTGTAGAAATTTATAGTGTTTTCTTTTGGCAAAACTGGCTCACCAGTGCTTTGTAGTGTTTTCTGTTGATTACACCAAATTAGCGTTTTGTGTTGTATTACATATTATTATTGCAGTTTAGAAAACATTTTAACCCATTCGAGACGACGATTTTTTTCGAACACGGTCCCCAGGAGCAAAAATTTTTTTGTCCATTTTTAATAAAAGAACACGTTTACTATGGAAATCACCCAATTCGTAAGTGAATTCACACAAATAAGATCATTGCACATCGAATGTGCAGCTCGCTCCTCGGAAAATTTCTAGTGCAAGGAGCGAATTGAAAACTATGTGTATAAGGTAAGGTAAAATGAAAATATATCATTAATAAAGTTTGGAGAGTTTGATGTAAGACAATGCCAAATTTTGTTTTCCTGTACTTTACAGATTTCATTAGTTCAAGAAAAATGATATTTCGACGACTAGTTTACTCAAAATAACTGATAATTGCACATTACTCTTATTGCACACACGGTGTGCGATCAGTCTCGAATGGGTTAAACAACTTTAAGCATTAAACACACTTACAAGTGACGTTATGATCAGATTTGCAATTATTTGATTTCATCGTGTTCTATCGAATTTGCCCGTTTTTGCACTAAGCTAGTATGACGTATGCATCCGCTACGCACTCAATGTTAATTTCTTGTGCGCATTAGTTCAACCAAAAGGAAACGCTATTAGTTTTCTCGACGAGTTTTTCCATTTCAGTGAATTTGGATCAGATGCAGACAAGAAGAGAATCGACAGACCATCAATTTTAATCGTTGCTAGATGAGTTAAGATTAGTAAGCAATTAGTAACCAAAGTTATACCAATTAAACCAAACTTTTTAAAGAATAAGGCCTGAATTTTTAATTTTAAGATAAAAAACTCCGTTTTTCTTTTTAACTGGTTATCGCATAGAATCCTATTCAAGCATATTGAAATTAAGAGACGTGACCTACATTATGTATTCGTATCGAAGTATAACAATCTCATTGATTGTCGTTGTCAGAGCAAAAAGCTTTATAATTTCGATAACAAATACGTTTTCATTAAACATTACGAAACCATCTCACTCAGCGTTATCGGATTGACTGTCGAATTATCACTTTAAAACGCTCCATATGAAAGAAATATGTCTAACTTATCGAAATACTCTTAAAAACCTCTTTTTTTAAAGATATCTATTAAAGATACTTTCATTTATTGATATTTATGTGACTTGACAGGTCTCTCCCTCGAAAAAAGAGGCCAAAAACAAGATACCCGGCGCCCCACGTCGTCATTCCGGAACCACCAAATTAGATAGGTAATTACTTGTAATTCGAACTTTGCGGTGGCACCGGCGTTCCTTGGGCAAGCATCCGTGTCCCCATCCGCATTTTTCCACTAACTGCGACCACATGGTTTCGCGTTACACTTAAGTGACAGGCGAGCCAAATTTGGGGAGGTCCGGATGTCATCGAACCAACTCATAAAAACACAAAATATCGAAAAGGAGATAAAATATCCAAAACGAGAGAAATATCCAAAACGAGAGAAATATCCAAAACGAGTGAAATATCCAAAACGAGATAAAATATCTAAAACGAGACAAAAATATCCAAAAAAAGTAGGTATAATATCCAAAACGAGTATTTTTCTTTAGATATATAGATATCTCTCCTTCTTTGTAATAAAAGATACCGCCGTGTACCAAAAAAGAACATCAACAAAACCAACGTTGGAATGAAGACGTCTTCGTGCGGATAATCCATCAATAGAAGCCCTCGTAACGACAAAGCCGTCGTTGGACGATGTTGCAAGTCACAATACCCCACCCAGAGTACCTGGTGGGTTTACTTTACCATCTTCGGCCCGTGCCCATTGTGTTTTGCTTTGTCGGTGAACGTTAGATGCTCCATTACAGCTCCTTTAAAGGAGGGCTTAAAGAAAAGACGTCGTTGCTTTGCGTCAGTTTACACCGAAAGAATTAAAAGTAAGCAAAAAACCCAATTCTGAGAACCGCTGTGAGAATGTTTAATGTTTTACCACTTTTTTATTCCGAGAAATCCGAGGAAAGCACAGATCTGATAAGCCCGCGTCCCATCGTGAATTATCCTCTGGGGTTTTGTCTGCTTTTCGTCTCCGAATATCTAAAAAACTAAAAACCGAGTTGCGCTTGCATATCTCTCGGTCTCTCGTCTACGAGTGGAACTTATTGTAGATGCATATCTCGCACAGGTCTTCTGCTGTTTTATTGCCCTGAGAGACAGAAGCAGACGAGGATAAATTCTAATGGGACCGACCAGTGTCCTTTGTCACGTGGAGTGGCGCCAACCTGCTAAGACAGGTCTCGAAATTTATAACTGATTATCCTTTTGGGGGGTAAAAATACTAGACGAGAAATTGTGTTAAGTTTGAAAACTTTTTCTAAGTTTTTAAAAGTGAATTTCTTGGAATTAAGAACTTGGAATAATATTTAGTGATCTTTTAAGTTATAACCAATTTTAAAAAATCGCTCAGAGTTTATTTTTGGAGATTAAGAAATCATTTTTACGTTAAATTAAAGAAGAATGATTCTATTTTTTATTATAAAAGCCAAATTGGTTCTAATTATTATCAAAAAATTTAAAAAAATTAATCAAACTTAACCTAACCTCTAAAATTTTTTACCAACTTTGAAAAATCGTGGCGACTTTATTTACAAGATTAAAGAAATGATTTTTACATTTAACTAAACTCAAGATATTCTATTTTCAACTAAAAAAGCCAAATTTATTCTAGTTGTTGTTGAAAAATTAAAAAAAAATTTTAAAGTTGGTAAAAATTTTTGATAGTTAACTAACCTAACTTTTTTAAAAATTGATCAACTTTAAAAAATCGTACAGAGTTTATTTATGAAGGTTAAGAAATGATTTCTAAGTTAAATTAAAGAAAAAAGATTCTATTTTTTATTATACAAGCCAAATTGATTCTAATTATTACCAAAAAATTTTAAAAAAATCCAACTTAACGTAACCTCTAAAATTTTTCACCAACTTTGAAAAATAGTGACGACTTTATTTATAAGAATAGAGAAATGATTTTTACACTGAACTAAACCCAAGATATTCTATTTTCAATTAAGAAAGTCAAATTCTTTCTAATTATTATGTAAAAATATAAAAAAGATCATAAGGTTGGTAAAATTTTTTGACTGTTATCTAACCTAATTTTAAAAAATCGTACAGAGTTTATTTATGGAGTTTAAGAAATAATTTTTAAGTTAAATGAAATAAGAGTGATTCTGTTTGTTATTATAAAAGCCAAATTGGTTCTATTTATTAACAAAAAATTAAAAAAAAAATAATAGAACTTAACCTAACCTCTAAAATTTTTCACCAACTTTGAAAAATCGTGATGACTCTATTTATAAAAAAAGAGAAACGATTTTTATATTGAACTAAACCCAAGATATTCCTTTTTCAACTAAAAAAGTCAAATTTGTTCTAATTGTTATGTAAAAATTAAAAAAAAAAATCCTAAAGTTGGTAAAAAAGTTTTACAGTTACCTAACTTAAATTAAAAAATTGATCAAACTAAAAAAAATCACACAGAGTTTATTTTTGGAGATTAAGAAATGATTTTTACGTCAAATGAAAGAGAAAAGATTCTATTTTTTATTATAAAAGCCAAATTAGTTGTAATTATTACCAAAAAATAAAAAAAAAAATAATCCAACTAAACGTAACCTCTAAAATTTTTCACCAACTTTGAAAAATAGTGACGACTTTATTTATAAGAATAGAGAAACGATTTTTATATTGAACTAAACCCAAGATATTCCTTTTTCAACTAAAAAAGTCAAATTTGTTCTAATTGTTATGTAAAAATTAAAAAAAAATCCTAAAGTTGGTAAAAAAATTTTACAGTTACCTAACCTAAATTAAAAAAAATCACACAGAGTTTATTTTTGGAGATTAAGAAATGATTTTTACGTCAAATGAAAGAGAAAAGGTTCTATATTTTATTATAAAAGCTAAATTAGTTGTAATTACTATCAAAAAATTAAAAAAAAAATAATCCAACTAAACGTAACCTCTAAAATTTTTACCAACTTTGAAAAATAGTGACGACTTTATTTATAAGAATAGAGAAATGATTTTTACACTGAACTAAACCCAAGATATTCTATTTTCAATTAAAAAAGTCAAATTCTTTCTAATTGTTATCTAAAAATGTAAAAAAAATCATAAGGTTGGTAAAATTTTTTGACTGTTGTCTAACCTAACTTTAAAAAATCGTACAGAGTTTATTTATGGAGATTAATAAATAATTTTTAAGTTAAATGAAATAAGAGTGATTCTGTTTGTTATTATAAAAGCCAAATTGGTTCTATTTATTAACAAAAAATTAAAAAAAAAATAATAGAACTTAACCTAACCTCTAAAATTTTTCACCAACTTTGAAAAATCGTGATGACTCTATTTATAAAAAAAGAGAAACGATTTTTATATTGAACTAAACCCAAGATATTCCTTTTTCAACTAAAAAAGTCAAATTTGTTCTAATTGTTATGTAAAAATTAAAAAAAAAAAATCCTAAAGTTGGTAAAAAAGTTTTACAGTTACCTAACTTAAATTAAAAAATTGATCAAACTAAAAAAAATCACACAGAGTTTATTTTTGGAGATTAAGAAATGATTTTTACGTCAAATGAAAGAGAAAAGATTCTATTTTTTATTATAAAAGCCAAATTAGTTGTAATTATTACCAAAAAATAAAAAAAAAAATAATCCAACTAAACGTAACCTCTAAAATTTTTCACCAACTTTGAAAAATAGTGACGACTTTATTTATAAGAATAGAGAAACGATTTTTATATTGAACTAAACCCAAGATATTCCTTTTTCAACTAAAAAAGTCAAATTTGTTCTAATTGTTATGTAAAAATTAAAAAAAAATCCTAAAGTTGGTAAAAAAATTTTACAGTTACCTAACCTAAATTAAAAAAAATCACACAGAGTTTATTTTTGGAGATTAAGAAATGATTTTTACGTCAAATGAAAGAGAAAAGGTTCTATATTTTATTATAAAAGCTAAATTAGTTGTAATTACTATCAAAAAATTAAAAAAAAAATAATCCAACTAAACGTAACCTCTAAAATTTTTACCAACTTTGAAAAATAGTGACGACTTTATTTATAAGAATAGAGAAATGATTTTTACACTGAACTAAACCCAAGATATTCTATTTTCAATTAAAAAAGTCAAATTCTTTCTAATTGTTATCTAAAAATGTAAAAAAAATCATAAGGTTGGTAAAATTTTTTGACTGTTGTCTAACCTAACTTTAAAAAATCGTACAGAGTTTATTTATGGAGATTAATAAATAATTTTTAAGTTAAATGAAATAAGAGTGATTCTGTTTGTTATTATAAAAGCCAAATTGGTTCTATTTATTAACAAAAAATTAAAAAAAAATAATTAAACGTAACATAACCTCTAAAATTTTTCACCAACTTTGAAAAATCGTGACGACTTTATTTATAAGAATAGAGAAACGATTTTTATATTGAACTAAACCCAAGGTATTCCTTTTTCAACTAAAATGTTAAATTTGTTCTAATTGTTATGTAAAAATTAAAAAAAATCCTAAAGTTTGTTAAAAAGTTTTTACAGTTAACTAACCTAAATTAAAAAATTGATCAAATTAAGAAAATCACACAGAGTTTATTTTTGAAGATTAAGAAATGAATTTTACGTTAAATTAAAGAAAAAATATTCTATTTTTTATTATAAAAGCCAAATTGGTTCTATTTATTAACAAAAAATTAAAAAAAAAATTAATCGAACGTTACCTAACCTCTAAAATTTTTCACCAACTTTGAAAAATCGTGACGACTTTATTTATAGGAATAGAGAAATGATTTTTACATTGAACTAAACCAAAGATATTCTGTTTTCAACTAAAAAGGTCAAATTTGTTCTAATTGTTGTGTAAAAATTAAAAAAAAAATCCTAAACTTGGTAAAAATTTTTGACAGTTATCTAACCTAACGTTTTAAAAATTTTGACCACCTTTAAAAAATCGCTCAGAGTTTATTTTTGGAGATTAAGAAATCATTTTTACATTAAATTAAAGAAGAATGATTCTATTTTTTATTATAAAAGCCAAATTGGTTCTAATTATTATCAAAAAATTAAAAAAAATTAATCAAACTTAACCTAACCTCTAAAATTTTTGACCAACTTTGAAAAATCGTAACGACTTTATTTAAAAGAATAGAGAAATGATTTTTACATTAAACGAAACCGAAAATGTCCTATTTTCAACTAAAGAAGTCAAATTTGTTCTAATTGTTATTGAAAAATTTAAAAAAAATCCTAAACTTGGTAAGAATTTTTGAGAGTTTTAACCTAACTTTAAAAAAATTTAATCAATTTTAAAGAATCGCCTAGATTTTATTTTTAGAGATTAAGAAATGATATTTATTGTAAATTAAACCCAAAAGACTCTATTTTGGACTAAAAAAGTCATATTTGTTCTATTAATTACCAAAAAAAATTAAAAAAATTCTTAAAATTGGTAAAGATTTTTGGCAGGTAACTAACCTAACTTTTTAAAAAATTTGACCAACTTTAAAAAATCACCCAGAGTTTATTTATTAAGATTAAGATATAATTTTTACGTTAAATTAAAGAAAAAGGATTCTGTTTTTGATTATAAAAGTCGAATTTTTTCTAATTGTCACCAAAAAATCTAAAAAAATTTTGAAAGTCATGGAAAAATTTTAACCTCACTTTTAACCATCTTTAAAAAATCGCCCAGACTTTATTTATAAGAATTATTAAATGATTTCTACGACAAATTAAACCTCAAAGACTCTATTTTCTATAATAAATGCTAAATTTATTCTAATTGTTACCAAAAAAATTAAAAAAAAAATTTTAGTAAAAAATGTCGATAAAACCCTTTTTATTCCAATTAAGACTGAATGAAGGATATTCAGTCTTAATAAAATGAATACAAATTAATTTTAATATGTTAACGAAGGAAATTTATATTCTAAAACTAAAAAAAAAAACTTGTCAACCTAGAAAAATTTTTATGTATCGGAAAAAAGAAACGTATACGGTGATATATGAACATTTTCATAAACGAATTCCGCGCATAAATCAGACGTTTTATTGCAGGTATGGCGTTCACCGAGCCATAAAAACCTCGGTATAAATCATCGAAAAAACCGACCTACGCGGCCATATTAAGCTATTTTAAAAGCGTCTTGAACCGGGTTTATGCGAAAATTATTTATTTCTCTATTTTCGGAATGTGTGTAAACACGGGCTCCGATTAAAACCCGTAAAACTTTAATTAATACGACACCGTCGTAAATAAAAACCCGTTTTTGGCGCGTTGATTTTTATTGTCTTTGACGAATACTCCAAGGTTTTTAACCTTTAAACCGAAAGAGAGAGAGGGAGAAAAAAATTATAAAAATAGATGATTAAAGAGGAGGAAAGTGACACTTCCAATAAACTCGACGATTTTAGTTGATGTTATTAATAATTTTTTTTAAGTGCTAAGCTAATTTCAGTAGCTTTTAAATTAAATTCAATTTTAAATTTATTATTATTTTTTGTCTTTTTATCTTTCTAATAATAAATAAGAAAAAAGTTGTAAATCTAAAAAGTTACAAAACGCGACAAATCCACCGATAAGCTAAACGATCGTCTTTACAATTTTATAGGACGTTAAAACGTAAATACGAGGTATTTTTTCACATGGTACAAGCCCGTAGGATCAAACGAGCAAATGACGATGACGTTCAAGAGGAGAGAGTGTGAACAGCAAGTTATTTACGAGGCACTTTCGGTGTGAGCGACCACGGATACCTTTTAGACTGCAAAGAACGCGCGCTCCCGAAGATAACCTAATGAATTATTCTAATATTAGATTAGTAAACGACCGGGTCTAAGTAACTTCATTAGCATCGTCTTCGCCCGGTTTATCATATCTATTTAATGGACACAAACTGTGCGCATATATTGCGGTTTTAAATTGTACTAAATTGGATTCACTTTGTGAGGCATTTGTATATTCACGATTATTTATCTTTTATATCTAAATGATTATTTGTAAAATGTAAAATTTTTTGATTTAAGTAATCCGGTCTATTAAATTGTCTTTATGTGTTAGGTTGAAAATTTATTGTTTAGATTAGAATAGAAAAGATAAAATAAATTGATCTGTTTGTAAGGTTTATTTATGGATTTATTTAAATTAAATGGTTTTTATGGTTGTTTCTTTTAGATATTAGTAAAAGTGTATTCTGTTTTTCTGGTTTTAATAAATAATTCTTAACACGATTAATAAAGACTGAGAAAAGTGGGATTAAATTGAGTTCGTTTGGGTTCAGTTTGAGCAAGTTTTTTAAGTAATAATTATATAATCTAACAATTTTTAGAAGAATTCAGTTATATATTGGTATATTTAGCGATATCTTTTGATAAATGGACCCTTTAGAATCAGATTAATCTATGCTGACTTTTTCCTAAAACTAAGTTATTAACGAAACGTGTTTTGTAGATGCTCATTACATTACATTAAATGTCAAAACTGAAAACTCGTTTTCTGTAAAATTAAAGAATAATGGACGTACAATAGTTTAGTTCTAAGGAGACGAAATGCCGAGTTTTTGAAAATCTAGTCATTTTTTGACACTAAATTCAAAATAAAATCACTAGTTTGATAAAGAATTTAGACTTTTTCGAAATCTAATTTGATATGAATGATTCCATTCTTCAGTTTGACATGAATAAATGAAAAATTTCAATCTTTCATCGTAGTTTATTGTCTGTCGTTGGTTGAGACGAGTTGGAGATTTTAATCAGAGTAATTCTTCTGCAATTTGGAGGGATACGTTTTTCATTTTTCATTTTTCATTCTCATTTATCATTTCATAGAAATTTTAATACAACGTGTTTAATGTTTTCATTTTTAATGGCGGATCTTTGAGCAGAACAAATATTTTTGTAATTTTCAAACTATATTCTTTAAGATTTTTGCAATTTTTCAATGTTAACTTCGCTTTTCATCATGGTTCGAAAAAATGTTCTTCACATACGACGCGATTGACATGAAGACGATCTATTAGATCGAAACACGAGTAGTCGAGATCATTAATAAAAATTATTTTCAGTCCAACTTCAAGTCTTTCATTTAATAAAATAATTTTCTAACATTTTCAGTAATTTTATAAAAATTTTAAAGACTTTTCACGTAAGTATCTAGTGATTTCTTGATCAATCTGGTGATTCTTTAACATAAAACATCTAATGACTTCTTGAAAAATTTCGTAATTTTCTGATATTTTCAATCAACCTAATAAACAATTTCATGATTTTATGATCTAAGTATCTGGTGACTTTTAAAGAGTTTTGAAGAGTTTGTAACATATCTAAAGATTTCCCGAACAATCTAAAGTGACTTCTTTTAACATTTTCAACAAACTTAAAAAGTATTAAATGACTTTTGACATAAGTGTCTAATGACTTCTTAAACAAACTAGTACTTTCTTTAAAAAAAAAAACTCTAATGATTATTCGGACAATCTAATGATTTTTGTAGCATATTCAACGACCTGAGAAACAATTTAGTGACATTTACACGATTTTAACAAATCGATAAATAATTTGTAGTCTCTTCTTGATATTTTGGTCACTTTTATATAAAAATCTCGAGTTACTTTTTGAAAAATCTGGTAATTTCTGCACATATTTAAAGTTACAAAAATTATATTCTATTTAGTTATTCAATAAGGAAATGTTTTTCTCCCATTTCTATTATTATTGGGTTGAAAATAAGTTGTCGATAGATTGGGTTGGGAAAGAGAACTTGTAACTTGATGTAACTTATCAGTTTGTAAATAGCTCATTTTATGGATTTATCAAAGCTACTTACAAGGGAACATACCGAATCCGAACACGCTGATTTTTTTTCAAAATCAGTATATTTGTAGAGGGTCCTAACCTAAGTAAAACCCTACTTTCCGTTTTTGACCAAAAAACGGCTTGAAGAGGAAAAAACGACCCCTAAAAATTGAACAGTTTTTGGAAAAAAAATTTTTTCCCTAAACAATTTATGATATCAAAAAAAGTTTCAGATAAAAAATGTTCCCGTTTAGGTTCTCTGCCTAACCCCTAACAAAAATCTCAGATTAAAAATTATTATTAACAATTGTTATAAATAAATTCGATTACTTGCATAGATCAACAACATGTCCTCTTTCATTTTCCTTCAAATGTGGTAGCCAAAAACTGGGATAGATAGGTATCTCCCGTAAGCAAGTAATCGAATTTGTTTATAACAATTGTTAATAATAATTTTTTATTTGAAATTTTAGATAGGGGTTAGAAAAAGAACCTAAGCGGGGACATTTTTTTATCTGAAACTTTCTTTGATATCATGAATCAGTTAGAAGAAAAGAATTACTTTTCAAAAACTGGGCGTTTTCACCCCTTCAAACCGTTTTTGGGCAGAAAGGGAAAGTAGCGTCTTACTTAGGTTGGTACCCTCTGCAAATATACCGATTTTGAAAAAAAATCGGCGTGTTCGGGTTCGGTATGTTCCCTTGTTAGATTACTTGAAGAACGCATTGAATGTATGTGTTCATTTAAATTCGTGCTCAAGTAACCTATGAACTCTACTAACATCTTTGTCGCGTTCGGTTCTTACGTATCTCTTAATCATTGTCTTGTAAAAATTTAAGGTAGCTAGAGCACGAATTTAAATGAACACCCGATACATTACAAACCCAACAATTTTGGTTTTTATTGAGCCAATAATTATATAGAACAATAAGATGTTAATTTCTTTCTTAATTTAATAGGTATTATTGTTGAATTCATGGCCGGATGCAATAAGTACGGGGCCCGATTAAATTTTATTCGCGGGGCTCCACAAAGTTTAAATAAAATGTTGATTTTGTTGTTTACATATTGAAACAATACAAACTTTAAACATTTACTTGAAACAAAATCTTTCTAAAAAAAGGTTATGAAACACAAGTCGACGTCTAAAAAAAAGGTCATGATAAACAAATCGATGGTTTTTATATTGTAAAATGTTAACTTAATGGAGCTTTATGAAACCGAACCCTACATATACATGTACAAATTTTAAAATGTGAGGCTCCTTCAAGCGTGAGGCCCGATTGGGCACAATCGCTACAATCGCCTCATATCCGGCCTTGGTTGAATTGAAAATATCATAAGCGAGTAGTATAGTTTCAACAATGTCGCGGTGACAAAGCCACCAAAATGTCGCGGTCATTGTAAAACGTAAGCAGTGTTCAAAATAGAGAGAACGTCAAATGCAGTCGTTAAATACTATAGACACTGTTTAATAGATCAAATGAACGCAACTTTTTGGCATCCTTTTCGCAGCGACATTGTCAGGACTATGTTCGTAGTCCTACTTAGATTGGGATGGATTGGGAAGCTTTACAAAGGTCAAGCCAATGATTATATATGTTACCGGCAGAATGTAGAATGTTGTCATTTTATAAAATACCTAGTCATTTTATAAAATGACCTATCTGTTTAGTCCGTTTGTGAAAAGAATAAATTAAATAAATTGCCTAGGTATTTTATGAAATGCCGATGAAGAGTCTGTCAGTTTATAAAATAATAGATATTTCTCTATTCTAACTTTAGAATACCTATCAAAACCTGCCAAAATAGTTAAACTTTTTGATTTTATTTAGTTTTATTTGCAATTTTTGTCAAGATATCAATGACCAAATGATCAAAGTAGGAAAAACAAGTTATTACATCCGTTTTTCTGAAGTAGAAAAAATGGGTTATTATACCCGTTCTGAAATCTATTGACGAAACCGTTTATCCAAAATCAAAACTCATCTGGCCGTTACTATTTTAGAACAATAGCCTCCTTTTTACGCCCCAAAGTGTAGACGAATTCGAATGATAATAACGCTAATCTCTGTTCACCCAACAGATGTAGTAAATTAAAATTAAGCTTTGGTGAGATTTAGTGCATCTTTTTGGTTAATAGAGTATAGTAATTTAGTAATACAAAATAGTCCGTATGTCATTTGCAAAACAGCACATTACATTTGCAGTAAGCAAATTCAGAAAAATAACTAGAAAAATAATTCAAATATATTGTTGTAGTATAACATTATTTGTTAGGCTTTGGTGACATTTTGACGTACATTTTATATTTTGTTTGCGACAGTTACATTTTTTGACTGACATTTTGTTTTGCACGAACATTTTAATATTCCTTGTCCATGTCCAATTGATTGCGCTGTTGCTGCTGATCTTAAAGAAATAGAAATATCCATTGGCACATCTGTTGTTGAAATTACATTTTTCGGACATACAGAGAATTCCTAGCGATTACACAATCCTTTTATTACGCCATTCTCGGTTCCTAAAGTAAAGAATCCATCTGGCGTGTTCTCAAGAACAACACCTAAAATTGAATGTGCATCACCGCGACCACTCTCCAATTTTTATATTTTTGTAAATCGAAGATGATTTTATGCCCCGCAATTGCAGCTAGATACACAGAAGTTTAGCGTGGTATAACGCAAAACACATTACCACTAGAGTTTCACAAAGTGCCGACTTCTCAACTGGCATTATATAAAATACCTAGGTATTATATATAATACCTTCACAATTTCTGACTTTATGTTTAATTTTGTACCAATATTATGTACAATCACTAACAGTTTAGGCAATTTGTAAAATTTTATAAAATGACTAGGCATTTTATAAAATGTCGATATTCCACATCCTGCCGGTAACATATACAATAATTGTATAGAACAATAAGATGTTGGGTCCAAGATGTTAATTCCTCTCTTCATTTCATTGTTATTATTGTTGAATTGAAAATGTTGTAAGTGAGTAGTATAGTTTCAACAAACTCATGGCGACAAAGGTGCCAAAAGGTTGCGATCATTGTAAAACGTAAGCAGTGTTCAAAATAAAGACAACGTCAAACGCTGTCGTTAAATGTTAAGGACGCTGTTTAACAGTTCAAATGAATGCAATTTTTTGGCATCTTTGTCGCCGCGACATTGACAGGACTATATTCGTAGATCTACTTATTGTTAGATTAGGACGGGTTGGGAAAGTTTACAAAGCGAAACAATTTATAAGAAAAACTGTTATAACATTGACAAAAAGAGTAAGATTTAGATTGGGCAAAAAAATTGAAGGTAGAATTTTCTTGACTGGTTGTATTGTTATTAAAAAAGATTTCAGTTAGTTTTCAGTTTCCACGATTTCAAGCAACTAGGATGTTACCATTCTTCTTGATTTAATCAAGTATGATATTAAAGTGTTGAATTGTAAGTTAAACAAACCTGCCCAGTTTATAAAAAAAACTAAATACATTTATCAAAACTAGCAGATTTTTAGTTCAATTTTAAAGACAACATAACCCATAGAATTCTTTTTTATGATTTTTATGAAACCTTTCTAAAAATTAGTAGAATTTGAATTTAGCCTCCAAACCTTTCTCACGATTTCAAACAACCAACACACTTTACATACTCAATAAGCAGATGTTCATCCTCTTTCCTATTTTTTACTCATTTCCAAAAAAACAAACAAAAAAACTCCAAAATGTATATACCTTATAAATATTCTTCTACCCTTGTCCGAACCTACAACACTGAATCACTGAAAAAATACTACTCCTACTAGCAAAAGCTCCCTCGTTTCGTAGGCGTTTCCAGTAGCCAAAAAGGCGTAACGGGAGGCGTTCCCTGCAATTGATTTCCCGGACCACTCCTCCTACGTGCCTTTTGTGCACGAAACCGTTTCCCCCCACTCGAACCGGAGTCGCCCGGAGTTTCGTCCCACCCATAGGTGAAGGCTCCGTACCTGGAGCTACCAGTTTGTCGCAGGCGGCCGTGCGGTGTGTCGAAATGTTGGTCCCACCGGACATGTTGGCCGCCCAATCGAAGATGCTTTACCAAATAAATAAGTACTACGGGGAAAGGGTTCAAACGAGGATGGGTACCATCGCCAAAACCATAAGGGAGGTGTGTAAAGTGGTCCAAGACGTCCTCAAAGAGGTTGAAGTCCAAGAACCGAGATTCATCTCTTCTTTAACAGAATGCAATGGGAGATATGAAGGGTTGGAGGTGATTTCCCCGGGAGAATTCGAAGTGGTACTCTATTTAAATCAAATGGGGGTGTTTAATTTCGTCGATGATGGAACTTTACCGGGATGTGCCGTTTTGAAACTAAGCGACGGAAGAAAACGTTCGATGTCTTTATGGGTGGAGTTTATTACGGCTTCTGGTTATTTATCAGCGAGGAAAATTCGTTCTCGTTTCCAAACTTTGGTGGCTCAAGCGTGTGATAAGTGTTCGTATAGAGATTCGGTTAAAATGATCGCGGATACGACAGAAGTTAAGCTTAGAATTCGAGAACGTTACGTCGTTCAAATCACCCCTGCTTTTAAATGTTCCGGAGTTTGGCCAAGATCAGCAGCTCATTGGCCGATTCCACATATTCCCTGGCCACATCCGAATTTAGTAGCTGAAGTAAAAACGGAAGGCTTTGATTTATTATCAAAAGAGTCAATCGCCATGCAAGGAAAACAATCTGCCATGGAAGGTGACGCTTGGGTTTTATCATTTTTAGAGGCGGAAAATCGTCTTTTACAAGGTGGTTGTCGAAGACGTTGTTTAAGTATGTTAAAAACCCTTCGAGATCGTCACTTAGATCTTCCCGGAAATCCGGTTACAAGCTACCACATGAAAACTTTACTTTTATACGAATGCGAAAAACACCCACGAGAATCTGAATGGGATGAATCTTGTATCGCCGATAGAATAAACGGAATATTTCTACAACTAATCTCGTGTTTACAATGCAAAAGATGTCCGCATTATTTCCTACCTAATCTCGATTTATTCAAAGGTAAATCACCAAGCGCTTTGGAAAACGCTTCTAAACAAGTTTGGAGATTAACTAGGGAAATGTTAACTAACACTAGGTGTTTAGAAAAGCTTTAAGCTGTTTTATAAAAAAACATTCCGTTTTTTTGGACCATCTTTGAATTATATTAAGTTGTACAAAGACTGTCGCAACGTATAGTATTTATTGGATAGTGCAATTGTAGGTATAAAGGTGCGTGTATTAATGATAGGCCTAATTTGCTTTTCTCCGTAGAACTGATTAAGCGACGAGAAGAGTGCCATAATTTTTGCTATGTTTAGTAAGCGTACCTGTATTATAAGCGATATTACAATAATTATAAAAGTGACGATTTCTGTAAATATTTTCGTATTATTTTTGTTAATAATTATCCCTGATTGTTGAGTGTATGTTGTTTTGTATTAAATTCGTTTTTAACTTAACTTATAAATCGTTTTATTTATTTCAATCATTACCGAATTATTTTTTCTAAGGAATTTCAAATTCAAAGTAAAGAAAAGTTTAGATTTCTTATTTTTGTGTTATATGGAAACTTACACGTATTTAGATTGGGTTGGAATTTATTTATTACGTATTTATTTGGGTTGGTTGGAATATAGTAAAGATGTAATTTCTAAACGTTAAATGAAATGGGAATTTAAAGAAAATTCCGTTTTTAGAAGGTAGCCTAATTTTTAAAATGTTTGAAATTTTCGATTAAGGACATTAAGTTACATTTTCTCTCCTGAGGGAAAAACGAAAAGTTATAGAAAATTTATCTTTGGTAAAAGTAAAGATTAAATTTCAATCTAAATCCTCATAAAGTTTCAAATCTTAAGAGCAATTAGTTTCTTATATATGAATTTTTAAAAATTAACAAGTTTTAATCGACATGTAAATTAGGTTAGGTTAGATTTTTTTTCTATAGAAAAACATAAAAGTCGTAGAAAGTTAATTCTTGGTGAAAATAAAGATTAAGTTTTAATCTAAATCCTCATCAAATTTTAAGTCTCAACAATAATGAGTTTTTGAGATATGAATTTTTTAAAATTGATAGGTTTTAATCGACATTTTATGTTAGAAATTGAATTTTTTTCTATAGAAAAAATTAAAAATTGACTAGTCATCAATAAAGTTGATCATCAGATCTAATTTATAACATTACTATAGATTTTTTAAAACTGACTGTTGTATAGACTTAAACATTTTTCTGAATTTTCTTTTTTTATGGTTTTACTTATTTTCTTTTTGTATTAGGTTGAAACTTTAAAAACACTTCAAAGAAGAAAAGAAAAAATAGAACTTTTTAATTTTTGTCATCTAGAAACTTATACCTTATTTAAATTGAATCGGAATTAGTTGGATTTCAACCAACCAAGATTATCTACACATTTAACAAATACATATTCCCTCCTTTTCAATTTTTAATACCTAAGGAAGCTTTCTGTTTTTGTTATTTTGAACGTAATACTTTAGAATCTAAATTAAACAATTTTATTTTCTAAAAAATCGGATACTTTAGAAAATCGACTCTATGAATAAAACTATTAAAATTTATCCCATAAGCTTTACAGTTTTTTTTAATTTCGTTAATTACTTTGATGCTTTCACTAATTGAAAGACTTGAAAAGTTTTTGCTTATTTTATTTCTTGTATCAATTGGTTTCGGTTAAAAAAATCGAACCATCAAGATAAATCTCTTATTAATGTCTTTAAGATTAATTAATTGAGTGAAAATGGTTTATGACTCGAAATGTCCTTAAATAATTTTATTGTTTTAAACACTCCTGTTTTTGTTTTTATAATTAAGCTGTATTTTATTTCAAAGCAATTTTGTGTTTTTTTTTTTGGTTTCTTGTTTAACTCTTAAAGATGTTGTTTTTGTTAAACAAGTTGATAAACAATTTTTTGTGCATAAGTCGAATTTTTATCATTTTTTTTTAAATTTTACTTATTTATAGCTACAACAAAAAATGGAAAATGAAAAGTTAAGCTCATTATAATAAAAGGGATTTAAATAGACATTGATATTTTTACTGCCTTGTAAAAAAACTTTTTGAGTTTTACTATAAATTTAAATTAGATTTATTTTTGTAAATTTCTATCTTTTTTACTTTATTGATTTTCTAATCGCTTTAACTAACCAACTATTTTCTATAAATCCTCTTTATTATTATTTTTTCTTAATAAAATGTAATGACATTAAGACTACTTTTGGAGTTTGATAAAACTAGACTCTTTGGTAAAGCTATTCTTTAAATAGTTTTAAATGTATGAATATTTGTTATCTTTGTCACCGCGACTTTGTCGGAACTGATAATGAGTTCTTAGCCTTAGTTAGATTAGGATGGGTTGAGAAGATTTATAAAACGAATTAATTTATAAAAAAAGCTGCTTTAACACTAACAAAAAGAGTGAGTGAGTTTTAGATAGGGTTAGAAAAAATATTGAAGTTAGAATCCTTTTGTATGACTGTATTGCTATCAAAGAAAGTTTCAGCTAGTTTCCAGTTTCCACGACTTCAAACAACTAAGATGTCGCATTTCTTCTTGATTTAATCGAGTGTGATATTAACCCATTTGCATCATCCAGAAAAATGAAAAATTTGTTCTTATCACCGTTATCAACATTCTTTTTGTATGCAATTTAATATGAGATGAGCGCATATATGCTCGCTCTGGTGATAGTGACCAAGAAAAATGCGCGCACATATGCGCTTATGATGCAAACGGGTTAATAATGTGTTGTATTGTATGTTGAATAGACCAATCCAATTTATAAAAAAAGTTTTTGTAAAAAGAACTCTTTTGGGCTTTCTTATAAGTTTAAATTAGATCTATTTTTTGTAAATTTCTGTGTTTTTACTTTACTAATTTCCTAATCGCTTTAGCTAACCAATTATTTCTCATAACACCTCTTTATTATTATTTTTTTCTTAATAAAGTATTAACATTAACCGTCTGACTGATACATTAGTGCTGAAAACCACAATACAGCGCTTTTACGCCACGAGTTTCAGTGTGACTTTGTTGCACCATTGGAGTAAACGTAGTCTGATCTCATGCGTAGTTTGCTAAAGTCAACATCAAGTGAAAATATGTTCCGCAGTTTTCAAGCGTTTTTGCAAGAATTGCTTATGGTTTAGTCAAATGGTTGCTTTAGTCAAATGGTTTAAGACTGTTTTTGGAGTTTGGTAAAATTATTTCGAGAATAGTTTTAAATGTTTGAATGTCTGACTAAAATAATATTCTTTGACATGTAATTAGATAATGTACAGCTTTATTCTTTAATATTTTTAACAATTTGATAAATAATTTAGCATCTTTTAGATAGTTTCACCAAACGGATAAACAATTAACTGAGTTTTGATATAAGTACCTACTTTTTTTCTGTACAATTTAATAATTTTTTGAACAAATATCCTTTTGGTATAACTGTCCGGCTACTTTTTGAAAAATGTAGTGTTTTTTTGAGAAATGTAGCTCCCTGAGCAATCTAGTGTCTGTTTGATATGAATATCGACTTTACAAAAAATCTAATAACTTCTGAACACACCTAACGATTCCTTGAACAATCCAGTGACTTTTTAACATTATTCCTGACTTTATATTTATATGAGAAGTGAAAGAAAATTAAAAAGTAATGTTATATTTATTTTCAAACAGAGCTCATTCCAACTTATATGAAACTATTCCGAAAATATTTAACTAAAATGATGTACTTCAACAGTAGTTAGATAATATATGATTTTATGTTTTAGCCGTCTTTTGCTTCTTCTATAAAATATTGCAAAGTTAAGTTATGAAGAATTCCTCTATCAGTTGAAATACTTTTCTGAAAAAAAAACTGTTAAGTTTTTTAAAAAATTGTTAAGTTAAAAAAAATCTTTTCAGTAAAAAACTTCAATCCAACCCAATCTAATCCTAATATCGTTTATTTTGATACATTTTTGAAAATACCACTTGATTATTTAACAAAACAGTTCATTCTAATCCTTTTATTAACCTTTTCAGTGCAACTTGTAGAAAATTGTGGTAGAAAATATAAGAAAAAATTTCGGGTGGTTATAAACGTTTATAGACATATTGAATTCCTACAGCAAAAGTTCGATTTCACAAGGAACCATAAAAAATGTGTATTGTTTGGAAGAAACTTTTTAGATTTTGAGGAGTTAAAACAACATACGTACCATAACCCGAAATGGAGCTGCACCATAAAGAGAAAGATAAACAGTAAACCTGCTCTCTGTAACATTGCCGAATACTTTTTTATCTTTAATATAAAGAAATAGTTGGGAATTATTAACGCAAATAAATCAAATAATTAATGAAAGGTCATTACCATTAATGGTAATGACCTTTCATTAATTATTTGATTTTTTTATCTTTCTCTTCATAGTGCTACTCCATTTCGGGTTAGGCTAGGCGCCGACAGTGCAATTTTTAGTCGTAGAAATTTAGTCGTAGAATTTTAGTAGTAGAAATAGTTGGGAATTATTAACGCAAATAAATCAAATAATTAATGAAAGGTCATTACCATTAATGGTAATGACCTTTCATTAATTATTTGATTTTTTTATCTTTCTCTTCATAGTGCTACTCCATTTCGGGTTAGGCTAGGCGCCGACAGTGCAATTTTTAGTCGTCCGACTGGTTGCATGAGTAAGTCTACAGAATCCTTATGGGAATGCACTCACATGCAACCGAGTAGTCGACCGATTATTTAGTTTGTGCTTTATCACAAATTGAACGCTACGAAATAGTTGCGGAACTACCATATGAACTTGTAGAAACCATGTGAAACGTGTTCGCGCTCACATGGTCTCAACTGTTGTATTGGTTGGTAGTTTTTCTCGTGTTTCTTCAAACTAATCTGTTGCACTTGTGAGCGTGGAATTGCGATCGGCCGACCAAATAATCGGCCAACTAGAAATTGCACTGTCGGCGCCTAGCCTTATTGTACATAAGAAAAGCTTAATCCATATCTGCTATCAGGGAAGGTTGGTTCTTACCAGTTGGGGTGTTATGTGAACCCGGACGCTCCTTGTTCGGGGGTGACTAATTGTAAGAACTAGGTATTGTGTAACGTTCCGGTTTATTTTTATGAAAAAAATCTACCTAAAAGTGAATCAGTTGTATTTTGTAGCTTGCAAGAAGCAATCTAATATAATTCCCGGTTGAGGTCAGAGTTGGTTTTATTTCACTTGTGATACCTTAAAGCTAACATATCTACCTAGTTTTTCATTAGTGGAACGGTTAACTTTAAAGTTATCACGACTGAAATAAAACATATTGTTGGAATTTTATACTACTGATGAGTAGATACAATAGTAATGAAGCATTGGAAAGATGATACTGTGTTGTCACATATAAGTATAAGCCTACTGTATCATTAATGGAAATGTTCCAAAATTTAAGAAATATATCCATATATTTTTTGTTCTCTAACCAAATAACTTACTATTTACTAGAGTTGGAATAATACGGATTAAAGAAAAAAAAATTTAATATAATCCTATCTTAGAATTATTACTGTTAAAAAATTCACAAACAAAATGATTTTTAAAAATTGTAAGATTGTAAGAAGAAGTTTCCTATCAGAATTTTAGTCCATTTTCAAGACTTAGAAATGAAATTTCTTAAGTACCGTTTTTAGCATTAAATCCTGAAAGATATTACAGGATTACATAAAACACTTAACACCTACATAAAATCACTTCAAACAAATTCAAAAGATAATAATTATTTTATATAAAATCACTTCAAAATACTAATAAAAATTAATCAATCTCCAACCCAAATTCACACAAAAACAACTTCAACCCCAATTTCACCAAATTTAAAAAAATCCATTTTGAGCTTAAGTTCAAAAAAATTTCAAAGTAAATACACGTTAAAAGTTATCTACTTTCAACCCGTTTCATTTCATCAGTTCTAAATGAAGTACGAACCCGAAATTGCTCTCAACTGAAGTCGTCCAGAAATAAAGCTCCGGGTACGTTATGATCGACGATTGGCTGCCGAAAGGGGGCCGGGTAACGAAAAGAGGGCCCACCTCCGAAGGTGGGGACCCTCACCTGGCGAAGCCCCGCCACGGCTCCACAAAGTACGCAGTCCCGTCCACGCCGCGGATCCGCGCGATCCATCACCGTCCCCACGGAATCAGATAAAACCCCCTCTTCCCACGCGCGATCAACCCCAAGAAGATATCATATCTCCGGATGAAGACAGTAGCTCCCGGTCCCGGAAGCCGCGAGGATGTTGGTTCCACCGGACATGTTAGCGGCCCAATCGAAGATGGTCTACCAGATCAACAAGTATTACACCGAGAAGGTACAAGCACGCAAACTACAAATCAGCAAAACCATCCAAGAGGTTTGCAGAGTCGTCCAAGACGTACTTAAAGAAGTCGAAGTACAAGAACCTAGATTTATATCATCGTTAACAGATTACAATGGAAGATACGATGGTTTAGAAGTTATTTCCCCGGTTGAATTTGAAGTCGTACTATATTTAAATCAAATGGGGGTTTTAAATTTTGTCGATGATGGAACTTTACCAGGATGCGCTGTTTTAAAATTAAGTGATGGAAGAAAACGTTCGATGTCTTTATGGGTGGAATTTATAACAGCTTCTGGTTATTTATCAGCGAGGAAAATGAGATCACGATTTCAAACTTTAGTGGCACAAGCGTGTGATAAATGCTCTTATAGGGATATAGTGAAAATGATTGCGGATACAACCGAAGTGAAACTTAGGATTCGCGAACGTTACATCGTTCAGATTACTCCGGCTTTTAAATGTGCGGGACTTTGGCCGAGATCAGCCGCTCATTGGCCTCTTCCCCAAATTCCTTGGCCACATCCCAACCTCGTGGTTGAAGTAAAAACCGAAGGTTTTGATTTACTATCCAAAGAATGTATCGCCCTTCAAGGGAAACAATCAGCCATGGAAGGTGACGCTTGGGTCTTATCATTTTTCGAAGCGGAAAATAAACTTTTAATGATTGGTTATCGAAGAAGATGTTTAAGTATTTTAAAAACTTTAAGAGATCGTCATTTAGATCTTCCTGGAAATCCAGTTACTAGTTATCATATGAAAACTTTACTTTTATACGAATGTGAAAAACATCCTAGAGAAACAGAATGGGATGAATCTTGCATCGCTGATAGAATAAACGGAATATTTTTACAACTTATTTCTTGTTTACAATGTAGAAGATGTCCACATTATTTTTTACCTAATTTGGATTTATTCAAAGGAAAATCACCAAGCGCTTTGGAAAACGCAGCTAAACAAGTTTGGAGATTAACTAGGGAAATGTTAACAAACTCTCGGTGCTTTGAAAAGTTATAGTGACTTTAAAAGTTAAGACTTTTAAAAATTATGACCTTTAAAAGTTATCGAAAAACTTAAAAGACTATAAAATAAGTAAAATGCTTTAATTAAAGAAAATGTATAAAAAAACTTCTCTCAGCCTGTGATGAATTTGTACAGAGGTTATAGTTTTTTTTTGTTCACGTTTTGGTTTTGAAAATTTGATACCATAATTTGTATTAGTATTAGAAGTAAATTTAAATTAATTTTTATAAAGAAACAAACTGACTTTTTGCTTTATTATAATTAATTAAATTATTTTGTATACTTTATCAAAATTGTTTTATTTTTTCAACCCAATTTGAATTTAATTTTTTTAATTTTATTTTCTAATAAATTATGAAAAATAATTCAAGGATTAAGTTTGGAGTTTAAAAAATTTTCAAGAATTTGTGTGGTCTTATTAAACTAATAACTTTGTATATTCTTTAATTTATAACACATTCAGAAACTAACCCATAACAATGATTTATGTGTTCACAACCGACGGAGAAACAAACTAAAATAAGTGCCGCAACTTACTTCTTACTTGAAAGATAAAACGGTCAATTTATTGTAATTTATGTCGATATTATGTTAAGCAGTTCATTCGAATTCCAGTTACATTAAATCAATTCTTCCCTATTAGAAAAAGTAAAAAAGTCAAACCAAACAAAAACCATAAGGTTATAAAATTAAAAATAAAAACTTTACGAGTGATGATTGACGTTAATTTATATCATTAAAAACTTGTATTTTCAACGGACATAAAGTAATAAAATAAAGTAATAAAAGCGGTTAGTTATAATTGTGGCTAGTTTTCTATAATTCCGTAGATATTAATAGAAAACTTCTAAATTGCTTGAAATAATATGTAGATATTCGTGTCGGATCCTTCGGGTGATTTATTCGCGGCATAAACACTTTTGAACAAATCGTCTGGTAATTACATAATAGTTGTTGCAATTAAAATTGAAAATTTAAGGAGTTATTAAGCGTCGTTTGCGATCATAACGGAATAATACTTATTTTAAAGAAATGTATTGAATAACAAACAAATTAACAAAGTATGCGATCAACTACAATTATTAATATCGTTAATATTAAACGATATTAATGAAACACGTTTCATCTATTTACAAATGTCACGGTTAATTTTCTTTGTAATAATAGAAATGTCTGGACTAATTATATCATTGTTTCCTTTTATGGTTTGATACAGTTTTTTTAATTTAATTTTTTCTTTTAGATAAAAATAGTTTGTTGGTGTTATTTCGATTGTGGCGTAGGTGAATTAAAATACTATTATTGTTTTCTAAGAAATAGTAATCGTGTGCTATAAATTCTAATTATCTTTATAAATAACAAAGCTATTAAGAATTATATACAATAGAAAGGTATATCATGTGGTATAACGAGTATGTGGTTTAGTATTTTCGAAATCAAGACTTTCTATAGCCTTGTCTACATCAAATTGATGGCTTAATATGGAAATTATTTGTTTCTATTGCAAATCTCTATCAAGGAAATTTTATGAGAAATAGAAAAAAGTATTTTTAGATAATATTTTGTTAGATTAGTAAAAACTAAGATTGTAAATATATCTATTTGAGAAAATTTTATAGAAATCAAGAGTTTCTAGTTTTGTCTACATCAAATTGGTGGCTAAGTAAGAAAATGATCTATTTCTATCTACTACAAATCTTCACGTAAAAAAATGTTGCAGAAAGTATAAGAAAATTGTAAGAAACTTTTACAGTACAATTAGTCAGATTAATAACAACTAATTATGTAAATATCTCTATTTAAAAAATATCATAGAAAGCAGAAACTGTAATAAAATAGAAAAAAACTGCATTTTTATAAACTTTATTGGATTTCCGTTTAAAAACTAATAATCGTTTTGGAGAAATTGTGATGTAAAAGAATTAATCTGATTTTTTTATATCATGGAAACTTCAATTCAAACAAAAAGTGTACTTTCAATAGACGTTGAAAGATTTTGAAGTGTCATAGAATTATTTTATAAATTTTTATTTGAATAAATTAGTTGGGAAAATTCGATTTCAGTAGAAAAATGGAGATGTATTTGGAAACTAAATATATCCTTTAATTCATTCAATCCTGAAACTATATGGCTAGTGTATACTTTAGGTTCAACGTGGTAGTTTTAACTTAGGTGAAATGAAACTCAAAAACTTTTACAGCCAACGATGACAAATTGTTTGAGTGTTACGTATAGGTTTTATCCTTAGGCGTCTTCAGGTACATCGCCAAAACATTCAAAGGGTAAGAAGGTTAATCATCGAAGAGTGCACACAAGTGTATGAATAAAGGTAAAAGGTGAAGGCGCGTTAAGACAAAATGACACAAAGGTGATACAAAATTTGAAAAAGACGAAAACGTGATATTGATTTAATATGATATTTTGGCTTTGATATATTACAATTAAGGTGAAAAATGATGATAAAAATCTTAAAAACTGAAAAATGAGTTGAATCAACACATAGCCACGTTTAAGGCTCAAACATCTATCGTCAAGATTTTTACTTTGATTTTTTTCCTTAATTTTAATATTTCAAAGCCAACATATCATATTAAATAATTGAGTGGGTCAGAAGTAAAGTGAACCAAGTCCACTTAAGTTCGTTCCGAGAAAACGGACCGTTTGATTCATTTTTTCAATGAAAAATGGTGCAAATCATTCAGTATTAAAGTGAACTAGCGTACATTATTGGTAACCTGATGAACTAGGTATTGAATAAGTCGGCACATAAAATTATAACTATTCAAACGGACTTAAATATACTCTTAACTAAATTTTAGAAAAAATGGACTTGGTTCACTTTCCTTCTGACCCACTCAATTATTATACCCTCAGCTTTTTCAAATTTTGTATCGCCTTTGTGCCATTTTATCTAAACACATCTTCAGCTTTATTTGTATTCCTGCGCTCTTGGATGATTGACCTTCTTACCCTTTGAATGTTTTCACAATGTGCCTGAAGACTCCTAAGGGTAAAACCTTAGGAGAAAGCGTATACATAGCACTTATAACAATTAATAAAATTTCTCATCGTTGGCTCTAAAGACCTTTAACTTTCATTTCACCTAACCTAAAACTGTACTTGAAATAGTTTTTTATAACGTTGTTGCAAAATTGTCTGCAAATAATTCAAAGTATCTAAGAAACTGTTTTCAAAGATATTAAAAAAAAATTAAAAATTAATTTCAATCATCAAAGATCTTTTATAAATCTTAAAATATTTAATTGTAAGGATTATTTAAAAAATGTTTATAAAACTGCTCAAGTATTTTGATATTGATAAAACTGATCGAAATCGTTCGGAAATTCTCATTTTTCTTGTCTTTAACAATGGGGTGAGTCAAGTTTTGAAAAAAAAAACTTTAAAGAATGAAAGGGTAGCTGTAATGGAAAATCAAAATTCTTACTTGAAGAATCTATATGAAGAATAATGAAAACGAACTGAATCAAATCAATATAAAATAGATAAATATAAAGATTACAAACGTTGTAAGATGGATCCCGGATATAATTTAAAGAATGAAGAATTCTAGCAATCATATTATTAAAACTAGTACTACTGTGGGTGTCAAAAGTCAAGTCAGTCAAATTTGGGGTGCTCGTATTCAGAAAGTTTTCGTCGAAAAGAATTGAAGTAAAGACTGTCATGATTGGCGATTATTTCTGTGTAATATAACTAAAATTCAAAATCGTAGCTCACGCGGTTTAGAATCTATCGCGAGTTAAATGAAAAAGGACCGGTTTTTTGACCGGTTCGTGGAAAACGCAAACTTTGGGATTTTTTTCTCTGAAACCGTTGAAGAAAAAAAAAATTAGGACATTCTGTAAGATGCAGCCTCATCTATTTACTATAATGTGGTATTTTTTCCTTTTTGAAAAATTTGGTATATTTTCTCTAAAAAATTCAATTCCTGAAAAAGTCGATTTCAAGAACCGCTGATCGTATCTTAAAGAGATTACCACCAGGTGGTAGTTAAGAATGTTAGCTATCTCAATTCCTACGAATATACAGGGTGTTTACGGTCTTGTGATTTTATTTTTGGGGAGTGATAAAGCATCTTAAAAGAAGGTTATTAATAATAAAATGTCTTAACAGAAGTTGTATAATAATAATTGTTTGAAGTTTAAGTTAATAAAAAATTTTATTTTAATTTCCAGGCTTCGTTAAATACGATAAAAGAAAGTTATTAACGCAAAAACGAGTGGTCAATAATTTTTGAAAAATCTAAAATCAAAGGGTAACGGTACAGTCACGTCTCTCTTATTATACAACTTTTGTTAAGACATTTTATAATTAATGACCTTCTTTTATGATGCTTTATCAATCCCCAAAAAGAAATTCACAAGACCGTAAACACCCTGTATTCATTTTTCGATTTTTAAATAATAATAAAAAAGAATTACAAAATAATTGGGATAGTTAACATTTTTAACACTTTGTTGACCGGGAATTTTACTTAGAAACTATGTCATGTCACCGGCAAAGACGAGTGCAATGACGAGTTGACTCCTAATTCGCATGACCTACGACTTTGAATTTTGACTATGTTATAAAAATACTTAGGAAGTATTTTTTGGGGGACCGACATTTGGGCAGTTTACCCTATTACGAATTTTTTTCTTTAGAACCTTCAAGTTCGTTATACAGAAGTCCTACTATAATTGGAAACTCATAGATAATTTAAGCCTTTGCAATTGAAGATGCAATTCGCTTGTTAGGACGTTGGAAGTTGGATAATGTCAAAAATAACCGAATTTTTATCGATTAAGTAAAGCTTTTTGAAGGAAGCTTATAATGTCCGGTTATATTCAGAAATGATCACCGATCACAATAGTCTTTACCTCGATTTTTTCGACCAACATTTTCAGAATACGAGCATCCCAAACTTGACTGACTTGACGTTTGGTACCGATAGTAATTCATATTATTCTAAAGGTTGACTTTCAAAGAAAATAGCTTATTTTATCCAAAAACTATTTTTTCTAATAGTTCTCTACGTTCTATAACATTAAGATAGATGCAATATAAATAGGTTTAAAACGTTGATGTGCTTTTAAAAAGCCACTAGGACTAAATGGGTTAATTTAGTACGAATTGCCTAACTTTCATAAACATTTTAAGAGGAAATTTATGTTTCTAAACGTGATATATTTTTAGAATTTAGGATTATAAGTTAACTCTAGATATACGATGATGCATAGTAACAACTTTTTGAAAAATATACTTACCTATAATTGTTCTATCAGAACAATTCTGTCACGAATTTCAACTTTACAAGTGTAAACAATCAACGAATGCTTTACTATCATTCTTCATTCTCATAATTTTAGAGAAAAAAACTGGTCGCCGGGTTTCATTAGTTTTTCAAGAGGTACTTTAGAAAATAGCTTAAGTAGAAAAAAATTATTTGGAAAAATTCAAACCAGTGAAAGCAATAAACAATTTTTTGAGAATGTGCTAAATATTAATATTTTAATTTCAAGTTATCAGCTAGTTTCTTTTTTTTTATTTTGTCTTGCCACGACGATTTTAACACAAATTTCTACTTTATAAGGATAAACAATAAATCAATCAACAAATGCTTTAATAGTATTAATTTTTTGAGAAAAAATGTGGTCGTTAGATTCGATTGGTTTTTCTAGGGTTACTTTAGGAAATAAGCTTAACAAACATTTTTTAAACAAGCTTTTGATCTTTAAAATATTAAAAATAGTTAACATTGTCTGAAAAATGTGTTAAACGTTGACGTTTTAATTTGAAATTGCTAGTTCCTTATTTCTTGTCCCAACAGAATTATTTTACCACAGATAACCAAAAATGTCTACTTCTTATAGTGTAAACAGTGAAGAATACTTTAGTAGAATTAAAAACTTTTACATGAAAAAGTGGTTGTTGGTTGATTTGTCAATAATTAATTTAGGAAATAACCCGAGCAAAAAAATCGTAAATATAAGAAAAGGAAAAATAAAACCTTATAGTGTGTAAATATTGTTATAAATAAAATACCTAAGTTATGAGTAAAAAACACGAATGATTCATTTACTTATTGCGACTGATTGGAATTAGACTATAAGAAATTTTTAATTTTTAAACCATTGAAAACAGGTAAGAATTTTTTAAAAATTGTGTTAATTATTCATGTTGTATTTGCAATAAAAACAAATCCTTCAGTAAATGTAATTGAAAGAATTGAAAATTGAAAATGAAAAATATAAGTACAAGGTTGAATTAGAATTTTTATTAATCGTACTCGATTATAATTGCACTGAAGTCGAGTACATGAATACAAATTTTACTTCAACCTTGTATATATTTAACTTTTTGTTGAGGTTCTGATTTACAATTTCTTAGGTAGTTTCCTTAGATAAACTGAATATGATTTTACCACTAATAGTTGCAAAATTCTATTTTTCAGCTATAAGCTATAAATCGTCGCATTAGAACCAGAGTATTCTATGTCTAATTTTTTTTTTCTGAAACATGTTTAACGTCAACTTATGTTATATTTCAAGCTTTTTCTGAAGGTTTATTAAAAAAATAATCTATGTTTATTTGTATCACTGCATTATCAAATCGTGTTGTATAGATTTAGGGGTGGGCAACCTTGTGTATAGTGAGGGCCGGATTACGGTTTACTTTTCGTACACGGGCCGGAATAAAAGAATTAACAAATTTTTGTTACTTATATTTACTAACTAACAAAGTTAGTTATTAAATCTCCGAGCTCTCCTGCTTTCCTTGGTACAACAACTCCCCAGAAATCAGGAAATTTGGGTTCGAATCCCAGTGCACTAATGAGACATTCTTTTCTGTAATGCATTAGTGATAAAAACCTTTCTTTAATATTTTCTTTCGTTTAAAAAATAATAATTTTGAAAACAAAAATAATTTATTATTCTTTCCAAAGGTTTCGCGGGCCAGATTAGACCCTCACGCGGGCCGGAGGTTACTCACCGTTGGTATAGATGTATATTACATACATTGAATGTTAAAATTAAATCTCGCTTTCTGTAAAATTTAGAAAAATGGACATAAAATAGTCTGGTTCTAAAGCAACCAAATAGCAAACAAAACTGTTACCAGAAAGAGCAATAAGAAAATTTTCTAAGAAATTTTTATTTTCTTTCGTAGTTATGTATCAGTTACCAATTTTCCACCCAAAATATTTAATTAATTTGTTATTTTCCTATCAACAATTAATCTTCCTCTTCTTACTCATCAACCATCTAAAATCAATAAATTATTTTTCAATTTAAACCCTAAATAACCGCCCAAAGCAAACAGCTGCGCGCAATCTAGTCGGCGCTTTGCGCACAATGCACAAGCTCTTTCAGCTTTTAACCAGTCGGTCGCGGCGGGCTCGGAAAAGAAGAAAACAAGAAGAAAAATAAGAAGTAGAGGAACGAGACGAGGACGGCGTCGGTTATCTCCGTCTCGGTTTTGCGGGGCCCTTCCTCCGATCAAGTTATCGCTGATTGATTTTCGTGGCCGTGTTTTACACTGTCGGCGCGTTTGTCCGGCGCGGCGCGCACTAAATAACCGCCCCCTCGGCCCCCGGCGGCCCGCGCCGCCACCGGCCGCCCGGTGAATTATTGCGCGCCCCGCGACGGCGACGCCCTCTGCCCGCCCTGTCGCCCCCTCGCGCCCGAATATTAACATTCATCACGGACGGCCCGCTTTGATCGCCCGCCTCGCTCTCGCGGACTGTTTTAATTGATCTACCGCCGGAGGGGGGCGCCACAAGAAACAATTTCAATAAAAAAAAACAAACAAACAAAATATTGTCAAAACTTTGTTCAATTTAGTCTGTTAATGTAAGATATTTGTTTCAAGTTATAATTGAATTTGTCTTCAAGGAAAGAATTGAGATAAAGACAAAGATTGTTATGGGATAGACTGAAGATGGTTCAACTATGGTGTGTGAAATTTTATTATACTGTAGTTTTAAGAAGTTGGGGAAATTGATAAAATCAAGGGAAATTTTTGAACTTTTAAGAGTTCTTTTTTGTATTTAAGGCGTTATACTACCCAGCAAAATATTTTTTTTTCGTTTTTTTTTATTGGCTTAAATGATGCTTATAGTACCTAAGAATCATATCCAAAAACAATTTTGAATGATAAGCGACTGAAAATATTTTTTTTAGCTTATTTTCGTAAGTGTCTGAGCACCGTAGAACGTTTGATACAACACCGCCGCGCCGCTTTATCAAAACTTTGAACGGTTTTTTCTCGAAACTATATTTTTCACATTTGCGTTGTCTGAAACTCAGACAATTTTCATAAGATTTACTCAATATTTTAACTGTATCTTCACAGATAGATTATCTATCGAAGTACATAGGGATTTTTAGATTGATAAAACATTTCATTTGCTATCAACAATTTATTGAAAATTTTTTGCCAAAAAGCGGAAAAAAAACTTAAAATTGGTGTCAATTTGCGAAATGTTAAAAAAAATATATAACCCTGTGTACTTCCAAAGAAAAACTAATATAGTAAAAGAAAAGAAAATACTTTTTGCTCTAGGTGGCAAATGAATGCTGAAACTGACTACGCAGCTTTTCCTCTTTGGAAAAAAACATACTTTCAAATAATATTGTGCCACAACGCCATTTTATATCGAAAATTAAAACAAATTATATTTTTATATAGCTTAATACATGCGCAATAAATGTTCGAAATTGCATTTTACGTCATTTATTAGTGTAAATCGAAAAAAAATCACAAAAAAACTTAATTTTTTCAGTTTACTTGGGTAGTATAATGCCTTAATAGAAGAAATAGAAAAAGTCCTTTCTGAGTTGGGTTGGATTTTCAATAACAGTTCATTGATATACTGAAAAACGAAGTTTTATAATGAATTATTGTTGTTGTTGTTGAAGTCAGATTGAAATTTCAAATTATAAACACAATGGTCTTCAAACCATTGAAAGTGTTTTCAATTTGTTACTAAATTGGATAAAACATAACATTTGGAAAATAGAAAATATTTAGAAGATTTTAAGATTTTACCCGCTTCTAGACTTATAAAACTCAAATTACAACAAAAATTGTTTAGAAAAAAATCAGTCATAAGGGGTATAAAACTTCACACACTTGGATATTTAATAGAAAATCAATCATTAGAAAGAAAACTATGAAATTTTTTGGAAAAAAAATGGTGTCTAGTTTCCTAAAAAAATCGAGACAATTAATTTTTAATTCGAGACCAAAATTACCTCTGAAGATGGCCTTTGGATGAAACATGTAAGGTTGATAAAAATTCAATAAACTAGATAAGTGTTGAAAAAATACTTTACATTCTACATTTTAATTTACTGGTGAAAAAGATGGATCGCAATCAAATATTTCCTGATTACTCCTTAAAATGTTAAAGAATGAAAGTTTTTTAAGGAATGAAATGTTAAATGAATTAAGATACTTGAAAAAAAAAAAGAAAAAAAAAGCCGGGTTTTATGTGATTTTAAATAAAACTCAAATTACAAAGAAAATCTTTGGAAAAATTAATCATTAATTAAAAGCAAAATTAAAATAAAACCTATGGAGACTTTCTGGAAATGTTTAAAATGTTACTTTTTTCCTTGAAAAATTCCTTGAAAGGTGAATAATTCTTTCATTGAAAATTGCTAACATAAACTACTTAAATTATTAATAAGCATTAATAAGCATAAAACCTTACATATTTGGAAAGCAGGAAAAGTTTTGGATTTTAACTACTTTTATACTAAACTTTGATTATGAGAAAAATAATCGAGAAAATCATTCAATAAAAGCAAATTTTTGTCAGTATTTAAATTTATTTGTTAATTTTCTTTGAGAAACAATTAGACTGGACAACATTTTTTAGACCCATAGATCAAGCAATAGTTTCCTAATAGTTTTGGGAGCGTTGAACTCAAATTTAGTCCCAGAATTGCCCCATCAATTCACGTTTTTGAAATACTATAACCTAAAGTGATTCCATGTGGCATCTGAAAACACAACTGTTCCCATTTAAAACATATTTTGAATTTCTTAAATATCTTCATTTCTTCTACAAGAATTTCTGTAATATCACTTTTTGCCCAATCATTAACTTATAGGAGCAACAGTAGTCGTTGTACAGTAGGCTTATAATATCATTCTGGCCTGCATAATCGGTACAGTTTAGATGATTTGCAGACAAGGATGATTTCAAAAAAATGACAAAAATTTTGACACTAAAAATGAGTGTAGATGGGATGAAAGAATGATGGTCTTTGCTGATTATTGCTGATCTTTGAAAAGGGAAGGTAAGTCCATAAGTTGGGTTGGGTCATTTCAATGTTTAGTTGAATTATTAAAGAGAAAACAATTTTCTTGAGACTACGACCAAACCATTACTTACTATACTGACAACTAGGGTTGGGGAATTATAAAAAAGCTTTTTAATTAAGAAGTTAAGATATTGAAAAAATTCAAAATGCATTTTGAATGAGAAAAGTGGTCACATGAAGTTTTATAGATACAAATTTATTTGTTACGTTACTTAATTCCAAATATGTTCAAAACTCGTGTTTTTTGCATCTTCAGCTATGGACAGAGAAATAGCACACATGTAATTTTCTCGGTTAACTTTTGCTAAGGACCATGCAAATATGGACATTAAATTTTGAAAAAGAGTGCTGGACCGTATTGCACCGGATGGTAAAACATTTGTTCATCGCCCAAAATGCCAATCTCTTAACTCGAAATACACAAAAAAACCGTTAAACACGGTGAAGGAAGCTTGATGGACTGGGGGGCATTTTCCTGTCATGGAGTTGGGCTGTTGATTAGAATTGTTGGAAGGATGGATAGGTTTGCGTACTTAGACATCCTTAAAAACGTTATGAAACCATTCACATTTGATTCTATGCCGGTTAACTGGATTTTTATGCAAGAGAACGATCCAAAGCATACTGCTAAGGTGGTTAAAGATTGGTTTTGCAAAGAGAAAATTGATGTTCTTTCCTGGCCTGCACAAAGTCCCGATCTAAACCCTATAGAAAATCTATGGAACGAAAAAATTAAAATTGGGGAAAAAAAATTTAAAAATCAGACGAGCTTTGAGATGGAATTAAGGAAGCGTGGTACTCCATCTCTCAGAGCAAATATCAGAAGCTATTTAGTGGAGAGCTTGCCACGCAGATGTGTAGCATCTGTGCTAAATCGTGGCTTTACTACAAAATATTTATTTGGTATGCTTGGACAAACGTTTTTATAGGACTGCAAATACATTTGTGCTATTTCTGTGTCCAGTTACCGTAAGCTTAACTGACTTTTAAAACGTACGTCAAAATAGAATTGAGATAATTTTTTTCTTTTGAGTTAATTTAAGTTCCAATTATTATGTTAAGCTCATTATGTGTTATATAGATTAAATAAACTATGTATTATAAACGTAACTTACAAGACTGCTATTTTTCTGTCCATAGCTGTATAGATTAGAATATCTTGAAAACCTAAGGTGATGAAGCAGGTCTGAAGTCATATTTGAATTCACCGCGCCAAAACTTTTTAGAAAAGTACTATTTGATCAATAGGTCTCATCTTTCATAAAATTTTGTAAGACTGTTATTTTTTTCTTCGAACAGAAAAAATTAAAAATCCTACGTTTTAACCATCCTTTGCTTAATTAAAGTCAAAGTTAAAAATAGTTTTCTATAAATCAATCAGTATTAAATTAAAGCAATAATATTATGAAATTTTAAAATCTTGAAAACATGTAAATTTTACTATAAAAAGATTTTTTTTAATGGTAGATACTAGTGAGTTGACGAATAGTAGTTCAACTGAATAACCGAATATAGAATATTAGGCTAAATTTGAACCGAATATTCGGTCTTTGTTGTTGTGAAGATTCAAACAAATAGAAAGAGGAAAAAATATTTTATGGCAACGTTGTTGAATCCCCGGTATCTATTTAAACGTTTTCTCATGTGAAAACATATCCGTTATAAGGCATACTTTTTTTGGAGGCACTTGAAGAGATTTAAAGTCCGGAAGCAGTAGTAGCGATGATAGAAAGGAAATGATAAGATGAATATAAAAACTGTATACTTATGAGCCTCATCAAGTACAGTTGTCAATGAGCAGCTGTTTTCTAAAGCAGGAAACATATACGAAAAGAAAAAGAAACCGCTTACTTCCAGAAAGAGCCAGCCAATATTCGGTAAGTAAATTCAATATTCGATCGAAAACCGAATATTACAAATGAAGCCGAATAAGCCGAATACCGAGTAATTATTCAGCTTCGGTCTCATCTCTAGTAAATACTTCTTTATTTGAAAATTCCTAAAACAAAGCAAATCCATTTACGTGTTTTAACATCAATCACCAACCGCTTCCACATAAATCTCTTTTTCCGCTCTTTCTAATACAATCCAGAATCGGCCAGTTTCAATGCAAAGTGCAAAAGCAGACAGGACAAACGGTCGGTATCGCATGGCGGCATCGCGCGAGCGAACGTAAATCCACTCTCGAAATTGTACGATCCGTAATGACGGTTGCTCGTTCTTTTCCCGCCGCTAACCTTCCCCTGATTTCCCCCGGGACTCACCGCCCGGAGAGAACCAGAAATTACCGACGTCCCGTACTTACTTAGACGCGATCAATTGCCGATCCGCACGTCGACCATACATCAATCCCGTTTTCCCTATACGGGCATTTACGGCGGATTGTTTACTCTTTATGCGGTTTGATGGATTTCAATGCGGGCAAAAGACTTACAGGTTTACCGTCCTAATGGAACGGAACAACGGAAAAGTAGCTGAGGATGGCACACGCTGAAACGTCGGAATGTCTCGCGCGGTGGCGGACTTTCAAGTTAATGCTCGCGATAGCATCTAAGGGAGGAGTGTTCACATACTGGATACTTTAATGACGCATTGTTATCATTTTACATTAGATACCTCATTGAAAACCATCTGCCCGGAGCTCATTAGCTCTAAGTGATTTATAGAATATAAACGGAGACAGCTGTTAACCATGATATTAAAGAAGAAATTATTTTAAAAACATTTAAAGTAGTAATAAATAACTTGTCTAACGTTTAAGAAGTAAACCGATTTCGACGCCCGACCTAAGTAACCTGTTCACCACTCCGGGCTAAAAGCTGGAAAAGCACTTGTGCGGCAGATAAGACCCGAATCTTTCCCGTCGAAAAGAAATAGAACCGGATAAGGAGACCGTTTGTCGGTTGGTTCTTCAAAGGGGCGATCTGTACCACTCGAAAATGGTACCCACTTCACTCTTCGGCTGTCAAGAGGCTTACGGAAGCGAGTACTTGTGTGTCTATTAATACTGTGAGAGGACTGACTAGTAAGAGGAAAAAGTATGGGTTGGTATTAGATTGTCTTGTTAAACTTGAAGACAGGATAAATCAACAGTAAAGAAATTTGAAAAGTAATTTGAGAAATTTTAGAGATAATTTAGATTTACTTTATTGATGGTATTTTGAAAGATTATTGATGGCAAACCTAACATAATGTTCAAATTTTTGAATAAATTTAAAAAATCATCCAGACTATATTTATAAAAATTATGAAACGATTCTTACATTAAATTATACCTCAAAGACACTATTTTTTATAAAATACATCAAATTAATTCTAATTAATAGCAAAAAAATTTAAAAAAAAATGGTTCAAAGTATCTTTTAAACCCATTTATTTCTCTATACCCTAATTGTTATGAATTCATAAAATATTTTTATTTCAACTTTACTAATTTTAAAGAATACTTAAAAAAACCTCTAAATAATCACTATTTGTTAACATTCTTGTTTCTACTAAATACTAACAATAAGTAGAAGATGATACTTATTGTTAGGTTTAAAAAAGAATCTCTAAATCCCTTTTATAAACAAAGGGTTTTGAGAATGAAAGGAGAATCGAGTTCGAGGGCTTCTGTTCAGCAAAGTGTGGTGATCCGGCGCCTGACCCCCGCGGTCACAGACTTATCCGAACCGCCCCCCGGTGCGAACCCCTAACCGCCGAAGCGAGCACCAAAAACCGCCTCGACAACCGACTCGGTTGCGTAATCCGAGAAACGTCTCTCACGGCCGGTTAATTGGTAATATGGTCGCGTCATAAAGGTTCGAGTTTATTCGTAAATACCGCCTCGCGGTAAGAGATCGAACCGAACGATAAAAACGATCGCGAGTCGTAACTTTCTTTAAAGTCAAAATAAATAAGGGGAGGTAAACTTCGTAATTTACTTAATGTAGAATGATAGTCGTAAAAAAAGTACGTACGTACGACGATTTTTTACGTCTCGTTAAGAACCTCTTAGAAAATGAAATTCTAAAAAAAAGTCAAAGAGGATTTTTCCACCCTAAGTTAGAGATTGTAATCCCCTAAGTGTTTAAGGTAAATTGATACAAATTGTTTTGTGTTCGAACGTTAGGTTTTATATTGATAGAGGGTCTTTTCTTCTTTCACAAAAGTGAATTCTTTAATTCACTTTTGTCAATTGAGGAATGTAATTTGACCTCAAGCCTTTTTTTTAACAAACATCAAAAAATTGTCCTGACCTTATTTATAGAAATAAAGAAAAAAATGATCGTTTTTTAATTCTAGTACCTTAGTAAAAAAATATGAAATTATGTTAGGTTCACTCAAAATTTTTTCGTCTTTTGGAAGATTGTTGTATTTTTGAAAAATAAGTCAACCTTATTTTAGATGAAGTTTTTCTATGCTTTAACCGTTAAAAAGTCCTTTTATTTTGACACATAATATTAGTTGAGTCTCAGTACTTCAAACATAAAATTTGTTGTGCCCAGATGCATGTTCATCAAATGACACTATGAGTAAACAATTTGAGTTTCATCGAAATCTTGTTTAATGAGAAGAAAAATTAAAAAAAAAAGGATTTTATATTGATACAAGGTTTTTCCTCCTAAAGCAATGAGTTTTGTCAATTGAGGGATATAATTGGACTTCAAATCAATTTCAAAACATTATAAATGTAATAAAAGAAGTAAATTTAGTAAACGAAGAAGTAAACTTAATAAGAGAAGAAATTGTAGAAAAGGTTATTGAAAATATACCACCGAAAAGTCAACCAAATTTGGTTTGGAATTCGGATCGGTTTTATTCGATGTCTCTTAACCCAATCGCTTCATCTAAATCTTCTTACAATGATAAGGAAGAAAGAAAAAATTCTTTTTCAAAAGAAATTTGTAAAAACCAAGACCAAAATTGTAAAGAACTTAAAGTACTCGTTGAAATTAATTCATACTAATTCATAAAGGTTTTCCGTTTGAATCTTACAATTAAGGTATCTTCGAAAGTGCCAACATCACCAGATTCTTCACTTTCACTAGTATAGAATAAAGTTGTAACTACCAAATGTCAAATTTTAATGTAATCCAAAGAAAATTTTAGTTTGAGGACGTAGCCTAATCTTTAATGTTTAAAAACGTCAATTAAAGACACTAAGTTGATTTTCTCTTCTGACGGAAAAACTAACAGTTATAGAAAATTTTTCTTTGGTAAAACTAACGATTAAGTTTTAATCTAAATCATGTTAAAATTTTAACTTTTAACAACAATTAGTTTCTTAGATATGATTTTTTTTAATCGACAAATTTTAATAAACAAACCCGATTTTGTCAACGTTTGGTTCTATCTTATTCAAAAACTAAAGAAGACAGAAAAAAATGTTTCAAATACAAGTTATGCTCTTTTTGACTGCGAATATTTCTTACTCTAAACATTTTGTTCAATTCTCGATATTAAGAGAGTTATAACCCAAAAATTGAAACAACTCCCAAAACCCCATGTTTTCAACTTTTTGTTCCACCTGACTCAAAAACTAAAAGAAACAGAAATTTTTTTTAAATAAAAATTATGTCCTTTTTAACTGCGAATATTTTTTATTCTAAAGATTTTTTTCAATTCTCGATATTAAGGGAGTTATAACCTAAAACCTCCAATAACTTCCAAAAGCCCATTTTTTCAACCTTTTGTTCCATCTTACTCAAAAACTAAATGAAACAGAAAATTTCTTTTCAAACAAAAGTTATACCTTTATTAACTGTGAACATTTCTTATTCAAAAGATTTTTTTCAATTCTCGATATTAAGGGAGTTATAACCTAGAAACTCCAAAAACTCTCAAAACCCTATTTTTTTCAACTTTTTGTTCCATCTTACTTAAAAACTAAATGAAACAGAAAAATTTCTTTCAAATAAAAGTTATGCCTTTTTTAACTACAAAGATTTTTGATTCTAAATATTTTGTTCAATTCTCGATATTAAGGGAGTTATAACCTAAAAACAACAACAACTCCCAAAACACCATTTTTTCAACTTTCTGTTCCATCTTACTCAAAAACTAAATAAAACAGAAAAAAAATTTCAAATAAAAGTTATGTCTTTTTTAACTGTGAACATTTTTTATTCTAAAGATTTTTTTCTATCCTCTATATTAAGGGAGGTATAACGTAAAAACTCTAATAACTCTCAAAACCCCATTTTTTTCAATTTTTTGTTCCATCTTACTCAAAAACTAAATGAAACAGAAAAAAACTTTCAAATAAGAGTTATACCTTTTGTAACTACAAACATTTCTTATTCTAAATATTTTGTTCAATTCTCGATATTAAGGGAGTTATAACCCAAAAACTGAAACAACTCCCAGAACCCCCTTTTTACAAATTTTTCTTCCATCTTACTCAAAAACTAAATGAAGGAGAAAAAAATTTTTCAAATAAAAGTTATGCCTTTTTCAACTACAAACATTTTTTATTCTAAATATTTTTTTCAATTCTCGATATTAAGGGAGTTATAACCTAAAAACTCCAACCCAACCCAAAACCCTTTTTTTTTCAACTTTTTGTTCCATCTTACTTAAAAACTAAATGAAAGAGAAATTTTTTTTTCAAATAAAAGTTATGTCTTTTTTAATTGCAAACAGTTTTTATTCTAAAGATTTTTTCAATTCTCGATATTAAGAGAGGTATAACCTAAAAACTGCAACAACTCCCAAAACTCCATTTTTTCAACTTTTTGTTCCATCTAACTCAAAAACCAAATGAAACAAACATTTTTTTCAAGTACTATGGTTGTTATGATATTTATAAAAATTTCAGTCAATCTGGACAATTTTTTAAGTAAATTCAGAGTGTTTTTCTTTAATCTTGTTTGGTGTGAGAAGGATTTTAAAAGTGAGTAGTTACATTTTTAAAAAACAAGTCAACCTAATCTATATGAACAAGTTCCTTAAAAAAAAGAAATTTTCTCAAATTTTGAACTTCATTTTATATTTGATTTGATGTGAAGAAAATTTTAAAAGTAATTTCTCACATTCATTTTTGAAAAACAAATCAAACTTTTTATAGAAAAATAGTTTTTACTTCATTTTAGAAAAAAAAGTAGGTATTTAAAACTTTAAACAAAAAATTTTTAAAAACAATTCAAACATTTTAATTTCACTTTACACATTACAATTCTAACAAACACTACAATATAACAAGATTTATTCATTTTTATCTAAAAAAAATCCTCATCTGATTAAACACATCACATATTATTATACCTACCTATTTATTTTAAACTAAACTAGCATACGACTGATTGTTAAAGATATCAAATTAAGATACCATCCAGACATTCGTTCTATTTAATTGATTTCGGGTGCGGTTTTGATGTGTGCTTTTGTGTGTCTCTCATCCGATAAATTGTTGCGATAAAAACGACGACCCGGACGAAAATTGAGACAATATTTCATAATAAAAAACCTACTCTCAACTCATACTTTTTTTACATTTCGTGTTAGCTTGTCATCACCTTTTCAGTAAAACCCATTCAATCATTATTATCAACCTCATTAGCATGGATAAAGCTAACTTTTCACGCACGAACGGTTGACGAGAACTTCTACATATGACACAAATTTAAAATTAAAAAAGTGTAAGTAGAAAAAAGTATAAGTAGAAAAAAAAGTATAAGTAGGAAAAAAAGTTATTAATGCTGATGGAGGGAATATGGAGCGTCATAACCGAAGAGAAAGGGGGGTATTTTAACCGTGTATTTATAGATCGTCGGTGAATTATATCTTAATTATGAAAATATATGGGCGCGGTGGGCGTAATTAATGTATCGTTATTAAAAACGCCGTGTAAGAGGGTTGGACTTCACGCGTGTCTCATTAGCATCGCTTATTTTTAAACCGGTGGAGCTCGAAAGGATCTCTTGGGCTTCGAGCGAACAAGCAAGCACTTCTTTCGAAGTTTCGAAGTCACAACACGAACGGATGAATTATGTATCGGTTGAATCGTTTTTGAAACGAATAAAAATCTTCAGAAAGTTTTGTATCTCTTTGATTCAAAATCTTAACTATACAAACATGTACCTTGTTATTTTTTTGTATTTAAGTACAACTTGATAAAAAATTACATTTTCTTCCAATTATTTCAATATCTATTTTATCGTTATAATTAAAATAAGTTTGGCATTTAATGTAGGAAAAAGTAGAGTCTTTCAGTAATTTTAAAAATTCATCCATACTTTATAGGACTTCACTCAATAACGGCTGAATTTTTAATTTTAAGGAAAAAAAATCGTTTTTCTTTTTAACTGGTTATCGTGTAGAGCCCTGTTCAAGCATGGTGCAGTTAAAAGATGTGATCGAAGTCACGTATTCATATTACTGAAGTGTGAAAATTTGGTTGACGTTGTCATTGCAGCAAAAAGCTTTATAATTTCGATACCAGATACATTCTTATTAAACATTATGATAACGTTGCACTTGGCTTTATCGAGTTAAGAAATAACTTTTGGGTTAAATTAAAAGTTAAAGACTGTATTTTCTATAATGACCGTCAAATTTATTCTTGTTATAAAAAACTAATAAGAAGTGGATTCATTAGGATTATATGAAAAAAAAAAAAAAAAAAAAAACGATGGTAATTATTAAAACATAGATTTCAAGTCTAAAGATGCGAATCCATGATAAAAATATCTCACGAGATTTTTTTTCTCATGAAAAAAAAATCGCAGGATAACTTAAATTTCATTGTGGAAAGAAATAGGAACTGAAATATGGGATACACTAGAGATAATCTCGTGAAACAATGTGTCATGAGAGTTCTATTTCTTGAATAAGTTTCAACGTGTAAACTTAATTCTTATGAATTTCGCATGAGATATTTATTTCACGCGCTGCACATGAGTATCGTTGCTGTGTCATAAGATACTCTTTTAGTTTTTCCAAAAATGAATTTTAGAAGCGAAAAAAAAAAAGAAAAAAGAAATGGTTTAAAAAGAACAGAATGTTCTTTTTAGAACTGAACAAGAACTATGATATTGCGGTTAATTGACTTATATGAGTCTTTTCTTAAATTATAGAACTGCTCGCTCGAAAATTATAAAAATAGAAATTTTCGGAAATTACCAATCTTTTATTTTCTGATATAACGGTAAGATAATAAGTTGCAGCCTTTTTTAGTACTTTTTATTAACATCTTTTCTAACATTAGCATTAACTCTAAACACTAGACCTAGAGCTAGGAACTTTCGGGTTTAGCTATCACTACGAACTTATTTCTAAAGGAGGGTTGCAACTTGGAATCTGAAAGTCAAACGCCTTTTCAAAAAATGCACGACTAAGGTCCGTTATTACCAGTCATAGTTAATGTCGTGGATAACTTTAACCTATTAGATATAATAAAAATTGGTTTCCACCACTGCATTTATGGTGTAGTTAGCGCTATCTTAGAGACAAATTTTTACGATCATTTATGTCTGTTTTGGGGGGTTTTGACAAAATACGTTGAAAATACCAAATTATTAGGTCTTCTGGCCGCTTAGTATTTCCATTTAAAAACAAATCCCTAAATTTGTCCCTAGATTCCATTATTATCTTTATAGATAGTCTCTTTATTAGATAATTGGAAATGATAGTACCCGCAACACTCCCGCCTGTCGGTTAAATTATATCTTATAGATAGCCTATCTCTTGGTTAGCATTATTTTGGTAGTAACGGGCCTAAACCCAAAAACTCCTAGTTTCAAGTCTAATGTTAGAGTTAGTGCTAAAGTTCTAGAGCAGGGGGTGGGCAACTTTTTGTGTAGCAGAGGCCAGATTACGGTTTACTTTTGATACGCGGGCCGGAATACAAAATTGACACATTTTTGTTACTTATAAGTTTTTTTTTAATATAAAAAATACTGTTAATTTTTTGATCTCCTGCTTTTCTTGTGCAGTAATAAGACTTTTTTCTCTATTTCTTTCTATTCAAAATGTTTGATTTAAAACAAAAATTATTTATTATTCTTACTAAAGGTCTCGCGGGCCGTATAGATTCTCACGCGGGCCGCAGTTGGCCCGCGGGCGGAAGGTTACCCACCCTTGTTGTAGACTTATATAAACAATAAGCACTAGATACGTAAATCATTTAACTTTAATCTATAATATAATTACCTTTTGAGAATTAATTAAGAATTATGTATAAGCAACCGCAGAATTAAAGCATATCAGTTACTTCTTTGACGTAGTTTAGCTACTGTAAGACTGTAATTCATAATTTTGTTGTGATATTCGCCCCCGAGTGTGAAAATAAATCTTTCTTTTTACACCATCCGGCATTCATCTTATTTAACTCTAGTCTTATTGTTAGTTCAGTTAACAGCGGCTGTGAAAACCTTCATATTTGTATCTTATATCATGAGAGAAAAATTTCTAAACTCGAGTGTTTCATCGAAATATCTATTCTGATATCTATTATCTATTCTTCCACTATTCTGAGTGGAAACACATTTGAAATTTCTTATGAAACAAAACTCTCCTGAGATTTTACACCCGTATGCAAAGACGATCGCCAGTGACTCACTGGAGCTGATTTCGGTGACTCTCCAGAGAAGTCGCCGGCAAACGATTGGAACATAATTTGTGTTGCATAACCGGTCTTCGTTTTGGCGAATCGCTGGTGAATTGTAACGTGGTTTATGACATGTAGCATAACAATCTTGTTCATTATAACAAATTAACGGAAATGAGGAACTAAAGAAAAGAGACTGTCCGACTAATAATGGGAGAGCCTTCAAGCATGTTGTTTTTAAGGAAATTCTCGTGTATTCATAGAGGTACTACTGTTTTTTGAACATTTCTGATACGTTCATTCAACAACTGCTATTCATTTTAGGAATATAACAATTTCAAATAATTCATAACAGTCCTTTCTCAACAGAACTTTGATTTTTGAACCAACAGTAATTTTAAAAAATTGACTTTTTGAAAAATAAATTCCAGACATGTAATACAAATTTTACATTTACCGACTTTTCTAATTAGTTTTTATTTTTTTGAGCTGTTTAAACACCATAGTTTGACTGCCCCGTCCTACATTTTAATTTTACTAACGTTCCTGCTATTGATCAATCTCCGACATTACTCCGGAAATGGTATCGAGCGTCTTTAGCACTTCGCCATAAAAGATAGTATGACGCACATGAATGATTTCATGACGATTGACTATGCATCATAATTTTCAATTAACGAACGACGAAACTTCGGCAAGTCACTACCGAGCGACTATATATAGGGTGTCCGGAAATGTCGTGTACAACTGAGTACCACAGATACCTTGTTCAAAAATATGATGATTTAACCCAACTTATCTATATACAAAGTTGCTTAGTTTAGCCACTAGAAGACTTAAAAAACAATATTTTTCGTGAGTTTTCCTTAAATTATTCGAAAAACCTTTATTAGATTTTATTCATTTTTTGACCAAGTCTTTACATCAGCAGGCTACAGCTATCTGTGAAAAAAATTCGAATTTCGAAACATACAGGGCGTTTAGAAACACTCTCATGACAAGTTATCCACCCAGATCTTTTTAACCAACCCGTATAATTTTCTGGCGATTTTTTTCTGAATAGCGATATTAATTTAGAAACTATTTCTTCTCTTGTAAAATTTCAGTTGGACAAATAGTTTAGCCACAAAAAAATATTTTCTAAATCCCTGTAAGCCCAAATCCATAAGTTAAGGTACCATTAATACCGTTCAGAATAGCAACTTCTTTAAGCGGTATGAAGTTCTTTCTGTAAAACCAGATGTTACAGGTTTATAAGTACTTTATTGCTTAAAATATTCAAATTCTCGTCAGGATTTGTGACCATCATCAGCATTTAACCCTGATTGGCCAGCAAGATCACTGGACTTAAGACTTTGTTTATGGGGTGTCATCAAGCAAAAGTGCCACGAAAAAAGCAAATTGTAAAAATTTTGCACATTGTATTATTTTTAGCCCTGATGATGGTTATAAGTCTTGCCGAAAATTTCAGTATTTTAAGCAGTAAAATACTTCTAAACCTGAAAATGTTGGGTTTTTTGAAAGAACTTCTCACCGTTTAAAGAAATTGCTACTTTGAACATTGCTAATGGTACCTTAGTGTATCGATTTGGGCTTGCAGGGATTTAGAAAATATTTTTTTATGATTAAACTGTTTGTCCATTTGAAATTTTATAAGAGAGGAAAAGGTTTCTAAATGAATACAGCTATTCGGAAAAAAATTGACAGAAAATTATACAGGTTGGTTAAAAAGATCTGGATGGATAACTGGTCGCGAGAGTGTTTCTAAACACCCTGTATGATTCGAAATTCGAATTTGTTTCACAGAAAGCTGTAGCTTGCTAATATAACGACATGGTCAAAAAAAGAATAAAATCTATTAAAGATTTTTCGAGTAATTTAAGAAAAACTTATGAAAAATATGATTTTTAAAGTCTTCTAGCGGCTAAGTTAAGCAACTTTGTATATAGATAAGTTGGGTTAAATCATCATATTTTTGACCAAGGTATCTGTGGTATTCTGTTGTACACGACATTTCCGGACACCCTGTATACGGATGTTAGTCTCCTTATAAACACCTACATAAAAATAGGCAAATACCTTAAAGATTAATTCTCTAACTTTTTGTATCTCTTGGGGAAAAAAGACTTTCGTCCCCATAAACAAAATTTTAATCCAAAATTGATTACGAAGGGTCGCGGGGGTATTTTAGTGTAAGAGGGTGAGTGTGTAACCGGAGATTTATGATCTTCGCCGGTAAATAAAGGGGGGATGCGCGTCGACCGGAACGAACGCTTTTCGTGCCCGGAGTCCCTGGGGACTCCCCGACCAGACAAAACAGTACATTACTGCTAAGTGGTACCTTTTGGAATACTTGATGTACGTCATCCTGTCGAAATTAAAACGAAAGTAGTTTTATTTATTAGTAACATATGTTTACTTCAAAGAAAAGTGATGAAAAGTGAGAAAAAATCTTTTTTTTTTCTTTCAAGAAGAAAATTTTTCATTTTAATTGGAAATAACATTATACAGGTGTCCAGTTTTGATTGCCCGATCGTTTATTGGTATATTCTCTGACTGAATACAAGCAAACCGCTTAATCTACGATTTTTAATTTTGGCTATGTTATCCAGAAATGATTACCAATTATGTCAGTTTCTACCCGGATTTTTGCCAACGAAAACTTTCAGAATATGAGTATTTGAAAGTTGACTAACTTGTCGTTTAGCATCGATAGTTGTAACATTTACAAATTATGTTAGTATCCATTAAAAAATCTATGCATACGGCTGATAAAGTTTTAATTTAATAAAAAATAAATAGTAGCTCGTAGTTTATAATTAAAAAGACTAACTAGGTTGGGAGGTTAATCCATCAAAAAGTGATTCTGACTTCTGACAAGACTTTTAAAACAAGACAAGAGCAGAGTTGAGTATAGTAAAGTAGAACGAAGTCCAGAGAATAGATTAGCGTCCAAGTTATTTTCCGCAGTTTGTTTTGGGTAGAATCTTGGGGGCCCTGAAGTCGCCGCCGTCGTTAGGTTAAGTAGCTGCCGACACCGGGTCATTAATAACCGAGCGGATAATTTAGAAAAATGTCGGTAGCCGGTCGTTATTAGCCAGCAATAATTGATTTTCTTCATTACTGGGACGGCCGATAACGCCGCGCCCGGGATGAATAATTTACCGGGGGCCCTGTACAAATGGGCGCGGCTCGGATGAAACGGAATTTTCGACTTTTTCAAAATCACCCGGTCGCAGCCGGTCGGAGAATTTCGCGAAATATTTCGAACGTCTCTTTACTATTTGCCGATTTACAAATCGCACCGGACGAACCGCTGACAGAGTGATATGTAGTATTATGTAGTGAAGTGCTTGGATTTTACGTGGGAACTGTTTTTTCTTTCTTTTTTCCTTCTTTTTTTCTTTTTTTTTGTATTTTTTTATTTTTTCCCTCTTTGAGTTGAGTTTACAAATATTATACACTTTCGGGCCTTTGGGATGCTTTTAACGGCCCCGAATTGTTGAGTTAATGGATGTATATTTCCGGTTAAGAACGTATTCGAATTCGTAACGTATTCGAACAGGTGTATATCTTGAGAATATATCGTAAAAAACGGTTTTTATCATTAATTCACCGTTTTTACAGCTTGATACAAATCATATGGTAAAAGACAAAAGTTATATCTTATTATACAAACTTTAAATACGTTCCAACTTGGCTCGTTTCCAAATGGTAAATTTGCATCGTTAATAACGTAACGAATACTGTTGAAGTTTATATACAGTGTGTTTCGATTTTCTAAAAATTTTCTTTGATCAAGTTTTAGATCGTTTTTATCACCAGAATATTTAAGGTTTTTGTCTATATTAAAAAAAAATAAAACTTAAGACTTTACTTTTGAAGGTAACCCTAAAACATCAAAATTTAGGAATTCATCCAGACTTTATTCATCGGAATTTTGAAATGATTTATACACCAAACCAAAGTGAAAACTATATAGCTTAAGATAAAGTATAACAATCAACGTTTTTGAAAGCACTTTTTGAGAAAAAAATTAAAACCTAAGACTACCTTTGAAGATAGCCTTAAAACATCAAAATTTAAAAATTCGACCTGACTATTCGTCGGAATTTTGAAATGATCTACAGGTTGTTTCATGAAATTCTCCCGGCACTAATGGAGCATGTTGTTTAGGTGATTTGTAATAAAAAAAGTTCATATGAACATGTATCTGATTCACTTCACTTATTGGGTTATATGAATTTGAAAATAATATTAAAGTATTATGTCGTTACAGTTCTGCGCGAGACTTAACCCTTATAGTGCCGGAAGCTGATATATCGGCCTTTGCTGCACTGGGGAAAAATGTCAGGGTCGTTATATCGGCTCGCACTTTGTATTGTTTCACCAGAATTCTACCTCAAAATAAGATAAATATTTCTATATCTAGTCTGTCCATTACTCTGCTTTGTGAATTGTGTAAATACTGTTTTTTGTTTGGTTTTTATGAGCCTTCTTCCAAACCTTAGTAAAATCGTGTAAAATCACTTCGATTTCGCCCGGTACTAAAAGGGTTGAGGGGCAAGTAAACTATGACTGCATTAGTAAAGTGAAGTACTTATTTACCTTACTGTGAAATTTGACAAGCTTGCAGTTTAATATAAAATTATTTGAGTTTTATTTGCATACAATGCCGTTTAAGTTTACGACTGTTGAGTATGCTGATATGATTCTTGTACTGGGAAATTGCGATGGAAACGCTACTGCCGCTTCAATTGAATATCGACAACGTTTTCCAAATCGGAGTGTTCCATCCCCGAAGACTTTTAGTAGTACCTTCCAAACTCTCCGAAAAACTGGTTCACTTCCGAGCGTTCATATGCAGTATGAAAGAGTAACACAACAGAATGTTGCAAAGGAAGAGATATTTACACGTTTAGGGATTCCTAATACCAGGGTATGGAGAACATTAAAAAAAATTGATGTGTTCCAGTGTGTTCAACACCTGAAGCCAGAAGACTTCCCTAGGCGTTTGGCATTTTGTCAGTGGTTAAATAATAATCGGAACTTATGCGCTATATTTTATTTACTGATGAGTCACAATTTACTCGAGACGATACAAATAACATCCATAATTTGCTTAAATGATCGGACATTAACCCTCATGCTACCATAGAAGGTAATTTTCAAACCAGATTTAGGGTTAATGTGTGGTGCGGAATGTTGTACGATCAACTTATAGGAGTTTATTTTTGAAGACCGTCTTACCGGGTAAAGGTGCTTGCAATTTTTGGAAGAAGAATTTTCGCGTTTACTGTGGGATGTACTATAACCCAAAATGGAGCTGCACCATGAAGAGAAAGGTGAAAAGGTCAGCCCGCTCTACGTAGCATTGCCGAGTGCTCTTTCATCTTTCTCTTCATGGTGCAGCTCCATTTCGGGTTATTGTACTTCTGGCAAGACGATTAAGAGTGTATTTGCAACACGACGGAGCTCTTTCTCATTTTTACCGTGGAGTCACCGATCATCTAAATAAACGTTATCCTAACAACTGGATCGGTCCAGGTGGACTGCATGTTTGGCCAGCCAGATCTCCAGATCTCAGTCCTTTGGATTACAACATGTAAGGTTGGATGAAAGATTTAGTATATCAAGAAAGAGTAGACACACGTGAGGCTTTAATCCAAAGAATTTTTGACACTGTAATGCAAATAAAGGAGCATCGTGCAAAGATAAAAGATGGAACACGATTTTTAAATATTATTTTCAAATTCATATAACTCAATAAGTGGAATGAATCGAATACATATTCATATGAACTATTTTATTAGAAATCACCTAAACAACATGCTCCATTAGTGCCGGGAGAACTTCATAAAATACCCTGTATACACCAAATGAAAGTGAAAACTATCTAGTTTGAGATAATGTATAACAACAAACGTTTTTGAAAAGACTTTTTGAGAAAAAAACTAAAACCTAAGGCTCTACCTTTGAAGATAACCCTCAAAAATTCAAATTGGGAATAATCAAATTCAAATTGGCACTAATCAATTTCAAATTGGGAATGTTATATTTATATAAAAAATACCTAAGTTTTGGTAGTTACTTAATATTAATGAACTATTTTTTTTATTTAGCTACAAAAAATATAATTATAAAAAATTAAAATTATAAAAAAATTTAAATGGGCAGTGGCATATACTATAACCCGAAATAGATCTGCACAATGAAGAGAAAGATGAAAAAATAAGCCTACTCTCCGTAACATTGCCGTGCAACTCCATTTCGGCTTATAGTACCCCTTCGGCTATAGTTGTGTACTAAAAAAGAATTGTCTGAATGTCGTCAGCCAGACCACTCTTGCCTCCAGCTTTAAAAACTGGAGCATTATCTGGCACCAAAACCCCAGGTTCTTTGTATATACGTCTGGCATTGCGAAGGCATTGGCTTCAGGCTTTTTGAAAGTATTTTGAATTTCATGATGTATCAGCCCCGTAGTGCCAACACTATCATTTAAATGAATATTTGACTGGGTCAGAAGTAAAGTGAACCAAGTCCACTTTAGTTCGTTCCGAGAAAACGGACCGTTTGATTCATTTTTTCAATGAAAAATGGTGCAAATCATTCAGTATTAAAGTGAACTAGCGTACATTATTGGTAACCTGATGAACTAGGTATTGAATAAGTCGGCACATAAAATTATAACTATTCAAACGGACTTAAATATACTCTTAACTAAATTTTAGAAAAAATGGACTTGGTTCATTTTCCTTCTGACCCACTCATTTGATCCTTTCATCGCCAGCGAAATAAACAGATTTAAATTGATCTCATATACACCTTTGCAATGCCCAACGTATATAGCAAGGAAATGTGGTACTGGTGACAGATAATGTAAAGAATACTTCTCACTTGGTCGTTAATTTGAAATTAATTGAATTTCAACTTCAATTTCATTAGTCCCAATTTGAAATTGATAAATCCCAATTTGAATTTGATTAGTACCAATTTGAAATTTGATTAGTCTCAATTTGAAATTGATTATTCTCAATTTGAAATTGATTATTCTCAATTTGGAATTGATTATTCCCAATTTGAAATTGATTAGTGCCAATTTGAATTTGATTATTCCCAATTTGAAACTGATTATTCCCAATTTGAAATTGATTAGTCTCAATTTGAAATTGATTAGTCCCAATTTGAAATTGATTAATCTCAATTTGGGATTGATTAGTCCCAATTTGAACTTGAAAAGGTATAGTTTGAGAAAACACATAACAATCAATGTTTTTTAAAAGGATTTTTTAAGAAAAAAAAATTAAAATCTAACTCTTTACTTGAGACTTATTTTGAAATCGCCTTAGTGTTTAAAAATTCACCCAGTCTTTATTTATGAAAAATGAGGAACAGATTATCCACCAAATTAAAGTTAAAACCTTATAGTTTAAGTTAATATAAAATTTTTTATACATTTTCATGAAATTCTTTTGGGTATAAGTGAGTCATTAAATATCTTGAGTTAGTTTAGCTAAAAGTACATACGTATGTTTATATTTCTGAATTTTTACAAATAAATTCTATCATTTTTTCAAACTAGAAGTCAAAAATAAAAAATATGAGCTATTTTCATGTACCTTTTAAGTGTCAAGACTAATATCTATTAAACAAGACGTTTTCCGCTTTAAACCGACCGATTTATTTCCATCTCGAAAACTTTAAAGACTTTACTTTCGAGTTTAATGTGATATGAGCGTCTTGGGACTAGATGAGCACATCTGGTAATGATCTGGATACGGTGCTAATGGAGTCACAACCGTTCTCGATGGTTCTTGATAAAGTAACGACAGCTGAGCCTTTAAGAAGCTCCTCGCACTTTGTATTTATATTTTAAGCTTTACAAGAGCAAGAACAAGGGTAATTTTCGCTAAAAGCCCTTATATACAATGTTTACAACCACTAAGGGTGGGTAAAGTGGAATAAATAATTGAAGGGTTGAGGTAATTCAAAGTTCAAAGTTCGAAGGACTTAAATCTCACCCCCTCTACTCTAAAAGAAGGGTTATTTAGAAAGTATATTGCGTTTATTAACCGTTTATAACGCCGGGTGAGGCGTAAAATAATAACTGGTCCCCATTACCGTCTGAATTATGATCCCATTGGAAGTTTTTTTAAGTGGTACGGTTCAGGTATGAAATATTTAAGGCGGCACTTACCTTTATTGAAGAGGGGTGGAATATTAACATTGAAATATTATGATTCATTTTTTTAATTTAAAATTTTATTTATTTTAAAAATAAAATTTTATTTATTTTAAAAATAAAATTTTATTTATTTAAAAAATAAAATTTTATTTATTTTAAAAATAAAATTTTATTTATTTAAAAAATAAAATTTTATTTATTTTAAAAATAAAATTTTATTTATTTTAAAGAGAAAATTAAATTCTTAGAAAATGTTTTAAACGAAGAAAAGAAAATTTACGGGTTACGACCGATAATTTCCCGTCTATACCATCGCGAAATTTATGCTAACTGCCTCGGTCGGAGTTTGTGCACCGTTAGAGCTCGAAATCGTCACGATCTGCAAGCAATTCAAATGAGATATTGCGCTGAAAGTGCGGAGAAGTTTTGCAACCTTAAGTTTACAGCTTCCTGCAACAAGCCGCTAATGTATTTAAGCGATTCGATAATTTTATTTACACGCGAATAAATAGTATACCGTAATAATTATTCCTGACGCCAACAAGGTTCTTTTTATTTACTATCGTAACGGCTTCGAAATGTTTATATTTAAATCCCGGATGTTTCTTTGATAACTCATCTAAGCAGGAAATTCGTAAAAGAAATTATACTTGGTTTTACTACCTTATATATTAACTTGAATTATAATTAATATATGTATCAGAAAAGAAAGTAAATTATATTACAGCTATGGACAGAAAAATAGCACACTTGTAGGTTACGTTTATAATACCTAGTTTATTTAATCTATATAACACAAAATGAGCTTAATGTAATAAATGGAACTTAAATTAATTCAAAAGGAAAAAATAACTCTATTCTATTTTGACGTATGTTTTAAAAGTCAGTTAGCCTTATGGTAACTGGACACAGAAATAGCACATATGTATTTGCAGTCCTGTAAAAACGATTGTCCAAGCATACCAAATTAATATTTTGTAGTAAAGCCACTGTCTGTCGGTTTTTTGGACGCGAATCAAAGTGTTTCGCTTTACCTGATTCTCATAGTGTAAACGTCGTCGTTTATCCTGGAGTGAATACTGCTATAGAATTAGAAGTAGAAACGGAGGCTAATGCAACACAAGTTGAGAAAGACAGGATTGACAACGAGTCACCCTTGGAGACTGAAAGAAAGATTACTGAAGGTCGCAAACGAAAGAAAAGAGATTTTAGATTCCGATAAAATGATGCGTGAAGCATTACAAATTTTGAAATCATCCACCACTGCATCAAATGACGCATACTTCACATATGCATTAAATTTAGCCAATGAACTCAAAAAATATGATGCTCAAACACTTGCACACGTCAAAAGAGCCATTGCAAACACTTTGTTTGAGGCAGACATGGGAAGGATGTCATCGATGTCATCTTATGATATCAGTCTAGACCCACAACGAGCATATAGGGCATCATCTGGCACCTATACATTCGAGTCTGAAATATCCTCTGGACACCCAAGTCCTTTATTGACTGACTTGCAACCAACGACTTGCCTGATTCATTGCCGCCCAAACCATCAAGCTTCCTCCGCCGTGTTTAACGATTTTTTTTGTGTATTTAGAGTGAAGAGATTGGCATTTTGGGCGATGAACAAATGTTTTACCATCCGGTCCAATATGGTCCAGCACACTTTTTCAAAATTTAATGTCCATATTTGCATAGTCCTTAGCAAAAGTAAACCGATAAAATTACATGTGTGCTATTTTTCTGTCCATAGCGGTTTAGTCCAAATTGTTTCATATTTTTTTCAAATAAATTCTGTACAATTTTTTAAAATTTGTTAAACTTAAAGAATTAGAGAATATCTTAAATGATTTATTGTTCAAATTAGTTTTTATACTAATTTATACCCACCCTGTATATGTATTTGAGGTTGTATATCAAGTAAGATTTCCGGAATTGATGATCCGTATTATTTGGATGAGATGGTCGCGTGTGACGCAATAATAAACCACTCTTGAATCAAATCAACCCCCCTGATTGAAACCCTCACCCAAAAAAGGTTATTTCACGGACCAGTGAGATGTGCTCTCGACTAAAGCAACCGAAATCCCAACTCAATCTCTTTACCGATCGTTACAGACCAATGACTTTTGATGACTGTTTTAAATTATTCGATTCAAAATGAAGAAAAAAATTTTTCTTAACCAAGTTAAGAAATACTTTATAATATACCTACATTCTATAACCCCCACTGATATATCGACTTATTTATTATCCATATCCTATTTCACCACGCCCTAATTGCGTCGTACGTATTTCAAACTGGCCGGGTACAAAGCCGGCCAGCTTCCGTGCTACACTCCATCTCGACACGAACTTAAGAATGGTACGTACGGAGGCTGAGTAATGTCCGCGCGACATGGGTCCATTATGCGGCACAATGGACCGCGATTTGTAAAGATAGCGCGGCACAATGGCTAAATACCCGGCCCAAACAACGGTACGAACGAGTTGAAATCCGAGAAGATTCGCTATCGTCGAAAACAATCGCCCTGTATACAACGCGGATAAAGAGTTTTCGGTTCGAACTAAACGCACAGAAGGGTGAACGAGGGATTTTGACGTGTAATGGACGGGTATTTTGTCGGGGATCGAATTATTTTTTTCTTCTTTCCCCAATTGTAACTCGAATCCGGATTATAACTATTAGAATTTGAAATTTGAAATTTTCTCATCGATCATAAACAAACTCATCGAATTACCATTTATTCCTTATATTTGTCAAAGTCCTTTTACTCGGAAGTGATCACAAATCATAGTTCTCATCTTTATTTATGTGGCGTTATCGTAAGCGTCCGGGTGTAAAATAATAGATAAATCATCACCCGAAGGGTAATTACGATACGGTGATTTTATGGCACGCGTGGTGTGACGGATTTCAAATCCCCTTTTACAGTAATCACGTTCGATTCGACGGCTACGAATCGATCACGCATTAACTTAACAAGACCGTGTGACAATTCAATCATTATGCACGAGAGAGGGTCGTTTCCCGCTAACAAATCAGAAAGCCATCGGGAAACTTTTAATTAGAACAAACCCCGGAAGCACATAACTTGTCTCTCTTGTCTATTCAAAATCTAATTGTTATGCGTGCGAGGTTTGTAAGACAAGGCATGTATAAGTCCAGTTTAGAAAAGAGCCGCTCGCTACTGGTTCGGAATGCGAGAAAGGAAACGGGCCGGCAGCGACGCGGTCGCTTATCTGATGGAAATGTTAAGTGTATATGGGCGGCGATATGGCAATGGCGGTAGTGGCTGCTACTGCCATAGCCGCGTGTGTATCTTATCGGCGGCGCGGTTATGGCGGTTTTGTGCCTTTCTTGCGTCGGTCGCGTCGGCGGAAGACTTACCTCGCGGCTAACGCACGTTAATTGGAATGGAAGTCGCACTTACCTGGAACAAGAAACGATAGATAAAGTCGCGTTGTTAAAGGGAGCTAGGCGAACGCGGTTCGCATGCAAAGTGACCGCTTATGATGATTTGTTACGCTTACAAGTCAACCGGAAAGTTTTATAATTGGTGACTAAAAAGATATTTATCTTTTTTAATTAGACATTGATTTACAGTAGGTAGGTTAAGAAAAAATTTAGATATCGTCACCCAGTTCTGTATTCATTTATTATGATTCAGGGCCGGTTTATTCACCTTTGGGTAAATTAATCTATACACTTTTCGCGGAAAGATGTCTCATGCGTCATTACTTGTCACCGTTTTCTCGACATATGTCAAATATTTTTTTCTTTATTTAACTATATATGTCAGATAGAGACGAAAACTGAAAATAGTAGTCTAGGATAATACAATTAATTAATGACGCATGAGACATCTTTCCGCGAAAAGAGTATATCTGATATTTACCATGGTTTCTGGTTAAATAACCAATCATGGCAAGTAAAATTAAAGTAACTATGGAAAATATCAGACAGATTAATTTAGCAAAAGATAAATAAACCGGCTGTCAGTGTTATAATAACAAATTTACTGGGAGATCAAATCAATTATATGATTTGGTATATTATAAGAAAAGAGTTAAATTTTTGAGTAATGAACAAAGTAAATAAATAAAATTATAATTATTACAATTTGCTGATTATGTTTTATTTTTCTGATTATCTTTGGATGATTTTTCAATTGGTTTTAAGGCTAGAATTGACGATTATATGGTAATTTGATGTTAATTCGTTTGATAATTGGAAACGTCAACAAGTTTTGAGTTTGTTTGTGTTTCTTATTCTCAAATCAGAACTTCTAAAATTTAAATCAATAACATGACACAATGGGTCTTTTTTAGTAGAACAGGTGGTAGGTTTTTATGATTCTTTTGAAAATTATTGAGTTTTGTAAATTGCTTTTTCGATTACTGTCTGTATATGGTTTACAGACTTATTTTGTAATTGTCGTTTGGCCAACGACTCCAATCCCAAACAACCTTTTGTAAAACTCGTATTTTGTTAATCAGTCGTTAGGAATTTTGGCTGTACGACACAAAGTTAATGTTTTCATATAGGATAATATCATAAAATGTCACATTTGATTTTATGTTGGTTCTTTTGAACTAATAACATACCCTCAGAGGGAAACACATTGCTGGTTTTGACAAGCTTTGAAAGTTAAGACGCAAGTAGACGAGGGAGCTATGTTTGGATATACCCATTGTTTATTGCAATTTTCTGTAAGGGAGCGTTTACATGAGCGATGAAATCGCAACGACTTTCACGCAAAAGTATAATATATGTATTTTAATTGACCCTTCTACACGAGTCGTCGTCAGCGCTCTTCAGCGAGCGAGCCTTAAATGCAAAAACAACATCCTCTTGCACCTCATATTTCGTCTATCCTAAATGAAACACATTGTTTCATATGGCACTGTCTAGAGGTATGCGGTCGTAATGCAAACAAGTGCAGATATATTCAAAATGAGTCCATCAGCTTCATCATTTGAAATAAAACCATGAAGGAAAGAACATGTTTGACACAGAAAAATTTATTACTGCATAGGAAATCGACCAGCATTTTATTATGTAAAATTAAAAGAGTACAGCAACAGAAATGTGAAGGCAAAATTATGGTATTCTTTTTAAAACCAAATTTTAGTTGGAGTATACTTGCATTCCTCTCGCAAGTTCGTATAGATGCTCAATTTCCTTGTGAGAGGATCGCTGCGATTCTATCGACGCGATTTCATCGCTCGTGTGGACGCGCCCTAAGGTATTTGGAAATTTCATATTCTTTTCCCGAAAAAAAAAAAAACGGTAATATTTTGCATGGAGCATAAATAATAGTATTTCCTTTAAGCATAATAATATCATGCTGCAAGAAGTTGTAATACTATTGGCATTTTTATACTGTCTTTAGGAAAATGGCTATTCATCTTTATTGTATTAGATGATTCATTTTTAATTTGGATTTGTCGTTTCCGAGTTTTCAGTGGTTGCGTAGAAAGTAGTGAAGTTTTTGTTCCTGATGTAGAAGAATTTGCATTTTCAATCTTCGATGATTTGTTGGAATTAACATCTTTTCTTGAGCAAATTTTTTGTTTTGTCGCTTTTAAAGGTGTTATACCCGGAATCATCTTTGTTTCAATTGCTTGGGATTTTTTTCTCTACTTGTATACATTACACCTGTTGCTTTATAAGAAGTTTTTGAGAGTTAGTTAATGTAGCTTGTCGTTCTGGTTGTTCTTCATTATCTTGGTCACTAGAACATGTTTTTAGAACTAAATTTTTCTTTGAAACTTCTTCTTATACTTTACCTAAAATTACTGTTTTAGCATTGTTTTCTTCATATTTTGATTCTTTCGAAGATTACTTAAAAATTGATGATTCAATTTCATCATCTTCCTTGGGTTTATTAAGTGAATCATTAAGAGATTTTCTTTCGTATACATCCTGGTTGGAAATAGTATTAATAATAAATAATAGTACTTGTCGTGTGATCTATGTCTATGATCTCTTTTATATTTATACTTTTCATAATTCTCGTAGATTCTTCGTCTCCGTTCATGTTTATCGTCATCGTTATCTACCTCAGCTGATTCAATATGTTTGTTGTGTTCTCTATTTGAATCTTTTTCGTGATGACGCTGTTTTTGATAATACACTTCTAATGGTGGACTTTCCTGTTCCTCATCATCACTAGTACGCCTGTGTCTTCTATGTCCTAGATACTCTGTTTCTACTTCATCTTCATCTTGATCTATGCTAGATTTGTATGTATGATTCTTATAAAACTTGTAAAAAATCGTATCGAAATTTACTAGAAATCTGTAGTTTTCGGAAAATATTATCAGGCGTTTCAGATGGGTTCAATGAGTTGCTAGTATCCGTCAATGTTAGTGTATCGAGGATTGAATGTTAGGAATTCATAACTATCGGAAATTGAATTTTACAAGAGATAATGCTAAACAGTGCTTTCACACATTTAAAAGACAAAATGCAATATGCGTAATTTCTGCCCACCGTTTACGACTTATTTTAATATTCAATTTTGCTATGCTAACGACATAAACGACTCCTACGGAGATGTCGTTCACCAAGCCACTAAACCTAACCTGAAAGTCGTTCACAACGATGTCGTTAGCAGTTACAAAACACGAATTATTGTTCATGAACGACAAACGATTCATAACGATATCGTTGAGAGTTACAAAATAGGCGTTTTAATGTAGCATTTAAAACACTCTAAAGATAATAATTTAGTAGAAGATAACAATTTAACTACGATTTATATCAAAGTACACACAGAATAGCCGAAAAATTCATTTTATTAAATTTTATGTTCTCGTGCAAAGTTAAAATCTCGACTATTTTGTGTATATCATTTTAGATGAATGCCCACATTTTTTTGAAAATTATTGTTAACTTAACCTGATATTTAGAGAAAATTTTAAAGAAATTAACATGAAATTTAGAGATTTTGGAAAACGACTTCTGTACTTTTACAGGTTTATTAAATATTAACTATGAATGGCTTTATATAAGCCATTCATATATTTCAATTCATAAATTGAGTTTTTTTTTTGAAATTTAGAAACTTGAATAAAATCAAGTTTTCCAAATTAACTTTTTAAGTTTATAATGTACCCGGAAAGTTTAATATTTTCTTCCTAAAAATACTAATCATTTTCTAAATTAATTTTAATACAAAGTAAAGAAAAAATTAAAAAAATAAAATCATGATAATGTTTTTAAAATTCCCAATTTTTTATAAGTTCCTTTTTTAAATATACATTATCCTCTAATATATGACTTAACACGTGTAAAAATTTGAAATAATCCCCATAAGTTAGTTACAACCTCACGAATTTTTACACGACCTTAGAAAGTTGTCGACGGGGGTTCCGTGTCTCGCGGCGGGACACCATTATGCGTCCGTCAGGACCATCGAAAAGGGCCCCAACAGTAAACCATCTTCATTATTATTATGCGCCACGACAATTGAATCTTGACGCGACGTTGTTTACCGCACCTGTTGTGCGCGCTTTGGGTGATATACGGTCGGCATCCGGTCTCGGGAGCTTTTGCGCTTTTAAGGGCTGCTCGCCAAAAGCGCAACCATTACTCACGCGTTCACGCGACCGCCGGCAATTAATTCTTGTGGGAGAATAATCCGCGATAAAAGTAACTCAACTCGGTAGAAAAAAGAATTCGTTACGTGTGCTCCTCGGCGTGCAATCAATTTTTATTAAACCGGCGAGGCGAGCCTAAAATGGGCGGTACGGACACGATGTAAAGACGTGTATGGGCGTGTTTGGGTCGTTCGGGTGCTTTTCGAATGAATTCGTCACGTTTACTTGATGCCTTCAGCTATGAGACTATAACACAAAGTTACTTGAACTTTATAAGGGATTAATGTACTCAACATTCTTTTTACAGTCATCACTTAAAATATTGTTTAACTGATATTTTATCGTCGAAACAAGAATATTTACTTCGTGCTAATGGAGTCGCCAACGATCTCGGCGAAAATTCACGATGACATCCCTAGATTATCCCGCGCTATCTCCGGACCACTCCCGACTCCGGGCTCCGGAGCCAAAGCTCATTTTTATTCAGCCTTGCGAGGCAGAGAAACAATGGATCGCGCGGCAAAACAAAAGCTACACGAACCGAAAACAAACGAACGCGGCGAGATCGAGATGGCAGAAAGTCAGTCGGGCCGGAGGCTGAAAAACGAAAAAAGGAGCAAAACCGGCCGAAAGCGGGCTCCTTGGAGAGAAAAAAGCGCTCGCATTCGCGACGGGGGCGACGTAAATCGCCCGAAATGTTGAAAAACGGGTCGCGGGACAAAGGGCGGTGGCAACAGGTCCGTTATTAACGCGAGCTTTGATTTAATTGTCTCCGGTCTTCTCGGACGGGGCACCGCTCGCTTTTTCCAGGTGCGGAATTCCTACAGGTGGCGAGTCGGCGCGACAAACTCACGGGCCCCATCGCATTGCGATTGGATTGTTTTAGGACCGGTGACAGTTTTATTACATCTCCACAAAGACATCTTGAATTGTACTAACCTTGATCAATTTACTTTTTTTATACTCTCCTACAATTCATCTCAATTAAAACGTACCGTATGAAGAATATGATTTATTACGAAAGGTCACCTTATCGTAACCATCACACTTCAAAAAGAAAAAAAATACATATTTTTGATGGTTGTATACAGTTTGCGTGTTTCGTAGTCGTTTCAAGTTTGTTCAGTCGGTTCTCGGCCGCAAAATGGTCAATATCAACAACAATCCGGCTGAGCTGGCGCATCGTTATGTGGCGTGTCCGTTTCGGCCCCTTTGCTCTGAGCTCCCCGACCGAGTGATTTATACCGCCCCCGCTAAATAATAGCCTGAAATTACTTTATGTGGGACTTACCTACGCCACTTAAAACTGCGCCTCTTTTGATTCGCCACGATGCACCACCACCGGGCATTCGCGGGATTAATGAACAAACTGCGAGCCGGGGCGGGGGAGCAAAACGACGACGACGAACGGAAAACAATATCCGAGGAGCGGACGCCGCGCGGCGATAAATAAGCCCGCGTTTACGATATGCTATATGCTCGGGTTAGCTCCGTCCGCCGGTTTAAATGGTAAACGAGTTCTTGATTATAATTAAGTGCAAAATAAACATAAAGGGATCTACGCGGCTGAAACGGGCAAAAGGAGTCGTTCGTAAGTCGTTCTCATGACAGATAACATACAATAGTACCTAAGTAGTAAATTACTATCTCCCTACAGGAAAATCTCTAAAAGACATCTTTAATAGTTGGAATACAAGTGGAAGATATAATTTCCAAGTTTCTATACCAAAGACAAAGTACTTCTAGAAAAATTTATCGCTAGATACAGAACTTGAAGGTACGTCTCACATTGAGAAAACCAGCAACAAGTAACAAGCAACCAGCAACAAGCGATATTGTCACTTAATGACATCTTACACATAATCAAATGATGTCTCTCACATTGGAGCAATTCTATATCGCAAATAGAGAGGCAATATCGGAATGTTCCAATGTGAGACGTCTGCTTTAATTAAATGTAATGTGTCATCAAAAGGCAATATCACTTGTTGCTGGTTGCCTCAGTGTGAGACGTACCTAAAAGAAATAAATTATTGAAAAACATTTTTTCTATAAATATGAGACTCCATAACATAATAATTAAAGTACAACAAGAGGTAATAGTTATTTACATACAAATCTGGAAAGTTGTCTGTTGCATACGAGGAAGATTATTGAGTTCCTTAAATTTTGAGTATTGTTAAGACAACTCTAAAGGCATAGATAGTATTAGATGTTTTCTGAAATTGTAAAAATTTAAAACCCCATAAGATTTTGTTTTATGATATTTGACGTTTCTATTTCTGATGTGTAAATTATGGCTTCTATAGTAAAATATGTCATCATCAGTATTGCTCCCTACTAAACCTTCTTAATAGGCATAACTTTTTTCGCTATGGAAAAACTTGATCCGAAAATAAACTTTTTTCAACTGAACCACAATTTATTCTCTGGTTAGCAGGTTAATAACGTTCAAAATATTACAATTTCTTGGTTCTTTACGTTTAATGGTATATCACAAGTCTAACAAGCTTTTATAAGGCTTGGCATTTGATAAAAGAGCCTTAAATTGTGTGTAGACAAGAGACATCTGGGGTAAGAGTCCGAAGAAAAGGTACGGTAAGAATTCTACCATCCTAGGCAGATAATGGTCACCTTTTATAGCCTGACAGTTTCAGAAAAAGATATAAAAATAATAACTTGAAATTGAGATTGTAATACATTCCAATTTGACCAGTTTTATTACTTTTGGTAGGAATTTAGAAAAATAATGATCAATAAAAGTACAATACCAACGAAGAAAACCTACATAATTTAATATGTGCATATGGTAAATTAACTGTTTATATAGATATTTACTTAGAAGAGATATATTTCAAACCTGACTAATTGAAACTCCAAAATTGGACTTTATGTGTAATTATGTGTAATAAACCGGTGTATGACTCCCATAAGTTGGGTTATAAACACGACCGTAGAGTGTTGGAAGTTGGACTTTGAATAATTTATGTAGGACATGGATGAATGATATCTTAGTTGCTAACTTTACTTAGCTATCTTTACTTGCGAATTAGAATTAAGTACTTGGGAGTTACACCGCACAGTGACGAGGGAAATTAAAACAGCGGCAGCGTTTACTTTTTTCAAGCCAAGCTTTCAGAATAATTTATTCCTTCATCAGGGTAGGCTACAAGTTGAAAATAAGAAAGTGAGTTTGTAATTAATTACGAATTATAAAATATTTACTTACAGCAGAAATTAACAATGATTAACCAACATTAGTGAGAAGTATGCATCAACTTAACGAACGGAAAATGTGTTAACTGGTTATTATTAAACAAAAAACTTATAATCTGTAATAATCCCTGAATTATTTAATCATACTCTTATCTGACACATTAAAAAATATAAAGTTACACGTTAAAAACTTTAATTTCAAATTACTAGTTGGAAAATACATTAAAATCATTTAAAACTGGTAAAATTGTAACATGTCAATCACATCGACAAAACAGGACTAATTGTGAGTCCCAAAAAAGATAAAGACATAAATTATTCCGAAAGCTTGGTTTGAAGAAAGGAAATGCTGTTTTAATATCCCTCGACGCTAATGGTTATAATTCCCAAAAACTTAATTCTCGTTCCTAACATGTAACAACCGTTACTTCGTTCCACTTACTTTTACTTAAATGGAGTAAATTTGGCTTTATTGTTAATTTTGAAATCAAGGTTAGGTTTGAAATTAAATTACTTTTGACTTAAATCTGGTAGGTATAGAAGATTTAGATTGAAAATAGGTTTGAGTAGTTCGGAAACGCTAGGCGAAGAGAATTAGTTGAGAAAAGACGAGAATTGGGTTTAGATGTATTGTTGTAATCACCTGTATTTGCGTTTTTTCTTAAACATATTTTAATATTATTTTCTGATGTCTTGCAATTTTCAGTAGTTCGTAGAAAATTTTTGGTATTCTTAAGATTATAGAAAAGTCGCACGAATAATTCTAAGCCCGGCTAGTCCATACTCAAGTCTCACAAACATTTCTCCGAATTATTCTAGTTTTGCAACGAAGTAAGTTTAGATACAAGTGTATGTAATGAAATATCAGTAAGAACAAAAGAAAAGTCTTTTCAAATATCAAAATTACTGTCCGAAATGGAATACAAAAGACTTGAGTCTGGAACGGAGATTCAAATTTGTTCAGATTTGCTCGCAATTCGGACAAAGAAACATATTTCTGAAAGTAGATTAAGTTCAGTGTGTAACCAGTTTAATTATCAATAAAAAAAAACTCTGAAAAGTACAGCGTGTTTCCATTCCACAACAGTATAAAGACGTAAGACGTGTAACGACGAGAGTCGGGTAGAGAATAGAGTATTGTAAAGACGTGTAAAGACGAAAGGAGTGTAAAGAAGCTAGGTTAGTTAAGGCGTAGAACGCCGAACAAATGTACACATTATTATTAAATATATTCGTTTATATTGTTTTAATTAAACAAGCGAGCCTTATTACCCAAAATCAAACACCTAGACACAACCAATTCTATACAGACATATTGCTTATTTGCGACAAAGTCGTCATAACTCAAAATTCCTACTTTTGAGATTTTAGTGGCATTGTAATTATGGTTTGTGTTACTTTCTTCCTGTAAAACCGAAATTTATGAAATCTCTTTAATAACGGCAAAAAAGGGAATATTGTTGCATACCGACTGTTTCATAACTATTGCATTGGGGTTGCAGGGGACGCTAAATGAAGCAATTTTTCATAATACTATAATGATCAAAACTTAAATATAAGAAATTTAATTAAAGAAATGATTTCTTTAATTTCGGTAAATCACAGTTTAGGTGCTGCTGACAATACCACCAGTAATGATAATTTTTCGGTTAGTAAATAAGGTAATGACATCAAATGGTCACTCCATTAAAAAAACATTTACAAATAAGTTTTACAGGTTAGGTTAATTCGACATTGATATCTATAAATCTGACAAGCAACCAGCTACATAACAGTTTGACAATAACTATTTGTATAGTATCATGATTTACATCAGCAGTGTCTAAAATGTGGTGTAAAAAAATTAGGGAGGTCATAACTTTATCATGATTGAGTTTTTCCACTTTTTGAATTATGAAAAATTGCCCCATTTGAATTATTTTTGGGTTCTGTTACAGTTATGAAACGTTCTGTGTAATTCCATATAATATCCGTGTGCTGTACGCTACAAGAGTGCCTTGTTGTACTTGTGCTTTAGGATTCATTTCCTACTATTGATAATCTTATGAATAAGAACAACAGACTTTGTTATTGAACGTTAAATAGGATAAAATAGTAGCGTATATCAGTTAAGAGAAAAAAATTTAAGTCGATTTTTCCAAAAACTTTGGTTTTTGAATTATGACGTTCTTGTCGCAAATGACCGATATGTATTTGAAGCGTATAAATGTAAAACCAGACATTCGAGATTTTCTTCAAAAATTAGTTAGACACGGATCTGTATTGTAAATTTAACAAGAAATCAATTTTTGTGCCCCCCAAGAGCGTAACAATACATTTAAGCGAGTTATTGCAACAATAAATTCCGCTTTAAATGCAAAAGCAGACATTTGCGCCAATAGTTAGGTGCAAAAGCAGACGTTTGTGTTTGAACCTATCCAGATCTCGCATTACCTCACGTGATAGCCGTGACATTGAAGTAGCTGTTAGTTTTGCTCGCTTCTGTATGATTAGTTTAAACGAGAGCGTGGTAACGAATGTATTACGAAGTTTTGATTACCTTCAACAACATTACTATTGAGCCAACTCCTCGTGGCAAAGGGCATAAGATAATAGCAAATAAGCAAGGGTGGAAGCGTGAAAAAGCCAAGACAAGGAGGCAGAGGTTTAAGGCAGAAGCCTTAAACCTGACAAGATAAGAAGCATTTCCTCTTTGCTAGCCAAACACTATGGTGCAGAATGGGAAAACGATGAACGTTTGTAGTTCTTCAAAAACGCCTTTCAAGACAATCCACCCAACACTTCGGTAACTCAGGTGGATGTGAATGACACAGTAGTGTTTTCTGATGATGAATCTGATACGAATTTAAATTTGTACCTAAGAAACAAATTTTGTACCTTTTTTCAATAAAATCAGCTTTTTTTAAATCTCTTTTATCGCAATTCCAAATTTTATTAGTGCGGATACTGCTAGTTTTTTTACAGAAACGCTAAATCCAGAACTTTGCAGTTCACGAAGCTGAGATTTCCAAGCCTTAGGTGCAAAACAAGACATTCTCATTTTTTTTTATCAAAATAATTTTTTTTACTATAAGCCTGACTTGCGCTTTAAAGCCCATAAAGACACGTCAATGTATTATCTACTTTTGATTAAAATATCAAGTCGATTGAGTGACTTAAACGACAATGAGAAGTTTTTCGCGCTTTACTATTCGAATGTCAAATGTCTGGTTTTGCATTTATACGCTTCATTTGAAATCGTTCAAACTCAAATTCCCCTCTTTTAGCTAGAAGAAACCTTAATTAAAAAATGAGAAAATATACCCAAAAAACATCTTCAGAGAATCATAAGAAACATACCAAAGAGCATTGCTATCTGAACCTTTTTTAGATCGTTAATCATTTCTTATAAGTAAATGTTTTTTTGATTATTAAATTTATTAATGTATTAGGATAACATGTAGGTTTTAGCAATTCAAATGACCCATATGCACATTATTTCTACAATCAAAGTTACAAAGGTACAAGAAGTATTCCTCAAATTGTTTGAGCAGTGTTTAATTAAAATATTTAGATCACTAAATCATATCATTACCTAATAATTTATGAATATCTACTATCTACAATTTACTGATTTAAATATTGACCAATATTTCCCAAAGATTCTTAATGATAATAAACATTCAAAACGGCTTCGGCAGTTAGCCTTTTGCCCCACGTTCAGTCTTCGTCACACAAAACAGGTCCGCATCCTCGCGCCACCTATAAATCATCCACGTGGCGTCGGTATATCACGCTCTTCCGAAGAAGAGTATAGATATTACCGCTTGCGTGGGCAAACATCCTCAGGCCCGGTCCGGACGGGTCGGATTGATTTTGGATCGGACCGATATTGATACTAATTGGAGCGATCTGGGAATGAGACTTGCAACGAATATATTCTTCCATCGGAATTATAATAAGCGAAATATAAAAAGTGGACTAAATAAAAAAAAGATGGGGGTTATTTTGCATTTTGCGTGCGAGCTCGCAATTTTTTTGTGGACAGGCATCCATCTTCATCGATCATGGTTTAACGGTTGGCAAGTTGGTAAGGGCTGCTGGTTGGCAGAATAACATAAATAACGCGTTGGCATGCTTTCTGGTACCACCAGAACGACCAGTCTGCGTGTCGATCTAAATAAACTGAACCGACGGAGGAACATGTACCAGACCGAACCAATTAAGACTGATTAATAAATTTTAATATGGTGGTGGTGGTTGTTTAAGTCGATTTAATTGCATCTTTTTTAAAATAATTTTATGTTAAATACATAAGAAGATTTTTTTCTTTACGATTTTTACGAGTGTTACCTTCAAGATTTTTTTTGGGTACCTTAAGTAGTATTTTATGGCATATGTTCAAAGTATGTCTGATATCTGACGTTCAGATGGGCGAGTGATCGATCGAACGGCATCTGCCGGAGCAGGCTCGTACACGTTCGAGCTTTTAAAACAAAGGAACGTCGCCGCACCCGCCGCGCACTTGATTGAGTGCGTAGGCTCGGGCATCCCGCGGAATCAATTATAAAAGCGCCGCTGATTGATGAATCAAGCGGTTTATATCATTTGAAATACCCGGATCCTTTCCGTTCATTTCTCTTTACCTTTAAGCAACCATAACGTAACGTTTATATTTTCTAGCCTAATCTTCTTGCCGGAACTTCAACACCGTATGGAAAAGAAAATGACACCGTTTAGAGAAGGAAACGAAACATCGACCTGTTGTTCCCCTTTTTAAACAACTCCCATCCTTGGCAGTCATCGTGGCCGGTAATTATCCTTTAACGGTGGACGAGCGTCAAGAGAGCGAGCTGACAGCCGCCGGGGCTCGGGCCAACATGATAATGATACCTTTAATTAGGCCCGTTTTGATGAGTTGATGTTTGCTCAAAAAACGCGCATGATTTACCTTCAAGCCTGATGAACTTTAGCGGCGGTCACGTGACGCGGCCCTCGCCGAAGATTGCTTGCTTGCTCGACGGTAATTAAACTGCCTTTCCTTCTTCTCTTTTACTCTCCCACCACCCTCACATATACTGTGCGTGCATTTTACCATACATATAGGTGTACGAAAATTTTTCCCTTTATATAAACCCCTTAAAAAATTAACACCAATAACTTTTCTATTTTTTTTCATTTCATAACAGATTCCAATAAATTGTATGATTTATATTTGAAGTTTATTTAAGATAAAATTAATACTGGGAAGATTATCCATATGAAACACCCTGTATATGTTTGTATGTGCGTGTAGGTATATGCGAACTCGGTTAGTCGGATGATCGATTATCCCACGAACTTACTCGCGATACAGATCGTTTATTTAGTAGCAAATGATGCCCGGCGTAATTGTAAGACGAGAGGACACGAAGCTATTATCCTATATAAAGGGTTCATTATAGTTTGCATGCGCATCTTATCTAGATGAAATTCCTTCTCTTTTCCTTCCCTGCTTTGATGATTTTTAAAAATCCTGACAGTTATACAATACAGGTAAACAACCAAATCCCTATACAAACATCCTGGTGCTCGGTTGGTTCGTACAAAGGGCAGACGCCGCGCCTCCATTTCACAGTCAGATGCACTAAAAGGATCATCCACTTCGAGTTTTTTTTTTCCTTTTCATCATTGTCCGAGAGTTGGACTGGAGACTCTTCTCTCCAAAAATGTATCGGTTGTATCATTTGACAAAAGGTCTCGAGCCGAAGTTTTTTGTGCATTTTTATTCTCGACCGATCCGAACCCTCCTTGAATTTCACCGAACAATCGAAACGGGGCATAACTGTATTTCGAACTACTACGCTCGAATTATTACTGACAGATTTGGAACGAAAAATATATCTTATTATTAAGTTAGCCGGCGATTTCTGCATCCGTTTCCTCGCGTCCGGCGGTAAATTCAATTAATTAGTCGTTTCGAATCGCGTACGAATAGATTAGTAGATTCATAAATCTGTCATGAACTGTTAACTGCTCTATCAACGAGGCGAAAAAGAACGGAGAGACAAGGATAAACCGGCTAGAACAACGCAGATGAACGATATCGCCTAGCTTCATGAATATTCAACGATTCCCGCAACGCAAAAAGGCGATCTCTCTGATAAGGCGGGTATAAATTGCGTTTGCATAACGATCTGCATAGGTCGGCGATTATTTTTAATTATGCCTTTCAGGTGTGATTAGACCACACTTTACGACGCGGAGATTTTTTTAATGTATACGTGTACAGTGGCACAAGCTACCGATAAAACGGTATAAATAATATAATTAGGAGGAATTAAATTACAGTTTTCATAAAATATGTAAATGTTTTATAAAATTTTCCAACGTTAGTTATATAAATATTAAAGAAGTTTTCTTACATCAGGTAATTGCAGATCAAGTTTAATTATTCCCGTTTAGAACGTGCGGATCTATCGATAGAAAGTGAAATTTACGACGGTACGGGGCTACAATTCTAAATGAGAACGAACTGCACGACTTACCGTCATAAATTCGACTTGATAAATACCGGTTTGCTAATTGTAATTTGAATACATTAACGTACGAAAAGATATAAGACGACGTTTAACTCAAACGGACTGTAGTGTGTACATAATTGGATCGTTGAAGGAAGAAAGGCGTAAATAACTTTATTTCAAAACAAATCGTCGTACTTAATGAAAAATTCGTTGTAAAATTCATAAAGGAATCCCGAACGAAAAGAAACTGGTTCGAAAATTTATTCACCATTGTTTGCGCATCGGCGCATCTTTCTGAAATTTCGAAGGGCAGTTATCTTCGGTGTGCGATAACGATCTCCGTCCACCGGTTGTCGGTTTGATTTACCAGCGACCGCGAGGAACCGGAGGACACGGCCCGGGAACGGAGGAGAAGAAGAAGAAGAAGAGGAGGCCGCCGCAGCCGCGAGGTACGAAGAAGAGTGGGCCGTATTTCACTCCTGTCCCGGGACTTACCGGTTGGTATAAGACAGGGACCACGATTTGATATCGGTAACGGTAAAACAATAAAACACTGCGGGCGGCGACGACGGGCGTGCGTGTTGTCTGGTCCGCTCCTCTCTGGCGCCAAACCGATCCAACCAAAGAATAACACAACAAGAATTTAAGAAGAAGAAGAACCCAAGATGCTTCTTATTCAATTCAACCTTCCAGCTATGTATTTATAATCTTTTACAAACATATGTTGCTTTAGAAAATAATGAAGAATTGTTTTCAATTAATTGGTTCTAACCCAAGCTAACCGATGACAATTTTTAAGCAAGCAACTTTAGAGCAAGAACAGGATAAGACCATTTTTGTGAATTTGTAATCTGTATTCCATAGGATTCTTTAATTCTCTACCTAACGTTTATGTAAGAACGAGAAAAAGCTTCTATAAATAACAAAATTATTAAGGCCCGTTACTACCAATTTAATGCTATCCAAAGGATAGGCTATCTGTGAGATATAATTTAACCGATAGATAGGAGTGTGCCGGGTACTACCATGTTCATTTATCTAATGAATAAGCTATCTGTAGGATAATAACGGAATCTAGGGACATTTTAGGAACTTGTTTTCATATGGTAACACTAAACGGTCAGAAGACCTAATAATTAGGTATTTTCAACGTACCTATCTGTCAAAACCACGTGAAAACAGACGTAAACAATCGTGCTGTGCAGACGTTGATCATTCATCAGTGGTCTATTTAACAGTTATTCTATGTATTGAATTTATCGTGAAAGTAGTGGTGACTATGTTTTCAATATTTGTTGTAAGACCTAGTTCTCAAATCCCATTGCCTGACCTTTATTTTAAGAAGAATCGTGCTGTAACCCCAAAATAAAAATGGAACAGGCAAAACGTCGTAGAAATTTTAATTTTGCAAATTCAGAGATAGAGTTGCTTATACAACATGTTATAAAGCATAAAAATATTCTTGAAAATAACAGAAGCGATGTCGTTAATTGGCAGATAAACAAAAAGTAGGTACAATGTCATGTAAGAATGATTTAAAAAAAAAATTATATGTTTATGTAAATTAATTTAATAGATATGGCTTGAAATAGCATAAGATATGACAGCCAATACGGGAATTGTACGTGAAGCAAAAACACAGAAGGCAAAATATGATCAATTTAAAAAAAGCGTTAGAAAAAAATTTGTGGAAATGAGGCAAGGCCTAATGGGAACTGGTGGAGGGTCCCAAAAAGGGGTTTCCTTAACACCCATAGAGGAAAAAATTAAAGGTAAATTTGTTTTATGATAATTAACTTTACTTATATATATCTGTTTTTAGAAACACCAAATAAAGCTATCCATTATGGTTACAATAAACTATCAGAAAAAAGGATAGAATTCACCGAGCTTCTAATAAAGCAAAATAAGGAGGAGCGTAAACACAAGATGAAAATGTTGAAGGAAGTGCATGAGAATTATTTATACTGTTTTGTTTGAAAATAGAAACTTTATTTTTATATTAAATTAATGTTGAAAAATAATTTGTTATTTCATTTTGCCTTTTATTTTCTGGATTCCCCCTTCTTCTAGAAGAAGATTAATGTCTTCTTCCAACGAATTTCAACATCAGGGGTTAAAGGTTCATTCATGTTTATACATATGTATAACAGCCGTTGCAATAATAATAGGTTGTATTCTGGAAACAAAGAATTGAACATTAGTCATTTATTTAAAAGATTGCGAGTTAAACAATTTTTATTGTACATACCTTTGTAATGATAACCTTAACTCTAGCCGCAAACATTGAAACCTTCTCTTCCATGTCTTTCTACGACATTTCGTGTCATATGAGCTTTGTTGTAAAGCTGTTGTGCCTCTGTTTGTGGTTCATCAAGAGAAATCTCGTTATAAATTCCACATCAGAGTGAATATTAATGTGATCAATCCTCTGCCTTATAATTCTTTCCCCTCTTATGGGAAATAGGTCGTTTATTTCTTCCAACAGCAGCTCTTTATTACCCACATCTGTATTATTGTTTATTCTTGAAATACTGATAAAACGAATATTAAGGCAGTTCAAAATTAGTTAACTTTAAATGTGTACTTACTGTTTAAATTATGACGAGATTCTAAACTTCAACTTTTCAAACTGTCAACACGATATTTGAGGTTAGGTTTCTCACTTATCCCTAAGATAAAAGTTTAACAGCGACCCAATGTACGGGTTAAAATTTATCTCTAAGATAGCGTTAACTACAAGATAAATGGAGTGGTAGGAACCAATTTTTATTATATCTATAGGATAAAGTTATCCACGACTTTAACTGTAACTGGTAGTAACGGGCCTAAATCGGCCGTTTCATGTCCAAAGGAGCCCCGATTCGCCTATAACCTTGCAGTATAAAGCCGTTCAGACGGCTAGCCGAAAGCAGAGTCGCAGACCCAGTGGCTTTTTGGGCAAAAATTGCGTTCGAAAATTTACGAGAATGACAGACGGATCTCGGTCGACAACGATCGAGCTTTTTAATTTCAATAAGCCCCAAAGCGACGCGACGTCGTTCATTTTTCGGAGCTGTTTTTCCGAAATCGGCCCCGGACCCCCAAAAATCGTCGGATAGGTGAAAATAATGGTCGGCAGAATCGCTTAAAACCGTTGGATAGTCGGGAAAACGCTTTCAACAAAAAACTACTAACCCTTTAATGCGCGAACTAACAAAATATACTTGTTTAGCCAAGTTAGGACGCTATACGCATGATGTCCCACTTGTGGCAGTACCATAAAGCACCCGTAGTTGATATTTGAGTTCAGCACTATACGGCAACTGAATCAGACAGTGGAAGAAATGAAAGTAAAAAAATATAAAATAATAAAAGGGATTTTTTTTATTATTTTTCCAGGCATATAGACATATAAAACTATAACATATATTTTTCCCAACCGAAAATAAAAAATCATGCAATAAAGGGTTAAGAAAAGAGCGGGTCACCGGTGCCTCCCGCTTTTAAAGGATGCACTGCTTGTCTATAGCTTTAATACACTCATACCTCTTTATACGGTTATTCGCTATAGCGCCCTTCTTAATTTCTGTCAATGTTTCGATTTACAGCCCAAAACGTTTCGATTTCCGGCCAAACTTCGGTAATTCCCCTATTTCGTGTGAATCGTCAGAACTCGTAACAGTCACACGTAAGTGCATCTCAGTTGCCTCATGGACAATAAAATACTTAAACATACGATTCCTTAGTAAGTGAATATGTTCTAACTTGGTTTGCATTTTTCTAATTGATATGTTTCGCTTTACGGCCCAATATCGAGGAAAGTACCACAGACGTATAACGAGGTATGAGTGTATATTAATAATTGGCCACTTTGATTCTTCTTACAATTAGTCCTAGATTTTAAGCAAGAAAGGGGTAAGTCATGATTTATGAGAAAAGTTTTGATTTGTGAAGCAGTGAGTTATCTTTTCCTGGACTAAGGTCCTTAATTATTATCGAAACCTACGATGATACCTACTTTAATTTCAGAAATTTCTATTTTTTCATCTTACCTTATCTTGACAGAAAAAAGAATAACTAAAAATACCGATAACCGGACACTATTTTCTAAGGCACGTCCCACACTGAGGCAATCAGCAACAAACAACTAGCAACCAGGAACAAGCGATATTGCCACTTAATGACGTTTTACATATGATCAATTGATGTCTCTCACATTTGAACAATTCGATATCGCAAACACAGAGGCGATATCGGATTGCTTCAATGTAAGACGTCTGCTTTAATTCTATGTAAAATGTTGGAGGCACGGTTACTCTCGAGACTACTTGTATGCTAGTCTCAACTTGTCACAGAGAATGCTCTCAGCACCTTGTCCACTGGTGATCAAAGTCTCGAGATCAGTCTCGAGACTGTTTTAGTCTCAAGAGGACAAGTGCCTTTAGTGTGAGACGAGACTAAATGCAATATTTTGAGCGATATCGATTCTTTTTGGATGTAAGGATTTGTACCTAGTGTTCATTTAAATTCATGCTCAAGTGAGCTATAGATTTTACCTACATTTTTGACGTATATGTCCAAGAAAATTTAATTAAAGCAATGTCATAACTCTGAAATTTTCAATAGATTATAAGTAATAAAGAGAAAATGAAAAAAAAATGGCTAATAGCTTTTGGCTAAAATTTATCTAAACGCCAAGTTTTTTAGTAATCGTTCCTCTAATATTTCATGGAGATGATCAAATGGCTAATAAAATTATGTTGTAAATGGTTTCAAACTTCATCGACTTTCTAACCAGTTTGGATGTAAGACTTTACTATCAATTTTTTGTTAGAAACTAATCGTATTATTGATAAACAGCCATTGCAAGCAGTTCAGTGTAGTATAAGCAGATTTGACGTTTGTCAAATTTGAAATTTAATCGTGAAGAGTACACTAATAATGCGACGTAAATTTTTCTCTTCATCATCGTCTAACAAAACTTCAAAGTACACTCGAGCACGAATTTAAATAAACACCCGATACTTTTCTTTCCAGCATTACTGATTTTATTTCAATAACATTTACATTGAATTTTCCAATCAAAGGTATGTATTTTAGCAGCGATTATACATTGTGAATGGATATAAAATGTAAACTAGGATGTACAGTCATCACAACTGAAAATATATTCTGTATATAACACGAAGCTATAATTTACAGTTTCTGTTAAGGGAAATAAAGTAACATCACTCATTTCTACAGGTTTGAGTTTAAAATAATAGCTTTCTTTTTTTAGAAAATTTGACGGAACTTATTTCAAATTCGTCGTCTTAAAAAATCAATTCATTTAAAAACATATGAAGAGCTATTTTCCAAAACTAACTAAGTCCAAAAAATCAAAAAACGTGTTTTTTGCGTTTAAAATAAGTACAAAAAAGTTGCAGTTGATCTATAGTTTTATGTTTCATCAAACTAATATACATCTCAGTTTATTTTGATAAACTTCGAAAAAATTTATTCCAAAGCTAATCCAAGTCCAAAAAGATTATATTCCAAAACTGACTTACAAGGAGAGTGCAAGGTCTTGGGGTCATAGATTTAGTTCAAATTTTGTAGGATGGTAGATTTAGTTTCCCTGTTGAAGAAAATATATGGTTGTAGGGGCCACTACTCAATAGCTCTTTAGATATTTGCAAGTGAAGATGCAATTCACTAGTTAAATGCAGGGCTGTAGCAAACGATTAAGCATAATAGGTGTAGCGTAGCAGCAATAGATTGGTGTTTCTCGTCATTAGGCGCCGGGTTCGAATTCTGAGAGTGTCCATTTTTACATATAAAGATACCATGAATGGATATAAAATTTTGCGACATCGAAGCATTTTTTGTGCGTGCATCGCACTTTGGATTGTCAGTTAATTGTCATTTGATCTGTCAAGACTTCAAAATTAATACAGGAAAATGACTTGGCATTATAACCTTTCTTCAAAAAGCCTGACTTAATCGGTATAAATTCAATTAATTTTGACATTATCCGGACTTGTCCTAACGAATTAATTGCATCTTTAAATGCAAATATTTTAAAAATTATTGAATAGTGGCCCCTATAACCATATATTTTCATCAACAGGAAAACTAAATCTACCATTCTACGAAATTTGAACTAAATCCACGACCCCAAGACCTTGCACTCTCCTTGTTAGTCACGCTTATGACAACGCTTAGTACTGGGAAAAACGTCAAACAAAGTGCTTGGTAATTTGGTTATTTCGTTTTATTTTTGTGTACCTGTAATCAACTGTTTAAAATGTCGGATGATGACAATGAAGAAGTGCAACTTTGCTTAAGAGGAAAACGTAAAAGAAAACAGAAAAGTTGTTGGAAGAAAACTAAAGAATCTGTAAGACGCAATAGCTTTGGGTTAAAATTTGTGGCTTGAACACCTATTGTTTGCAAGAAAAAAAGCAATGAATCCTAAATATTCATGTGGCTCCTTCACTACAAAATATAATATCATTTATATATTAACACATTTGTACTGAATGTGTTCTATACAACTTTTTACAGAAATTCAGTCATATCTACAAATACATATTTTGGACTTAGTTAGTTTTGGAAAAGTGCTCTTCATATAGATTCCTCGTTTCATTTTTAAGCATTTCTAGACTACATTTCTATATGAATTACAAAAACTTTATGAACTATTCAGTGTAAATTTATGTTGAAATACGTGCGAAATTTTCGCAGCCGATGAGTTTAGTAAATAACCACAAAATTAAACATTTTACTTTCATTTTCTAAGTTAATGGTTAGAACCTTATTAACATAATACCCTTAGCGAAATAGTAAAAAGCATTATTAAAATAAACTTTTCTTTAGTGCTTCAGTGTTCTTTTATAAATTCTTATTAACACTTTTTTTATACGTTCTATAATATATACAGTTCGTATCAAAAGTAACAGGATCGTTTTTAATATGCAATCTATCATTTAACCGTCACGTGAATCAAAATATACACTATAACCGTTCGTTGGCTCGTTTAAATATGTATGCACAAGAGTATAATTACGCTAAAATTGGCCATCAACGTCCTCGACTATTACTTTAAACGTTATCCGTTTTCTCGGGTCCCGCGGATACGGAGAATTTGAATGCAGCACGTCGGGGCCGCGTCACGCACACGTCAGGGGCGGCGCCGGCGCCCCCTCGAGCGTCTTCGCGCCCCCTCCCGGTTCCCTGCCTCTCTTGACCGTTTTGGCGACGACCAGATGAATGCCCCTCGGTGAACTGTTTTGGCAGTGGACCACCGATTAAAGTCCTCCCACCCGATTCTTAGGTTAACGAGCGGATAATGAGCCAGGTAGGGACCTGTCAGGCCTGCCTCGACGGGTGGCCCCCAGTGGCGCCCCTCACGTGACCTTCTTTAGTATCGGTTTTCCATGTTAGTATAGGATTTATCTCTGATTAAATCCAAGGAATTTCTCTTTGGAAAAAATCAATTACTAAATCGATATATTTTATTCTAAAAAAAAAACTTAAAAACTTCAAGTATTACCTCGTAACATAATACCGTCGACGAGGTAACAAAACGGAGCTTTAGTGGTTTGTGTACTTTGGTGCTCGTAAACGCGTCGCATAATTTCCGACGATTTTTATCCGGACCGAAATTTATGGGAAAATAAAAGACAGCCGATGGCCGCGGGCCCCCTTCGTTTCGGCAAACACACGTGGGAGTCCGATACCGAAAGAGCGCAGCGCTAAAACGAGCGGGAAAAGGACGAAAGCGGGGCCGAGAGGAGAAGAAGAAGCCTGTTGCATCGCCGTGCGCACAGTAAATCACATCGCACTCGAGTAAGTACTGATTATAAGATTATAGATGCACGGTATTTATCACCGGCAGCTAGCAAACGGTCTACCCTAACGTATTGCCCGGACTTTACATAATAATAACGTTTGTTACGTACGCTCTACGACCTAGAGTGTAGGTATTGCAACAAAGAGCGGACTATAAATTCTAAAACTATGTCTTCAGATAATATATACGTCTAGTTATAATTAATATACCTACATTAACATTCATCTTATGTTAGTTTCAAATTATAATATCAAATGCATTATTGGTTATTTTATCAATAACGAGGAAAGTAAACGATAAACGATGTGGGCTTTTTAAATTCCATACGAGCGGAGATTGGCGGGCAGCTGTCATTGATTGAGAGGTACAATTTTGCGAAAAAATCGTGTAGGTATCGACAAGTGTAATTTATTCAGGTGGGCCAGTTTGCGTTGGAACGGCGCAAATTGGGAATACAGGATAATTGGTACCTACGTGGTGGTACACGTCACTCATATAACAAGACCAACATCGAAGTAAAAGAGGAGGATCGTGCAGAAAGAAGGGTAATTGAAAAAATAATCGATTTTTAAATAGGTACTCAAAAATTTTACCACCCAATCAAAAAGATTTTTTATTTTAAGAAAAATTGAACCAAATAAAAAAAAAACATTTTCACTTAAATAACCTACATTTTTCAATAATATAGCTGAGGGTATTTGGGTTAAAAGAAATTCTAATAAAACTGTTAGGTTTAAGATTCATAATATATTCTTGAAGGAAACACGGAACTTGGTGGACAAAAATTCTTGGAATTTAAGTGATGATTTTGAATTTACTTTAAAACAAGTTGCACCTAAATAAAAAAAATCATTTTTACTTAAGAAGATGTGCCCAATTTCCTTACATGAAAGTTAGAAATCTCTCTACATTAAAAAAAAATCTGATAACATCTGAGGTGAAAAACTCCTCGGTTTGAAATTTATGATAAATTGCTAATAAAATTCCAGGTTTGGGAAAATAATAATACTTGCAGCAAAAGACATGGCTTTGATCTACTTTAACAAATTGAATCCAAATGAAAACATAGTAGGGTAAACTCTAACTTCTGCATGGATTTTTATAGAAAAATCGATTTTAGAAAGCCTTTTAATAACCTTTTTTGAGCAGTTTACCCAGTATCCGGGCATTTTTCGAAAGTTATAACGGCAAAACCTAGATCTACGTGGCCCGTCCTAGGAAGTCAGAATGGAAAAACGTAAATCTACGGGGCCCGTCCGTTAAGTGTTAAACTTAGGTATTCCCCCTATTCTTACAAAAAAACAAGCAATCCACATTTACAAAAATTTTCTGGGATAAATTCTCGAAGAAGACTCGGAACTCGAACGAATGAAACTTCTTCAAGTCATATGACATGATTTTCAATCGAGGTACTGTAATCCGAAATGGAGTTGCACCATGACGAGATCGATGAAAAATTAAGCCCTTTCTCCGTAACATTGCCGAGTACTCTTTCATCTTTCTCTTCATGGTGTAGCGCCATTTCAGGTTATAGTACATTGAAATAAATAAAAAAAACTCAATCTAGAACCCAAACGAAAAAAAAAAAGTTTAAGTTTAATTAATTTACTGTGACGGTTATTAAATATACGGGGAAGGCAAAAACTCTGAAAATTAGAATCAGTATACCAACTTGTAGAATGATGTAGACTCTGAAGAATCAGTATAACTCCAACACATCAACATCCAACCCAACCCCAATCCAAGACACAGCTCTTAACACCTTCTCATCGGATCAAGAGTAACTCCCCAACGATAAATATTGAGCAAACCCAGATCAAACCTTCGCAATGTGTTAAATACTTAGGTATAACTTTCGACAACAAAGTTAAGTTTCATATCCATTCTAAAAAAGCAAAAATGCATTAACACCAACTGTGCCACATACATCTACAAATCCATTTGAGACACATTTTGGAATAGGGAAATATGTTGGCAGTTGATAGCAAAGGAGGTACAATAAACAACTTAGAAGTTGGGGTAAGATCTTGTTTTCGCACTTTTACCAAAATACGACCTCCGAACAATCCCTTACATAATATTTCTAACTGGGCAAGTTTGTACTCCGGGTTCATCGTGTGCGATTAATATATTGAATAAAAACAAATAGTTTTTAGTAAACCACGATGATAAATATTTTATTTTGTGTAGCACTTACACAAAATAAAATATTTATCATCGTGGTTTACTAAAAACTATTTGTTTTTATTCAATATATTAATATTTCTAATACCAGTCTTTACCGAATCACCAGTGTTAAACCACTAGCAGAGCGGCTTTCGATATTAGCTAATAAATGCATGGGCAAAATGAACAACAAGATACCGCAGCTATTCATTCCTTCCACGTGTCACACCATTTATAATAAAATTATGAAAATATAAATATGTATGTATATTTAAAAAAAGATTTTACAAGGAAACCTCACGACTTTGGAATCGCCGATTTTAATTAAAGTGGTACCAATCTATAGACATTGACACATAGTACGAATGTGTAAAATATTAAGACGCACTATTCAGCGGTTCGCCAATAAATCTACCCTTGCGATCGCCAAAAAAATTCAAGTGACTAACATGTAAATGTTAGACCACACCCCTTAAAATCCGCTCATAGCTAAAGGACAATCGGCCAGCTTTCAGATGCAAACGTAAATGGTTCGAATCCCGAATAAAATAACTATTTTTTTCCTTAATTTCTAGTTTTAATGCAATATTTCATTTTATTTTTATAATATTTTATAAATTAAGGAAAAAAATTAATTTATTCGGGATTCGAACCATCGACGTTTACATACGAAAGCCGTCCGATTGCCCTTTGATTACAGGCGGATCTCAAGGGGAGTGGCTTAACGTTGACATGTAAGTCGCTCGAACTTTTTTGGCAATCGTAAGGGTGGATTTATTCGCGAACCGCTGAATAGTGCGCCTTAATATTTTACACCTTGGTAGTATGTACCAATATCTATCCATAGGTACCACTTTCATTAAAATCGGCGATTCCAAAGTCGTGAGGTCTCCTTGTTAGATTGGGCTTAAGAACCAAGGTCGATAGCCTGTTTCCAAAGGAAATGAAAAAAGTGTATTACTTAAGTTAGTAAATCTAATTTAATTTTTGTATTTTTTGTTGTCATTTAATTTTTATTGCCTTTCCTTCTGTGAAATAAATTCTTTTCTACCTATCTAGAATCAGTTTTCCTTTTACAAGTTGAGCGATTGGAACTTTTCTATCACGAAATGAAATTGGAAGTTTGTTAAGTTAATCAATATCCCATATTTATCAAAAATCTATAGACACCCAAAATTTTTATAACCATAAAAATCTTGTTACTCTAATGTTACATATTCATAATTACGTTAAAATTGATAAAAAATGTTTCTTAAAATCACTTAGCCCGATAACGCCTGAATTTTTAATTTGACCAAAAAAAATTCGTTTTTCTTTTTAACTTGTCATCGTATAGAATTCTGTTTAAGCATGTTGCAGTTAATAGGCGTGTCCTGCGTTATGTATTCGTATCACTGAAGTATGACAATTTCCTTGATCGTCGTCGTCGAAGCAAAAAACTTTATAATTTCGATACCAAATACGTTTTCATTAAACGTTACAACAACGCCGCATTCCTTCGTTTTCGGGTTCAAATAGCTAAACATGATACTACATCCCTTTTAGAGTACATACTTGGATTGGATTATTTTTTTTAATTACCTTTTTGGCTTTAAGTTGCAGATTGAATTAAGATAATTGAATTCTGGTTTGATTTCAAATGCAAGAACAATTTTAAAACAAAATATAGAACTGGAGGAACGAAATGTCTTAAAGTCATGATTATGAATGAACTTCAAAATAAATTTAAAAAATAAGGGTTATATTCATTTTCAAAGATCATATCACATCAACAAAGATATCCCTTTTCAAATTGAAGATCAATTCTCAAATAAGATCCAAAATTGAACATACAAAAACTCTTGTAGCTATGATTTTAAATGTATTTCCCAGTAAATTGAAGAAAAAAATAATAATAAAAGAAACCATAATAAAAATATCTAATTTCAAAATCAAGAAACTCTAAAAGAAGATGGAAAATTATTTATAAAATTTTGAAAGTACTTAAAAATAAATCTTAATAGAGTCGTTGAATATCAACAAGACTGACCTACATTAATATTAACCAAATCGTTTTTCTTTTTATAAATCCGAGAGTAAAAATATACAGTGGCAACTTAATCGGATATGAAAGAGCAACAAAAAGTCTACTAAAACAGGAACCTCTGGGTGAGTCCGCGTGCGGTTTAACACGCGGAAAATTGAATATTTATCGCAAAAAGAGGCGGAAAAACGACGCGCGTCGCGTGTACCAGCACGCGATGCCGTTCCGTTTCTGGTTTATTGGATTCGAGATGCGAACCGACCGGTACAACTTCTCTACCGGCAACGTGACCGTACGATTTCTGCTCGCCCAACTCAAATATCCCCGAGAACTTGTCATTGCGTGCGAAATCGTTTTGTCGGTTTCCGTATCGATTACTTTATGCCATTTTAAACCCACGCTCACGTGGGTTGAGAGTAAATGGGATTCGATCAATTCCAAAACATATATTTTGTTATTACCTATCTTGTCAATCTTGTTTATACACGTACTTACATTTAAATCCGAGATATTACAAAAAAAAATCACTCACCTGAAACAAAAAGAAAATAATATTAATATTAAAGATAAAATTAAATCGAATTTTAAAGTGAATGAAATAATGACGTTAATAATTGTCCAAGACCAATTTCATGCTTATTTCGTGATAATTAAGATACCACAACCACGTCGTATTCAATTAATAACCGTTCCATCTCCGCGTAAGCGAATTCCACACATTAATACCACGAAGGCATTCGCAAATTGCCCGGATCGTCACTATCCAGCTGAAGAAGTCTTTAATTTCGCGTTGTGGTGACGCGCCTTCTTCGAACAAAAGGAAAAGAATTGTTTTGCGTAAGATTTCAACGCTCCTCTTGTATAAGTAAGCTCGTGTATTCTTCCCTCGTTGGGATTCCGTTCGCGATTCGCCGATTAATTGCCTATAGAGCCACACCTTTTTTTAAAGCGGCGATTTAATGTTATGACTTCTTAAACACGAGGACCGCTTTTTACCGCTTTGATTTACGCCGGGGAATGTCAACGATGAAACGTTATATTTAATGAGTGGTAACTCAATGTTTATTTGGTTTATAACAATGATGAATGAGGATGAAAAAATAATGAGTTTTATATTGTATAGTCAATTATTTTATTTTATTTTTTTGAGATAAAAGATAGAATAAAATTTATTAATGTCAAAATATAACTGGAGGAAAGAGCTTACAGACACCTGCTAAGGAGCGGGTTGACAATAAAAAGGTAAAAAGGTAACGGCGACGCATTTTGACGTACGAAACTTAGTGCTTCCTTTACACGCCATGTAAATACTATTTAAGAGCCATCAGGTTAATGGCGCAGGTGATGGTTGGTATAAAATGTAACGCACGTCAAATAAGGAACGTTTTATCTATGAAAATTAGAATAATGCCGGTATTGCAAATCGTTATAACGCGAAGGATTGAGTAACACAATAGAAGATAAAATAAGTTATCTTAAGGATGACAATACACTGTCACCGCCTATTAGAAGATGACGTCTAAATCCCCCGTGTATCTGTAGCCACCGGAAAGGATGATGGATCAGCAGATTCTCAATACCTGCCCCGTTCACTTAAATAATTATTCCGGCCGGCCTCCTATCAGCGGGCTCTAATCATTTTTTCGGACGGACGGGACGATCGGATCGTCCTCGATGACTTACGACCGTCGAAGGGGAGGGAAAGAAGAAACTGGTGTCTCTCCGAGGCCGTTCTAATTGATTAGCTCCGGCGGTGGTAAAACAAACAGTGCGGGCGCCCCCCGGGCAGGTGACCCTTTAGGGATGACCAATTATCCGGCTTCCCGCCGTGATAGACTCCGGCCAGGCGGGGAATGCGCCCCTCGCGCGGCCCCTAACATACCAGATACTCGCCGGTTTACTGCTCGATCCCCGCTGATGAGATGATTTACCGCCGACCGAAACCAGCACCGATTTACATTCGAATACAGTTAGTCAAAATAAAAAGAATGGTTTGAACATGTACAGAAACAATATGTGAATAAAGAACTTCGAGGTTGATCAAATCAATTCTACTATAAAACAAACTTATAACATCTTACAATTAAATATTGTTTTACTTTGACTTATATAATTTGCTCAAGATCTTTATAGAGACGACTTTCTACTATTAAATCATCTGGTGAGGTTGGGGTTTTAATCTTCCGGTCTCGTCTGTTTACTCGAGACGTCGAAAGCTGAAGGCATTATGACGGTGATTGCGGCGTCGATAAATAAGGCGGCCTCCACGGCCGATCGAGCCAGGACCGGGGCGGATCCGCGGTAATCGAGTACCCGGTAATTACAGGAATTAGCCGAGACCGGCCCTGGTGGTCCCGGCCTCTCGCCCGGCCACGGTAGTCCCACGCATACCATCACACCCCGTCACAATCGCTCTATAATTATGTTATAAATTACGTCGATAATCGGGGGGCTGCGTCTCGCGGACGGCCCCGGGCAACACTCCGCCGACGACGGTTCTCATAAATCCGACCTCGGATCGACCCCTAATTGAATTTGACGGGAAAACGGTACCAAAAACCCAAAAGTTGAACCACGGAAAAGAGGTCCCTACTCGTCGTTTTCTGGTTTCTCGAGTAGACCACAAAGAAGTCGTTAAGAGGTCTTTAGAATCCTTCCACACCTAATGACGGTGGGTTTTTGGTAACAAATTAGGTGTTAGGTAAGTTATAACTTTTAATTTTGGCTAATTTTGAAAAATTATTAACTTGAAGGTTGATTTATCTTTTTATAAAGTTGAATAATTTTGTTTAATTTTTATATTTGACTAGGTTATCACTTACAAGCATCCGAAAGTTTACTGGCTTGACTTCTGGCACCGATAATAGTGTTTGGTGTACTATTATATTTTATTACAAGTAAATTTTTAAAAAAATATATTTAAGAAGCTAATTATTGATAAGAATTAAAATTTTATGATGATTTGGATTAAACATTCTAGTTTCAACTAACAAAACCGTTTCATTTTATGTGTTGTAATAGAAATTTTAAAAAAATTCAAAGTTGGTAAACATTTTTGACACCTCTTAACTTAGCTGAAGAAAATCGATCAACTTTAAAAATTCATCAAAAATTAATTTTTAAAGATTTTGATTTGATTTCTTTTCTAAATAAAACATAAAACATTCTAATTTTAATTAAAAAAGACCGTTTTATTCCAAGTGTTGTCAAAAATATTAAAAAAATTTTCAAAGTTGGTAAAAAATTTTTGACACTTAACTTAAGAAAACCAACTTTAAAAATTCATCAAAAATTCGTTTTTTAAAATTTTGATTTGACTTTTTTTCTAAATGAAAGTTAAAACATTCTAATTTTAATTAAAAAAGACCGTTTTATTCCGAGTGTTGTCAAAAAAATTAAAAAAATTTTCAAAGTTGATAAAAAAATTTTGTCACTTAACTTAAGAAAACCAACTTTAAAAATTCATCAAAAATTCGTTTTTTAAAATTTGGATTTGATTTTTTTTCTAAATGAAACTTAAAACATTCTAATTTTAACTAAAAAAGACCGTTTTATTCCAAGTGCTGTCAAAAATATTAAAAAAATTTTCAAAGTTGGAAAAAAATTTAACATTTTTTTACTTAAGAAAATTAACTTTAAAAACTCATTTTTAAACATTTTGACTTGATTTTTTTTTCTAGATGAAACTTAAAGCATTCTGATTTTTATTAACTTGACGTTTGGTAGTTATATCTTTATTATATACAATTGTGGGTTAGAAAACATTTTAACCCTCCGGTGGGCGCGTATGCCGCATTTAGCTGCTTTTTTTCCCAAAATATTTCTAAGTTCACTGGGAAACCATTAAATATCCTATTGCGGTGTAAAAATCGCAACGCGCCTATTTGTGTAAGTCCGATAGGCGCGCCCACCGGAGGGTTAAATAACCTTAGGCTTGAACATACTTGTAAGTAATGTTATGGTCAGATTGGGAGGTATGGTTGTGTTTGATTTCATCCTATTTGGTTGAATTTGAACTTATTTTGCACTAACAAGGAGACCTCACGACTTGCCCGTCACCGATTTTAATGAAAGTAGTACCAATCGATAGATATTGGTACATAGTACACATGTATAAAATATTAGGGCGCACTATTCAGCGGTTCGCAAGAAAATTGGTGTTAAAGTATGCAATCGGTTTATATGTCAATGATTTGTCATTCCCCTTAAATACCTCCAACAGCCAAATTGAAAATATACCGGCTTTCAAATCCGTAGTATGGTGGTTCGAATCCCGAATAATACATTTTAATTTTCTTTTTTAATACAATGTTCTAAGTTATTTTTATAACATGTTGACGTAATATTAAAATATTTTTAAAATAACATGAAATATTGTATTCAAAATAAAAATAAAAAAGTTATTGTTCGAGATTCGAACCACCGTACTATGGATCTGGAAATCGATATATTTCCACTATGGCTACTGGGGGGTTGTAGGGGAAATGACAAATCATTGACATATAAGCCGATTGCATGCTTTAACACCAATTTTCTTGCGGATCGCTGAATAGTGCGCGCTAATATTTTACACATTTGTACTACCTACCAATATCTATCGATTGGTACCACTTTCGTTAAAATCGGTGACGGGCAAGTCGTGAGGTCTCCTTGTAAGTTAGTGTGAAATATGCATTCAAAGTAAAGGCAGTTTATCTCTATTGAGTGGTTGGTTTCTGTTTGGATTTAAAATTATCGTCCCTGCTATAAAAATATAGCTAGGACTATGAAAAATTAGTTAAAGACTCATTTGAGTTGTGCCATCCCACGGAAATCTTTAGTAAAAGGCGAAAGATTTATTCGCACTGAGATGAGACCAGAGTGATGAATACAATCTTACCTTCACAGTGTGAGCATTTTTTTTAACTTTGTTGGTGTGAGTATAGTTGAGCGTCATCTGTTAAGGGGTAGTTACAAACTATTTCATTCTTACATAGCACCTTCTACAATCGCATTTCTAACTATAGTCAATTTAAAAAAAATCATATCTAAGAAATTAATTGTTGTTGAGATTTGAAATTTTATGAGCATTGAGACTAAAACTCAATCTTGATTACTGCCAAAGATAAATTTTCTACGACTTTTAGTTTTTCCCTCAGAAGAGAAAATATAACTTAACGTCGACTAAAAATTATCAATTTTAAAAAATTCATATCTAAGAAACTAATTGTTGTTGAGACCTGAAATTTTATAAGATGTGAAATTGAAACTTAATCCTTATTTTTAACAAAAATAAATTTCCTACCACTTTTAGTTTTTCTATCAGAAGACCAAATGTGACCTAATGTCATTAACTGAAATTTTTTAATATCTAAGAATTAGGCTACGTTCTAAAATTTTCTTTGAGTTACATAAAAATTTGATGTTTACAACTTTATTATATGTAATTACTCAAATGCAGATTGATTTGGTTCACTACGATAGCAAGTTTTTGAAATATTAATTGCTCAGTTCATTTTATATCAACCTCTACCTTTAACGATTATCTTTAAAGTTAAATTAGCTTTTCAAACTTTCTCATGACATTTTCCAACACTTCCTGAATAATTCTTTGAATTGTAGGTTTAATGTCATCTATCAATTTTGTTAAACTTCGGGGTTTGTTTTCATAAACACGCGACTTCGAAAACTTCTAAAAGAAAAAAATCCCATCAGAACATTTTAATGGTGTTAATAACAATTCCTAGGGATTTTTTCATTGGACAAACCATTTCAAGTTTTGGCTATATACCGTACTTGAAAATCCATTATCTGAAATTTCTAAAAAATGTCATGAGAAACATTGAGAAGTATAGAATATCTTTGGATACATGAGAGAAGTAGAATCTGAAATTGCTAAAAAATATGAGAAGTAAACATATGATATAAAATCAACTAAGAAATTAATAGTTCAAAAATGTTTTATTTCAGAGTCCTTAGAACCATTTATGTACACACTTGGACAGCGATTACGACGCCTAAAGCTTTGTGCGAGAGCGATAGCTGGAACGAGCTCGGGCACGGTCGGTTTCGAGGGAAAGAAACCTGGCACGAGGCTAGGTGTAGAAACCATCGACAGGCCGCACCGAGTCTGGCTGCGGCCCCTCGAACGTTTCTACACCTAACCTCGTGCCAGGTTTCTTTCCCTCGAAAACCGACCGTGCCCGAGCCCGTTCTAGCTATCGCTCTCGCACAGAGCTTTAGGCGTCGTAATCGCTGTCCAAGTGTGTACGTCCATCCTAACTTTCCCACAATAATAATTTACTGAATGCAACCCATTTATTTAAACCCATTAAAGAAAAGTGTCTAATTTAACATTAGGTAACACTTTTTATAGTTTTCGGGGTGTTAACCTTAACCCAAGATAATGCCACACCAAATATCTTTGGTCGTTTAGTCAAGGAAAACGTACAATTATAAATCAGTTAACCAAACCCGACGGTTGTAATTACCATAATGGCATCGCATCTATTACAAGCACACACAAAAAAACGAGGTACACCATCTTTTTCCACATTCTTATCTCTTTAAAAATCCAAAAGAATATTTTATAAAATATCAAGCAATTGCACTTGTGCAAATTTTAGCATAAGATTCATAATCGATTCGTTCCCGCATAAGCCATACCCAGCTGTCAACAGTCCATAAGTCATCTCGAGGTGGTTAAACAAACAATAGTTAAAGAGGGATAACAGTTATTACTCGGCGTTTAGCGTTGTTGAGTTATGGCGCCTTCATACGTGGGCGATCGTGATGGCTGTAAACGCTCTGCCTTTTCGACAGGAAATCACCCGGCACGCCCCTTTACTTATGTATGGGTAGTAACTGGTAACAACTTGAGCTGCACCTCGAAATTTTTAGTTTATTACTTTCACGGCTAAACTTAAAAAAATTAGTATACTATCCTTTTCCTTCTTTCTTTTTCTATTTTTTTTCTTTTCTTTCTTTTATTGCCACCATTTATCGAAAGACATAACCGTGTGATGACCACCGTCCGCATCCCCGTTTCTTATCTGTATTAGTCCGGACGTTAACAGCGTTATAAAGTTTTACTTCCCGGGCCGGCAGTAAAATAGCGCTACGTATAAATTAAAATTCCAAACACACTATGTATATGTATGTGGCTACACGTGAAATTATACGGCGTTGTCGTCGGGGCGAACGTTCGCATCTTCGCCGTTTTGATAAGATAAACCGTGGCAGCGTCCACCTCGGACGGCGGTTGCGACCGGATTTTCAACAATTAAGATACGGTTAAAATATTTACTGGATAAAATCAGCGGACGGATGTTGAGTATTTACGATTTCCAACGCGTAATCAACAGAGATTTTTCAGTAAGACAAAGTTTACGATATTTCCTGTAGTAATTACATACACATAGTGTTATCTATTAAGTTTCTCACTAAATAGTTAATTAATCCTTTAGATTCTTTTCATTTATCTTTATCGACAGTGCTAACAGTGTAAATATACAAGAACTAATTGGTAAAACTAATGGAATAGGTTAAAACATTTTATATTAGGGAGTTAGTTGCGTATGTCCTTCCTCATAGCACCGACAAAGAGACGCCTGTGCACAGTGCTGTTTTGTGGTTTTGTTTGAGAATTTCTATTTCAAAACGACCGATGTAAGTTTTTGGGTTTTATATTTGCATAGAAATACATGGCATTTTTTTTTGATAATATACTTAGATATTGCTACCCCCTTTTTGTTTTGAGATTTTGTTAAAGATCGTTTTTCAGACAACTATTTAGTCATTTTAGACTGTTATCTAGTCTTTCTAGAGGATTTTTCAAGACTGTCCCTAAGGACTATTAGGCTACGTTCACACTAAGCGGTTTTTGTCGACTCGATAGTCGACTCGATCGTCGAATCGACAAATGCTTCTTTGAAATCGTCCAAACTGTTCAGACGACGTCGCGACGGTCGAATGGTGTCGACTCGACCTATGATTTTACCGACGGCGCCCATTCGACAAACCAAGTCTCTCGACATATCATTCTCACGTTTTTAATGGAAGTGTTCACACGGTGTTTAGATAGATGAGGCGTTGGTCCAGTGTTTCCCAACGTGGGGCCCACGCCCCAAAGAGGGACAATTCGAAAATCAACTCTACGTCAGTTTAGCCCTTTCCAAATTTCCAAAATTTAGCAAAAATTTAACGAAAAAAGTAAATTCTTAAATAATTGCAGTAAATAATTATTAGGTATAATTTGGCTTGATGATACCAAAATATCAACTGAGTGGTTGATAACTAAAAACATCTCGCCTCTTCTAAACGAGGTACATTCAGTAATAATGTGTGTTAATGCAGCTAATAGCTTTACAGCTAATGTTAAATGTCAGCGTATCTTCAAGCTATTTTTTTGTGAAGAATAAAATGAAGACCAGGTGAGACTTTTACTTCATACTGAAGATGGCTATCTTAATGAAAGTGCTTGAAAAGATCTATGGAACTGTTTGATACTCATTGTCAGTGATTTTTTAAGCGACAAATCTGAAATAACGTATTTGCTAACAATGGATGGTAAAGCATTTGTTCAAGGAACAAATAAAACTCTCGTCGTTGCAAAAGCGAAGATATTTGGTTTCATTGCCCATATTGAGTTATGTCAGAAACATAAGAATAAAAACTTTGAACAGTTTCATTGGCTCCAAAAATGTGAAGTAACTAATACCATTTTACTTGTTATTGTCAATCATCTAAATGTTCTATCAGCTGATTTAAATGAAAGATTTTCTGATTTAAAACAAATTGATTTTCCAACATGGATGATGCAGTCAATGTTAGTGGATTTGTCTGATATATCAAATATGGAGTATCAAAAAGAACTCGCAGAACTGCATTATGATTATTCAGTTAAAACCTTATTTAATATAAAAAGAACGATGGCATGGCTTTGTGAGGAAACAAAAATCAAATACCCAAATTCAACCAAATATGCAAGAAAACCATTGCTACCGTTTCCATTTTCATATTTAGTTGAACGTGGATTTAGCACTACAAATGATTTTTGGTAAATAAAGAAGTCGGCTGGATATAACACAATTTGGAAACTTGGAACTGAAGCTAACCAAATTAGAACCTAACATAAAACCTTTATGCAGTAAGCATCAAGCGCAAGGATCTCACTAAATTAAAATAACAAATAAATATAGAAAAATCTTTATTAAAATCATTTGGCATTTGAATTTCAGTTTTTTGTATATGTTTTGAAAATTTAATTACTGTCTTTCATTAACAATTCCCTAGTGGTTTCCTAAAACTTTGTAAAACCTATCATTTAAGTTTCTCAAGTGAACAATTTAATTTTTTAATATTAAAAATTATGTATGTTACATAGGGGGGCCATAAGAATTTTAGAAAGGCAAAGGGGACATGGCACAAAAAGGTTGGGAAACACTGCGTTGGTCTGTTTAGAGGACGTCATCCTGTCGTACGACTTCACTTCTAGTGTGAACGATTCGCGGATTGTCGAGGCGACTGTCGAGTCGACAAAAACCGCTTGGTGTGTACGTACCCTTAATGTTTCTGGATGATTGTGATAGCTTTTTGAGGTGGTTAGATAATTTTATGTTCTTTCTAAACGATTTTTTAATTTCCTAAAAAATAAACTACTCTTCTCTCGAATCTAAATAATTTTCTTGTATATCTGAACAGCTATTACAATTTCTTGATTCTTCCAATCCTTCTAGACGACCTTTTAAATTTTATGAACAGTTATTTAGCCTTTGCTGCAAATTTTTAACGTTTCCTAGTGTAGTAAAGTGATTTTATTTAACCCTTAAAAGTCCTCTGTCTAGACATTGGGGACATTATATTGTTCTTTTGGCATAACAAATTTTATAATTGAAGTACTGACAAGGAGACCTCATGATTAGGGCCTCACCGATTTTAATGAAAGTGGTATTAATCGATAGGTATTAGTATACTGTGTGCACGCCGATGAGCTGCGGATACGTTTAACGTAAGTGGAAAAAGGACGACAATCAGGCTTCCATTAGTTAACACAGGACAGATATACTACGTTTACTTATCTGGCCGATTGGAGTAGATATGTGTCTCTTTATCTAACTCATTAAAATCGTATACAATTCGAGGGCTTGTCTAACACATTGAAAAGCCCTATCCGCAACTCACCGGTGTGCACAGGGCATAATACAAATGAGTAAAATATTAGTGCATATTATTCAACGATTCCTCGTTGTGACTCGTTAAGTCACTACGGACCAGCTTCCACATACCATCAAAGATGGTTCGAACCCCTGAAGTGCTTTTTATTTTTAATAGCAATAAAATGGTCTATATTTCACTTCATTTTCTTTAATATTTTATTGATATTTGTTTTAAGAACAAATAATTTAGTATACTTTATCATCTTTTACTTTGATTTAAAATGAAAATTTATTAAAAAAGAACCAAAGGCGATCTCTGAGAGAGTTGCTAACCACCAGCGTAAAGCGACGTGGCCTTAAATCGAAAAATTTTGGAACAATTTACTCGCGAATCGCTGGATATGAAGTCTCCTTGTGAGACTCAGGTCATATTATGTATCGAAATAAAAAGATTTTTAAGGGTTAATACCTAACCGATTTTATTAACAATAAGAGAAATCGTTAGTCTTTTATTCAGTTTTTTTTGGTATATCTAGACCAACGGTGGGCAACCTCCGGCCCGCGGGCCAACTCAGGCCCGCGCGAGGGTATAATCTGGCCCGAGAGACCTTTAGAAAGAATAATAAACGATTTTTGTTTTAAATCAAAAATTTGTAATAGAAAGAAATAACTAAAGAAAGGTTTTTGCCACTAATGCGTTATAGAAAAGAAAGTCTCATTACTGAACTAGGGTCCGAACCCAGATCTCCTCCTTTTTTGATAGTTGTTCTACCGATCGAAAGCAGAAAATCTGTGAGATCTAGGCCCGAATTCATAAACGCCACTAAACTGGCACTCACCCTAACCTAACACTAATCTAAAATATTACTAACTTTAGGGTGAGTGCGACTTAAAACTCACTTTGGTATTCATAAACAGTCCCTAATTTTAGTGGACCTTTAGGGAATACGTCATAAGAATCAGTAACGTTTTGTAGGTGACGCATGCGCGTTAAATACCAGATTTAGCGCCTCGTGGTTTAAATATGGCGTTTTATTGTTTTCTGCTGCTCGTGTTCTTCGTATCGCTCCGTGCTCCTGTATTTGCTTTTTTTTTAATTTTCGATTGTATAAAAATTCTTCATCATAAATTAACAATTTGTAAAAATATTAATGAGATTTGATATAAAATAATGCAGTTATTTAAAATACACGATTCTTGTAAAATTTGTTTTTTGTAGCTTACAATGTTCTATCAAAAACCCGGCGATTAACACATTGCATACGGATCACGAGAATTCTCGTTTATAGCAAACTGAGGCCCGAATTCATAAACGCCACTAAAGTGACACTAACCCTAAGTTACCACTAACTTGAGGTTAGTCACTAACTTTGGTATTCAGAAACAGTTAGGGTCTAATTAGTGACTAATTATTTCCTAACTCTACGTCAGTGGGTTAGTCAAAAGTGAGTGAAACTTAAGTGCGCAATCGCGCGCACTCATCTGGCCCTAAATACCATTTTGCGCTTGTCTTTGTCCACTTTCATAGGTTTCATTCGCGGTTATTAGATTATTATTGCTAGTTGTAGTGTTTTTATAGCTAGTAATACTAGAAGACTTTAAAAACATTATTTTTCGTGTGTTTTTCTTAAATTACTAGAAAAATCTTTATTAGATTTTATTGATTTTTTGGTCGTGTCTTTATATCAGCAAGTTACAGCTTTCTGTGGAACAAATTCGAATTTCAAAAATTACAGGGTGTTTAAAAACACTCCCACGACAAGTTATCAATCCAGATCATTTTAACCAGTCGGTATAACTTTCTGTCAATTTTTTTCTGAATAGCTATATTACTTTAGAAACTATTTCTTCTCTTAAAAAATTTCAGTTGGACAAACGGTTTAGCCATAAAAAAATATTTTCTAAATCCCTGTAAGCCCGAATCGATAAGTTATGGTACCATTAACAAAGTTCAGAATAGCTATTTCTTTAAGCCGTATGAAATTCTTTCTATAAAACCAGATGTTACAGGTTTATAAGTACTTCATTGCTTAAAATATTAAAATTTTCACCAGGATTTGTGAACATCATCAGGATTTAACCCTGATTGGCCAGCAAGATCACTGGACCTAAGACTTTGTTTATGGGGTGTCATCAAGCAAAAATGCCAGGAAAATAGCAAATTGTAAAAATTTTGCACCCTGTATTATTTTTAGCGCTGATGATGGTCATAAATCTTGCCGAAAATTTGAATATTTTAAGCAATAAAGTACTTCTAAACCTGAAAATTTTGGTTTTTTTGAAAGAACTTCATACCGTTTAAAGAAATTGCTACTTTGAACATTGCTAATGGTACCCTAGTTTATCAATTTGGGTTTGTAGGGATTTAGACAATATTTTTTTGTAGTTAAACCGTTTGTTCAACTGAAATTTTATAAGAGCGAAAATAGTTTCTAAATTAATATAGCTATACAGAAAAAAAAATGACAGAAAATTATACAGGCTGGTTAAAAAGATCTGGATGGATAACTTGTCGCGACAGTGTTTCTAAACACCCTGTATGATTCGAAATTCGAATTTGTTCCACAGAAAGCTGTAGCCTGCTAATATAAAGACATGGTAAAAAAATGAATAAAATCTATTAAAGGTTTTTCGAGTAATTTAAGAAAAACTCATGAAAAATATGATTTTTAAAGTCCTCTAGCGGCTAAACTAAGCAACTTTGTATATAGATAAGTTGGGTTAAATCATTATATTTTTGGCCAAGGTATCTGTGGTATTCTGTTGTACACGACATTTCCGGACACCCTGTATAGGTAATAGTTATTAATTTTAGTTAAGTGGAGTTATTGTAGTTCTTATTATTAGTTAATTATTCTTCTTATTATTATTTTGTATTATTAGTTCTTATTCCTATCATGGATCGCCAAAGAGGGAATATAATAAAAAATGCATTCATACAACGACATTTGACTGAATAATAAAATTTAATTATTAATCCGGGTTTTTGATAGAACATTGTAAGCTACAAAAAACAAATTTTACAAGAATCATGTATTTTAAATAACTGCATTATTTTATATCAAATCTCATTAATATTTTTACAAATTGTTAATTTATGATGAAGAATTTTTATACAATCGAAAATTAAAAAAAAAGCAAATACAGGAGCACGGAGCGATACGAAGAACACGAGCAGCAGAAAAAAATAAAACGCCATATTTAAACCACGAAGCGCAAAATCTGGTATTTAACGCGCATGCGTTACCTACAAAACGTCACTGATTCTTATGACTTATTCCCTAAAGACCCACTAAAGTTAGGGACTGTTTATGAATACCAAAGTGAGTTTTAAGTCGCACTCACCCTAAAGTTAGTAATATTTTAGGTTAGTGTTAGGTTAGGGTGAGTGCCAGTTTAGTGGCGTTTATGAATTCGGGCCTGAACGTTGCTATGCGATAGGCTTCGTTACCACCGTAACGTAATTGAAGTATATGCGGCTCGTTGTTTAGTTGAAGACTGAATAACAAAACATGAAAACGAGATATCTCGTGACGCGTACGCAATGTGTTAATAATTAAATTTTATTATTCAGTAAAATGTCGTTGTATGAATGCATTTTTTATTATATTCCCTCTTTGGCGATCCATGATAGGATTAAGAACTAATAATAGAAAATAATAAGAAGAAGAAGAATTAACTAATAATAAGAACTACAATAACTCCACTTAACTAAAATTAATAACTATTACCTATATAACTAGAAAAACTAAGACAACTAATAACTACTATAAAATAACAAACCAATAACTAGCTATAAAAACACTACAACTAACAATAATAATCTAATAACCGCGAATGAAACCTATGAAAGTGAACAAAGACAAGCGCAAAATGGTATTTAGGGCCAGATGAGTGCGCGCGATTGCGCACTTAAGTTTCACTCACTTTTGACTAACCCACTGACGTAGAGTTAGGAAATAATTAGTCACTAATTAGTCCCTAACTGTTTCTGAATACCAAAGTTAGTGACTAACCTCAAGTTAATGGTAACTTAGGGTTAGTGTCACTTTAGTCGCGTTTATGAATTCGGGCCCTAATCTTTAACTTTGTTTTTTATATTAAAACGAAAAACTTGTAAGTATCAAAATTTGTTACTTTTCCACTCCGGTCCGCGTACGAAAGGTAAATCGTAGTCTGGGCCCCACTATAGAAAAGGTTGCCTGCCCCTAATATCAACAATTTTTTTTATATTTAATTGCTCTTTCTATTTTGATGACTTTTCTAGACTTTTTCAACGATTATTTAAGTTTCCGAACGATTTTGAACGTTTAATGGCGTGAATAGGTAACTTTATTAATACTCTAGAGAATTCCTAATTCTAAAAAATTTCTAAAAAATAAAGTAATATCTCCCAAATCTAGATAATTTCGTGATATATCCAGATAGTTGTCAACATCTTTGACTTTCTTACTTTTTCTAGTTAGACGTTTTCTAAATTTTCTTAGGCTGACTTTTACCAACCTCCTGTTAATTTAACCAGCGGTTTATTACCATGGTTATTGGCAAAGTAGCCAATCGCATAAGTTGAAATTGAAATTAAACCGCTGGTTAAATTAACAGGAGGTTGGTAAAAGTCAGCCTTAGTAGTTATTTAGTTTTTTCAGACGATTTTCGACATTTCTTAGTGTGGTTGAATAATTTTACATTAACTCGAGAAAGTTTAAAGAAATTTCTGATATCCAAACACATTTTTTTCTAAAAATTCTTTAGAATTTTGATATTTACCGGAATATCTGGATTACCAGTTAGTCTTTTTGAACTTTTTTCTTGTCTTTCCAGATCTAGATGATTTCTTTAATCATTCTAAGCCATTTTTTTTATTTCCTAAGAAATAAGACAGTGTTTCTAGTTAATTTCCTAGTATACACAGACAGGTATCGGGATTTTCTCAAGGTTCGTTTAGTTTTTCTAAAGGCCGTACCATCTATAGTGAAAGTGACTCATCGGTTTATGGTACAATATTGCGCATGCGGTACAAATAAGTTGATGTGTGTTAGAAAGAGAGCGCATATTAGTACATCTGTTCATACGCTTTTAAGCGATGAATCACTTTCACTATAGATGGTACGAACTTTAAAGGATTTTTTAGTCTTTTTAAATAATTATTTAACTTTTTCAGACTTTCAACACTTACAAGGAGACCTCACGACTTGCCCGTCAACGATTTTAATGAAAGTGATATTAATCGATAGACGCGCTATTTAGCGGTTCACAAGAAAATCGCTGTTAAAGTTCGCGAGTGGCTTATATGTTAATGATTAGTCATTCCCCTTAAACATAAATAAATCGGCTTCTACATGCGTAGGACAGCGGTTCGAATGCCGTGTATACTCCCTCTATTCTTATAATATTTTCATGTTCCAGAACTTAGAGAGTGATTATAATAACTAACAAAATAATTTTAATTTCAAAATATTATAAAAATAACGTGAAATATTGTATTAAAAACGAAAATAAAAAAGTTATTTACTCGGAATTTGACATGCTATCCGACGCATGTGGAAACCGATTTATTTCCACTTCGGCTGTTGGAGGTTTCCAAGGTGAATGCCTAATCACTAACATATAAGCCGTTCGCGAATTTTGGCAGCGATTTTTTTGCAAACCACTAACTAGTGTGCCCTCATATTTTAAACATTCGTACTATGTTAAAGAATTCGAGTATGTTAAACAATACTCTTTAATTAAAATTGGCGACGAGCAAGTTGTGAAGTTCGATTAAGATTACATTATTTTATATTCAAACTAGAAACCTTAAAATAAATTATGAACTTTATTTTCTTTTTTTTCTTAACATTTTAGACTTTTCTAACATTTGGTAAAGATAATTTTTATCACTTGAATCTCTTGGATTCTAGAATCCCCTTTTTTTAATAAATTTCATTTTCACGTCCAGCTCTATTAAATTTAGATTATGGAAATGCTGCTGTATGTATAATATTTTGAAGGATCGTTTTAAATTGTTGCGAAAACGATGATAATCGTCGCGACATTATCGCATGCAAACGTGTCCTTAAAATTCAATTATTCAGAACGTCGGGTATAAATTGAGCCCGTCGGGGCCTGGTGCTAACGAAATACGGTCAATTACATCGTCCGGTATTAAAGCGAGATCCGTCCGGAGCTCACGCGTGCGTCCCGAGCGAATGCGGTACACGTCAGACGCGAAGAAGCGGGATTTTAATTGAAATTTTAAACGTGCCCTCGGAGAACCAACGACGCCGCCGGACAAGAAAGATAAGACGAGAGTTAAATTACCAACCTTCGAGTAATCTGCATAGTTTTCTCAAAGAAAATATACACATACATATTTTGATTATCACATCATCTTGTGTAAGTTGAAAAATCGTTCAGCCAATAAGAAATTCGTTTCGGTGTTATACATCGGTGTAATACCTTCCGAAGTTAATCAAGCGGTTAACTCATTGTAATTTTCGGGACGAAACGAAGAGGAAAAAGGTCGCACAAAAGCCGCGTTCACAGATTCCAAGTAAAGATAACGACGACGGAAAGCGTAGCGTGTAACCCGAAACTTTAAGCCATATAAAGGTGGATGATTAATAGAAGTGGCACGGACACGTGAACGCGACGAAAATAAAACACGAGGAAAACAACAAGAGTGGAAAAAACAAAGTGGAGAAAACCGGTGGGTGGCTGCGACAAAAATCTCCCCGTAACAAGATCCGATTATGGGGCGTAATTAAAAATGCACGAGGACCATCGGAGAGAGTTGAAGCGTTCTAAATCGCTAAGGACGAGGAAGAGGAGTACGAGGAGGAGGAGGTTCTCTCTAAGAGGAAACCGCAATTAAGCCCGTCTCAATTAAGAATTCGAGACCTAGGGGATAAGTACCTGGTTAAACTTATTAACAGGCGCCCCGGGTTTTTATCCTGCTCGGCCCAATAATGGCGCATTAATCACGTCCGGTTTTATTGAAATTTGTTATGCCCATTGCATATTCATCAGCGAAACGATTTATCATCACGCTATGGGGAGGCGGGCCCCTCTGACAACCTTATGTAAACAGACCAGAAGTTACGGTCTTTTACCTTTCTTTTAAAAGCATATCGCGGAGGAGCCCGAGAGACGAAAGAGGCTGCTGCCGAGATGGTCTTTTTGTTCGCGTTCGCGTCCGCGCACCAACAAAAAAATAAATAAACGACCACCTCACCGGCCTTGAGAAGATTTAATCGCGACCGGCAATTTAAGTCCGCGAAACCGAATGATGTATTATCTGTGGCTTAATTGACTTTTTCGTAACATCGTGCGATATATATATTTTTTTAGATTTGCGTTTTAAAATATACTTAACACAGAATTCTTAACAGAATTGCTATTAAATTCTTTGTGATTATAATTAATAATTGGTGGGATTAAGTTTTTAAAATTATTACACCAACCGCATACAACTCTATGTTAATCTGACGGTTGTATTAAACGCTCTTTTTATGGTCTTTAATCGCTGGCCTTTAAGTTTACGATCTTACATTTCTTACTTTTTCTTATCTATAACCGCCATTAAAAAGTCGTAAAATCCTTAGTAAATCTATTTTGCCGCCGATAGACCTCACACTTCTACGTATTTATACCTTTTTTTATCTTTGAAGAAAATAAATTAGTTTCACTTACCTCTGTATCTATCTTCTTAAATTCCTCATCCTCCTCGTCCACCTCGAAGTAAATTTCTGAAGATGTTATTGAAACCATTCCATGCGCGACGATTCCTGGAGCGATTAATTTAGCTTTTGTGCTGATGTTTATTGGACCTACAATAAATAAAATTTTAGAAATATCAAAAGAATTTCAAGAAGTTCTAATTATTAAATAAATCAACGAATAAACTTTTTTTTAATCTTATTGTTAGAAATTTATTTTACGTAAAAAAGTATTAACACGAGATAATTTAAATTTTGAGATTTTTTGAAAACTAAACTAAAAAGATTTCTGATACTTTCATTGTTGATTTTTAAACTTTGTAAATAAAATGCTTTCTTTAATTCAATTAGCTAAGCCATATTAACCACTTCGGTACGTCGCCTATTGGCCGCGAAACGTCGTTAAGAACCGGCTTTCATCGTCCGTACGCTGGCACAGCCGTCGACTATAGTCGACGCTCGGCTGTATGGGGTCATTTGTTTTTGTCGACTATAGTCGACGTCCGTATCGAAGTGGTTAACTAATCTTTTAATTATTATTGAATTTCGTTTTTTGTTAATGCTTGAGTGAACAAGTTGAAAATAAAAAAAAATATTTGAAAATTCAAAAGGATCTTAAAGACCTTTTACTTGTTTTACGAATTTACTATCTTTCTGCATAAAATAAAGAACACTTTTCAATAAAATCTTAAAAATTGATATCACGTAAAAAAAACTTTAAACATTGGTATTTAAACAAAGGTACAGGTATCCCCCATGAAAGTATACTACTTTGTTTATTTATAATTTTTGATTAAATGAAAGAGAATGGATAAATGTATATTGATAAATGTTTCATTTAATGTCGGCAATTATGTATGGAATACAATATCAGATAAATGTCCGTTTCTGTTAGCCTCACATTTGTGAGCACATTTTTCATTACATTCTCACACATTTCACGCGGTATTTCATTATTTTCATCAGGAATATTTTGTTTGAGTTGCTCCAGCGTTTCTGGTTTCTTTGTATAAAATCTTACTTTTCAGATACCCCCACTAAAAGAAGTCCGGAGCAGTCAAATCAGGCGACCGTGGAGACCAATCAACATCATCACTTCTTGAAATAACTTGTTGTGGAAAGAGGTCTCGCAGTAATTCCATTGTAATCTTGGCTGTATGCGATGTAGCACCGTCTTGTTGAAACCACATGTTAATCAAGCCGAAAGCATGCAGTTGTGATGTTAAAAAGTTTTCAATCATCACGATTTCGCTCCCCATTCATAGTTACCGTTACGCCGTTTTCAGTTTCAAAGAAGTAAGGCCAAATGATTCCTCCTGACCAAACTGCATACCAGACTGTCACTTTTAATGGATGCAAATGTGACTAATGAATAATTTGAGGATTTTCCATTGCCCAGAACCGACTATTCTGTTTATTCACATATCCATTCAAATGAAAATGTGCCTCGTCACTCATTATGATTTTTTCATGAAAATCGGGGTTGTCATGGGCGAGCTGTAACATCCTCTTAGGGCCCTGTTATACGGACAGCAAAAACGCAACAGATTTTTCGTCGCATACACGCCGTGCCTACCGAGTAATGGACTTCCCTGTATGCAAGTTATACGAGCGTTTTATCTGTCGCGTCGGACCCTGTGAAGGTGGGATTTCGTTGCAACGTCCAGCGTACGCGGCTCGCCGCGACGTCTGGCAGTCACGGCTAGCCGTTACGATCGCCTTGATTTCGTTGAATCGTCTGTCCTGTGCGTTTCGGCAGTTCTACTCATTAATAGCTCTGAGATGAAACGCTTATTCAGCATGGATAAGAAAACTTTAGCTATATTAATTTTGTTAGAAGAAGATGAAGATGATGATTATACAAGCCTGTTACTATCTACCCGTAAACTCTCTAATAACATTTACAAATTACGGAACTAAGAAGGATATTATCAAACACTGATAAAAAGCCATCTAAATTCCAATGATGAAAAGTTTCGCAGTTTTTTTTAGAATAAATAAATATCAATTTCATTTTTAGCAGACATGCATCTTGTCTATGGAGCAGCTTACGGTAACGCTAATGAAGCAAGGCGAATTTATGCGGAGCGATATCCGCAGCGTCACATTCCCTGTCATACACCATTTTCAAGATTGGATCAGCGTCTTCGAGATACTGGTGAATTTCAAGTAAAGAAAAGATATTCAGGAGCCATTCGTACTGTCCGAAATGTTAATTTTGAGGACCAAGTTCTTCAACACTTTGAAAATAACCCAAAAACAAGTACTCGTGCCATTGCACAGACGATGTATACAAGTTGCACATCTGTATGGAAGGTATTGAAGGAATATCAGAAGCATCCGTTTCACATTCAAAAAGTTCAAACATTAGTTCCAGCTGATTATCTCAACAGAGTTCAATTTGCCGAATGGTACTTGAATAAAATTACTGATGAACACACAATAGTCACATTTGGAGCGAAGAAAATCCTCGTGCCGTTCATAGTTTACATTATCAATGGAAGTTTTCGCTTAATATTTGGGCTGGGATTGTTGATAATTATGTAGTAGGACCATATTTACTGCCTGTACCATTGGATGGTCATGTATATAGCATTTTTCTTGAATATACTTTACCAGAATTGCTTGAAAATATCCCACTTAATATTCGAAGAAATATTATTTTTCAACATGATGATGCACCAGCGCACTTTGGATTAAATTGCCGAAATTATTTAAGTGCACAATTTCCAAACAGATGGATTGGAAGAGGGGGCTGATTTATTGGCCTGCACGTTCACCAGATTCTCTCTAATCTGAAAATCCTTAAAACCTTTCTGTTCGTGATTGTACAAGCATGGATATTCACGCACTATTTCAATCAATTTTTAATCATCAACACTCGAGAATTTCTGTACCATTTTCAATTATTAAATCTCAGTGAAAATCTTAAAAATTTTAACTTAATTTGTTATTTTCGTAAGCGTTTGTTAAAGGCGTTCGCGTCTCGACTGCTATTCGAGCAGTCCAGACGCAGCCGTCGACGTCTTTCCGTCGAGCCGACAAGACGCATCGCCTCAACGAAATCACTCCGGTTCAAAATCATTAGGAACAGTTCTTGACTGCCGAACGTCACGACCAGCCGCGAACGCTGGACGTTGCAACGAAATCCCACCTTGAGTCTGCTTCAGCGTCGACAACGCGTCCAAACTGGTAAACTAGTAGCAAATACGCAGCAGAAATGACGCCAGTCGCTGTTATACGGGCAGTATTGACGCGACAGATCTGCTACCTCAGGGTCCGACGCGACAGATAAAACGCTGGTATAACTTGCATACAGGGAAGTCCATTACCCGGTAGGCACGGCGTGTACGCGACAAAAAATTTGTCGCGTTTTTGCTGTCCGTATAACATGGCCCTAACACCTCCACCATTGAGCGTTTGCGTCGACGACGCGGCGTTTTTTCTGCTCGTATAACAGCTCCGAATTTTATGATCAGCGTCAGCGTTTTATCTGTAGCGTCAAAGCTACCCGTATAACATGGGCCTTAGCATGTACGGCGGCGTAAATGTTCTTCTGGAAGAAGCTCTTGTCAACAGAATCTTAAATAGAAACAAATACAAATCTTTGTGCAAAATTGTGGCCAAAGGTGTTCTTTGAAGATCAAGTTCCTAAGCACGGCGTCGAAATTGAGGTTGATGGATTGTTTTAAACATTTTCTTGAGCAGCAGTAATGTTTTCCGCCGATTTTACAGTATGTTGTGGTCCATGCTTGGGCCTATCAGCTACACTCCCTCTTTCTTCGAAATCATACACTACACGTTGTTTCTCCCAAAAATTTCACGCACTTTCTTATCGTCACAATAATCGATGATTGATTTTGATAAAATGTTTTAACGATTAAAACACGTTGGCTTACCGAATATTTTTGCATAATAAATTTGCCACGTTTCTACTTCACGACTGCCAAATATGAACTGGCAAGACTAATGTTTACCAAAATGGCGGTATAACAAAGTAGTATACCTTTCCGGTGGACACTGTATTATGTTGACAATAATTTAGCCATTTTTCTTATATGTTTTGAAAATAACATGTTTTCTGTATAATTTATTAACTGTTCAATTTATTTATTTATTTTCAATTTGTGCGATTGGTTGTAACTGTAATAATTAACTAAAAGATAAGCTAACAGAAAGTTGATTGAAAAGCATTAGAAACTGTCTTAGAAAATCATCTTAAATACGCATTTTACCTACTTCAAAACGACACAAAAAATTATATCTAATTCGAAATAAAAACCAAAGAATTACTTCCCTCTATTTTACTCCTAACCCACAACATTTTTTAATCATTTTACAAATAATTCATTAAAACGACTTTCAAAATTTCATTTTTTAATCCCAACCCAAACAAAATACTTATTTTCACCAATATAATTTAGAAATCAATCTTAATCCTTACCTGTTGTATCACTATCTAAGTCTCGATCATCCATCAATAACTCATTATCGTCCATTAAATCAGTCGACTGCATCTGCTGTTGATTTCTATTAGCAGCCAATTGAGCGTGGATTTCCTCCCGAGCTTGTAAAATTGCATCTTCAGGACCACCATGTTCTAAAGCTGCCTTCAACGTAGCTTCTGGATGACTCGAACCAAGAGGATTGTGAACGAATCGTTTTCTTCGGCGTGCGTCATCTTCCCAAGCGTCTAATTTCCAAAATTCATTTAACCTAGTACAATTAAATATAAAAATTAATTAATTATTACAAATGGGATGGAAAAAGAATTACTTCGCCATTTGTGGATCTGTATAGCCCCAAGCTCCATGTTTATTAGACATGATATTCCTAACTTTTTCTAATAATCTACTTGCTATAACGTTATCGCGTCTTCTAGCTGCTGTTATTAAATGATCGCACATTCGTTCTTCTTCTTTTCTATCTAATAAGGTTTGGGCACATTGTGACTAAAAAAATAATTATTACGTTTCAAATGAATTGACAAATTTATTAAACTTACCTCAAAATCAGCATGTTTTAAAACATCATCAGCTCTCATCCTATTTAAAATAAATTCAGCCTCATTCGCTACGCGTACAATATGATCTTTCATAGCATGAGAAAGCAATCTACCTTCGTTAATTAATTCAATAAAAGCTAATCCGGCGTGTTTTTGTAAAGAATTTTGCCACTCTTGTGAACAAAGTAACATTACCAATTCAACTACGGAGTTGCTGTTTTTAAAAGTAGTCAATCCTTTGCCTTCCATTAACAATTCTTGACCGTGCGATCCCACCAAAGTTTTTGATAAAAACGGTGCGAAATCGATCATGATTTCTCTTAATAAAGGACAAACCGAACCGAGAGCCATTTCAAGTTTTTGCGTTAATGAAGCTTCTCTTGAAGGCGTTGGAATTGAAATGTGATCGACCAAATTGCTCACTGGAAGATCATCTGGTCGGATTTGAGTCGGAGCTTGGATCATACTATCGGGAACTCGAACGACGGAAATTTCTGAATGTTGTTTTTCCCCGCGTTCTTGTATATTTCCTTCAATATCCACCGAATGAGACATATTTTGTAAATTACGTGAATCTTCTTTTGAGATTACATCACCGTCTTCATTTAGGTTTATATCCGTCCAATTTTCATCGTTTGTTAGAATCTTGTTATCTTCTATTATATCCGAACCGTCGACGTTATTCGTTCCAGACGAATTAACAGAGTTGATTTCTTCTACTGAATCTATACTCTGAGAATGAATTAAAAAAATAAGTTTATAATCAAAGATACAGGGAAGGAATTCAAATGAAAGGTAAATCATACTACTACATATTATTTCATCATGCGAATTATATACACAAGACGATCAACGATCATCATCATACCTTCTTAACACCATCTCTTGCATGAGCATGCTTCATCCCATCCATAGAGTAATCTACAGTGTACCCATGTCCGATAGAAGGCCGTTGCCGCGTGCTAACCTGTTACAAGGCGCAACACAGCAAAAGCATTGTTAGTTTTAGTAAGTAAGTGGTTAAAAAAGTTTGCAATCAGTAAAAATAATAGAGCACGCAAAATACTATTACCGTTTAGTAAGATTAAAGTCATGCATTTTATAAAAGATCTTTTAATAAAGTTCTGAGAAGGAAATAAAGTTGAAAATAAAATTAAGTGAAGTCACCATCTTTTCTACTCATGCATGAAATTTAAAATACAGTCCGACAAGCGAGAACTTGCGGCTGAATAAGTCACACCTACAGTTGTGCAGTGGACAACAGTAACTTTAGACTAGCAAGCTTCATTTAAACGCAGTCGCTCACAGTGAAGAGATCTGAATATACCAGAGTCGTCTTAAGTATTTTATAGATTTGTAATAATTCCATATATTACGGGTTTTAGTTTAAACATTTTTTTAGTTTTGTCTTTACGCATTTGTTTAGTTCAGGTAGGGACTCAGACTCAAAATAATGAATTTGTGTAACAAACATGTTAACGATGTCATATTCCTCAAGGGTCCAGAGACCCTTGAGGCGACCCTGGATAGCAAACTGCAGCTAAAGAGGTGCGTGTAATTTTATCTCTATCTACCCGAATACTTTCTCAATTTCGCTTTCGCACATTTTTGTGAAATCTCAGCCGCAAGATCTCGCGTGTCGGGCTGTATGCATAAAAACAATCTGAAAATGTCATGAAATAAGAGGAATTGGAAAGGATTGGAAAATGAGCTAGGAAATAAGGTTGAGAAGAATGGAAGCAAAAGCCATTTTGGACAAATCTAAGAAAATGAAGAATGTAAAAAGGAAATCAAGTAAGAGTCAAGTGATCATCAAATATGAGAAATACACTTAGTCACGAAAGTCTTCATACAGGCCAGAAATTCGTATTTTCGAACAAAATAAATGTTTATTTTTAATCGTAATGATACATTCTACATGTATTTAATGATTAATTTATGGTTTAAAATTAAATTATATGCCTATAGTAAGAACTACAAAAATAACGAAAATAAATTATGATTCTTGGTTACACGAAACTGTTCGTACAACATTTTGTTAAGAAGAAAAATTTAGAAAAATGATATAAAATAGTTAATTAATACCGTGTCGGTCCACCTTTCTGTTCTAATACGTTTTGTAAACGGTTTTTCATCGACGAAACTAAGCTTCCGGTTACATCAGGCGTAATATTCTCCCATTCCCTCAAAATTGATTTTTTAAGGGAGGCTTTGCCCATTATCCTATTTTTTTACCCTTCTTTCAATTTCGTCCCATAAGTGCTCTCTGGGGTTAAGATTAGGCGATTGGGGTGGAAAATTTAATTGCTTTGGAACATTATACAATAGCCATTCCTTAACAATCTTTGCCGGATGTTTACGATCGGTATCCTGTTGAAATGTCCCTGTTCTTCCTAGATTTAATTTATTCACGTTGGCACGCAAATTGTCTTTCAATATATTAAGATAATAGAAACGGTCCATAATTCCTTCAATAAAAACCAAATTTCCTACCCCAGCCGCAGCCATACAACCCCATACCATAATTGAACCACCACCGTGTTTCACCGTAGGTAAGAGATGCTCGAGTTTAAATTCGGTATTCGGTTTCCTCCATACTTTACCCCGTCCATCTGATCCAAATACATTAAATTTAGATTAATCGCTAAATAATACGGCGTTCCAAAATTCCATAGCTTTATTAATATGTTTCCGAGCAAATTCCACGCGTTTCTTTTGATTCGTTGAATTGATGAACGGTTTTTTCCGCATTTGTCTGCCATTAAAACCTTGGTTTCGCAACAACCGCCGAATACACTCTGGATGTATATCCTTTCCTATTTCTTTCGACACTTCTGCCGCCAATATTGGACGACTCAATGTAGGTTCTTTTAATACTTTACGAATAATATTTCGTTTGTCTCTTGCATTTAACTTCGAAGGGCGACCTGTGCGTGGTTTATTACTCACATTATTATCCATTTTGAAAGTTTTAATTATATATTGCACTGTGAATCGTGGTTTTCTAACAAATTTTGATATTGTACTCAAGGATTTCCCTTCATTTTTGAATTTCATAATTAAATTTCTTAGCTCTTCGCTAGATTCTTTTCTACGGGCGCTGATTGTAAATAGATGTTTTAAATGAGAGAATCAGAGAGTAGGATATACCGAAGTTAAACGAAATGAACCGAAAATTAACAATGGGCAAATCATAATAATGAAGGCGGAATGAAGTGTACGAACACTTTCGTGATGTCAGAAAATTGTGTTTTTTTAAATTATTTATTTATTTAAATACATAATCGTTTATTTTATCTATAAAATGTTATTAATCATTTTATGTTATTCAAATGTATCGCAACATTTTGTAAATGAATAGTTATTTTGTTGTTTTGTGGAATTCTTTTACCTGTACGAAGATTTTCGTGACTAAGTGTAATTTACTGAAAAATGAGCTAGAAAAGTGAGAATTTAAAGTAAAATTATTTAAAGTAGAAGAGATTTTGGTGAAATGTAAAATAAATTAGGAAATTAGGAACTTGAAGAGTGGAAGCAAAAACCATTTTGGACAAATCAAACAAAATGAAGAATGTCAAAAGGAAGTCAAGTAAGAGTCAAGTGATCATCAAATATGAGAAATAATTTACTAGAAAATTGGCCAGAAAAGTGTAAATTTAAACTAAAATTATTTAAAGTAGAAGAGATTTTGGTGAAATGTAAAAGAAATTAAGAAGTTAGGAACTTGAAGACTTGAAGCTAAAGCCATTTTGAACAAATCTAAGAAACTCAAGAACGTCAAAAGGAAGTCAAGTAAGAGTTAAGTGATCATCAAATATGAGAAATAATTTACTGAAAAATGAGCCAGAAAAATGTAAATTTAAAGTAAAATTATTTAAAGTAGAAGAGATTTTGGTGAAATATAAAAGAAATTAGGAACTTGAAGAGTGGAAGAAAAAACCATTTTGGACAAATCTAAAAAAATGAAGAATGTCAAAACGAAATCAAGTAAGAGTCAAGTGATCATCAAATATGAGAAATAATTTACTGAAAAATGAGCCAGAAAAGTGTAATTTAAAGTAATTTTGGTGAAATGTAAAAGAAATTAGGAACGTTAAAAAGGAAATTGATTGAGAATGAAGTGATCATCAAATAAGTGAATTGAAAAGAGTAATCTTTCCTCAAAAGAGCAACTTAATCTACAAATTCAAGTCAGTGAGAGCCACTTAGTAATTAAAAATCGATTATTTAATTAAGATTCTTTCAATTTCATTTTGTTACTGTTTAATTTTGTTTTAAATTAACCTTTTAAGTGTAAAAAATTTGTGCTTCACGAAATCAAAACCATTCACTATAACTAAATAAAAAAATCATCCTAAATAAAAACTTACTTTAATTGAAGGCGGTCCTGAATGAATATCATGATCTCTCACTGAATTATCATCCATTACATAAGCTGTTATAACATCATAGTCGGTTTCTTCTTGATTCGTCTGACTGTGAATCGCTCTTGAAGCTACAATCACATAATTTTAAGATTACAACCCAGAAAGATTAAATTAATTCAAAACCATGCTTTTTTTAAAATTAAAATCACCATGCTTACTATAAAAGATAACATCTCCAAAAGAAATATAATTTTATGTATGTACAAAATTCTAATCTAAATATTTAATCATGCCAGAAAATAACTCGTATTTAAAATTATAAAGGCTACTTTGTTCATGTAATAATACATTCCCATCAAAATGGCTTTAAATTAAAACAAGAAATAAAGAAATTTAATTCTAAAATTGTTTTGAAATAGTGTAACGCTGTGCAAACTGAACGGAAAAGGTAAATAACGAAAAAACATGTCCTAAAAATTGTTTCCTCGCAATTACCTGGATGGCTACCCGCCGAGTTTCTATGATATCGGTGGTCGATCTTATGGTTATGATGGTGGGAATGGTGGTTATTGTTAATGTTATGGTTATAATGGTGTTTAACGTAGGAGTGTCGGTGTCGGACGTAGTTGTGATGGGGGGCGGCGTTCGGGTGTGAACCGGGGAGGAATTGGGGGTACACGTGATGCGACCACTGGGGGAATAAAGGCCTCGCACTGCCCTCTGTTAATTCCATAGAAAAATTTGGTTAATATGAGAGATTTTTTGGGGGAGGGGTTTTTTAAGGGCTTTCATTCATAAAGAATTTGAAGGAAATCCCTTTTTTGTGCTTGTGGTAAGCGTGATGGTGAATTGCTTGGTGATATCTTTTAATATTTTCGTTTAAATTTTAAATAATGAGTTAAAATGATGATTTTTTTAAATAAATGAACCATATCTTTAAGATAATTACCTTGGGGACTTCCCGAATGATGAGAACTAGTACTATTTCGAATAGTTGGTACGGGACTTGGCGCTCTCATAGAAACAGGAGGTTCCAAAATATCTCTATACTTAGATACCATCAAAACCGAGATGAAATAAACGATCGCCAGCGATAAAAATTGCGCCTGTTTAGTTTCCTCCTGCAATTAAATTTATTAGAGCGTTCGACGGGTTTATTCAAGAGATAAATGCCTGGATAAACGTTCTCACCACATCTCTGTAGATGACGGCTCTCAAACGGTTTACGTCCATATCTTGGAGAAGTTTTTCTGGATCTTTCACCGGACTTGATGAGTTTGAAATATTTTCGGCGATACTCTACAAAATTAAAAAGAAAATAAAATTAATGAGTTGTAATGAAGATTTTTTAAATAGGTACAAACCTTCGGTGAATTTTGGACGCCTCTTATGAAGGACTGCAAATGTGCAGATTTGTGAGATGCGTTCAATGGAGGCGGTGCTAGTGAATTTATTGGCCGGCTGCGTTCTTTACACTCCAGGCAATTGCGGACTGCACAAGTGCATACCTATTTTTTTGGTTTGGACAAGACAAGACGTGAATTACATGTAAAGACGAGACAAAAACAAAAATGAGTTAAAAAATGAATACTTACCAATCTTAAACATTGTCTTAAAATTCCACCACTAGACATATTCTTTTCGGCTTCTAACTCTCCGAAATTTAAGGAACTTGCAAAAATAAGTACATCAGCCATATTAACAAGTCTTTGTAAGAAAGAAACCGCGACTTCTATAGGCATTCCTTGTGTAGGTTCAATAACATCTAATTCGCTCTAAAAAATAATCATTTTTTAAATTAAAATTAATTAATAAACAACTTGCCATCAAAAAATTTTTCTTTCTTTCTTATTATACAGAATGTCCGGAAATTAGACGGTCATACCAAATATCGGCCGAAAAATGCTTCCTAAGAGAGCTACAGACCCTTGAACTGGACAGCAAAAAAAGGCTTTTAAGGAATATCTTCAGAATGGCTTGGATTAAGTTAACAAAAATTGGTATACTATCCTAAAATCCCAAGAGAAATTAGATGGTAGTATCGATATTGGATGAAACCCATCAACGGCGTGTGCGTAAAGAAGTGACTTGGTTTATTACTTATCTAACTTTTCTGCATGTTAACTTCTTATCACCTTGACTTATAATTTAGATACTTTAGATTTTTCTACATAAGAATGGCCGTCTTGTTGCAACTGCGTAACTGCAATTGTCTTTGAAGACCGACTATTCTCATCTTTTAATTAAGTAGGATTTTTTTCCCGTCAAGGAACTGTAGTTCCTTTAGAAAGCAATTTTCGACCAATGTTTATTTGGGCTTTTACCGTATGACCGTCTAATTTCGGAACATCCACTGTATAAAAGAAGAAAAATTTCTTCTTAGTAAGAAAATTTCGAGATTTTTATTTATCATAAAATTTATTAAAGATGTGTTAATTTTCTTACTAAATTAACTACATCGATTAATTAACTACTTACATTTGGTGAAGTAGCAGAAGCTAAAAGAGGGAGCAACCCTCCGCACGCTATAATTAAATTATCCGCCAATTGCGAAATAAGATGAACCGTATTAACAACAAATATCCCGTTTTCGGTACTATTTACGAAATCTAAAACGGATTTAGTCGAATGACTTCTCCAAACTTGTATATCCGTTTCGAGGGAGAATAAAACGTCCGATAGTAAACGCTGATGGATGTACGACCATTTAAACTCTGGTATTCTAAATGGTGGTCTTGTTGGACCGGGACTAAACATTGGTCTGGTCGATGCTGATCCAGATTTTGAGCGTTTTGATTCAACTGGAATACAAAAAATGGCTTTAGAATAAAATTTTCATTGGAATAGGAGTAAGAAAATAATTTGCTTTAATTTGAATATCAATACGACCTATCTTAGTTAAATACGAAGAGAGTTCCAAAAGTGCCTTACCTAATGCATAGGTGATAGTTGTTGTTTAAAAACAATTATTTTTATCGAAAACATCATACCTTCTAAAGCCTAAGTTATTTAATATTTGTTTAGTAGCCATCAATAGTAGATGTTCACAGCGAATTTGTGATCATGGAAAAAATTGGTTATAGTTTTATGATTCAATACTTTTACTTGAAAGGTCTTATTTCAACCAATATTAAAGCCGAACTAGATTCTACTCTGGGAGACTCAGCTCCTTTGTTTACAACAGTCAAATATTGGGTGGCAGAGTTTAAGGGTGCATCTATACGAGCGATGAAATCGCCACGATGGAATCGCAGCGATCCTCTCACAAAGAAATTGAGCATCTACACGAACCTGCGAGAGGAACGCAAGTACACTCCAACCAAATTTAAGTTTTAAAATGAATACCATTGAAATCGATTGTGTTGCTGCTCTAGCTATTTACAAGCGTAGAAAACAACGAAGAAAATGCCGTTTCTGGATTCATCCTGCTTTATACAAAAGAATATGTAGCGAATAATTTCTTTTAAAATTTAATTAATGGAAAAGCTGAAGGACTCATTTTGTATATGTCTGTAGTAATTTATATTTCAAGAATGTGTCTGTAACAATGTGTTTCGTTTTGGCTAGACTAAATTTGAGGTGCGAGAGGAGGCGGTTTTTGCATTTAAGACGCGCTCGTTGAGGATTGCTGACGACTCGCAGCGATTTTAACACTTGTGTAGTCGATTTTAACACTTGTGGGGTCCGTTAAGGTACGTACCATAACCCGAAATGGACCTGCACCATGAAGAGAAAGATGAGAAAGTAAGCCCCATCTCCGTAACATTGCCGAGTACTCTTTCATCTTTCTCTTCATGGTGCAGCTCCATTTCGGGTTATAGTACATTCATGATCACTGGAAATGAACTTCATAGTTCCGTGCAAGAGCGATAATTAGAACAGTTTCGGGTTCGGTCGGTTTTCGAGAGAATGAAACCTGATGTAGGCTATAATTTATCCAAGTCAATGTTCATTTACCTGCTTCGTATTTATAAATATCACACGGAGTCGCGCTGCAGCTCCGTCAACACGCGTCTACGTCTTTAGTCTCGCGCCAGATTTCATTCTATCGAAAGCCGACCGAACCCAAGACCGTTTTAGCTATCACTTTCGCACGGAGCTTTGAAGTTCATTTCCATTGACCATGAGTGTACATGTATTACACTTTCGAGTGAAAATCGTTGCGATTTCATCGTTTGTGTTGACGCTCCTTTACTGTCACCTAGTTGTTTTCATTAGCAAATCGCACTTTCCAATAGCCCTTCGCACCTATCAAATCTTAATGGTAGTAGCAGTGCCGAGTACATTTTTGTGCGAAAAATAAAAAATTGTACGATTTCGATCTAATTGTAAGGTAAGATTTATTGTAAGTTAAGGTAACTTCTGTTAAAGGGTGTTAATTGCATAAATTGAGATATATCTTTACAAATGCTCCCTTTAGCTTTTCGAATGACATGGTAACAATAGAAAGCACACAGATTATGTTATCGAATAAAGTACGAAAATGGTGGATTTGGGGCAAAATGATTATGTTGCTGTACGAGATGATCTATGTGAATCATTTTGTACCAAGCCGACAATTAACAAAACTCTTTTACCGTATGTGTTGTCTAAGAAAATCCCATTATTACTTGTATTTCAGACTATTCCTCGTAATTATAAAAGAAAAATGAATGGTCGGAAGACTATAGTTAAAGCACTAGATGTTGTAAAAGATTGTATGCTATATGAAACGGCAAGTAAACGGTTTTAGAGTACATGTATTACACTTTTGCGTGAAAATTGTTGCGATTTCATCGCTCATTAGACGCTCCCTAAGCGAGCCCGCAAAACATGCCACGATTAACATCGCAGTGGTCGGCCAAATGAGGTGACCACCCCAGAAAAAAAATGCAGAAAGTCAGATTGGTATTAGATGATCGTCGATGGAAAGTAAAAGAGCTGGCAAATATAGTGAGTATTTCGAAAAGTACTGTACATCGCATATTGACAGAAAATTTAAATATGAGAAAGCTATGCGCAAGATGGGTATCACGTTTACTCACAATGAAGCAGAAACAGCGTCGAGAAAATGTGGGTAGTGTTTGTCAATATTTCACAGCAACAAAGCTGAATCTTTGGGTCAATTTATAATGATGGACGAAACGTGGGTTCATCACCTCACACATGAGTCAAAATAATGGAATCAAAGGAGAGAATCGGCTCCAAAGAAGGTGAAAACAGTTTCATCTGCTGGTAAGGTTATGGCATCAGCTTTTTGGGATGTGTATAGAATAATTTTCATTGATTACTTAAAAATTAACTAAATTGATTACCAAAAAGGTTACAAAATCAATAGTGCGTATTATCCGAACTTATTGCAGCGATTGAGAGATGAAATTAAGAAAAAACGACCACATTTTGGGAAAAACAGTCTTCTTTCTTCACGGCAACACTCCAGTTTACATATCTCGTATTGCAATGGCAAAAATCAAAGACTTAAAATTCCAAATACTTCTCCATGCAACCTATTCACCAAATTTAACACCATCAAAAATTTTCTTGCCCAAAGTTAAAAAAATGGCTGGGAGGTAAACGATTTCCCAACGATAAAGATGTGGAATGGGCGGTTAATGAAAATTTTGAGGAGCTCGACAGTTATCATTAAAAATATGGCATCAAAATTATTGAACATCGTTGGGAAAAATATATAGAACTAAAAGAAGACTATGTTGAGAAATAAAAATGCTTATTCCTAAATTTCTTTTATTTTCTTTGTTAAGTCATATATTTTTGGAACTATTCTGGTAATTTCGAAGTCATTCATAAGAATTTTGAGATATTGTTAATTTTTTTAACTTTCAACATGTCAAAAAATTTCTAAATCTTTTGTAATAAAAGTTAAAATAACCTAAAAAATCTTACCAAAATGGTGTGGATCAACTTGTGTAGAAGTTGAAGCACTCCTTGGTCTCTTTTGAGGTGAACCAACAGTGGCAGTATTTTTAGCATCGCCTTGTCCCTCAAGCGTATTCGAAGGTAAACTAATCCTCCTCTTGATTTCTTCCGGAGGTTTTTTACTCGGCGAAATATTTTCTTTTACGTTGTTAGTTTCAACAGTGGTTTCTTTTCGCCCTTCATCTTCTGGGTTAACGGTCGTGGCGGTATTAGTAGTAGTAGTAGTAGTAAAATGACTAGGATCACAGATTTGCGAGATGGTCGGAATATTATCCGACTTGACCTCATCCTCTGACGTTTTGCTAACCCCGGTATTTACAACGACATTCGCATCTAGACTAGTATCGTTGGACGGCTCTAATTCTACTGACACAGCACTATTATCGATTGGCACATCTTTCGGAATCTCTTTTCCTTCTTCCTCTTTCTTTTCTTCATCACTTTTTACAACACTACTATTATTTACATCTAAGTTTTCGTTAGGAGCTACGATTAAGTCGGTTGAGGTATTTTCTTCTTTACTTGAGCAGACATTTTCACTTGCGGTTTCATCTTGCGATTTATTTACAATTTCTTCATTGGGACTTTTTGAAATCTCTTCTTTTTCCACTTGAGCTTCTTTATTTTCTTCTGGTAGTTTTTCAATTTGAGAAACGATTTCTTTCGTTTCTACTTCTTCTATTTTTTCATCTAATTTGGATTCTTGATCTTCGTTAGCTTCTTCTTTTCGATCAGCTTCACTTAATTCGGTTGGAGTTAGATATCTTTCAGATAAATCACTTTCTTTTTCTGGGCTTGTTGGGGAAGTATCTGTATCGGCAACATCAGAAGACGGTTGGGGGATTTCGCTGTTACTATCATGTTTTGGACTGCTGTAAGTTGAAGAAACTTTTGAATCATCTTCTTTTGTACTGAATACTTCATCGTCATCTTTTGAGTCATCTTTTATATCATCTTTTATGTCATCTTTTATTTCATCGTTTATATCGTCCTTTATATCATCGTTTGTATCATCTTTTGTATCATCTTTTATACTATCTTTTATATCATCTTTTATTTTATCGTTTGAATCATCTTTTGTGTTATCTTTTATTTCATTTTGTTTATCATCTTTTTTGTCATTTTTTATACCACAGTTATCATCATCTTTAATATTCTTCTTGTTTTCAATTTTATCGATATTTTCTACCTGAACTTTTTCAATTTTATCATTTTTAACTTCCTTAATTTTTTCACATTTAATTTCTTCAATAATCGGCGATGGAGTCTCGCTCAACTCATTTTCCTCCAATAACTTCTCAGATTTCGTTATAATATCTTGCACAATCCCATTAATAAGCTCCTCCTTAGACTCCTCATCGATTAAATCATTCTTCGTTGGACTCCCACCAAAACTAGAACTACTTTCGGTGTGTATTCCATTACAAACAGGCGATTCGGTAATTTCGGCGTCCTCAATTTGCGATTTTAACGGGGAATCTTGGGAAAACGGCGAATCCTTGCCGATTTTCACGTCACTATACAAATCACTAGTCCTCGAATCGAGCGAGACACCTTCACTATCGTCGCGTTTCGTGATGAACGAAGCTGGGCTTCCTTCCGAAGTCGGGGAGTTGAAGTCGCAATTGCAAACCGGGTCTGATTTTTCAATCTCACGTAAAGTTGCTGTATTCTGCCATTGTTCCTCTTGGTGAAAACCGTTCGGAACGTTTTCTTGTTGTTGATCCCAACCGGAAATTGTGCTTATCGGACGCTGTTGACGAACTAGAGGGTCGGTGATGTTATCGGTTCTTTGACGTTCGTAGTGTTCGTACATTTGAGCGAATTGTAATTTAAATTCTTCATAGGAAACCTAAATAAAAGTAAATTAAGTTAAGAAATGTAAACTAATTTTAATTATTTTAGACAGATTAATCCTTAAAAGTCTTTTTGTTTTGGCACATGATATTAGCTGAGTCTCAATATTATATCCACAACGTCTGGACATAGGACTCGACAAAGATCAATATGATGTCCACAACGTCTGAACAAAGGAGTTTTAAGAGTTGAATGAGTACTTACCTTCGAATGAACAATCGCAAGTGTATCAACCCAAACTCTCCAACCACCATATTCGTATTTAATCGCGTGGTGAAGAAGCATCCGAAATAGTGAATAAACCATATCGGAAATTTTCTGCTCTTCTGTATTTTTAGGGTGAATATAAGCCATCGCAATAAGCCATTCTTGCCAAACGGACATTTGTAAAACAGTTCTTCTATTCTCCCTATTATTATTACATAACAACGTCATATCGGATAAAAATAATTTCTTAACATCCAATAATTGTTCGCTCTGCTTTGATTGCCTTATTAAAGTTGCTACGACTTTAAGAATCACTACAACAAAAAATCGATTAATTAAAAGTCTTTAGAATAAGATTTTTTTCTTACTTGGATTTTCCAATCTACTATGACTTTCAGGTTCGGGATGTTTCGTATAAAGAATTTGTTGACTTATATGCTCCGTCATAATCTCATAAAGAACGTTGTACGTCGGCATCGATAAGATATCTTCATTTAGAAGTAACCTCTCAGCAAGTAACGTGTAAAGGTTGTGTGGGCTCATAACGTCGTATTTCCTCTTGTGGGTGCTTCTGCTTAGAAAAAACCCTAACAACTTAAGCGCCTGAAGTCGGATTAGTTGACTTTCGGAGGCGAGCAGCTTGAATATCGTTCGGATGCCATGCTTGCAATCGAAAGCGGGCACCATGGAAGACGGGTGCTCGGACATTAGCGAGATAAGCATTTGCAAGACGTCATGCAGGTTTTCGTCCTGGAAGAGTTAGTTTTATGATGTGTGAATGTAAAGTTAATCGATTTCTTTAACCCTTTATAACTCTATTGAATGATTGTAGAAGAAAATTTTCTCCAAAAATCGTTAACTTTCAATGAACTATGAAAATATTTAAGAATTTTAAGATATTTTTTTTTGAATAATTTTAGAGCAACATTTTTTTGGAGACCGTTAGGAAATTAAATTTAAACAGTGTCATATGATGTTATAAAGGATTAATTGGAATTAAAAATAATGATATAAAAGTACAAAAATGTATAGAGTGAAGAAGTTTTAATAATGATAACATACCTCGTGCATAGTGGTTAAATAATTTAATATACTTTGTAATTCGTCATCTTTCATTCCATTTCCAATCATAATAAGTTGCTTAAGAAACAATAAGATGTAAGCTCGAATAGCTAAGATGTCCTTTTGTGCTGGTCTAGGTCCATCTAAATCAAATATTCCATAATTAAATATTTTTTTATTTTTAAATATACTGCGTGACATTGAAATTGCAACACATAGAAGGAATGAATATTTTTTGACCAAATTTGGCACAATATTACTGTATAGGTATACAATAAGTTAATTGTTATTATGCCTAGAGTAAGAATATGTCGAAATTACCGCCAATTAAGTGCATTTGAGAGAGGGAGAGTTATCGGCATGAAAAAGGGTGGTTTATCATTTGCCGAAATTGCTTCCCGATTAAATCGAAATCGGACCACCGTTATGAGATGTTGGAAAGGATGGTTTGAGAATGCTCAGGAACAATGTCAGAGAGGAAGTGGGGCTTTAAGAAAAAACGACAGCGTGTCAAGATCGCCGTTTGAGATTATTGGCTTTCAGAGACAGATTTTCAACTGCTAAGTCATTTAGTGTTGAGTGGATTGCAGACGCTGCTCGTCCAATCACAATGCGAAAAGTATACCGCCGTATTAGATCTTTTGGGCAAAAATCATACAGGCCATATTGTGTGTTACCACTTACTCCCAATCATCGACGGCAACGTTTAAATTGGTGCAGGGAAAAGACTGATTGGAACGTCGAGTGGCATAAGATTATCTTTAGTGATGAATTTAGATTCTGCCTAGGGATGCATGATGGTCGTAAGATGGTCAGACGAAAACGTGGAGAAAGAATTTTCAATACGCTATAGAAAGGCCTATGCATTGCTGGTATATTGGTATAGGGCGCGATTACTTATGGAAGCAGGTCTCCTTTAATTTTTATCGAGGGCACTTTGACTACAGAGCGATACATACAGGAGATTTTAGAGCCGTATTTTTTCTTGTACCTTCAGGGGTTGGAAAATTCAATTTTCCAACAAGACAAGGCGCGGCCCCATGTGGCAAGGCGTACTATAACTTTTTTAGAAGAGGCTCAGGTAGACATTTCACCATGACCAGCAAAATCTCCGGATTTATCCCCAACTGAAAATGTATGGGATATGATAGGCAGAAAATTAAACAATTTGCCAGAACCTTCGCAAACCTTGGACGTTCTCAGACGCGAAATTCAGATAGCCTGGGACACAATATTACAAAATAAAGTAATTTTTTCTTCCAAGTTTTAATCAATGTTTAGACTCTTATAAACCAACGTTTATGCTAAATTTGGTTAAATAATATTTCGTCGCCGGGCATGCAATACCTCTAATGTGAATAGTTATAAATTTTACAGGAGAACGAAAAAACTATATAATTGAAGGAGATTCGGAAAAATATCACAAAAAATTGTATTGACGCTGATTTATATACATTTTGAATATAACAGACCGACAGATTCAGAGACCGACCTGCTTTCTTTTAGCCATCTCTTCAAGCAGTCTTCGCCCAAACTTAAAGTATGTAAAAACATCTTTGAGTCTTTCTCCATTTCGCTTCGTAAGAAAATAGTCATGACTTTCATTTTTATTGAAATCACCATCCTTATTTTTTATGTCTTTTCTTCGGCTGCGAATTTGTCTGGTGACAACGAGATTTCGGACAAATAGTTTTTTTTTTCATTCCAAGTATCTAGCTTCTGTTCTGTGTCTGCTTCTTGTCTGTCCTCATCGGTAAGTGAAGCGCACAAATAAGATTTTTTTGTTATTTTTTCTATTCCTGTTGTCTTATTGTATTGTGATTGCATCTTGCCTTTAGATGTCTAGCTTCCCTTGGAGTATGTGTTATATGTTTTTCTTTATTTCTTCTGTAACCTTCATAAGCTTTACCTCAAACTCTTTTTAATTTTGTTTCTAGCTTGTATCCTCGTTCCAATGTGTCCTTTTCTTTAAAATGATTTCGCCTTCCGCATTGCTACTTTCTAGCTCAAAATCAGAATCGTTTTCTGCATTTTTTTTTGTTTATATTTTTTACCCATACCTCCTCTAGAATCAGAATAAGGATCTTCCGATTGTTTTTGTTCTTCTTTGCCCTCTACTGCCTCTTTGACGTTCTCGAATTTTTCACCGATTTCATTCTCTGTTTCTTAGTTGTTTTCTATGATACAAGGATCTTTGACGGATTCAAAATCAGTATCTCTTCCTGCGTTCTCCATCTCCTCTGGAACGTGAATGAGCACAAAATGTGGACTTCTTCGTAATTCTTCAAGTTCTTCAAGTCCGATGCTCTTTGGATTTTCACCCAGACCAAAAGTTGAATGCCAATCTACAGTTTCTACCTCGATTTGATTTTTCCATGACTGTGTCATTCGTGTGCAGGTATCTATCATTATTACCTGACTCCTCTACGTAAATAATGCCATTACACGTTTCTATTCAATTGAATTTAGAGGTTAGGAAATACAACCGATGTGCATTCAGTCTTGCGAAAATATAAATCCAATGTACTAAAGAACGCACATCGGAGGTATTGAACGCCTGGTAAATAACATCAATATTGCTTAATTGCACATTGGGTATATTTCTGTCATAGTATTTGGGCATGCGTCACATTGGCGATTGAAAAAGTTGTTTTGAATACCATGTTAGTGGACTGCGGAACATTAGAGATATAGCCAGAAGATCCGGCAATCTCCAATGCGTCTTTTAGTGTCAAAACCTAGATTTTGGGGGGTATGTCACACCCGGCGACGATTTACTCCTTCTAGGTGCTTAATTTCAATGCCACATAGTATATTTAACAAAAACGTTATCACATAATTATCTTCTTATAAAAACTTACCTAATCCTTTAGGAGTAATTCCACTTTTCGCTCGTGGATTAACCACCCAGTAATAATACTTCAAGGTGTGTACCGTTTGAAGAACGGTGGACACTCGACGGACGTTTGAGTAGATTTGCGTGTCGGATAGGAATTCGGTGGCCAAGTAAGAGTAGAGTTTCGATTGAACGGAAGCGGGGGTGTAGATCCAAAGGGCGGGGTTGAAGAGGACATGGTCCAATAACTGCCATGTCAGAAACGAGAAGCAGAACAACTAAATCAAAATGATTTAAACTGCTCCCGTACTTACCCAAAACATTATCGTTTATCAAAAATAATAAACCTTCGCGTCTCGCGATCATTTGACGAACACGAGAGTAATAATTAAGAAAAAACGAAGCGAATGCGAAAATAACATGCTTGGATAAGTACCGGTTTTAATTTTTTTTTAGAGAACGTTAAAAAAGTTTAAAGCGATTTTAAATTTCAAATTGAAATATAAAAATCGGTGAAGCAAATGTAAAATATGTGCAAAAAATTTGAAATATCACCTTGAATTTTAAATATTATTTAATAAATTGACATAAATGATACTAAACTACATTCGGATTAAAAGCTTTTTAAAATTACTTAAAAATTACACATGCTAGAAATATATCTCTTTTCTTTCTAAAATAACTTATTAATTTAATAATTCTAATTTTATACTGTATATAAAATACTACTTATTTTGAAACCCATTCATTAAAAAACTTCTTTAATTACTTTCGCAAGAATTAAAAATTAACATGCAGAGCTCTAAAATTCAGCGGTTTGCAACTAAAAAATAAAAAATACCACCCGTTTCAGCGAACAACTGTAAGAAAACTGTACACGTACGGATAATAATATAAATTCCACTAAAAAAAACTAGACTATACACCCTTTAACCTTAATAAAAACACCTAAGTAGAAGTTTTATATTCACTTAAACAACTTGAAAATCTATTTTTATTTACACAGATAAAATATCTTTTTAAAAATTAAAAAAAATTACCTGTTTAAGTAACAACTCGCTGTTGGCACTGAGACACGTCACCAGGTGTTTCGTTAATCCCAAAAACGATCCCAAGACGTCTATGGTTAAATGATCCCTGGAGGATCTTTGCAGCATAAAACTAATGACTAAAAACCCTCTATTTTGAATCATGTGTTGTTGAACGGTTTGTGAGGTTTCTACAAGCTCGCAGATAAATCCCAATAATTTTGAACTGTAAATTAATAAATGTTAAAATAAAAAATGATTAATTAATGATTATATTTACCATAACGTAGGGTCTCGTTTAGCATCTGCAGATCCATTGCACTCGTAAGGCAAATCTAATTGAGAAAATAAGGGAAACAGCACTTGAATGCCTCCTATTGAGTTGAGCGTGCTGTGGATGGAATGGGTTATCACAGCTTTCACATCCTAAAAGAAAAAATTCATTTAATACAATTCTCTTTAATAACATTTGAAGATATTTTAAAACGCTTTCTTAAGTAAGTCAAATTTTAAGTTAGTGATTTCAAGGGAAAAGCTCTTTTTTAGATATAAAATAAAAAGCTACAAAATTCAGTTTAAAAATTCCCGCATGAAAGGGTAAAAGGTTTCTAAATTCTAATTGAATACTAATTCGAACGCTTTGAATTTTGAATATTTTTAAATATCACTTTAAATTAAATATAGTGTTACAAAATCCAGAGGCTCAAGAATAAAACATAAAAATCCATCACTATGATCTATTCAAAATAAAAATTCGTTGCTGAAGTTCAACCAAACACGAGTTTAGATGCATCGTCCAGAAAAATAGTGATTTTTACTATTTTTGCCTGCCAGAATAAGTAAATTTCTTCTCTACTCAGAACGCAATGAAAACACCAAGGTATTGAATTTCAAAGAACGATTTCTCCGAAACGACAAAAGATACAAAAAGAGTTCTATGTATATTTTGAATGGAAAGAGTAATACTTTTAAGTCTTTCATGGGATATTGTAGAGAAAACTTTATTCACAGTGTTATTATGAATACTATTGAACACACTGAAAAACTGAAGTCAATCCACCTTTAATCGTTTGACTGCCAATTCGTAATCTGCTTTTAGGAGGTAAATATCTCGTTGATTGCAAAAGGGCTAAATTGCAATGTTGTGAATATATACAAAACAGTCTGATTCAAGAATTCGGATATTTATGAAGTTGACGTCAAATTTGTATTCATTGAATGAAAAATTAAGATACAATTTGATCTTAGGATTTACATCCATCGTTCAGAAAAACATTGATTTTCACTATTTTTGCCTGCCAGAACAAATCAATTTCTTTTCTACTCAGAACGCAATGAAAACATCGAGGTATTGCATTTTAAAGAACGATTTCTCTGGAACGACAAAAGATACAAAAAAATTTTAGGTACATACCTATATTTTAAATGGAAAGTGTAATAGTTTTAAATCTTTCATTGAATTTTGTAAAGAATTTGGTAAAGTTCATTCACCTTTAACCGTTTCACAGCTAATTCTTAATCTGCTTTTAGGAGGTAAGTATCTCGTTGATTGCAAAACCACTATCTTCAGATTAAGAAATAAAAGTTTTTTGTACCATGCTGGTTATAAGATAATTTTTATTTTTCTCCAGAGACAACTACAAAGATGTAAAATTTCAAATACAATAACAGATGGATGCAAAATTTTGTGTGAAACATGTGTGGTATCAAAAATTAACCTTAAAAATCTTAACAAATACTTACAAGTCAAATAAAAAATTGAATAGTGATAAAATACTTTACAGAGACACTTTAAAATTGTTAATAAAAGGTTTTACAAAGTTAAATTACGAACGATGTGTGACTAGTGTTAGGGATAATTGAACAATGTTATAGTAATAAATGTAAAAATGTGACTCGAATTAAACAGCTTTTGGAAATCAATCAGAACGCATGTGTGAATATTATTTTTATCACAAAATAAGGATATTTATAATAATAATTATGAAAGAGAAAATAAGGCCGGGGACACACACAACGGTTTTTCGCCGTACGGCAAAATGCCGTGCCGTACGTTCCGACAGTGGAGCGAATAAATGATTGAGACCTTTCACACTAGACGGCACCGGCAAAAAAACGTCACGGCAAAAAATCGTGCCGTTTAGCAGCCGTCCATTGTCACTGCAAGGGACGGCAGCCGTGCCGTAGATAGTAGATAGTGGCCTACGTCTTTAAATACAAGCTTTCACACGCAACGGGTTTTTGCCGTTTGGAATTGTCTAGAAATTGTCTTGTCATTCGAATATACTGTCTAGTAAGACGTAAGTAAGTAATGTCAAATATTGTACTGAACTCAACCAACGGCAATAAAACGTTGTGTGTGAAAGCAAGCTCGTTTTTCGCCGTCCGGCAAAATATCGGACGGCATTTTGCCGTACGGCGAAAAACCGTTGTGTGTGTCTCCGGCCTAACACCAGTTTGAACCAGTTGAAAAGTAATCGAAAAGTAAAAATTTTTAAATTATCAAAACTTTCAAGATGACAAAAGGGTATCAATGGTTTCTTCTTAAAGGAACGGGATGTTAAAATTTGGATATTAAGTTTAAACAAAAGGGATAAAATAATTTGGGAACAAAATGACCCAGGGTGTGACCCACCAAGGGTCCTAAGAAGGGATAATAGGAGGGGAAGGGATGGGGTGTCTGAATCCATCTTGTATTGTATTTCAAATTTTACATATTAGTAGTTGTCTCTGAAGATGGTTAACGCCGAAATCTGTTAGATAAATAAAAATTATAATCAGCATAGTACAAAAAAAAATTTCTTGCGATGTTGTAAAATAGTCGGCTTCCAGAATTTGGATTTTTATAAAGTTGAAGTTAAATTTGAATTTATTGCATCAAAAAGGAAGATCCAATCTGATCTTAGGATTTGGATTTTTGTAAAGTTGAGGTTAAATTTGTAAAGGGTCTGTCAATAAATGCGCTCGATCTTTAAAATGAAATAAAGCAAGTTGTGTGAGAGAAGCTCAATTTTCAATGACCGTCGCACAAATCGGGTTGTATTTCATCGATGGCGTGGCGTATGTTGACTTTAAAGTCATCAGTGTTTTGTAGTTTGTTTGATTTAAGAAAACCCCACAAGAAATAGTCTAGTGGGGTTAAATTGCACGGTTTCGGTGGCCAGTTGATGTCGCCTCCGCGCGAGATAACCATTCCTCCGAAGCGGTCGTTCAGAAGATCCATTGTGGCGCGCGCTGTGTGGCTCGTAGCATCCTCCTGTTGAAACCACATATCCTCGACATCCATATTGTCGATTTCAGGCCAGAAAAAGTTAGTTATCATGGATCTGTATCGTTCGCTGTTTACCGTGATGGCCACACCATCGTTGTTCTCGAAGAAGTTGAGCCCGATGACGCCTCCAGCCCAAAATCCGCACCAAACAGTTACCTTTGCTGGGTGCATTGCAACCAGGTGGACCTCCTGTGGATTGTTCTCGGCCCAATAAGGGCAATTCTGCTTGTTGACACAAATGGCAATCCATTTATCGAAAAATGTGTCTCATCGCTGAAGATGATTTTTCGACCAAACCCGGGGTCGACTTCGACAGATGCAAGATTCGGCGAAGTGATGTTTTCGAAAGGAACGTTGCTCGAACCGATTAATGATTTTCGTAATAAGTTTTAATGATTTGCACATGTTGCTCACGGCTGAATTGGTTCATGGTGATTTGTGAAGATACACTGAATAATAACAAAGAGGGTTGACAACTCTACCATAAACAACATGTCCGCCATGAGTTGTCACAGATCGAGCGTCCCTAATGGCAGACCCTTTACTTGGTGCATCCAAAAGGAATAAAATAACGAAGAAATTTATTGTATGCTTGCTAGGAAATGAGGAAACGAGGAAAAGAAAGGCATTGCGTTAAAATGCAGGGAGATGAGTAGAAATGCAAAGGAAATGAAGGGAAGCACAGGGAAATAAAATTAAAATATGTGGAAATCAGGAAAAATGAGATCACAATGATCGAGGAATTGATCGAGGAAGTTTTGAAGAAAATTGATTAAGCAAAGTGTGTAGTTGCAAAAGGAAATGACTGATTTTTTCTAAAAAGGGTATTTTTTATGTACATATTTTTGATGATGAACCCAATTTGGAATTTCATAGGTTTCAGTCTATAAAATTAAAAAAAAAATTACCTGTAACATGAGAGCATGTGGAGTGTGGACGAAATAAGAAATATTTCCTTTAGGAGCTGATTGTAGACAAAGCTGACTATCGGTAGCTACCGGGTTGTACATAAACACAATCGCGCTAGAAAGCTTCCCATCATACAGCACCTGTAAAATACGTAAATAAATCAAAACTTTATGCATACACGCTCCTCGTTTCAGGAAAAATATTTCAAGCTGCATATATCGCTATAAATATTCCCGGGTAAATTACGCGAACGCGATCGGACTATTACAGCCGACGAAGCTGTAAATGGAAATCAAAATTCGAATAAAAGGGGGCACGGGGGATAAAACAAAATCGACGGGGATCGGGGGGCTGCAAAAAACTGTACCAATCTTGCACAATGCGTGCCGCGCCCGGATTATTAACGCTTCCCCGTTGTGCTGGGAAAAATCGGACGCTTTCGAAATTAACACGGGATTTTTGTAGATAATCGCATTTGTTCGGGCGTGAAGCTCGATATACGCTAAAATAAACAGCCAAAAACCACCTCTCTCCTCGCGAAGCTCGTGGGGACTGCGATCGAGCGGAAAACTTTTAAACGAATTGCGAAAATTGTATCTACTGAAATATAATACGTCTAGAGGGAAGGGAAAACAAACAATCGGTGATCTACAACTACCAGAAGCTAAAAAGAAAAAAAAGTAATCTTATAAAACTATAAAGTTTTGATACAAAATAAAATACATTTTATACTTTACTAGATTAAAAGTACAAACTAAATAAATTCTAAAAGTAAACTAAAAAAACAAAACGTGCTTACTATACGTGCATCTGAGGCGCTCTGGACCATGCTAGTAGCGGTTTGGTCTGATTCACTCACCCTTTTGTGATTGTCGGGAAGGTTCAGGTGGCATTCGTTATCGAATCGAAATTGGCTCTAACGAAAGACAAAAAATATAGAGAATCCTCTTTGATTGATTTATGGTAAGTACATTAAAGTACGTACTTTGTATCCGGGACCTAATCTGTGCATCGCGCAGATTTGATGGGTAGTTAGGGCTTCGCTAAAGAGATAAATTGCGGACATCTGCCCACAAAAAACCCTCTCTTCGTCCAATTCGGGTGTAGCTCCGATAAAACATTTATCGAATGGCTAAAATATAAATTCGTTTATTAAAATTTCAAAAAAAGGGAAAATTTGTTTTTTCAGAATAAAAAAAAATCAGGTAAAAAAGCGATGTTGTTAACTAAACACAAGGGCCTAGCTGAAAATTCAACATGACGCGTCCGGACGGGCGAGCAACGTTTGTTTCAAAATTAAAACGTGCACGCGCATGTTTGCCCCGGTCTGTAGGCGGACCGTTAATGAAATAAAACAAACAGCAGAAAGTGGACGCAAATATACGTTCAGCCCCAGGACGCATCGGCGCTACATTTTTTATTTTTTACGTGTTCCAACTCCGCCATGCCAATTAAACAACAAAAAACTATGAGCAAAAACATCCTCGCGTTGTTGTCTGTATGTACTCACATCGTTTGTGGACACGAACCAAGCCATCTCTGTGCTAGACGCTAATTGACCGTTGACTAAACATTTGATCTCACTCTTCGTCCACCTATTGTAAATGTACACCACAGCAAGCATGTACCACTGTTAACAAAAGAGAAAAAAAATAAAAACCCAATTTTCCTTTTTTCTCCTCCGATTTTGTTCTTTTTTTTAATTGTTCGGTAAAAGAATAAAAGACCAAAGGTGCCTTTTTCTCCTTCCAATTTTTACCTTTCTAGGTTGAAACTCGTACTTGACGCAGTGCTGAAACCCCTTGCCCTTTATCTTCATCGATGTTAACACCAGACAGTTCCCGACAAAGTGCGCTGTGTAGCCGACTCCTTTGCTCGTTTTAAAGCTGAAAACAAAAGCGCAGACTTTACGTTAAGCCGCCAAATTAGCGTTTTGAGCGCGGCCGGATAATTCCATTGTTAATTCTCTTTAACGCGAAAAGCGGCCGAAAGCTCCATTGTTTTCTTCGAAATGGATTAATTTTCCTTTGAAATATGTATAATATGTAATAGCATGATTACTTATATAATATTATTCTGGTTAATACAGCGGGTAAAATACAATTGCTTTTAAGCAAAAGTGTGAGAAGTATAAATATTATCAAAATTTTTAAAATTTTACAGTTTCGTTTAGTACTAAGCGTTTTTTATCGGCGCATCCACCAAAATTACATTATGTTCCATCGATACCTTTTGTCATTTTCTTTTTTAATTTTATTTTTTGTAATACAATAAATTTGATACTTATTATAAAAATAGAATCTTTTAGCTTTAATTTAACCATTTAACTATTAAGCCATTCTTGCAAAAACGCTCGAAAACTGTGGGACATATTTTGACTTGATGTTGATTTTAGCAAAGTATGCGTGAGGTCAGACTACGTTTACTCCAATGATACAACAAAGGCACACGGAAACTCGCAGCGCAAAAGCATTAAATCGAGGTTTTCTACACAAGTGAACGAAGCGCTTTCGCGCCTCGTAGTTTCAAACGGTTAAAGTAAAGATCGATCACTTCTTAATTTCCACAACAAAATTCTCTAGGATTCTTTAAAGTTTTAAATGTTGAAGATTTTCAACAGCTAAAGATTTTCTTATTTACATACAAAAAGTTATGTATGAATTCCTGGATGATTTCAAAGTTTTCAAAACTTGTTAGTTGAATAATAACGAAGAAAATGTTAGTTTCTATCTATTGGCTGTCGATTTTATGAAATTTCAGAATTTCAACCCAACTCAATGAAGGAGTGAGTGTTTAGTTATTTATTGACAGTAGTACAAAGAACATAATACAAGGTTGAATGTATCTTCCAAAAGACTTAAACGGTAACGAGACCTCCCAATTAGAGGTAACTGGAATGATAGGTAACAAAAATGAAAAAGAGATAAATAAACACAAACCAAACCCAATAAAGGAGGAAGGAGAAGATGAAAGGGAAGAAGAAAACAAAAGATGAGAAAATACAAGAAGAGATACCATCCAGATGACAAAAGAAAAACAAAGGACAGAAAAGCTGCCAGGAAGCAGATAAAGTGGAAATATTGAAAGTGAAATTAATACTTCCATTCTTCAGTTGACGAGAATTAAATAAATAAAAACTTGAAGTTCTTTTGAATTTTTGTAATAGATGAATGTAGCTATTCGGAAAAAGAATTGTTAGAAAATTATACTGGGTGGTTAAAAAGATTTGGATGAATAACTTGCGGTAAGTGTGTTTCTAAACACTCTGTATCTTGCGAAATTCGAATTTGTTCCACAGAAAGCTGTGCCCAGCTGATATAAAGACGTGGTCAAAAAATGAATAAAATCTAATGAAGATTTTTCGAGTAATTTAAGAAAAACTCAGGAAAATATTATTTTTAAAGCCCTCTAGCAGTAAAACGAAGCAACTTTGGATACAGATAAGTTAACTTAAATCGACCTGTTTCAAGCCAAGGAGTCTGAGGTCTTACGTTGTACACGCATTTCGGAGACACCTGTATAATCAGCAAACCAATCAACAGATTTAAATATTGTGATAAGCGAATTAAGTTTTAATAAATAAAACAAATAGCTGTTAAACAACGAGTGTTATAGATTGTCATCAACCACGTTGTTAAAAAAATTTACAATAATTTTAAAGTGAAGTAAGTAAAGCTGTTAAGCACATACTTGTAGAGTAAGTAAATGACGTTTCAAATAATTTTTGATATCAGCAAGGCTAGGAAGATTTCGATTTTCAACTAACATTCCAAGGTACAAGTTATTTCAAGGAGTAATTGTCTGCACCGTAAATGATTTGTGATAGACTTTTGTGTCGTGATTGGGAAACATAAGTAATGTTTCATGGAAATGTTTAGGTAAATACTAGGATGACAACAATTTAAATAGGGTAAACTGCCCAAATGTCGGCCCTTAAGAATGCTTCCTAAAGTCGGCCTTTCTATAGAAATCCATATAAAACAAACTGGAAGGCCAACTTTAGGCGCATGGCCGAGATTTGATGAATTTACCCTATACAATTTTTCTAATTTATTTTATTGTATTTCTTAATTTTTAAAATCTAATTTTTATTCAGTTATGAGATGTAATGGAAAAATTTAACAAAGAGACCTCACAACTTGGCCTGCAAGTTTTTCAACAATTTTTGATAAAGAATATATGCTACTTTATAGTAAACAGATAAGGCTGCATTCTACAAAATGTCCTAATTTTTTTTCTTCAGCGATTTCCGAGAAAAAAAAAATCCCACAGCTTGCATTCTCAGGAAGTGGTAAAAAAACCGGTCTTTTTTTCATTTAGTTCGCGATAGTATTTGCTAAATCGCATGACCTACAATTTTGAATTTTGGCTATGTTACATAGAAATGATCACCGATCATGACAGTCTATAGCCCGATTTTTTCGACTAAAACTTTAGGAATACAAGCACACCAAACTTAACTGATTTGACTTTTGGTACCGATAGTAAGTAATGTTGTGAGTGATTTTGCTACGAACAATGAATAGACTAGCTGAAAATTAAAGAAAACGAACGTAAAACTCAACACAATGGGAGTGTTTATCAAATAAACCGGTTTTTTTCAACAAAACTATAATTCTTAATAAAACAAAGACAGTACAATGGTTTATAAAAAACTAACGACCAGGTGGTGCACCCCAAAACGTGATCGTAAGTATTAAAGCAAATAAAACTAACTAACAATTGTTTAGGAGGATCAGGAGAGAATAATTGGCGTCGCAAATTCTTTAGGAAAGTAATAAATTTAATAAAACTTGCGATAGTTCTAGTTCTTTGTTTCAGATACGGAAAGAAAAACCGAAACTAGCACTAGCACGTCATCAAAACTTTCGTCCAGCGGAAAAAATCCCACCTATGATATTATAGGTTTATGTATTTGCATTTTCCCTCACAAATGATTGAATAATCCAATTAAACTTAGGAACGCTTACAGGTTTGCGATAAAATCCCATAACAGGTAATTCCACGTCCTCCAACAATCAAACTCCGCCCAAAATTTCAATCAACCAGTGGTCCAAATGAAAACTATCGTCGAAATCTTGAATTTCAACTAGTATAATCACCAATTTAACGACAATTTTGTTAACGCGCTTAAGCCGTAGGATTTTCAAAAAGACTTTCTCGTCGCAGCAACTAACGACAACTGAACTCCGATATCAAAAACAGGTACAACCCCGAACTCGCTAAAAACCTGTTTCAAATGTGACCTTCGGAAAAGTTCGTAAATAACTTCGATTTTCCAGATGTTATTTTATGGACTTTTCTTTTGGTTGAACTAGGAAGCACCCATGCATAACAACGTGTACTGTTGGTTGCAGCAAATTAGTGTTTTGTGTTCTATTACATTTTATTAACAATATTTTAAACAACCTCAAGCATTGAACATACTTATAAGTTATGTTATGATCAGATTGGCAGTTATGATTGTTTGATTTCATCGCGTACTGTTGCATTTGGCCTTTTTTGCACTAACTGTAAGCCAGTGTGACATATGTAGTCAACGTCAAATTCTAGTGCGCAACTAGTTCAGCCAAAAGAAAATACAACAACTAAACGATACAATAAATTTCTTAAAATATCACATCTTAACATTTATTTATTTCGAATGTAACAATCTTTAAGGAGAGTAGCTAATCACTGGCATATAAGCCGGTCGCGATTTTATAACACAATTTATTCGGAAATCGTTAAATATTGAGCCCCAATATTTTACACGTTTCTAACACTATCATGGAAATCGGGGTTGAGAAAGTTGTGAGGTTTCCTTGTTAAATAAGGAAAACGGTTTGATCATTGGTCATTTAGCCAGACCTTTGGCTAAAATGTTCAGTAGCCATTCAATGTCCAATAACTATCTAATTTGATCTATTTCTCCAACAAAACCAAATTATTAATTATTAGCTTCTACTAAGAAGGGACTTTAATATAGTTGTGTCGATATCTTATCTAATATTGAATAAACCTGAGCCGGAGGCGTCGCTTCAATATTAAATCAGGTGAACAAGGAAGCGCAGCAAGTTGATCGCTACACTCCCTCGAAAGCTTCTTGATTAAACATAACCCGGGCATGCGAATGGAATATATTTGAAACCGGGGGCGCCGTCGGGACAATGGAACTTAATTAACTACGTGCGGCCGCCGCGGCGCGATTCTAAACTTACTGCGTTCGCCGCACGTGGGGCTGCAGGTAAATAAGTTAATTTTCAAAAAAAATTAGTCAGCCCGAGTTTGCGAGCGAATTAATTCTCTCGCTGCCCGGATTGCATCCGAAACCAAAAACCCGGGTGCTCTATAATTAACAATTTTTTTGTGTGTGTAGGTTAATTTTTTTAGAGGGAGGTGAAATGAAAGTAGGTTATTATAAATTAACATTTGGATTTGGTTTTTTTTTTTGGGTTAAAAAAATGAGATACTTTATATTCTTCTACCATCTCCAAATAAACATTTCTATCAATTTATAAAAAAAAATTGGATAGACACATTCAGTTCGTTCGGTCGCATATAAACACTCCCCAAAGTGTACCTTCGTCGCCCTTAAAATAGGTTTTATCCTTTTCCCCTCGTTTCAGACGTGGGGGGATTAGATACTTACCAATACAAATAGGGTTTCTCCCGTTCTATATTCACCGAGTTGATGGGATCCAGCCTGAACCACGTGGTGAAGGTGAACCCGTTCTCGTACGGCCATTTCGCTAACGGCGGAAGCACGATCGCCTGCGAAAAAGTTCCGAAATAAAAATAAAATCCAGTCAACGATCGATCTTCTCCGACTGTACGTTCTCGTATTTGTACGGACCGTTCGAATAAATAATGTCGGCAAATATTGTCTCTCGGAAGTTAGAAGGACGGTCAGGCATCGTGGATTGCTCGGGGATCTTTCTGTCTGGAGGATTAGGAAGATGCGGGAGGCATTCAAGGGGGTTGGAATTTTATTTTATTTCAAACTGCAAAGTACGTACGGATCCTTTTCTACCGGGAAAACTGAAAAACACGTCCGGTCCGCTTCTTTGAGGCATCTGACGTAAAACGTTTAGTAACTTTGCGGAATGTCGAGGCTGAAACAAAACCAAAGAAAATAAAATAAAAAGCGTAGCTACATTAATAAATCATAAATTTTACGTTGGTGTGTTTTTCTTTTCGAGGATAGGAGTAAAACAAACTAAAGTGTTTGGTTTTCCAAACGCGACCGAATGTAATCTACTGTCCCAAAACTTTTTAAGTAACAACATACGTGGTAACATGCCGAGTTCACACAATTTCATATCCTGTAGTGCTTTTGCTGGTAAACTTTAGGAACTTCGGCACGGCTTTGTTGGTTTTATTCGTACATCGGAATTTACGGTACACTTCCAAGTTTCAACTTTAAATTGTCACCTTTTTTCGATACCACTTTATTATTTTTTTTTCTTTTATGGAAAGTCAAACCAAAATCAACACCATAGCTAACTGTACTTAAATTTTAATCTTATTTTTATGTTTTATTAATTTTATCTTTTTATATTATCACTCAGAATAATGGAAATGTAAGGAAAAAATGAGACAATTCTTTTCCATTTTTTTAAAATTTGTTTTGTAGCAATTAGCATACATTTCACATTGATTATAGAAAACAGAGTATTTAAGGTATGATTTAAGGTAAAAATCATTTCTTAAGTCCTATAAATAAAGTTTGGATGATTTTTTAAAGTTGGCCAAAAAATAGTGATGTCACCTTAAAAACTTTTACCAACTTGAAGATTTTCTTATTATATGTAATCCAATTTTAACTTCTAAACGTCAAATGTAATCAAAAAGAATCAACTTCTAGAACGTAGCCTATTTTTAAGAATGTTTAAAAATTTTAATTCAGGATATTAATTTACATTTTCTCTTCTGAGAGAAAAACTAAAAGTCGTAGAAAATTGATTTTTGGTAAAAGTAAAGATGAAGTTTGTATCTAAATAGCGATAAAATTTCAACTCTCAAGAACACTTAGTTTTTGAGATATGAATTTTTTTATATCGACAGGTTTTAGAAGACATGTTAAGTTAGGTTAGAATTTCTGCTCTGGGGAAAGAACTAAAAGTCGCAAAAATTTGATTTTTGGTGAAAACACAGATTTAGTTTGAGTCTAAATCGGGATAAAATTTCAAGTCTCAACAATTATTAGCTTTTGAGATATGATTTTTTTAAAATTGGCTATTTATTTTTTGAGAGTGTTAGAGCAAATTACACTTTTTTAATCCAAAATAGATTTTTTTTTTGTTCAGTTTAGTATGAATACACCTTCGTAATTCTTATAAATGAATCATAAAAATGATTTTTTAAAGGTGATAAAATTTTTCAAAAATGGGGTTCGTCAACCATAAATTTTTTTTACAACTTTAAAATTTTCTTTAATTTTTTCTTTAAAAATTCTAATAAATTTGAGTTTTTTAATCCAACATAGAATATTTGATGTTGAATTTAGTATAAATAACATTTTGTAATTCTTATAGATAAAGTCACTATGATTTTTTGAAGTTGATCAAAAAATTATGAGATTATGTTGGGTTGAATTAAAATTTTTCCGTCTTCTTATTCACTTATTTATTTTTTTGGTGATAATTAGAATAACTTTTTAACACAATTTTGTGAAAAGCAAAACCCATACATCAGACAACGCTTTCCTAGAAAATTGTGACATCCTGAATTCAAATCCATTATCAGATTTACTCCATAACAACAGATTTTCAAAAAACTTTAAACTAAAACCACTGATTTTCAATAATTATGGAATGAAATAAAATATCTGTAATTATTATCAAATTTCGATATAAAATATTTCAAAAACTTTTGAAATGACTAAATTTTCTTGAAAATATTGGACATATAAGAAATTTCTTGAAAACTTGAAAGAATAACCATGATATTGAAAAATTAACTAAAATGTAAATTCACTTCAGAATATTCAAAATCAAATGAATTCATAATTTAAGAAGAACACAAGAAATCATGATTAACTAAACAAAATTCCGAACGAATTTTGGTGCCATCATTTAAAAAGAAATTAATAGTAATTATTGAAAGTTCAAAGTTTTTAGAAATGATTTTGACAATAACTTGAAAGTACCTATAATCATTACCTAATTTAAATGTAAAACCCGTAATGAACAATGCAACATATAATCAAGAAACACGAAAGAAAAGTTTACCAGAAAGGAAAAGATGCAATATTTACAGAATACTTACAAGGAGAGTGCAAGGTCTTGGGGTCATAGATTTAGTTCAAATTTTGTAGGATGGTAGATTTAGCTTCCCTGTTGAAGAAAATATATGGTTGTAGGGGCCACTACTCAATAGCTCTTTAGATATTTGTAATTGAAGATGCAATTCACTAGTTAAATTCAGGTCTGTAGCAAACGATTAAACATAATGGGTGTAGCGTAGCAGCAATGGATCGGTGTTTCTCGTCATTAGGCGCCGGGTTCGAGTTCTAAGAGTGTCTATTTTTACATATAAAGATACCATGGGTGGATATAAAATTTTGCAACACCGAAGCATTTTTTGAGTGTGCACCGCACTTTGGATTTGTCAGTTAATTGTCATTTGATCTGTCAAGACTTCAAAATTAATACAGGAATGTGGCATGGCATTATAACCTTTCTTCAAAAAGCCTGACTAATGGTGGGATTAGGATGTCAAACTTAACCGTAACCTTAGCTGTAATAACCATCAAATTTGTCGTAATTTCTAGACGTTGCCTAAACGCTTCTATTGAAACAAAATAATTATACATTTTTTAAACACTAGAGTTACTGCTACGGTTACGATTACAGCCTTTACGTTTGACATCCTAATTCCACCATTAATCGGTGTAAATTCGGTTAATTTTGACATTATCCGGACTTGTCCTAACGAATTAATTGCATCTTTAATTGCAAATATTTTAAAAATTATTGAATAGTGGCCCCTATAACCATATATTTTCAACAACAGGAAAATTAAATCTACCATTCTACGAAATTTGAACTAAATCCACGTCCCCAAGACCTTGCACTCTCCTTGTTAGAATTAAATAAATATTGTTATTTTTAATTGATCCATTCAACTCAATGAATTAACGAGGAATTAATCTAACAAATAACGCTGAACTAAAATGAATTCTCTGAAGAAATTTTGATAAAAGGTCACCTTTTAGAAAGTATTTTTGATACTCATTATTTTCGTCTGTTTAAAATGAGTATGTATTCAAGAATCCAACTTTCTTGAAAATGTGGAACATTCAGTAACTTTGAAAATTCAAAGGAGCAAACAGAAAGGTTAACTAAAATATGAACTTACAATATTTTCAGATCATTTGGTATAAAATAAACATTTTTTTGGGAAGTTAAGGAATTAACCCATTGTGTATATAAAAATTAACCAAAACGTTGATATACAATCGTTTTGCAGAGGATATAAGATTAAATTAATCTTGATTGATAATTTGTTGAGGAAAACACTAAAAATCATCTTCAACTAAAACAAAACTTCTTAGTTCAATGAAATAACGTAGCGAATAAATTTTTATTCTCCAAACTCCTTGCTACATCTGAATATATCACTTTTCCAATTCAAAATAGATACTGAATTTTTTCAATACTTTAATTCTGGAAGAAAACATCTTTCTGTAATTGGCAAATATTAATCGTCGATGCAGTACGCAAGCAAGCAATGGTTTGGCCATAATTTCAGAAAGATGTAAGGTTTTCAAATTCTTGTTTCCAGCTAGATAATATAAGTGAGTTCTTATGTTTTTGGATTCAAAGTCTATAAAATCTGCATTACTTTTACGACTATTTCTTATATCAAAACATCTACAAGTCTAACAAAACTTATTAATTTTCTTTATACAGTGCTTTCTTGAAGTCATTGTTGTATGTAAATTGTTTACGTTAGGCAGCTAGAATGACATAAGTGCATTAAATCGACGACTACGATTACTGCTGTTTAACCTCTTATAGATTAATGATTGGGCAAAAAGGTGATGATACAGAAAGATGATTTCTTCGATAAGAAATTAAGATCTTTGCTAAATTAAAAATGTATTTTTAATGGGAAAAACGGTATTTTCAGAAGCTGCAAGAAATGTTGTGGATAAAAGTTTTTGCATCTTTAGGTTAGAATATTTCAAAAGTCTGCTACAATGGAACAATTCTGACGATGAATTTGAGTTCAATGCATCTAAAAGTTTTAGCCAATAGCTTCTATTGGCTGATCTGTGAGTCTAAAAAATGTCGGCTAGTGTAATCAAAAATAAAATTTTTAAGGTTTAATTTACAATAAAAATCTTTTCTCAATTCTTATAAATAAAGTCTGTAAATTGTTTTAAATTTCGTACTTTTAAGCTTACCCATGATCATCTACTTTATATCTTTTTTTAGTCTAATAAAAGAAAATAAATAAAAACTACAATAAGTAAAGAAATAATTCTTACCCATTTTCCATTAACAGCTTTCATGGCTCCAAAAAGCAATTTGAGTTCCTTAACAGTTATGCTATAACTAGCCAAAACGCCAAGCATTTCTATTAACAAATCTGAAATAAAACAAAGAATTACAAATCTCCTAAAAGTACATAACTTAGGATTAAAGAAGAGGAATGTGAATAATCTAAGGAATTTAAGTTATCAAAGTGGAATTTAAGTTACTAAAATTTAATACCCAAGTATAAAAAATTTAATAATGATAAAATTACGAACCCTTAAATTAAATTAAAAGTTAAAGTTAATTACCCCTATCTTGAAAAGCTTTAGTTTTATGAATTTTGTCGAAGAGAATTTTCAAGGTATCGATTTTATACTTAATTAAAAGCTTCCTTAAAGTAATAATTTATTTAATACGTACGAAGCTCGCGCACGCGAACTTTATTATTGTTTCCTATAACTTTCACGTACAACTAATCGAATTAAGAGTTTAAAGCTAGTTGCATGCGGAAATTCAGTAAATAAATTTTTAATTTACGTTAGCGGTATTAATATTAACTACGAACCTAGTTAAATTATTATTAATAATAAATTCGCGTAGATTTATCGCTGAGCACCCGGGTTAAACCAATGACATGAATCGAATTATCTTTATACAACTCTCGTAATTGGAATATTCATTAAAATTATCGTAGCGGAAAGTAAAATGTAGACATATCTCCCGATACGTGACGCAAAATTTAGTGTATAAACTATACCCAAACTATGATAAATATTATCGTTGAAACTAAATTAAATTTATAGATAGGGTTAAAACTAAAATTTAAATTAACCTTTTAATTTAGTTTAAAGTTGAGTCTCCGTGGAAAGATATCAAAGTCCCAAAGTGACCGTTAATTAGTATTTCAGTAAAATTTCCGGGATATTCCTCGGAGGAAACCTTCGCGCAGCCGAGGAGCTTCTTCTCTGTCGTCTTAAATTAAACGGAGAAGCCCCGAGGGTTCGGTATTGTCTTCGGGAGATCGCGGGAATTTACTTTTGCGACCGAGGAGGGAAAAGGGTGACGTCGACGTGAAAAATGCACATTCCGGAAGCTGGGGGAAAAACAAAACGCCGCGAAACACTTACCTGCGACGACGACGTCCGCATTGCGAAGCCTCTTCAGGACGTGCTCGATCAGGCCGACGTCGGTGCAAGCCTGCAAATTCCGCACGCTCTTCCGCAGGATCGCTATGAAGACGCTCCATATTTCAGCCTGAAAATAAAATAATAAAGTCGTCAGTGTGATTTTAACACTTTTTCTTTTAGTAATTAGGTTTTTATTACTAAAGTAGACAAGTTTTTGGGGGGAAGTAAAAATAAGTTTTACCGAAAGGGATGATAGATGAAGACAATTATGACATAAATATAGTAATAAATGTGTTTAGTAGATATATATTTTTTCGGTAGAAATTAGGATTACTTTAATATTAATTCTAGAAAATAGAGTTTTTAAGCTTTAATTAAATGTAAAACAGTTTCTTAATGTCCATAAATAAAACAACACATATAATTTGACTTTTATAATTACAAATTTTACTTTAAGTTTCACTTTAAAGGTCGTAGTGTGAAAAAAATTCTTGAAGATTTGAAAAATCTTGTCAAAGAACATTTCTGGATTTCTTCACATTCATTTTAACCCTTGAGTTACCTCTGTCCCATAATAAATGACCGATATGGTGAAAATTTAAATCCCAAAATAAGTATCTATTTTAAAATAAAAAAACTTATAATTTTTTTATAATTTTAAAACTTAAGATTTTTCTAATATCAAACGTCCAAAGTTTTTAAGAAATATATTTATAACTTTACACAACTGTGTAAGAATAATAATAATACTACTTAATTACTAATTACTGCTACTAATATTTGCCTGAGTAGCTTCCACGAGCTCTACACCGCATTTAAAATAAAGTGGTAACTCTCCTCCTGTAAGCAACTTATTCTTACCTAAGTGAGGCAACCTATCATACACTGTTGATGTGTTAAGAAGACCGTGTTTAATGTTTCATGACTTATTGTTAGACCATTAAAAGCCTTGGTGACTAAATCAATGAGCTGATCGATGTTTGAAGCAGCAGTTTGGTACTGCAGCGTCTGTATAGCATTTAAAAAAAACCGAGGTCCAGAACATTGGTATCCGGACTATTCGGGGGTTGACACATTAGAGTTATTGAAGCATTAGTTAATTTTAAGGCGCTAACAGCTTCATTGAAGTCTTTGTCATTTTTGTCAAAATGTGATTTGGCATTGTCTTGTTGGCCATCATCCTGGCTGGACAATTTTTACTTATACGTTTGGCAGGTTGTTGAGTTACAAATGGCCAAATGCCTAGTTTTTTATTAAACCATTGATTACGGTAGTTATCCCATCTTGGACGGGCAACGGTGGCTAAAAACATGACCTTCGTAATAAACCTCTCACTTTTACATGTTTCATCAATCTCTCTCTCATCATGAGCGAGGTTGTATTTACTAGGTGTGTAAGTATGAAACCGGAATTCGCCCATAACAATCCGACAAAGATTTCCAATTCACAATAACACGAGTTTTATTCAGTAGCATTAGTTTATTAGAGATAAACATGTCGAGTTTTGTGCCAACAAATTACGATTTGCGGACAGCATTACTTTTCTGTTTTCATATGAAGAAAACCGCAGCCGAATCGCATCGAATGCTTGTGGAGGCGTTTGGTGAACATGCTCTCAGTAAAATACAGTGTTTCGAGTGGTTCAAACGGTTCAAAAGTGACAATTTTGACGCGAGGAACGAAGAACGTGGAAGACCACCGAAAAAGTTTGAAGACGCTGACCTGCAATCCTTGTTGGACGAAGACGATGCTCAAAGACAACAACAACTGGCGGATCGGTTAAAGGTGACCCGAGAAGCCATCTTCCTTCGGTTGAAAGCCATGGGAAAGATACAAAAGGTGGGGAAATGGATTCCACATGAACTCAACGAAAGACAGCAGGAAAACCGCAAAACATCATGCGGAATGCTGCTCGCCAAGTTCAAAAGAAAGTCATTTCTCCATCGAATTGTGACTGGCGATGAAAAGTGGATATATTTCGCAAATCCTAAGCGCAAAAAGTCATGGATTACTCCGGGTGAACCATCAATATCCCAAAGACCAGACCGCTACGGACGAAAGACAATGCTGTGTGTTTGGTGGGATCAGAAGGGCGTAATCTACTACGAGCTACTGAAACCTGGGGAAACTGTAAATGCTCAACGCTACCAACAACAAATGACCGATTTGGATCGAGTTTTAAGTGAAAAACGACCAGAATACCAACAAAGACAACACAAGGTGATTTTGCTGCATGACAATGCACCAGCACACAAAGCAAAATAGGTCCAGGAAACGATAGAGTCGTTCGGTTGGGAGATTCTTCAGCACGCGCCTTACTCACCGAACCTCGCCCCATTCGATTACTACTTGTTTGCATCGATGGGACACGTGCTTGCTGAGCAGCGCTTTACTTCTTACGAAGATGTACGAAAACGGCTCGATGACTGGTTTGTCTCGAAAGAGCAACAGTTTTTTTTTGGCGCGGAATCCACAAATTGCCAGAAAGATGGGAAAAATGTATAGATAGCGACGGACAATACTTTGAATAAGTTGCTTTGTATCATATCATTACAATAAACGTGTTTTTTCTGTACAAAAATTCCGGTTTCATACTTACACACCTGGTATTAGAGGTCTTTTTTAAATAAAACCATTTCTCGTCAACATGAATGTAGTTTCTCATATCCTTCAAAATAGGTGCACCAGTAGCGATACTTCCAGAATCAAGCATTGCCAACCAGTATTCCAGATTTAATGCTTCTGTGAATTGTGCTTTTTGAAATTGCAATGGCATATGCAAGTGATCGGATATTTCTGCGGCGATTAATCGGTATCTCTTTTATTTTTTCGTTTCCTGCCGACACCTCCCGATTTTCGAGAATTTACATTCGTGCTTACTGCTCCTTCACGTAAAGTTTTTTGCCCTCGATGCCAAATTCGACTTACAGTCTTCTCCGATATAGAATACCGAGCAACTGCATCATTTATCGATCCATCTTTAAGTTTATCATTTACACTTACTTCTAGCAAATAATGTTACACACTTTGACGCACTTCCTGGCTTAGATTAGGCTTTTTTCGTTGAGGCACAACTTTAAAAACTCTTCGACGGTCCATTATGTGACCACTCCGATAGTTTTAGAAATAACAAGACTACGTATGATTTATAAATCACTACTCAAAAGTTAAGTAAACGTGTTCAAATTTTTTAACAACATTCATGTGTCTGTTTTAACTTGATGGAATACAAGATTGCAACTAACATTTCGAAATAACGTTAAGTATTTAAGTTTCGGGAAATGCCAAAATCGGACACTTATTATGGGACAGAGGGAGTAATAGTTTTAATGAATATGAAAACTGTTTTATGATCAGTTTTAGGCTCGTGCAGAGTTCCTAAAAAACATAACTGTTCAAGAATCTTTCAGAAATTTTCATTTCTTCAGAATTTATTCCTGAAAATGTTGACAAAAATAAAGAAATCCTTTCTTACTGTATTCCCATTTGATTCTGTTTTTAACCATTAAAATCTTATTTAAAAATTGTTAGATTACCTTAAAAACCCCAAATATCTTTAGGATACTTTCAAAATTGTTCATCATTTGTAAAAACCATTTCATGAAAAGACTTTGAAAATTTAAAACCTCTTTAGGTTCATTCTTATTTCTTAAAGAACAAAACTTTTTCAGCTTGATTCTTGTCGAAATTTTACCAATAACTCAAAAAATCAATTTCAGCATGATATATTGTTTCTAACCTCTGAAATTCTTTACACGTCTTAAAAGTTTACGAAAATTATGGATTTTCAATTACTAATTAAAAATTCTTCAATATTCTTCAATAGGTACAAAATAAACTTTGTTTACATTGTCTTTAAGTTAGCCAAGAAAACTCCGAGATTAAATTTAAGTTCGACGATGACGTATCTACTTCTTGTTCATTTATCACACTATTGAAGGTGTAGGTTTTATAGTCGAGACAAAAAACTTGTCCATTTGAGTCATTTGTTGCGCATCAATTTGAAGTCGATTAATCATTTCGAGCTCCGGCGATTCGGAGCGATTGAATTCAATTAAGATTGCGGCCCAATTCGCAATTCCCCGTTATTTCGCGGCGAACTGATTTTCCCGGGATTAGCGAGTTGAAAAAGTTGGCCCGACCGACGTTGGATCGGCTTTCCAGTTTTTAATTTAAATTTAATTAAGCTGCCAATCTCCCCCGAGTAATGCCCTAATGCACCGGCAATGCCTTTTTTCCTTTATCCTTTTACCCGGAAAGGACAACACTGAGCTTTTTGTTACCCGCCTTTTCGATAGACTGTTAATTACAAAATATTTTCCGGTTATAACTACTATTTAAAAAAATCAATTTAAACTTCTATAATTATTTCATTTATGTATTAATTAATTAATCTAGAACTTAATTAACTAAATAGGTCATTAATGTCAATATGTATAGAACAATGCATTGTGTAATTAACAATGGTATTAATATTAACTTGTACTATTTGATCTCTGTATTTAGAGTTAATGGCTTTTGAAATAATTTCTAGGAATACAAAATAAATTTACATTAAAGTATGTTTAAATAACTTTGAAATTTAGATCGATTATAAATAAATTTTATTGCGCGTACTGTATTTACAAAACGGGCAAATAAATTAAACGTTATTTGGTTAACGTTTTAGTGATTGCCAAAACACAATATCGAAAATTGTATAGCTACGTATTTACCTTTCCCATACTAAATTTTAGCTAAAATCAAATACGGTTTAGTTAATATTGAATTTTAACTGTTAACCTTTTTAATAAACGTTTTAATCGGAGAGATTTTCATTTAGTAGATGAAATAAAGAGGCAATTTTTTCCAAGTGAGATAAAATGTCGTAAAAAGCGGTCACGTCAAAAACATTTCCCGCCAACTTCCATATAATAAAGCCGGTTTTAGGTCCGCGGGCGGAAAGTTGGGAAATTAAAAGCTCTTTCTGTAAACAAACCCGTCCGTTCGGAACTTTTTCCGAAAAAGTACCGGTCGGAAAAACCGCCGTCGTTTTCAACAAATTTCCATCTAATTTAGAGGCATGTCCCGCGTTGTCGTCGCTTCGGGGCCACTTTGCCGGGGAAATTAGCACACCGGACGTTTCGGTTGATGAAGTTTTCGAGAAGAGTAATGGAAAAGGCATTTATCATTAACTAAACTCGAAAAGAACCGGCGATTTTATTTAAATTAAAAAAATTATGACATGGTAATTTTTTACCGGGGAAGAAAATACAAGTCTGTATAAAGCGGATATGAATTTGAAAAGTTGAATATCAACTGAAAGCTCGCGCGATTCGTAAAAGCATACGAAATGAGGCAAAGCAATCAAGCAATTTAGTCGCACGGGTGGAGTTCCATTTTCTACTTCTGAACAGCAAAAAGGGTTGCAATAATAATGATATTCCTGGTGACTTCAAAGACTGATTATACAAATTTCAGGAAAGGTTATTTTCCGTTCCTCTATGTAACGAATGACATTTTTAAAATTGAGAGTTAATACCTACTATTATTTTTTCTTTTAGAAATTACCCTAGCTTTCATTAAAAACATTTTTAACGCACAAATAAAGTTTACATGTTTTCATAAAGTTGACAAAAAAATATTAAGGTTGGATTCGATTTAAAATGTGGTATTTCTAAACATTTTTTTATATTTTTTATGTAATAATTATATTTATAAATGATAAAAAAATTTTAAAAATGATTAAATATTTGATAATTACAAAAAAGCATAGATTTTAATACAGTTTTTTCTCTATTATGAAATTTTTTTATAATATTTATAAATAACGTTTGTACGATGTTTCGGTTAAAAAATGAAAATAAATCGTAAAAATTTTCCTGCGATTATTTTTTACAATTTTCAGCGAGGATTAACTCAACAACAATCCATCGATGGACTGAACTCGATTGTTGACGATAAAACACCGTCGAGGATAAGTATATGTCGATGGTTTACAGCTTACATTCAATATTCCACGAACGGATGAAATTTGGACGTAAAAAAGTTTTTTCGCGGATTCCACATAATTTGCCAATCGTTCAAAAACAGGTTCGTGTCAATTGGCCACAAGAAATCCCGACAAAATTCATTCATGACATTTCAAAGTATGTGTATGACATGTGGACCTATGGAAATTCAGGAATTAACTATTTTTTGTTATAAGTTACATAGGTTAAGTTTATTGGTTATAGAGCACGAAAGTAGATGTAGAGGGTTTGGGTTTGGGTTGGAAACAGTTTTGAGTAGTTCGGAAACGCTAGGCGAGGAGAGTGAGTCAAATAAAGACGAGAGTTGGGTTTAGACGTACTATAACCTGAAATGGAGCTGCACCTTGGAGAGAAAGATGAAAAAATAAGTTCCCTCTCCGTAACATTGCCGAGTACTCTTTCATCTTTCTCTTCATGATGCAGCTCCATTTGGGTTTATTGTACAGAGTATTCCGTAGCACAAGCCAGTGACTCATTTCTGCAGTGTGTCCAAAAATTGGCATCAGTGAAAGTTCAAGAATTTCTTCTCCACTTAATCATAGGCGGGTGAACACAAGGGGCACGAAATTTTCTGATGTAATTTAATTTTATTGCTCTTGGTCGTTTTGACACATTCTTTTAGTGAAATTAACTCTTTTATGAGGGTGGCGTTTCTTATAAATACATCACTCTAATCTTTCGAGACGCGTGTTTATACCTTTTAACTTATTCGAATAAGAGTTCACACGACAATGAGTTTGGTTACTGGAAAATTTGGGAGGAGGTTGTCAAGACGCCATCAGGTAAACATGAAAATTCCTAAAGACTCCAATAAATCACTGGTTTTGGCCTTAGAATACTCTATATCGCCGTTCCGGAAGAACATCGACATAACTGCAAAATAAAAAATTTTGCAGGAAAAGCAAAAATAATTAAAATCAGCATTTTTTGGATACATTGATGGCCTTAACTCATTTTGTCAAAAAATTGCAGTTACGTCGTTGTTGTTCCGGAACGGCGATATAATGACGTAAGACGTGTAACGACGAGAGTCGGGTAGAGAACAGAATATTGTAAAGATGAAAGACAAGTAACGATCAGAGTTAAGTAAGGACGAAAGAAAGGTAACGACGTTAGACAGAAGCGTAAAGAAGCTAGGCTAGTTAAGGCTTAGAACGACGAACAACTGTACATATTATTGTTAAATACGTTCGTTTATATTGTCTTAAAAAGCAAGCGGGCCTTATTACCTAAAACCAACCCCTGGACACAGTCACATTTCCCATAAATTTGGGGGCTCAGCCGGGATTGAGCGGTGCGAAATCTATAAAATTTGTAGTCTCGACCGAAATTAAGAAGTGCGAAATTTTCTACAAGTTTGAATTCTGAGAATCTCAAGTTTGAATCTCATTTGGGATTTGCAAAATTCCCAAAGAAATGAATCGGAAAGTAAGCAGAAGTTGACTATATGAGTCTTCCAAGTCGAGTGAAACCCAAGAAAAGTAATTCGCGGTCGAAGCACTTGGAAACAATTAGTCGCTTAAATGAACATATCTTTATATGAGGTATAGTTCTTTAGAAAAGCAGATAGTAGTGGTTTAAAACATTATTTTTGTTCTATAAAAAGTCTAATTTTCGTGCCTAATTGGGCACATCTTCAAGGTCTAAAATCAAAACTAACATCGATTAACATATGTAAATTACTCTCGTCACGATCTTACTTGGTGACCTCAAAGACTTATTATACCTGGTGATTTATAAACTAATATCGGGGTTTTAACTCTTTATAATATTTATTACATTAAACTTACAGTTATAAATTATATGTCAAATGAAAAAGCAACTCAAACAGTTTTACCAAGAACCTTACAAATGTTCAATATGACAACCATTTGTTACACGGCACATAATATCAAATCTCTAGTTGAGTTTTTCCCAAATGTTGATAAGTGTGTGTTCAGTAATTGTAGCAACAGCTGTTTCCATCCGGTTTCTTAATTCAGGGAGGTCAGTTGGTAGCGGAGGCACGCACACACGTTCCTTGATGAAGCCCCAAAGGTAAAAATCGCATGGCGTTAGGTCAGGAGATCGTGGAGGCCATGCATCGTTATGCCAGTGAGGTGGCACACCATCTTGCTGGAAAATGAAGTCCTCTGGTTCCTTTTCTTCCAACTGAGGCAAGAGCCATTGCTCTAGTGTATCAAGGTAAGAAGTGCCAGTTACAGTAGGTTCACCAAAAAAGGAAGGCCCATAAACTTTTATCTCGTTGCATTTGTACCATCTCCAGCGGATTGTAGCAGAAAATTTGAATGTAATAAATATTATAAAGCGTTAAAACCCCGATATTCATTTATAAACACCCGGTACAAATTTCAAGAAAGGTAAAATTCCGTCTCATAAATCAAGAATTTAAAACTCTAGAAATACAATTCGCCAACATAAAAGAAACACGCTGGATACGGCCCCAAAACATATAAATGAAGTTCCCATCAATTATAAAGCAGATTCAAGTTAAAAATCAACAATACAACTTTAAACAACGTCATTAAAGACACAATGTTACGCGGGATAAAATCGACCCTGAAGGGCATATGCAAAAATCGCAGTATAATTGTGATAAACATCAACAGATTGCATCGTCAAATTTAAAACAAAGACACTAATTATTTTAAAAAAATTTATTCGTCTGAATTAGTAGTTTTTTTAAGGAAAACTGGAATAGTTTCAACCGTGCCGTGAAAAATAAGAAACACCAATCGCAAACCGAAAATCATTTATTACCACGACAATGTGAGCTATCACACATCGACTCGAATAAGGAACTTTTTGTCCACCCAAAAAGTGGAATCAATGAATCATCGGAAATATAACCCTGATTTGGTACCCAATGACTTTTTTTTATTCCCGACCATTAAAAATAAATTGTGAGGTCAACGTTTTTCTACCCAAGAAGAAGTCGTTAATGCATTCAAAATTCATGCTTTGGTACCTCGCGAAGTTTTTTCTCAAAATCTATAAATCGTCTGTAGGATTTTTTTAAAGTTGATGAACGTTCTTAAAGTTATGTTAATTTCCATTAAAATTCTTTGGTGTTTTTAAGGTTTTTTTTTTATAACAATATCAACTTTTCTAAAAAGATAGCACTTTCCAATTAACTTAAGGATCTGAACTAATGTAAAACTAGAACTAATATTAGTACTAACTCTAATGGTGGATTTAGAATGTCAAACTTAAACGAAACCGTAGCAGTAATTTTAATCGTAACTGTAAAGGATGTAGTGTTTACAACGACCTAGTTTAGGGTGATGTTATTTAGATTTAAAGTTTTAAATAATTAGCCAATAGAATCGTGAGGAATCTACCTAACATTTTATATATAAGTATAATAAACTTACAATTAGCAATTAAGTTGATAGAAGTCGTCATTGTGAATTCGCTGGCAGAAAATTGTTAGCAAATATTTAGTCGTAACCGTAAAAAATGAAAAATTGACCAACTTTCGTGCCTACGAGTACATTTGCCATAATTTTTAGCGACCGTAAGTCATTATCTAAACGATAATATTTAAATACATATGATTGAATTTTTTGAAACGTTACAGCTACTGCTAGGGTTACAGCTACGGCCTTTAACTTTGATTGTCTAAACCTATCATAACACTAGACCTAGAACTAAAACCTTTCGGGTTTAGCCATGCGTCTCTTGAAAAAACATTTGTCTGCGAAGTCGTTTCTGAAGAAGGTTGCAACATGGATCCGAAACGTCAAACGCTTTTTCAAAGTACGCACGGCTAAATCCGAAAGCTCCTAGTTGTAGGTCTAGCGTTAGAGTTAGTGCTAATCTTAGTTTAAGTCTTCCTATTTATAATATAAGAATTTCACCGGCGCATCCACCAAAATTACATTATAAGCTATTTACAATTCTTAAACAAAAAAGAAATACTCCCAAGCTTGATTTTTTCGTTACTGTCTGTAATTCCAATTTGTTTAAATTATTTTTTAAATATTTTAAGTATCCTTCATTATCTAGTTAAATAATTTTAGCGATCATTAAGCAACCGGAAAATTCAATTCGCTCGGTTTCCGGGCCAAATGCCATCGGTACTTTATTACATTACCGCTTGGCCGTAGGGGGTAATAAATTTGCTGATGCGTTAACATTACCTACACTGTACGATGGTCGCGTCGCGTCGATGCGTCCAAACTTAGTTTCCCCGAAAATTGATCTAAATGCGTAAACCGGTAATGACGTGTAATCGAATTGTGCAAAACGGTCAACCCGCGATCCACGTACAGGTGCGGAATTCCATTTACCGCCGTCACGCATCCCTGATCGATATCGGAGAGGCAAATGGGAGTGGTATCATGCAGTAACTATTCGGTGGTCGTACGGTATCCACCAGAAAAGCCGCAGAGGACGTTTTGCGAGTACTCTTCGGTCGTAACGCCTATCGGACGATGATAGATATCCCTTTAGGGTAGATTTAATTAGTACGCAGCGTAAATTCATTCCATAACGTCTAAACAGCCAACAGCAGGGGCGAGTTTAACTACCCGTATATATTCGAATTTATCACCCGTAAATAACGCGAAAGCCATCTTCTGCCGGTTATCTCCGACTCCCGCCCACCCCCCCATTTGCAAGATGGGAAATATTTGATTTACTCAATTTCGTATCGTATTTCACTTGAAGCGAGATGATCTTGCAAGAAATTGCTTTGCCTCTAGGGCTGATAAAATATCGCTTTACCGAAACTATTTTTCATGAAACGATTTCCATTTGCGTTAAGCGGTTACGCGAACGGTCCATCGGGACGTTTATCATAATAATTGACGTAAACTTTAATTCGGTTCCAATAGAAACGCGTGCGTGGCCGTGACAATGACAGGTTGACAGGCGAAGAGCCTCGCTCGCGAACCGCGCGTACTCGAACCCATTTGTTCTCGCCGGGCGACACCTGTGACACATGACATTGGCACGTGACTGTCATAAATTTGGCGCTCTTAGCCGACACAACGCTCCGCCCACACGTGCGATGACGTTAAACTATTCGAATAAAATAGCTTGAAAATAAATCGATGCCTTTTTTTTTCTTTCGGGGAAGAGATGTAAAACATAAAATATAAAACGAGTTCGGTTCGTAAATAGGATTGTGGCCTGGGAAGAGGAAATTGGATCTCGCGGAGTTAACGAATACGCGGGAGGAAATTAAAAGAGAAGCCTTAAATCATTTAGGGAGAGCGTTCGGGGTGCGCGATTCGGAGGTAATTAATCATTCGGAAAAGTTGGTAATGGCCGGCTATTAATCGAGGAAGTTTCGCGGTTTCACAGTAATGTTACTGGGTTTTTACGCATCTACAAAATTATTGTACGTTAACTACATTTCATAAAGAAAAAAATAGATAATTTTTAATTCTTAAAGTATTCTCGTAATTGACCAAAACATTGATTTATTCATTGTTATTATAATTGAGATTAATGATCTCGTTAGTTAATTAAACCCCAGATAATTAATTAAAATGCAATTAACTTTAATAACGAGACGATTACAAAACTTTATACCGATTTTTTTTTAATGAGATACGGTTGAATGAAATTAAAGATTAGGTTTAGTTGTATGTCTCATAAAAAAATTTTTGAATGTCACATTGGATATCAAGTTTTTTTAAAGGGTTAAAGACTTTGTTTTTAAAGAAAAAATAAACAAAGTACCAGAACTCAAAATGGAATAGCAGTATAAAGAGAGAGATGCTTGAGCAAGTCTAAATTTACGAGAAGGAGACTTGCTAGAGCATTTCTCTGTCTCCATAATTCAGTTTCATTTTAGACTATACTATCTAAAAGTCTATTTAGATTTGCCGCTTTGAATGTTTATCTTGGAGGAAACATTCAAGGTGACAATAATGTAAATTGTTCTATTTTAGACTAAATACAAGACGACATATTTTACCACTTTAAATGATTCCTCTAAAGTTACGTTTAAACTACATCAAACTGAAGCTAACGAACGGTTTCGTTTGTTTAAGCTAAGATAATTTGCATGGAAAATGAAATATGAGCGTACGAACTCGTTCGTGTTCGTGCTCAATGTGGACTTTTTCTTTAACAAAGGGGTGAATTCGCAATGAATAGCTTCATTTACCTGTTATGTCGCATTTATTGGGTTGGTAACTAAGTAATTGCGGATTTTTTTTTTTAGAAAATCAAAGACAATTTTTTCATGGAACTGTAATAAACTTATAATAAACTCTTCTTTAGGGAAGGTTTGACTAAGGTGGTCATTTATTAATACATTCAAAAGATTGGTTGGATGAGTAACAATTTATTTGTGCATTACATGCGAGTCTTAATTACTACCTTAGCCAAACCTTCCCTAAAGAAGAGTTTATTATATGGCGACCCTGCTAGTGCGTTACTAACGACAAAAAGAGATCTAAGAAGCAAGGAAACATAATGAGATAAAAGTTGAAAGGAAAGTAATGTCAGTCAAGAATAGTTAGCAAACATAAGAAGTAAACAGTATCACCAGCTAAACGTAAGAAAGAATGGGCTATAATCATTCGAAGGGAGAAAAAGAGATCATGGTATCCCAGGTGGGCAATAACGCAGGCATGTTTGGCGACAGCAACTATTCCTTCACCGAGGTAGCGATCATCGTTGGTGCAATCATCGCGATTGGTATGGGCATCTACTTCCTCAGCCGCCGGTGCAAGAAAAATCTGGACAAGAAGATCCGAAGAGAGGTGATGAGAAGTCAAGAACTCGTCAATTTGAGAGTAGAAGATTACTAAATAAGTAAGTGAAGTAGTGCTAAGTAATGGAATAGTTAGAACTATTATTACAAGCTTATTACAGAACTAAGTAACTTTATTCTGTAATGCATTGCCCATTTTGATCAATGGCCTTTTACCATCTTTCAGGCAGCATCATAATCCCACGTTTATAAAACTTCTGGTTTTTATTAGTAAAAAAACTGAATTAGGTACGATTTGACATCATCATCATTATTGAAATTTTTACCATTCAAGGAGTTTTGTAAAGATGGAAATAAAAAGTAATCAGATGCAAGGTCAGGACTATATAGTGGATGTGGCAAAACATTCCAACCAAGCTCCAATAATTTTTGCCGAGTGACCAATGATGTGTGTGGCCTTGCATTGTCATGATGGAATACAACACCTTTCCAATTTGTCAATTTAGGCCGCTTTTCTTCAACTGCATTGTTTAATTTCGTTAGTTGTTCAATGTAGGCATCAGAATTGATCGTTCGGTTGAGTGGTAAGAGTGTGCATGTATGTGAGAATGTGTGTATGTGATACATGAAGCTTCTTTGCAATCTTACGTGTTGTACTGTGACGATCCGAATCGATTATTGCTTTGATTAGGACTTCATCAACTTCAACTGGACGACGAGAAAGTTTTTAGTCTTTGAGTGAAAAATCACCACAACGAAATTTAACAAACCAATTTTGATACAGTTCTTTTAAGGCCTCGTCACCATATACAGCATTTTTTTATGAGCTTGCGATGCGCTTTTCCCTTTGCGGAAATAAAAAGGATTTGATTTTTGATTTTCCATTTTTCAACGAAGGTCAAACGGAAATTACCTACCGATCAAAGAACTTTTTTACTGATTAACTGCTGAATTACCAACTATCAAATAACAAAATGTGTTTTATATTTGTACTACGTCTGCAAACCTAAAAATTCAACTGAAGCAGTCTATCAGTGAAATTCGCAATTACTTACTTGCCATCCCAATCCTTCTTTTAAGACAGTTGCCCCTATTTATTTTTTCTATAAATGGCAGGTCTAACTAAATTTAACAAAAAAATTAATTTCTCTATAAACATTCTACAGAAACTTGCAATTTGGGTCAAAATACCATTCGTTATAAAACCTATTAACAAAGCTCCACTTCCCATTTCGTTTCGTTTTTTACAGATCATATTAACAAATTTAAATTTAATAAACGATTAAGGCTGCTAAAGATTAATAATAATTATGAAACTAATGAAGGCTAATTAAAATATCTTCATTCGTATTTGATATGGCGAATGATCATTGCCATGATCATCAATGAATACGAAGTGGGAGAAGAAACGAATGAGCAAATATCTGCAAATTAGTTATTAGAATCTGTTCACTGTAATTTAAATGGACCTTAACCCTTTGCGGTCGGCAGATTTTTCGGCTAGGACTACCAGCAAGTAGGGGCGAATTTAGCTTTTCGTCCCAAATGGCTAGCATTCTGTTAATCTCAGTTTTTCTCGACTGCTCTTTCGCGACGTGATCATGACTTCTACGACAGTGTTGAAATGTCGCCACAGTGGTGGCACTGACCGCAAAGCGTTAAAACAAACATCCAAAGTGACAAAACAGAAATGACCTTTAAATATTAAATACCTTCTCAGTAAATGAGTAGCTAAATCCCGAAAAATCTAATTTAAGGTGATGTTAAAATAAGTACTTTGTTACTTCTAGCCTTTATTCAGTTAATTAATACTGACGGTGAAAGCTTTCATAATTAAATTTAAAACTAGATTTGAAACTCTGACATACAATTTAACTTTTAATCTTGTTCACCGTATAAATTTATTTTTTAAAGTCCATATTCCAGATTTTTTAAGCAAACAAATTTAAAAAATTTTCTTTAAGTTTCTCCCTTCGTTGTGGAAAAAAATGAACTGGATCAATTTGACTTTTAAAATATATCAATATGATAATGCTTCGCTTCGGAAAAAATGTAGATTCCGTCTTTATACAAATACCGCGTGGATCACATCCCGCTTTGGGGGCCGAATTTTAAAATGTCCCCCTTTTTTCCTCATAATCCCACGGTGGAGGCGTGGAAGCGATTTTCTTTTCTGCTGAAGTTGTTTGCATTTTTATATCCGCGTTCTGTTCGCCGTGGAAAAGACTAAGCGGACCGCTAACTCTAAACCCCAACTCCATTCCATTAACTGGAAAGTCTTGTAACTTAATTTTCAGGTACATTAACTCTAGACAAGTTTTATTTCTCGGTTAAAATCTAGGCGCTAATCGAGTAAACTGTTTTAACTTAACATCTTCCAAGAAACATATTATACCGAAATGGGGATCGTAAACAATCCCACGACCCCTATTTCCATTTTGGTAGCAAATACCGATTAATTCTAGAAGCGAGTCATGAAGTTGACCTCCGCAATCTTCGACGTCAGGTAACGGCGATTATGTCGCCGTCGTAGCCGTCCGAACTTTGCATTACGGGCGTCGTGACGCTTCCGGGGCAAGTTTCACAGCGTCCCGGGGCCGAGTTAACGGACCAATGGACCGAGTAAAGTGAAACTTGTAACGTTAACGCCACCGTTGCTCTCATTGTTCAATTCCCGTCCCATTGGGCTTTACACCTGATTTGCTTTTGGTCCTCCATCACTATCTACCACTTAATTCTTGTCCGAAATGGTATTCAACATAGTTCAAGTGAAATGTTGATTGCTGATTAAGCAATTTGAAGTTGAATTTTTTTAATGTCATAAATACTTATCTTTTTTATAAAATATTTATTTTAATATTAAATTCACGAATAAAGATAACATAAATAATTCTCACAATCTCAGTACTACTTTTATAACCTTATATTCTCACTCACTCACTTCTTGATATTAAACTAGACTATATTAAAAACGTGAGAAGTAAGAAAGTCTTTCTCTCTTTTCATTTCTCGCTTTTAAATTTCATTTGCGACACATAGACGTCGGTTTCTTGCTGCGAACCGGCGTCGGCGCCGGAAATAACGTGAAGACGTCGCCTGAATTAAATAAGACACGTATTCCGGTAGCGCAGTATGTTCTTGGAACTTATCATTTATAAATTGGCTGGAGGCGACCTCTCGGGAGTACATCCTTCGTTCGCCGTCAGACATTTACTTTATTGTAAATTAAGCTCGAAACTCCGGGAGGTTCGGTCTCTTGGAAAAGCTCGGAGACTACCCGCAGCTCTTCGGGCGAATGTTGAACAAAGACAATAAAACGCGACTAATTGGAGTCAAGACGTGGAAAAGAGACGTCTTTTCGTTTCGTTGGGAAATATCTACGAATTATCACCGTTTTATATTTTACCTTTTGATACCAAGTTGGATTTTCCTGTCGTGCTATATCTGCAGCAACGTCGTCCATAAATAAAACTCCGAGAACTATAACGAACACGTGGCGGCTAATTTAAACCAAACTAACGAGCGAGCTTTCCCCGAAGGGCGCTCGTTTCGCGCTGAAAAATACAGGTCTCTTCGTCACACAACAAGTGCTTTTTACTGGAGCAAAATCGCGCCCTGATTTACGAAGGTCGGGCGAATTTAATAAATTGGTTGCTCACTGGCGAGAAGAGACCGAGATGGAAAATCGTGAACTTGCCCTAATTAGATAAACGTCTTTATTAAGTTTCTTCCTCAAAAGCTAGCAACGTTCTATTAAAAGGAAAAAAATCGAATCCAAATAGAATTCAGTGAAAGTTTTATCATAACCACTCAATCACTTTGGGGACTCGGTCGAACTCAATTACCGCCAGTTTAGGCTCGTATTTCCCAAATTATCCATCATTTCGGATGCCACAGTATGACGGGCGGACGGTCCATCAAGTTCGCGCCGCACCTGGGTGTCGGCGTCGCGACGCCCACCGCCGTGCCTGTTCAGCGCGGCGTGTAATTAACGCCCCCGACGGCGAGAACAATGCCCAACGGTCGATAAACCGTTCGGGAACAGGGCCGGATCGGGAAAATATCGGCCCCGTTATCGATGGCCTCGACGATAATTGAGTTGCGAGAGCGTCGCGGCGACTCTCGGCGCCTCCGCCTTAGCGGCTCGGCGCTAATGAAATAATCCCGGCGCCACGATGATTTAAATGCAAATCCGGGGAGAAGGGGGGTCCCCGAGCGCGCCTGCGACGCCCTCTTGCAATTATTACCCCGGGTCCGGCACAGCTGCTCTCCGCGATAATAATTTCGGCTGGGTTTATTATTCCCGTGCTTATTTTCGGCCGGAACACATGAGCTGGTCAGTATAATAAAGAGAGCTTCCTATTTACGGTTTAGCTAGCTTTTGTTATTTGTAACTAGCAGATGTTTTCAAGTTGGATTCTATTGTTTCATAACAAATAAATACTTGACTTTATACAATTTTAGGAAATTAGGTAGTTAGTAATAGGCTTATTTTGTAACTCTTAGTGACGTCGTTATAAATCCTTTATGAACGACAATTTGTAGTTTGTAGCTTCGAACGACATTGTTGTGAACAACTTTCAGGTTAGGCTCTCCGCATACGGATCGACTGATTGACAACTCGAGTTTCAAATTTCAAATCAGTTGATGACATAATCAGCTGGTGACTTTGCCCGTGTATGAGAATGGGTATCCACACACAGATCGACAGAAATGAAACCAATTTGCAATCAGTATCCAAATGGTCACATGCGACTGGTTTTTTCTGTCGCCAGACAGTTTCAGTTACATGGTTGCAGGTTGTACAAATATGTTTCGCGGTGTTTCACCAGGAAACTACCATAAAATTTATTAGAGAAGTAGAAAAACATGAACTACTTTATAATTATCATCTTCCTGAAGATAAAATGTTTATAGCTTTATTTTTGTTATTTGTTTAGCATCTATAATAATGCTGTAATAGAGGTTGTTGACCAAAAACTCAATTATAAGAGAAATTAAAAGTAAATTATAACTATAAAATTTTTAAATTGATATATAGATGCAAAGTGCGACTTGTCAATATGAAATTATTGTAAAATATGCGATGAAGAAAAAGTAAAATTGTGCTGGTGTGCGGATAGGGGTTGTTTTCTGATTGCAAACCGGTTGTACTCATAACCAATTTGAAACTCAGGTTGCCAATCGGTCGATCAATGTGCGAAGGCTTTAGGTTTGGTCGTTTGGTGAACGACATCTCCGTAGCAGTCATTTACGTTGTTAGTATTCCAAAACTGAATTTTAAAATAAGTTGAGTACTGAGTGCATTGCAGAAATTAGTTTTTTGTATATATTTAATTGTAAGTTCAAACTGTGTAAGATCATTGTTTGGCATCATTTCTTGTAAAATTCAATTTTTACAAGCTTAGCCCTTGATATGCTAACATTGCAGGATGCCAGAAACTTAATGAACCCATTTAAAACGCCGGATAACATTTTCTAAAAGCTATACAGGGTGTCCGGAAATGTCGTGTACAACAGAGTACCACAGATACCTTGGTTAAAAATATGATGATTTAACCCAACTTATCTATATACAAAGTTGCTTAGTTTAGCCGCTAGAAGACTTTAAAAACAATATTTTTCGTGAGTTTTTCTTCAATTACTCGAAAAATCTTTATTAGATTTTATTCATTTTTTGAACATGTCTTTATATCAGCAGGCTACAGCTTTCTGTGGAATAAATTCGAATTTCGAAAATTACAGGGTGTTTAAAAACACTCTCACGATAAGTTATCCGTCCAGATCTTTTTAACCAGCCTGTATAATTTTCTCTCAATCTTTTTCTGAATAGCTACATTAATTTAGAAACTATTTCTTCTCTTATAAAATTTCAGTTGGACAAACGGTTTAGCCATAAAAAAATATTTTCTAAATCCTTGCAAGCCCAAATCGATAAGTTAAGGCACCATCAACAAAGTTCAGAATAGCAATTTCTTTAAGCGGTATGAAGTTCTTTCTATAAAACCAGGTGTTAAAGGTTTATAAGTACTTTATTGCTTAAAATATTCAAATTTTCGCCAGGATTTGTGACCATCATCAGGATTTAACCCTGATTGGTCAGCAAGATCACTGGACCTAAGACTTTGTTTATGGGGTGTCATCAAGCAAAAATGCCACGAAAAAAGCAAATTGTAAACATTTTGCACTCCGTATTAATTTTAACCCTGATGATGGTCATAAGTCTTGCCGAAAATTTGAATATTTTAAGCAATAAAATACTTCTAAACCTGAAAATGTTGGTTTCTTTAAAAGAATTTCACACCTTTTAAAGAAATTGCTACTTTGAACATTGCTAATGGTACCTTAGTTTATAAATTTGGGCTTGTAGGGATTTAGAAAATATTTTTTTGTGGCTAAACTGTTTGTCCAACTGAAATTTTATAAGAGAGAAAATAGTTTCTAAATTAATATGGCTATTCAGAAAAAAAATTGATAGAAAATTATACAGGGTGGTTAAAAAGATCTGGATGGATAACTTGTCGTGAGAGTGTTTCTAAACACTCTGTATGATTCGAAATTTGAATTTGTTCCACAGAAAGCTGTAGCCTGCTAATATAAAGACATGGTAAAAAAAAATGAATAAAATCTATTAAAGATTTTTCGAGTAATTTAAGAAAAACTCATGAAAAATATTATTTTTAAACTCTTCTAGCGGCTAAACTAAGCAACTTTGTATACAGATAAGTTGGGTTAAATCATCATATTTTTGCCCAAGGTATCTGTGGTATTCTGTTGTACACTACATTTCCGGACACCTATAGAGATTACCAGTAAGTTTTTCAGACCTGATTTCTTCTGTTAAGCTATTTGAAAATAATGATAGCTCCAATTGTCAAAGCTTGTCGAAACGCAGACATAAGTTCCCCTCTGAGATTATGTTGTTAGTTAAAAATATCCAACATTCGATCAAAAGTGACATTTAATGTGACTATTCTATATGAAAACATTAACTTTTGTCGTATCAGTGAAAATTCCTAACGACTGATTTACAAAATATGGTTTCTACAAAAATTCGTTTACAACTGAAATCGTTGGGCGAACGATGTCGTTCAGTAACCATAATTACAAAATATGCTTGTAAATGTTTATAATATGTGATTAAAGTTATTTCAGTTTATGTTTGTGTGGGGAATGAGTAAAAAGATCTGACAAAAAAAAACGAAGTTTATTCACAAAAAAAGTTTTTCTCTAGATTTACTTTAAAAAGACATCATGACTTCGAAATGTAAAAGTTTTACCTTATTGAACTCTACTTAAAAGTTTTTGTAATTTATTCAATATGCAAAATTAAACTAGACACAGTCTAAACGTTGACATTTTGACTTTGGAACTTGAATAGTACCAATTTTTATTTCTTGTTATTGATTATGAATTATAACTGATTAAAAAGTTAACCTCAACTTATTTTTAATACTTTTGTATAACTATTATGAATGTAATGTGATTTGTCTGTTAAAAGGAATTTAAAAAAGACCTGAAAAGAGATGTATGGTAGGTTTGGTGTATGATCAATCTCTCCGATTTCCAGGAGAATTTTTCTTTGACCCACACTTATATTTTGAAACTGAACCACTTCTTTCAAGCTTACGAGAAACATTCGCGAACCTGAAACCTATACCAACTGCTTTCCATTCTTCATACAAACCTTTTGTCTATAAAGAATTATCAAATTGAGAATACGTTTTTCTTAGACTTGAAGGTTTTTCACCTTCTTTCTTTCCGAGATATGAAGGACCTTTCAAAGTCATTAAAATATTTAAGAAAAACTTATATTTCGAAATAATAAACAGTTGCTTGTTAGCATTGATAGATTTTCACCCAGCTTTCTTTTTAAATGAAAACATTGCTGATAAATGTGACAACATTTCTTTTTCTGTTTCTAAACGTAACGTTCATTTCAATACTTTATAAATATAGTTACTATACACCAATACCTCACTTTGCGTCGGGGTTACGTTCCAAAAAAACATGACGCAAATTGAAACTACGCAAAGTGAATTAAGATTTTCTACAGCAAACCAAGTAAAGATCGAAGATAAGTTTCAGGGTTACGAAAATACTACTTTTTAAAAAGAAAATTGAAGAAAGTAAACATTTGAAGAACAAAAATAATATAAACTTTTGTTATATACAAACAAAAAACAATAAAACGTATTTAATTAAAACAAAATAAAGTATTCAATTAATTTATGAAAAACAAAATTAAAATTAATCACTGTCTGATGAGTCCATAGTGGTTGTTGTAAGTCGGCTTTCTTCCACAAAAAAATTGTCCAATGTTTGCTGAACAGCTTTTTTTTTTGACGTAAAATAAATTTCCTTGTAGCAAATGATATTCGTAGCTACCGCCTTGGACACTTTAAAGGCATACACAGACGGGGCACTTTTGAACGCGCATTTAATCGTACGCTTTCTAACGCACGTTTTTGTATGTAATGCTTTTTAATAGGAGTGTACAGACTCAGGCTAGGTTCACATGTGACGCACAAAAACGCACGTTAACGCGCGATAGAATATTGAAAGCGTTCACATGATGAGCGCTAACGCGCGCTTTAATTGTAAAACCGATAAATTTAGATCAATTCAGATCAGTTGGCTTCAGAACGTTTTCGAGACAGTACATCTGAGAATGAATGTAGAAGAAGCTATAATTTTATGGAAATAATATAAAAAAAAGAAACAAAGACGACGGGCACATTGGGTTCATCCTCTTTTGAAAAATAAATCAAAAGTTTATTCATAACCTTATATCCAACACTGACAGATAATGAAGGAAAATTCTTTAATTACCTTAGAATGTCTCTGAAATCATTTGATGACTTGCTGCAACTAATTTGGGATGATATTAAGGCAGCTCCAAATGCAGTTAGATATTGTATATCACCCAGTGAAAAACTATATGATTCCGAACCTATATTCCAAATTCCCGGTCTCTTTTCTATTTCATCAATTAGTAAGTCGATGTCAATATCTGCAAACTCAGCCATTTTTCACAAACTACAGATCAGATATAACTTCCATGTGTTATCCAGTTCAATATTTTTTGGTAATATTTTAATGTTTGCAAAAATACTCACTAAGAGTTCTATATTTGGAATCAGAAGTATCAAGTAATTTTTAGAAAAAAATGACTAATTTTCTTTTAATAAAGCTTTATGTAATCTTAAAAAATAGTTTTATACATACTATCGACCTTTAATTTTAGCTTGTAAAAAGTTGTTTTTGCAGTTTTGAGAGTTTTGACTAACACTCGAAATATATTACAATTTTCCTATCAATTCAGGAAGTTTAACAGTTTTGCCAATATAAATTTTGGTTGGGAACTTCCTCCAAAACATGAAATTTTGACAGTTTCCATGTTTTAATAATTCTGGAATCTTTGAAAAGTCTAATGGTAGGTTTAGGATGTCAAACTTGGGATGGGTTTAGGATGTCAAACTTAAAGGCTGTAATCGTAACCGTAGTAGTAACTTTAGTATTTAAAAAAGTTCAACAATTTTGTTTCAATAGAAGCATTTAGGCAACGTCTGGGAATTACGGCAAATTTGATGGTTATTACAGCTAAGATTACGGTTAAGTTTTACATCCTAAACCACCATTAGTAGCTGTAGAATTTAGAAAAGTACAACCATATTTGCTTAAATGTTATCGTTAAAAAGCAAAAGTTGGCCAACATTGAACTTTCTACGGTTACGGCTAAACACTTGCATAAAGCAGGAAAATGAAATTTCTTCAATAATTGAAAATTTTGGCATTTAAGCCCTTTGTTCTATTACTCATATATTTAAATTTGGGAAACGACATTCTTGTATACTTGAAAAACTGATTAGAATCTTCTTCTTTGCACAAGATATCTTTTATTAAGGTCCAAAACAACCTATTTCATGATAAAAACGCATGCTCATGTGAACGTTATACGGATGGTACGTAGAACTCAAAGCGCGCGTTAACGCGTAATCGCGCGCGTCTAGAGATTTTTGCGCTGAGCGCTGCGTTAACGCGTCCTAACGCACGTTAGCGCGCGTTTATATGAATGGTTGTATTTAAATACCACGATATCTAAACGTGCGCTTAAAAATCGCGCGTTAGATCGTTGTCATGTGAACCTAGCCTCAAGCGTTAAACGCTCGACAAACGCGCGATTCGAGATTTTTGTTAAAACGTGTGTTTTATGACATCTAACGTTGACTTGTACACATGCCAATAGCAAGTGCACGATTAAACGCGTGTTCAAAAACGCCTCATCTGTACCAGGGCTATAACTCCCTCTGCTATCAGGATCGTTTTTTAAAAAATCTCCATAGCTTCGTCAATCAAACACATCGCTTTGGAAATTTGTTTGGAGGTTAAATTCTGTTCTGTGAAGATTTCTATTGAACGATCACTGTCATCTTCTTCTTTAGCAAACTGCAATTCCAGTTGCAAAAGTTCTTCATTAGAGAATTCTTGATTGTACGAGGTTAGCAATTCATTTATGTTAGCCTCCATTTCAAAAAAAAAAAAATTTCGAAAATTTTACGACGCACAGTGAAAATTAGTACTAATTAAGCAGCGATGCAACTTCGAAGAAACGCAAAACGAAACGACGCAAAGCGAGGTATTGATGTACTTAAATTTATAATAATTATTTGATATTTTCTAATAAGAATTCTTTGAGAGGGAGAATGTATGTGGCGTGTACAGGTTCGCCTTCTTTATTCTGAATTTACCATTTTTAGATTTTTGCAAAAGTTTTTTCCAATACAAATTTACTTCCTCCACAAAAACCAACCAAAGTTTTTCTCCTTACGTGTTACTAATAAAAAGTCTTAAATGACGTTAAAATGAAAAGTGTTTACTTATTTCACCCTGACTAAAAATTCCTTAATTCAATAATTCCACAAATTCCTTAAGTTCGACTTTTGTTGAGTATTTTTTTTTTACTGGGATTAATATCTGAACGTACTTTAAAATTTTCTGTTAAATTGTTGTGTTTAAACAGGTCATAAATTTATTAAATTAGTCAACTGTGCTAAATGAAAATAAAATCCTCAATAGTTTATGCATATTACAATTTTCAAAATTTTGTGTAAGAATGGAGGAAGTTTTAAAAAGTTATGTATTCAAAAAATCGATTGATTTATTAGTAAATAACTCCATATGAGATTTAAATTAAGAGAGAGCAAAAAATATCTTATTTAACCCTTAACGGTCCTGCTATTTTGACATATGTTATTAGCTGAGTCCGCATTTATTTTTTCGTGAAATATTGGTTGTCTAAGATCAAGGGGTTTACAATTGAAAAGTATATCGCTCAATGGCGGCAATAGTGGCACATCTCAAAAATTGTAATAAAGGAGAAAATGGCGTTTAAAAATTTAAGTAATTTAAAATGCGATATCCATGCACTGAAATATAGACAAAAATGAAAAGAACCATAATGACTAGTGTAATTTTTGGAAGTTGGATTAATAAAAGAAATCGATAAGCAGCAACGCTACCGTCGTATTAAATTTGTGTCACTATTGCAGCTACATACAGAGTGGGCCACTGAAAACAGTAAACGCAAGTTTTGGCCACTTAACATCAATTTTGCGAAAAACGCTCGAACACGTCAATTTTATTATGAAGGGGGATATCGGAATGGATTAGTACTATTTGCATAACTCCAACCCTAAGATAGGGGTAGATTGCACCCCAAACATTTTAAATTGAAAGGGGTGTCAAACGCTACACAGTTTTAAAGGCCTTTCAAATCTCTTTTCAGCAGTCTTTGTATTTTTGAAATCCGATCATTAATTCCAGAGAAAAAGACTTCTAAAGTTTTATCAAGTAGCATGTTTAGTAGTATGTTTGGGGTGCAATCTACCTCTATCTCAGGGTTGGAGTTATGCAAATAGTACTAATCCATTCCGATATCCCCCTTCATAATAAAATTGACGTGTTCGAGCGTTTTTCGCAAAATTGATGTTAAGTGGCCAAAACTTGCGTTTACTGTTTTCAGTGGCCCACTCTGTATAAGTCCCAATTGAAATAAGGTTATAGTCTTACATCCGCCATTTATTCGATTTAAGATGAACTAACTTTGTGGCGATCTTGCGGATACAAAAGGTATAAGATGTCAGATTTTAATGCAACAGTTACTAGAATATTTACGATTTTTGAGATGTGCCACTATTGTCGCCGTTGAACGATATGTCTATATATATTCTTCTTTACCAATTTTCTTAATTTTCTTTTCATAGTCATTCCCAGAACGTCTGGACAATGAACCAACTTGTAGAACAAGCCTTCATAACAATGAAAACTATTTAATTATTTGTCTTGATACTTCAAATATTAAATTTGTTGTGTCTAAACGTCATGTCCACAACGTCTGGACATAGGACTTGACAGAAATAATGCAATGTCCACAACGTCTGGACAACGGACCGTTAAGGGTTAATAAAAGATTGGGAAAAATTAGTAGACTTGGCATTTACTAATTAGCTAAATTAATGATATAACAGGTTAAAAAGCAAACCTTTAATTATTTCTTTTCTTAAAAAGAGACACTGATCACATTTACCGCATCCAGCAATTGAGTAGCTGAATGTCATATTTCTAACCGACATCGCTGGTTTACCGCTGAGATTCAGAGCTGTTAATTTTTGAACAGCGCTTTTATTTGACATTTAAACAAAAGTAGAGCTGAAGTAAGGATAATATGAATTGTTTATGAGTTTTATACGTTTTACAATCCAATTCACTAGAGGTAAAAAATTCTGTTTTAATATGTCAAAAATACTATGAGTAGAATTACCGTTCAGTGACCAGAAACTTTCTGCCTATCATTACTGTCATCACAAAAGCTGTTTTCTACATCAGTTATGTACGCTGAACGCACCCACTTTTAATTCCCCCTTTAAAATTATTTGCACATTCTATAACTTTAATAAAAACTTTCCAAAAAAACAAACTACTTCTATTACAATTTGATGGAGTATCATTTTTCAGATCGTGATAACACATTTCATTTATTCCACTTTATCAGCAATTCCAGTAAATCCACTTCAATTTTTCCCCCGATAGTGAAAGCGGTTATTTATGAGTCTATTTGTAGATATTTTTTGTTAACTAACTTTGCGTAACCCATTAAATGAAATTATGAGTTATCTATGTCATGCTATATTAAATGGATGAAGCAGTAAATCCCACGTTAACAATCGCCACAATATTAAATTTATGTTAAAACAGGTCACGCGAGTTAAGTAATACCTTTAAACCTATTACTCCGGGATCATAAAGGGGAAATAATGGCCGTTCGTTGTTCGGAAGTCGATAAGACCCCGTTGAGTGAAAAGTTTTAATGCCCTCCCCATTGGTCCATTTCCTTGTAATATACAGTATCCGCGATTTTTTACTCGAGCTTTTACGACGTTTAAACTTTTATCGCCAGCCTTACGCGGCAAGATTTCTTTTACGCCAGTTTTACTTTCACACCATAACGACCTCATAAAATACAACAAATTAAAAGCTAAAACCGCAGAAACAAAAAAATTTCTTCGTCCGCAATTTCGTTGTCTTAAAGAAATAAGATAAAGCAAGGGGATTACTGCAGAGCATCAATTTAACCTAATCTACTAAAAGACCGGAAAGATACCGGGAAAGTTGAAGACGTTCCAAGGGATGAATAACACGGGGGTTGGTAGTAAGTGGTCCCATTAATACAACGGCACGTGGCTGCCAGCTTCTGTGACACGGGCCGCTCGTGTTTCGTGCGCTTGTTGTGTTAATTTCCAACTTAATAAGCGACCCGGTAGACGGCACACACCGCTAAAGCTTCGGGCGTGGCGCTAAAATACACCTAATTTATGCTGGAGCAAACTTATTTATGAATCCTTGCTAAACAATTGTTATACTACGTAATTGAATATGTTGCTACAAAAGATACTATCATAATTATTTTGTTTTAAATTAGCATAAGTATATAGTTCTTTATCATATTTAAATTTTAAATAGAGATCGTTACAGCATAAAATTATAAAACGTTGAAACATAAGGAAGACCTTCCTGTTCCTGCAAGTCCATTACTCCAACGTCGACGACGTTAAGGGAGTTAGAGAAGTTACAGTGCAAATTATGCGCGCAATTAAAATTCATTTGTGTACTGGCCTGAAAGCATATTGTTCCCGGACTTTATGGCCGCCTCGGCTGATGAAAAATTAATTCATCTACGTCGACGCTTTGCCTTTTTCCTCGATTTTTCTCTCTCTCGAAGGAGAAGACTCGTAAACAACTTTCGGGATATCAATTTGGGGCAATTAATTAGCGGGCGGACGGAAATAGGTCGAAAGTGCCGTTTAATTAAAAAGTCAATTCAGCTCGGTTTATTTTATTTTGAGTTTTGTTGCTTTATTTTTATGCTTTATTTAGATAGAAAGAAGTAGATAAAAGTTAAAACTACTTTACTTTAAAAAATTCTCAATGACCTAAACCCTATTATTTCGAGGAGGAAAACCCTCCAACCCTCCAATTATTTTCCCAATCATAATATTCATCAACTGGCATTGTAAAGTCGACCCAAAATTAATTAAACTCTAATTTCCCCGTTTAAATTCGTCCTCGTCGTAAACTTACAGCGAGTTCGTTCGAATTTAAATAAAACGAATTCGACATCAAAACACGATTTTAATAGTTCTTTTTCTACAATCCGGAGATTAGTAAGCAAGGCGGGTTTAGAAATAAGATAACTGGGAGATTATCGGCCGGAAGAGGTTGCTAATTAATTCAAACATGTGACGCTATCGCGCCGCAATATGGGTCAATCCCCGGAAGGGTTCTTGGTCCGCAAAGTGGATTAGCTATCTAAGGTTCGTTATAATAAAGACCTTTGATCGGTGGCCTCCACGGACTCGATTCGCTCGCCGAGATCCACTTCCGCTTCGACAAACACGAGAGCCCGTTTTGCTCCGGATAATTATACGCCGGACGGATTTTGCGGTTGATAATCGCTTCGAGTTAATTCTCCAGAGTAAGTTATTCATCGACACATCAAATAGTAGTTAATTTTCTAGTTAAAGAGTTTGCTTTATAAACGCAAAGGATTTCTATGTTTCTGAACATCAACCAGAAGATGGTTTTTATTATCACAAAATTAAAAATAAAATGGATAAGACTGAACATGCTTTATTTATACCAGTTGTGTAAGTATGAAACCGGAATTCGCCCATAAGTGACGCTAGATGTCGATGCAGTTATCGACACATCACGTCAGCGGTGTCCTATTGTATTGATATCCGACCAAGATTTCCAACTCAATCAGAGTTTCATTCAGTAGCATTAGTTTATTAGAGACAAACATGTCGAGTTTTGTGCCAACAAATTACGATTTGCGGACAGCACTACTTTTCTGTTTTCATCTGTAGAAAACCGCAGCCGAATCGCATCGAATGTTTGTGGAGGCGTTTGGTGAGCATGCTAAAACACAATGTTTCGAATAGTTCAAACGGTTCAAAAGTGGCAATTTTAACGTGAGAAACGAAGAACGTGGAAGAGCACCGAAAAAGTTTGAAGACGCTGACCTGCAAGCCTTGTTGGACGAAGACGACGCTCAAACACAACAACAACTGGCGGATCAGTTTATATTGGTGAGCGATTAGCGATGAGCTTTGAGCGCTGAGCGTTAAGCGTTATGGTGATGAAGTGTGCACATTAAGCAGAGTCGTAGCACAGCTTTTTCAGTGTTAGTACCGTGGTAAATATGCTACCGAAGTCGGTGCGTTTGCAGTGGTTTTTAGAAAATCCGATTTTATTTAGAGAAATTATGTTAAAACGTAAGAAAAGAATTGGAGTGCATTACCTAAACAAAACTTGTTTGAAGCACGGTGAATTTCACCAACTATACTATGATCTACGAAGAGATCCGGTTAGATTTTTCGAATTTTTACGCATGTCTATTGACACTTTCGATTATATTTTGCTACGAATTAAGAACAGGCTTCGGAAGAAGGTAACTAATTTTAAAATACCTATATCTCCAGTAGAAAGGCTTTATCTAACATTAAGGTAGGTACACAACAGTAGTAACGAGTACATAATTGTAAATTAATATTTATCGCATGAAATTAGATTTATAGATCAATTCTGCAGGCCCAGAATCTTCTATTGTTATATTTTGACAGGAAGTCACATTCAGTATAGGCTGGGGCTGTGCTTGACCGAATTGTTCATTTGCGCCAAGCTGAAGTATGGTATAATCTTCATTACATTGAATAATTGGGTGAAACTCAGTACCATCTCCCAAAGTTAAATTTCCATCAGAATTTGCATGTAGTCTATGCTGGGATTGTGCTTGATCGAGATTTTCATTTCTGCCAAATTGTAGAATTGTGTCATTTCCTTGACGTTGAACGGATTTCATAATATTGTGCTTACGCTGCACGGCCTCTGTAACAACTTCTAGTATTTTTCCTCGCACTTCTAATTTTTCTAAGGTGCCCATTTCCTTAAAATAGGGCAGGAGGCTTATTAAGAAATGATAATCAGGATTGCCCATCATATCTGCATCTTTCAGAAACTCCTGCTGAAATAAATCTAGTTTTTTTGTTCTAATTCCAAGCAGCACCTGTCGATTTCGATGTGTGCAGGTCGTTTCTTATTACGGAGTGTTGGTGCTGCGATTGTCTTCCTTTGCGTATGAGATGATGGACGTGAAGAGCTGGTCGATGGGGAAGAATATTCAAGTTGTGTAGTGTCTACGGCTTCATTATTAATGGCTTCTCCACCTTGTTCTTCATCCTCACTATCAGTGTTCTCAGGTTCCTTTGAGAGGTTGCCAGTTGTTGTACTTGGAAGCATACTAGCTTTTACAGCTATTCGAAAATTTTGCCTTATTGAAAGACATTTTTGCGGAGAACTGCAAAAGAAAACTCAACATGTGCTTCGACCGCTCGCATCTATCGCTCACAATTTATGTCGTCTTGAACGCAAACGCGACGCACATCCACCGCTTTGCGTTGCCGCTCATCGCATTGGTTTAATATACACAGCACTATTGCGTTTGCAGGTACTTGAATTTTTAAATGCAACGCTCATCGCTCACCGCTTAACGCTCAACGCTAATCGCTCGCCAATATAAACGCGGCCTTAAAGGTGACCAGAGAAGCCATCTCCCTTCGGTTGAAAGCCATGGGAAAGATACAAAAGGTGGGGAAATGGGTTGCACATGAACTCAACGAAAGACAGCAGGAAAACTGCAAAACATCATGCGAAATGCTGCTCGCCAGGTTCAAAAGAAAGTCATTTCTCCATCGAATTGTGATTGGCGATGAAAAGTGGATATATTTCGCAAATCCTAAACGCAAAGAGTCATGGGTTACTCCGGGTGAACCATCAACATCGACGGCAAGACCAGACCGCTACGGACAAAAGACAGTGGGGAAACTGTCAATGCTCAACGCTACCGACAACAAATGACCGATTTGGATCGAGTTTTAAGTGAAAAACGACCAGAATACCAACAAAGACAACACAAGGTGATTTTGTTGCATGACAATGTACCAGCACACAAAGCAAAACAGGTCCAGGAAACGATAGAGTCGTTCGGTTGGGAGATTCTTCAGCACGCGCCTTACTCACCGGACCTTGCCCCATCTGATTACTACTTGTTTGCATCGATGGGACACACGCTTGCTGAGCAGCGCTATACTTCTTACGAAGATGTACGAAAATGGCTCGATGACTGGTTTGCCTCAAAAAGCAACAGTTTTTTTGGCGCGGAATCCACAAATTGCCAGAAAGATGGGAAAGTGTATAGATAGCGACGGACAGTACTTTGAATAAGTTGTTTTGTATCATATCATTACAATAAACGTGTTTTTTTTTCTGCACAAAAATTCCGGTTTCATACTTACACACCTGGTAACAATTAATAATTGATTTTTTACATATAAGTTAAGCTAAAAGATTCTAACCTCGTTTTCGAAATGCACATTTGATGTTGGTGCCCATTTAAATGTGACATTACGAAACCAGGTTCTTAATGGGGGGAAAAAATGTTGAGCTGTGTAGTTTAATTGGTTAGAACATCTATCTGGAATGCAAGAGACTTGGGTTCAACTTCCAATGTAGCAATAACACATTTTTTTTCTTTACGCATATAAGGCATTGCCACGACCAAGTTGATACTCTAAAAGGGAGTCATTGTAAATGCGGAATCGACACCGAAGCCTAATCGAACAAAAGATAATAAAAAGACGGAACTAGGTGACAAGGCGGGGTTCGAAGAGGTCGAGGTGTTAGCTCTGCTTAAGAGTAATAAATCCCTCAATCCCAACTACCAGTGTCAATGAAGACACTAAACTAACAATGAGTACCTTCTGGTTATTTTTCCCCGAGTAACCCAATAAGCAGCAAGTAGCTCACCTGATGAATGATAAATTCGGTTCACATAAATGAAAGTGGAAGGTAAAAGATTAGATATTAAGGAATAATTATGTGAATTTATGTAAATTATTAATTGTTAACAGAATGAAGTGAGAAAACCTAATTAGAAGTTTACCTACATTTTACTTACATAAGTTTTAGCAGTAAAACTAAATGTACCTACGTGACTTGGTTGGACGTGAAGGTCCGGGAAATACTTCCTCCCGGATTTCCACATCCGGCCTCGTCCTCTTAGTAGTCAGATCGATCCGAAACTCCCGGTTAACGACAGCCGGCCTGGCCGAAGCCAAAGTTGGCCGGCGGTGGAAATTGGTTTACAAAGGGCGCACATCGAGTGGCACCTTCTTGCGGAGATTAACCGGGACTGGATCTCCGGATTTACTGCATTATTTATGTCCCATAGTCGGCGGAAGAGGACGTGCTCCGATAGATAACCGAGTGCTAGTAGTGGCACGTGACCGGTTCCCGCTTGTAATTAGTTTCCGTACGGAGCCGCGCCCGGCTTTCGGAGAATGGCTCGGATATTTACGCCCGGCGAGAAACCGGATATACGGGCTCGCTTTGAAGTCCCAATTTCCTAACGGAGTATTACCGGAAACGCGCCCGATGGCTTTTTAAATTGAATACAAGTGAAATTGAATGCGGGCCAAGCCTCGACGAGGAGATCAGCTCCGATCCGTTTTTCATTTGCGGTCTGAAAGAGTTCACCTGGCTGGAGATAATCAAAGTATTGAAAATTTTCACTGTTCTTTAAATGCCATCGACTAATAAGGAGATCACACGACATTGTATTCACTAATTTTGATAAAAGTGCGAATCGATAGATATTACCACACAGCACAAATGTGTAAAATGGGGCGCCTGATTTCAAAACTGGACAAGTCACATTTTTTGCAAATGACCGATTTCGATACAAAGTGGTGGTGTTGTAAGGCAGCTGTTGATCTGTTAGGTATTAAATGTTCAAAATCGGACGTATTCAATATTATTCATATACGAAACATGACTTGGTTTCAAATCCGAACAAGTCCAAGGCGCATTAGTTTCTAAACGGACGTATCCATCGTACCCAATAAGAAAAGTGAAAGAAAAAGCAAGAGAAAAAGCAAAGATTAATGACATTTTCTTATGATTGTCAAAAAAATTTAGTTTTGCCGAAGGTCCCTGATCAAAAAGCATATTATAGTCGTCAGCTATACTGCTACAACTTTTGTGTAGTCAAGGGTTCGTCAAAAGATCCACTTCGACAAGAAAATGTTTTCACATACTCGTGGTTAGAAACTGAAAGTCCGAAGGGTTCTAACGAAATAGCATCAGCCTTATATCATTGTCTAAAACGTAATGAATCATAAATGACAGGTGTTAACACTGTTCGGTTGGTATACGATGACTGTATCCGATAACTTTGGCCGATGACCGGCCAAAATAATAACACTATTATTTTGGCAATGGTAGTGAAATGGTTACTAGAAGCTCCAAAGGAGGTTAAAAAGGTGGAAATAATGTTTTCTATAACTGGACTGGATTCGTTCATGTCTCCTGATCGTGTTTTTGGAATGTTAGAAAAAAAATTAAAAAAAAGAGACTATCATAGATCCCTCAGAATACCATGCTATTTTTCAAGAACAAGGCACTTTGTTTCAACTTGGACGAGACTGGTTTGTTCATAATTGGAAAAGTGCGGCACAGAAAGTGTTGAAACCTCCAAGTTCATTACATTTTAAAACATCACAAATCAAACGTGACCTTTTAGAGCAAACAAAGAAAACAAGTAGTGTCTTAGTAAATGGAGAACATTATTATAACAATACCCTTATTAAACCAAAATCTATAACCAAAAAAGAGAAAAAGATTTCGCAAATAGAACCATAGGTAGTAGAAATAGGAAAAATGAAGTCAAGTCCCAAAAACTGTAAGATGTTATTATGCTATTGACTCCGCATTTTGGCCAGAACTGGAAGGACCAAGAGAGATGCAAATTATATTCACAGTTGTTGCTTTTCAAGACTACTGACGGCGAAGACGATGAACCTCTCTGCGAGTTTGTGCAAGAGTCTGGCTATGTTCAATTTCACTTTTTTATGTTACTGTTACAAAATAAATTACGTTTTGCTGCAATCAATGTGTTTCTTTTTTTGGTATTCTTTTTTTTTAATCAAGGACTATTGGAAGTATGTTGATACTTTTATTAAACATATCTATCAGATATCAATTCAATTTCAAATCGCTTTTTGAACAGTAATTCACGAAAATTCAGATCTTGTTATCAAAACGGGACAAATCCCATTTTCAGTATCAGTACCGGACTTGTAAAATATATAAAATGGTTGAATTATAAATTGAAATATGTGGTTAGTCAAATTTTAGTTAACTAAGACGATGGAACACTTTTTTATTTATTTATTTTTTTGAAAACTGTTTTAAATAAATGTTCGGTTTTCAAACTAGGCGCCTCAAATATTAGGACGCTCTATTCAGCGAATCGTGAATAAATTCCATTTGAAGTACTGGCTTTAAGGCCACGCCACTTTATGTGTTACTTGACCACACCTCCCAAGACCACCTTACTGGATTCAAACCATTTGAATTTGCATGTGGAAGCCGGTTCGGGATGACTAAACTACAGCTGATTTCAGGAGAAGTCCAACCACTAACATATAAGCGGCGGGATCTTAAATTGCGAGCATTAATCGCGATTTACTACCAAATCGCTGAATAGTACGCCCTAACATTTTACCCGTTTGTACTCTATAAGAGAATGAAAAGAAAAATTAAAATAGACTATATTTCAACCACAACAAATTTTTCTGTTAAGACCTTTTCTCCTTTTGATTTATTTCTTTGGCGTGTCCGTGGAGGCGGAAAGGCAATTGTATTTACAGTCGCCGTCGTACACAATTCCCCGCCTCACGATACGTTTTCATTTCCTCGGATGACGATTTGTCTAAATCAGACCTCGACGCAACAACATCTGGGCGTTGTGACTCGCTGTCCCCTCGAACACAAACGGCGACCGAACTTAATTAACCCCTATAAAGGCGTTTTATTGCTTCTTCGTGAGCGGGACACGAGTAGACGTCTTTTCCACTACGTTCCTAACGGCGGAAGTACGCCAAGCCCATTCGTTTCCGGTCACGGACTCGTAAACAACAAACCACCAAGAGCTAGAGCTTTAGGGTAACTCTACTTTAGAACAAAAAATAAAAGAAAAAAGTTTTTTTTATATTATAAAGTCCACCATGTGAACTACCAGCTTGCAGAAAATAAACATTGAACTTTGATTTTAGTGTTAGTTCTGTGCGAGAGCGTACTGTTATGTAAATGAAGTGGCTCCATGAGGAATCGCCGAGGGGCGTCTTTTCAGCACCGAGTTGGCACCACCTGCAATAACACGTCCACCGAGCTTTTATTGCCTTTTAAGTGAATTACCGGATGAGGTAGTATGGAGAGCTCCGATGGAAATTATATTCAGATTCTGATGCGAAACCGAACTACTTTATAGTCACTTCAAGTTCATTTTATATTACTTATTATGCATAGATGGTATGAAGAATAAAATAATAAAAAATGTATGATAAGGATGAATAATATTCCACCTGGTTTTGATTTAATCTCAACTAAAATTACATACGTTCCTAACTGTTATCCCATTAGGACAATTGTAGTTGGATTTACCATTGTAATTGATTATCAGGGTTGTGGAAACTGTGCATTGTGAGAAATTGCTACTAAATACCGAATTAATCCTTATTACATAACCACTTCCAAAAGCATAATTTCAATCTAAATATAGATATCTACATTTATTTTATTTCATGTATATTGAACTTATTGAATTATTTTAAGAAAAGGTAGAACGTAAAGAAATGAAGAGCAATTCATAGAAACTTTAATATATAGAAGAAACCTGACGTAGAACATTTTAAAAAGGGCATAGAAATGAAAAGGTATTCATGAAAAGTAATTTACTTTTATTCACGATGGATATTTTTTCAAAAAGATTTTAAAGAAATATACCGACTAATACTTTCTAACGAGACCGTATTTGTACGTTTCCTTTTCAAAGAAATCGGAATCCTCCCTAAATTGGTAAACATCCGTTACATCGCGTTGAACTATTCGAAAAAGGACTCACTTTGTCACGTGGTTTCGGGGGCGAGACAAAACCGCCCCCGGGTCCTGACAAACCGAAACCGCTCCGCCCCCAAAAACATTTATTTAGGGGTAATCCGTGAAATTCTCGCTTTAATTTAGAACGGGCGACGTGCAATTACCCGAGATTTCAATGAAAGAATCCCGCGGGAGAGGCACCCGTAATCAAGCCCGGACTTCCCCGAAAGTGGGGTGGTTGTGGGCGAGGAGGACGAGGAAGGGAATTCTCATTTACCTCCCTCATAATAGCAAAGAGCCCAATGGATATAATATCTTGGGGATCAAGGGGTTGGCTACTCAACAGGAATAGATATGAGCTTCTTAAGCGGATGTGCTTTATTTAACAACTTTTTTTAACTTTTTGGTGATAATTAGAAAAAAATTGATTCTTGTTACAGAAAATAACATATTTGAGATTAAATTTAATGTAAACATTTTTTTAAATTTTCTATAAATAAAGTCTGGGTGAGAGAAAGAGAATAGTCTTTATTCGGCTATTGTCCCGAAAGATTTTCCGTCAATATGAACATGCAATATTATTCATATAGTTTTCCAATGGTTATAGCATATAAAATAGAAACAGCAATAACAGTAATATTAGATCGGATGTGTTAAACTTATTGTCAAAGTATTGTAAAGAGTATGTGGACGATTTGGTTCTGGGTCCGTCAATTTGATACATAGTCTGTATAAAATGTCTCTGTTGTGGGGGGTTTGGGTAAATTTTAGTCTTAAGATGCGTTCCCATGGAACGTCAAAACGAAAGTGTATCACGCTTTTGTAGTTGCTGTCGTGAAAATGCTCAAGGAACCGTATCAGTCGTAGAATGTGGACCGTTCACATGGATTGCAGTATCAACGAAAACGTGATTTAGTTGATGGCGGAAAGCCGACCATGAACCAGCAGCCCATCAAGCACATTTTAGCACAAATAATGAATTAGTTGCTAAAATCGAAAGAGAAACGGAAGACAAGGCGATGGTGGGTTAGGAAGTGGATACCTGACATGTAATCGGGAGCACATAATTTGGCGGACAGGGACCTAAGAAGTACATACACAGCGGATTTCAAAAACTTGTTGCGAAATTCTAAAGGTAACTTTGATTACCTACTGGAAGTCATTTCACCATTGATTTCAAAATTACAGTATGAACTCAAGTTTTTAAATTTTGATGTAACGTCTTTTGGTCAAAATCCAGGGATATTGAGCGCATCAGAAATTCTGTTAGCTGTTGCTATTCTCTAATCTTGATTTTTGTAGTCTTCAATAGATGAATCATACAATGCTTGCCTACGACGTCAACAGCTAACCTTCGACACATCGTTTATGCGAGGCGTATTCCTCGAAAGCGTGCCTCACGAAAGGGTACAATTCTACGGAGCATGATACGCTTTCGTGAGGTACACGTTCAAAGAAGTCACCCCGTATGAAAGAAGTGTCATGGGTTAGCTATTGACGTCACAGGCAAGGTGGTGCTCACGCCTCAGATCAAACATGTTTGATTTTTGCCGTGAATTCGCTTTCGTGTGTCGGTTTTTAAATGTGACGACAATTAGTAAGTCTTTCAGAAGAAGATTTTCAGAGAAGAGAAGATGCGGTTCCTTGAATCGTATGCTGTTGAAAAAGTGCCTTATGATGCAATCATTGAAGACTAGAGAAATCGGGATTTGACAATACCAGCAGTTAAGAAAATTTCTGATGTGCTCAATATTCCTGGAGTTGGACCGAAAGACGTTACATCAAAATTTAAAAACTTGAGGAGTTCATATTATAGTTTTGAAATCGGTGGTGAAACAACTTCCTGTAGGTCAGTGATGGCGAACCTTTTTGAGAAGTGGGTAAAATTTTGTTAATTGTATTTGTTTAGTGCTTCCTCGTGGGTCACTAATTAAAAATCACTTGGAAAAAAGGAAGGTCATTACTTGCATCTTTCTAAAAAAAAAAAATGATGTACAAGTGGACATTTTTCTATATTATAAAATCGCTTCATAAGCGGCCCTTCGTGGGTCACTTAAAAGGTTTGTATGGGTCAGTGTCTGACCCGCGAGGCATAGGTTCGCCATCACCGCTGTAGGTAATCAAAGTCGCCTTTAGACATTCGCACCAAGTTTTTGGAATCCTCTGTATGATACCTTCTTAGCTTCCTGTCTGTCAAACTATGTGCTCCCGATTTCCAGCCAACTATCCACTTTCTAAAATTATCTGACATTTTGTCGCGAAGCGTGTTAGGATAAACATCAAGACATTTCTCTTCAAAAACCTCTTCGTCATTTATGATCCTCTTGGTTTTAATAAAATTCTCTTAAAATGAATCCTTATTCCAGAACCTCACGACTTGGGGAAGAAGAACCTCCTCGCAGGCAGGTGAGAGGAGGATGCAAAACATTTACATCAACATATTTGTCGCTTTTGGAACCTCCTCCATCTCGATCATAGGTGTTGTGAGGAGGGATCCCAAAATATTTGTCGATTCAAGAACCTCCTCCTGGAATGCAGGTTCGAGGAGGAGGTTCTTGAATCGGCAAATATATACTACTCCCATCATCGTATTTTCTTCCGTGTCTGTGTCGATTTTAACAACTGATTCAGTCTTTGTGCAAAAATAACACCAAAACCTGAACACACCGCAGCACAAGCCTCGATGAGCAGGTCACCTGATTTAACCTCTCTTGATTTTATATCTTTGAATCCTCCTTAATTATTATGTTTACCGCAAAGTGTTTACGAAAGAAAACATGATAGAATACATAAGAGATTCGCGTAGAAATATTAGCCAAGAATATATTTTAAGGTGTAAAGGAAGTTTTAGTAGAAGGATTAATAAATGTATTGATGTGGGTGGAAAAATATTTGAACAATTCTTGTAATTTTATACTTGTTGATTAATAGTACACGTTAATCGGTTATTTATGAAAAACTAATCTAAAACTGTTTCAAAAACTTGTTTGAACTGAAATATAGGGCCCTTTAACAAATTGATAGTGACCTTCATATGATCTTAAAAATAAGATCATGACCAAAATTATTATCATATTGTCAATTTTTATGTAAAATAAACCGTTTTCGAAACGTTCGCCTGTATCAAGTTCTCTGCATGAGTCTCACAAAAAAACACAAAGTAATAACATTCGTAATTCTGTTCAGATTTTCATAAGCCACGTATCAAATGAAATGTTTAATGTTAAGGGTTCCAAGTTAGTCGGGGTTGGTGTTGCCACCTTTAATCATGTTGTTCCCTTATCGGAATGATTTGCATCTGTTCATACAGTTGTTCGTTGCTGATGTTATACAATGAATTGGACCGTTTATTTTGAAAGTGGTGTAAGTCCATTTTTGAAAAAAATGAGACATCACGTAATTCATGCTTAATTTAATGTAAATTTTTTATGTATGATAAGTACGCGTTTAATTTCTTAAAAAATTCCCATGTTTTGTACAACTTAAAATCGATCGGTAAATGAAATTACATAATCATTGATTATGAAAGTGGTGTAAGTCCAAATAACTATGGTTAAATTCGTTTTATATTACATGTCAAAAGTTGCTAATTTAGGTTACTTATTCCATTTTTTCTTAAAAAGGATAACTTTAAAAGAAAAGAATTTTAAGTATACACCACAGGATTATTATGATGTAATAACACTATGTAGAAAACATGACAAATTCATTTTACATGAAATGAAACGAGAGAATTTCGATTCAACAAAAATCTTCAAAATGCGATTAAAAAACAGATTAAAAAAACACTAATGGCGAGCAAATCAATTGGTTGCAAATACATTGGCTGAGGTTTCTCAAAAACGCACCATATATTATTTTATATAAAACATCGATGAAGGGCACTGAATTTAAAATTATAAATTTATTACCTACACGTCCTGGAAGACCGCTAAAATTTGGAAAAATCGCCCTTACGCCTTTGTACCAAAATGCCAGGCCTGTTACTTACGAAAAATATGATATCAGGCAGTTATTACTTTCTATACCTCCGGTGCATCGTACATATTTCGAAACACTGCCACATGCAAAGCATAAGTAAATACTATCAGTATCTTGTATTTTTTACAATGCAATTAGCGTCTAAAATTACATTTTATGTCCTATCATGTGTATTTGTAAACAAATTTGGATTAAAATGATGTATATTTTAAGTGATATTTAATTTTTCAAAATTGAAATTAAACGATTTTTACAATTGTCTAATTTTGAAAGTGGTGTAAGTCCCTTTACAGTCCAGAAATATGTATTGTTGTAGACTAATTTGCCTGAAACAAATCTATATAATCAAATTAAATATTGATAAACGAATAGAAATATTGCCAGACTTCATATAATTTAATGAAAGAAAGTTAGTATTTTGATCCATTTTTGCTACCAGTTGATTGATAAATGAAAACTGTACTTTTACTGGTCATACAAATCACGTTGTTCTATCGACACAGTTATATGTAATTCAGCTAAAATTATTTTTATTATATACGATTTAAAACTTTGTTATAGTATTTTTGATGTGTTAATTCTCTTGAATTATTCGTCTCAGACGATGGCGTGAGCCGAAACTTGTCAGACACAATAAAATTTTACATAGACCAGTAAAAGTACAGTTTTCATTTATCAATCACGAAGTTCATATAATTTGCCTAAATTTTTTAATTAACAGATATGCTAACCTCTAATTTTCTCGAAACAAGAGAAAATGGACTTACACCACTTTCAAAATAAACGGTCCAATTAATGGAGTGTCTTATTTTAGATATAATTCTCAGATATTTTCTTTCAGATTTGCTTTTCAGATTACGTCTCAGGTTTTGTGGGGAAGTTCAAAGTACCGGATGATCAGGACGTACAGTCAGGATGTGACCATAGTCTAATAGCAGTCTGCAAACACTTTTGTATATCAATTGAAACACGCTTGTTCTTGTTCGTTAGTACCCTGAAGTACTTTGAATGTTGTATCTTTTCTGTCCGTATCAACTCATAGTGTGTTGTTCGTTTAAAGTCTGGTCGATTTTATAAAGTTGGTAAAAAAAAGTTATATTAGGTTCGATCAGAATTCTTCCATTTTCCAAAAATAAAAAAAAATCTTTTGTGATAATTAGAATAAATCTGTCTTTTATAATGAAAAATAGAATCTTTAAGAGTTATTTTGTCATCAATATTATATCTTAATCTCCATGGAATAAACTTTGTAAGATTTTTTAAAGTTGATCATATTTGTTCAAAACTATAGTTAATTGTCAAAAGTTTTCGTTAAGTTGGGAATTAAAAAATATTGTAACAATTTTCAATTTGACTTTTAGAATTCAAAATATCGACCTATGCAACGAAGACTATTGTAAGTCATTTTTGATAGAACTGAGTGAGATATAAGCGTTTAAAGGTTTTGAACAGATTGCATTTTAAGAAATAAAATTTTCTATGTCAAAATTTCCTACTTGGTTGCTATAGATCTTATATAGAGGATTCCGAAAGGATTCACCATAGAAGAATAGCAATTAATTCTGTTTTCTTTTCAAACTTTTCAAAATCACCATTTTTGACTTACGACAGTTTTCGTTGCATAGGTCGATATAATCTTTTAACTTCCATTTAATATAAAAACCATTTTCTAGTACTTATAAAATCATTGCGATCGAGTTCAAAATGTTTCAACTTATGCTACGCCGCAGTACATATTACTGCAATAATTCTAGTAAGTTCTGTTTCACGTACGAAGCAAGGTAAATATCCGGGCGAAGGTAGATCGGACGTGTTTGTGTTGTGCCAACAACAATAGATCCGATCTGAGCAATATGGCGAACGTTCCGGATAACTAACCCACATCCGAGTAACGAAGGGATCACGGATTCCGTGTGTACCGATATGCGGGAAAAGCAAAAAAGCGAACGGAGAATTTAATAAAGACTAAAATTGAACGAACGCACAGAGAAATTCCCGGAAAACATATCAAAAGAACCGACCGTATTTTTGTAACCGGAAAAATATTCAATGTTGACACGTTTAATTAATTACCGGACCGGACGCGATGAAAGTCAAATATTTACAGTAAAGTTTTAGTTAGCGAGGCTTTGAAGCTTCCAATTACGGCAAATTTTTTTATTCGACCGAAAGAGCTTTTGATATTTTCGTTCACCAAATATAATTTAACCATTCATTTAAAAAACGTTTTATAAATTCTCTACTCGTTTGTAAGTAATCTGTTATTAAAATTTAAAGAGTAATTTTAAGACTAAAAATAACATCCTTGTTTTAATTTTAGGTGAGGAAACCGCACGCAGTGGCCGCACAAAGTAGAGTTAATTTTGTTACTAAGAACCACCACAAAAAAGAGAAACGAGACGTGTTCAAATTTAATTAACGCGCAACGTAATAACCCCACGTGGCATCTACCGTGGATTAAAAAGGTTAATTACGTTGTAGGGAATCTTTAACTGACGTGCAGTATCCGCACAGCGAAACCTTCAACCCCCTTTAATACCAGGCACACGATGGATAAAATACCCCACGGGAGAGCACGATGTTAACATTAATTAATGAAAGTAATAAAGATAATGTGTGCTAAACAATAAATCACGATATGAAATCATAAAATACATTAAGTATGCAAACATTATTTTATTAGAAACTTCATAGGATGTTATAGCTACCACTAATTAGAAAATACAAAACGTAAAGATGAAAGCGTAGTGATGAATTGGATATGCTAAGGATTTAAACTCAAGTCTTCACCGCCTACAGCCTTTTCCGAGAAAATCCAGATGGATAGCATAAGACTTCCTGCACCCGCAGGATAAGACATGCAAAGCAAACAAGAGGAAAGTTACCCAAGGATTTTCCCTCCCTTAACCCAAAAGGAACGCATCGGTGTGGAGAAATTACCCTTTCCTTGACATATTTTGGTTGTAGATCTTTTTACCCTCTAATCACACCGATTAATCTTGACGACAAAGTAGGTATAATAAAATATCTTTGAACGTGCGAAAATAGATAATTTATCATGTTTTATACTCGTCTATTAATAACAACAAAAATTAATAACTTGGCCGACGATCTTATATTACAAAGTTTGTGCTATCAACTCCATAAACACTCCCCGCTCGAATATTGCCCATCAATTTTGGAGAGTTTATGGATATTGCAGTGAAAGCTGGTATAATACCGCTTCAATTGAAAATCTAGCGAGAGAGGGGGCGATTGCTGTTTGGAAACTACACTAATCGGTGTAAACTGGCTAAGATGCGCGATCCATTGTTTGGCAAACATGGATTTGTGTGCTTTAGGGAATTATATCGGGATATTATAACGGATGTTCATTTCAATTTATACTTAAATGACTTATAAATTTTGTTGTATTTTTGACATATTTCTGGAATAAAATGGGTACAAAAATAAAATTTGTTTATGATTGAAATTTCTCCAAATACCTTTTCTGTAATGATACTTCATAAATTTTATGTGATTTAGAGCATTGGAGATCAGTACTCTAATTTCAAGTGCTTTCAAGTTCAAATATCTAGATAGCGTTGGAACTGATCCAAGAAAACACATCGATAGATAAAACCACATTTACAGATATTATTAAATTCCTGTTTAATACATCTACCTTCATGTTCCAAGATAAAGTATACAGTCAGAAGTTTGGCACTCCAATGGGTAGTCCACTTAGTCCTATTGTAGCTAATATCGTCATGGATGAACTTTTGGACCATTGCTCATAACGTTTATCTTTTAAATTTCCTTTTATTTATAAATATGTTGATGATATCATTTGTGCAATTCCTGGGGATCGAATTAATGAGGTTATCTCCGTCTTCAATGGTTACAACCCTCACATCCAATTCACTATTGAAACTGAAAATGAAAGGTCGGTTCCATTCCTGGATACCAGAGTGATAAGAAATGAAAACCAAAGTATCATAACGGATTGGTATACCAAACCAACTTACACGGGTCGTTATATTAACTTCTTTTCGAATCATCCAATTCACCAGAAAATCAACACAGTTGTTGCTATGCGTGACAGAGTTCGTAAGTTGTCACATCACTCCTCTTTGACAAAGAATATGACAAAATTAAAGCAGATTTTTATTAATAATAGGTACCCTTATCGTCTTCTACAATCCATTTTTAATAGTAATAACGTTCGTGGGGCGAATAATCGTGTGGTGACGACGGAGGTGATTGATAGACCACGGTATGTGTCTCTTCCCTTTCTTCCTGGTTTAACCAACAAATTGATAACGGTTTTTGATAATTCATTATTTAAATATGCAAAATTTAATTACTTGTCATTAAACAAAGTATTTTCTAAAACTAAGGACAGCATTCCTCTCCAACAACAGACAAATGTCGTATACAGGATTCCTTGTGGTGATTGTGTATATGTAGGTACGACTACACAATATTTACAAAATAGAATTAAAAGATGTCCAATTAGGTGACAGTAAAAAAAGTTCTTTAGTAGCTCATTGTGTCAACAACAATCACGGTTTTGCATTTAAAGATGTAAACATTTTAGACAGGGAAAACGTCTACAACAAGAGAATGTTTTTGGAGATGGTTCATATAGTTAGAGAACAGCATTCCGTTAATTACAGATCTGATACTGAGAATTTAAGTAACATTTACAGTTTCCTTTTATCACACCATTTTAAATTTGAACATAATCAGAACACCAATAACTCCACGTTACAATTTTGATTCTTTTTGGCTTCTTTCTTCGGTGGTAGATCCCTCCCTTTAACAGTTAATACGTGCGATGCGCTGATTGGTGCATTTTTCGGACCTCAGTCTTGTGTTGTCCGTCGTTACATGTTGTAATTTTTATCAATTTTTAACGTGTGTTTTCCAATTATCGACTTATAGTATTAACGTAAATTTTATCAATTTTATTGTTCAATTTTCAATTTTAACTTGTTTTATGGTAATAATTTAAATTTAATAGTAACTTATTCATAATTAACGACTTTTTGTAGTGTTTACGCCACGTTGTGTCAGTTAACTTAACGCGCAGTTCATTTTTATGGTCAACTTCTTTTATTTTCCATTGTAAGTTTAATAATTATTGATTGTTATTGATTTAGTAATAATTTTGAATCCTTGTTTTTAATTAAGAAATTGTAGTCTGCCCTGATGAAGGAATAAATTATTCCGAAAGCTTGGAGTGAAAAAAGGAAATGCTGTTTTAATTTCCCTCGTCGTCTCTATCGGTTGTGTGCCCAAGATTTTATTCTCGTTCCTGACGTGTAACAACCGTTACTCCGTTCCAATATCTAGATAGTGTAAAACCAAACCTCATCAAATCACCACTCTTCCCTCACTTTTAAAACCAAGTCTCATCAAAGTTCTCTTTATTTGAAAATTGTTGTTCATTTCACCATATTAGGTCTTGAATGTAATCATATGAGCATTCCCACATTCTATACACTTTTAATTTAAAAATAAAATTTTAAATTTTGCATAGCTCAAAACGAATTCCTGATAGTTCAATATAGTTTAGCATCTCAGATACCATTTTATTGCTTATGAACGAAGATAAGGACTATCAGATTCATAGTATTCAATGAAATAACCGTAAAGAATGAAGTGGTGAAACTATCAGGTCAATAGAAAATAAATTACGGGTGCACCGAGCTTCCTATAAAAAAAATTACCTCCAATAGGTCCAATAACGGTCTACGGGAACCCTTTGTCCCCTTTATTTACTACACCTATTAACCCCGACACTCCATCGCCCTTGCACTTGCGGCAACCCCTCGCGGCAGGTTAAATTGCCTTTTATTCTTGCCCCGGCGGCACCCTCTAAGAGAAACACTCCTCATCGCCGACTCTAATTTATCTACACTTACTGCGTACACGAGCGCCCTCCATGGTGGTCGGTGGCGTTCCGCCCGGCGAGGTTTTTACTTCCTTTCGTCGACTGTGTGCTTTTTGTCATTTTTTTTCCGTCGTGGAAACGCTTTCGAGCACTTCCTTCGTTGCGAGCTTGCGAAGGAAGGCGAGAGACGTTCGATGGCACAACAAGCCCGTCTGCTAGGGCGGGGGAGGTTGGAGCGTTTGATGTTGCCTTTTTGCGATGTTTTGGTTTTAGTTGGTAAACGGGGCGAGGAAAGCTCGCGACCGGCCTAAAAGCTTTCCGGCATACGGCGACCGAGTGATTCCGGGCGATTGTTTATTTCGTTTTGGACTATTTTATATGAAGCTCCCTATTTTCACCCACGCGACGTCTTTGTTAGTTTCGTTACGGGATTTTCAAGTAGGCGGACAGGTTCGTCCACGATACTATATTTATGGATGGCGGAAGCGAAATTCGCTTTTGTACATGACCGCAATACGCAAGTTCTGCGACAGATGGGGACGTAGTGACCCGTAACTGCCTCGCTGGTGGCAGCGTTTGGCCGCAACCGCCTTTGTGCGAATTGATCGATGTTACTTCCGCCATCCACGTTACTTCCACCTTTCTCGTTCTATTCTCGAACAGCGAGAATTGTATTACCACCATCCATAGGATTTCAAATCCATCAAATCTTACACTCAATCATTTTTATTTCAATATTACACCTTATTTTACTTTTTTACTTATTTCTCATAATCTTTTACCTCTACCACCAAAACTCTTTGATCTTTAAAGAAAATATAGTGTAATGGAAAAATAATTGTTTCTTGTTAGTTCATAGAAGTGCAGACTGGCTAAGCAGAGTCAGCATATTTCACTGCATTTATACGGATTATGCATAAACAAAGAGGTAGTGAGTAGTCCGTCACAAATGAAAATGTAAATTACTAAATGCATCCATGGCAATTATAGAAATAAATAGTTAAGGGGGATTTGCCTGATTTATTTACAACACAGTCACCAGTCATCACATGGATACACACCACCACTCATCATCAGTGTTCTTTTACAGTTCTTTCCAAAGCTTTAAAGGAAGAAATTCAAAGGAATGAAAACTACGATAGCTTTTCTATAGGTAATTTATAAGTATTGTATGAGGACTTCCACATTTCTTGTTCTATTCATGAACTCCAAGAATTTTCAAATCCATCACATCTTACACTCAGTTACAACAACACATCTCTTTTAGTAATTTTTCGTAATCTTTTCCCTCTACCATCAGAAAGTCTTTAAACTTTAAAGAAAATACACCTTCACTCGCCAACACCATTATTTTACAATTCTTTGCAGAGTTTGAAAAGAAGAAAGTCGCAGGAAGGAAGATCATACCAGCTTTTTTAAAGGTTGTTCTATTTTTGAACGCTGAGAATTTTCAAATCCATCACCTTTTACATTCACTCAGTTGTAGTTATATCAATGAACCTTCTTTTACTCATTTTTCATAATCTTTTCCCTCTACCACCAGAATGTCTTTGAATTTTAAAGAAAATACACCTTTACTCGCTAACGCCATTATTTTACAATTCTTTGCAGAGTTTCAGAAGAAACAAGTCGAAGGAAGGAAAATCCCACCAGCTTTTTTATGGGTTGTTCTATTTTTGAACGCTGAGAATTTTCAAATCCATCACCTTTTACACTCACTCAGTTATAGTTATAAGAATGTACCTTCTTTTTGCTAATTGTTGATAATCTTTTCTCTCTACCACCAGAAAAGTACACCATATTTTCAGGGAGCCTCTGAATTTTTACTTAAGCGGGAGTAACTTCCCACCAGAAAAGTCTTTGAATTTTAAATAAAATACACCTTCACTCGCTAACACCATTATTTACAATTCTTTGCAGAGCTTCAGAATAAGCAAGTCGAAGGAAGGAAAATTGCACCAGCTTTTTTATAGGCTGTTCTATTTTTGAACTCCGAAAATTTTCAAATCTATTACATCATACATCCAATTGTAGTTATATCAACACACCATCTTTTACTAATTTTCTATACATATAGTACCTGTGCCACCAGAAAACTTAGAAAATTAACATATTTACTAGCTAACACCATTCTTTTATTCTCTACAGAGTTTCAGGAGAAAAAAGTCGAAGGAAGGAAATTTTTTTGTAGGTAATTTGGAGGATTTAAGTAAATACTTTCACATTTCCTATTCCACACAGTGCGACACATAAATTTCCAGCCACAAGCCGTATTTCAATAATTAGCAGCGCCATTTATGAATATACACCGGCGTTTAATATTTGTGACGTTGCTCTTGCCGGTAATGTCATTTTCGCTTCAATCGGTTAATAAATATAAAAGTTATGACAGTTCTAGCAAAACAAGTCTTTTGTCGACATTGGAATTCAAACATGGAACAAAGAGCAGTTATTAAATTTGATGTTAAACTTGGTAAAAGTGCGTCAGAAACATTCCGCTTGATGCAGCAAGTGTACGATGATGATTGTTTAAGTAAAGCTAATGTTTTTCTGTGGTATAAACGTTTTTCGAAAAGTAGGGAGACGTTAGAGAACGATAGTCGCGAATGAAGACCAATTTCAGCGAAGACACCAGAAATGATCGAAAAAGTACGGGAATTTGTTGAAAATGGAAGAAGCTTTAAACAACATTTCTCTGCTGATGCAGAGAAACAATTCGAACCATTCTTCATGAAGACTTGGGCAAAACAAAGGTTTGTGCCAAATTTGTTCCACACACTTTGACGGATGCCCAAAAAGCAGCGCGCGCCATTCATGCAGAAGAAGTCGTTGCAGCCGCCAGAAATAATCCCAACTTCCTAATATCAATTGTAACAGGTGACGAAACATGGTGCTTTCAGTACGACCAAAAAACGAAAAGGCAAAGTGCAGAATGGAAGTAGACTAATTCACCACAAGCCAAAAAAACACGGAAAGTTCCATCAAAAATCAAAACAATGCTCATTGCGTTCTTCGATAGCAAAGGAATTATCCATAAAGAATTCGTTCCACCTGGACAAACGATTACTGGCGCATATTATCTTCAAGTTTAGAAGCGTCTAATGGCCAGAATCCGTCGTATTCGACCCGAATATCGCGATCTAGAGACATGGAGTCTGTTGTGCGACAATGCGTCGAGTCACACCTTGCTAATTGTTCGTAAATTTTTGGCTCGAAATCAAGTCTGTACGTTAAAACATCCACCTTATTCGCCAGACTTGGCCCAGGCGACTTCTCTCTATTTTTCCCAAATTGAAACTGAAGCTGAAGGGGCGTTTTTTAATGACATTTCGACCATCACCACAGCTACAACATGTGAACTGGAGGAGATTCCACAAAGTGAGCTAGAACATGCATTTGAATCACTGTTAAATCGATGTAAAAATGTATTGAATCTGGAGGAGTATATTTAGAATAAAAAATGTACAAATATCTAAACTTTTTGTTTATATCATTTTTCCCCACGACTAGTCTTGAAACTTATTTGTCGCACTGTGTATTCTTGAACCTCAAGAATTTTATTATCATCACTCATACTACTTCAAATCCATCAAACCTTCCACTCATTTATTTTTTATTTCAAACATATTATTATTCCCTTTTATTAATTTTCCATAATCTTTTATCTTTATCACCAAAAAGTCTTTGATCATCAAAGAAAATACACCTTCACTCGTTAACACCGCCCCTTTACAGCTCTTTACAGAGTTTCAGAGGAACAAAGTCGAAGGAACGAGAATTGCGTCAGTCTTTTGTAGGTAACGTCCCGAATATTGGGGTTTTAAACGTTCTTTTGCAACAAAACGAGCAACAAACTCCGACCGGAGTTTCGGATGAGCGGGGCTCCAAATAAAACGCGCCTTAATGAAGGCAACTTGACAAATTAATACGTCAGCGACGGTGACGTTTTAATGAAACTCCGGTTTTGGTGTGGCGCCCCGGCAAAGTCGTTTGTTGTTTACGTCGTTCAAATATTAAAACCCTTCGAGTTGAAAACGCGGAGAGATTAACACCCTCGGAATGATGAAAACCATATTAATTCCTATCTGCTAAAACCAAGTTGAATAGTGACTGCTTTTTGAGAGTAAAATCATTTCTCATTCGATAACTAATTGTTTTAAAAACTTTATTAATTAAATTTTTCAATGTAACTATAAACTATAAATGGTTTTATCACATTAATTTGTAACTGTCTTTAACAGGATGAAGAATAATAACTAATGAAATCTGTTAGTGAGATTTACAAAATTCTTTTCCTTTATTTAACTAACTAAGGGAAAAGTTCGTCTGAAACTTAAGTACCGACGCAGTGTATCCATCTGCGGGCGAACTTCTCGGAATACTTTACTAACTTCTCCCGGGCGATCCTCATCAGCGAATATTCTTTCATTCACCCGACCGAAAATTCGTAACAACTTTATTCCTCCAACTTTTCCGCTCGGTATTCAGGATCGAGTCCAGATTTTTTTAAGATTCACGGCGCGGCTCATCGTTTTAAAAGATACAATCTCACCTTATCTTTTTTTTTCTTTTCGACCGATACGATTTTCCAACCCCCCTAACAAAAAGAATCTTCGCTTTTGGTCGAGTCAATTTTCCCCAAAGATTTTCCCCAAGACGTCTCGAATGAATATTTAGATTGCTTTTCACCTCACGAGTTACCCGTGCGTTCAACCGAACCTATTGAATTACCGAATACGACGAACTATGTCGAAATGCAAATATCGAAACCAACGGTGACAATCTCCCACACACCACTCTGACAGCCTGACTTTACGTTTCCATTTATCAAACACACCGAGCGCAAATGGGAGTTTATTTTAATGTTGGTGACTTTGCAATCTTACACACATGACAAAATCTCAATATTAAAAATAAAAAATTCTTTTATACGATTGAAATGTGTCTTTCAATTTCATCCTATATTTAAAGTAAAAATGTAGACTCTTCTATAGCTCGTTTAATTTAGTTTTGCATGGGATTGAAATTTGAGTTAGCTGCCACCAATTAGAAAAATTTATGTAATTTTTTAATCTAAATGATCCCAATATATAAACTTAAACTCCCCAAAAACCAACATTCATTAATTACAAGTAAATCCCAAAGGGGCAAAACAAGTCCCCGGGTTTAATGGACCCCGGGATTGGAAACTTGGGTTATTAGTGCTTGTTCATAAGATAAATCGGCTTCAGGTGGGCACACAACCCAAGTACGTTGCCTCTTTTCGACCAAACATGCCACGACGGTCTTATTAATGTTCTTGTTCTAAGAAGCCTTCCGACATCCCACCGAAAACTTTGCCTGACACATTGATTTAAAGCTCGCCGTATCGCCTCGGACTTTGATAGAAAGACCGAGTCCATAATATGGATAAGCTTTGGCGGTCGATGTGCTCGATACCTCGTTACACGTCCGTTTCGACGTCGTCGTCGCCTTTTTACTTCCTTCCGGACGGACGGAAGCGAAAGAGTTGTGTGCGAAATTTAGACGGCGTCGCGACGCTTGAACGCCGAGCTTGAAAATTGACGAGGCGCGAATACATCAGCCACGTCGTTTTCACGTGACATTCTCCATTTTGCACCCTGTTATTTGTCAAATGGTCAACTATAAAGGACGTTTTACATTTTAAACGAGAAAATGACCTCTTTGTGCAGAATGATGGATATAACTCATTATTCACAAAAGCCTTCCCTGTAATTCTTTTTTTCTCTTTCGCTTGAAGGGTTTTTAATTAAACAGATTTTCTCTTTTCTGGAAAGGGTTGCGGTTACCGGGGAAATAAGCTCGTATAAACCTCCCCTGAGGTGCCGATTAATCACACGGGTAGGTACTAATAGAAAATTGGGGAAATGCGTGGGTTTCCATGGCTCGGGGAGGACAAATAAGCAATTAGATCCGAAGACAACAATGGCTTTATTAATTCGTTCCATGGCAACACCTTCCGGACGGATTGCGATTTTAGGATCGCAACGCGCCGCCGTTCGATGGTGAATGCGTGTAATAACACCGACGAGAACGACAAAAGGGGCACAATGAGGGTCGAAGGGGGATTTGAAAGCGAGGTTATGCCTTCATTGGTGAAATGGATTCGGCACTCCGTTGATTGGACCTCTTTGTTGTACTTTGTGCGGGAGCGCGAGAGAGGTATTGTCTTTCGTGGGGGTAAGTAGAGGGAGTCTATTAATTTCTTTTGATCTTTGTTCGACCTGGCATGGTGAAGATTGATTCCAATTGAAATTCCAGGTAGTAAAGGCAAAAAGAATTAGAATTGTAAAAAATTGGAATTGTACTTTAAAAAAATTACGAAGTCATTTTATTTCCATCTTTATGTGAGAATGGAAACATCTTGGGAAGTAAAAGAAAATAAAAGACGTAAAAGTTCTTGTTACCAAACCGCAATAGACCTACCTAATTACAAAGTTTTCAGGGAGCCTCTGAATTTTTACTTAAGCGGGAGTAACTTCCCAACGGACCTGTTATTGGGGAAAGTTTTAAAAGAAAAACTCGTTTTAAAGCCCGGTTTACAAGAAGCCGACTTAACAAAGTATTGAAAACTATTTCAAACATAGGTACATTATTTTAGAAAGGAATATTTCAATTTTATTTCACGGAAATCTACGAATAGAAATCTGGAGTTAATTTCTTTTGATTTTTTATCATCAAGTGAAATGTGATATTTGATTTCAAATACGAAATGAAAAAAAAAAGAAATATGGGAAATGAAATTATACTTAAATAAAAGTCACTTTACTTTTATCCTTACTTTCATAAGAGAATGAAAACACCTTGAGAAGTTTAATCTTGATATCTTTCAAAAACAAAGCCTCTCCAAAGTTTATTTAGCTGCCACCAATTAGAAAACTTTATATAGTTTGAATGACAAAGTGTTAGCTTACTTGTTAGCTTACTTGTAACCCAACAATTTTTATTATCTACAAAACATGCAAAGTTAAATTAGATGAACTGTACCATCAATACTCAACGATATGAAGTCTAATTTATTATCATTTAAGTTAAGAATTAAATTTTGTCACTAAACTGCAATTATTATTCCTGAAAGTTTTAAAAGAATAACTCACTTTAAGGGTATATTCTCGTCAGTTGGGTCAAATTTTTGCAAAAATTTCTTTTTGCGGAATTAGATAACTATAACTGTCTAGAATATCATGTTAAAAGGAAAAATCGAAATTCGTAAGGGTTCAAAAGTTATGAGTCTCCGAGCCGACCGAGTCAAAGTAGGTATTATAGCGAGCGTCAGGCGGCACACGTGTTTTTGACATCTCAGTGCGTATATTTTTTAAAATGCCTAAAGGTTTAAAACCGATTTTGCAAATGATGTCGATCATGGGAGTCACCATCGATCCAAATGCATACGAGTATGCTTGCACTCGCGACGCTAACCGCATAAAAGACGCCGACCGGTTAACGTCGATTCATTCAATCGAGGCGAGAAGGACCAGAGAAAATGAAAGATTGAAGCCGAAGGATTATTATATGGCCCTGGAATAGCTGACTAGCGGTAAATATCAAAAAATAAACATTTATGTCGAAAAAACTATACTTAAAACTTTAAACGCGTTTTCTGGAAAACAACGTTTTTCGAGTTGGCGACCGTGCTAACTCATTGTCAGTCAATTTTCAACGAATCTTAATGTCCTTTTTAATACGCGTAATTAAACCCTCTGTCGCATGAACCACAATTATGCCGATACGTTGCAAATTGATTTTTTTATAAACTAAAAGGTAACGAAAAATTCTTTAAAAACACATATAAATTTCAAAATGCCCCCATTTTGTTATTTTTTGGATAGATTTCATTTTTCGTGGTTCATGCCATAACCACACTCATATTAAATAAGAATCTTTTTCCATTTTTTGTTTTAAATGAATCTTATGACCTGTAGGACGGTCGCTAGCGAGGCCCTTTTTTTCGCAGCGGTTTACGGTGCAACGTACCCTACTCGGGGCTATCATAAAATTAACTCAAAAATTTTTTAATTAAATATACTTAACGATACGACAAATATACCTGAAAAATCGCGAATGTCTAGAGTTACTACTTCCCTAAAAATAAAAAAAATCATAAGAATAGTCTATTTTTCGGTCTTACTGATGAGAACGTACCCTTAAAACCTTGCTTCAAAAAAAAAATAAATAACTTAGGGCCGGTTTATTCACCCATCCATAAAGTAACTTCTAACTTAACGTACACATAAATACAAAAATGAGTTTTTTCATTGCTACATAACGCTAGGTGTCGCATAAATATGCCTGTATGTTGGTTATATTTGTGGATTGGTTTATGCAGCTGATAAGGGTTATTTGACGGATTGGGGCATGCAAATCAGATAAGAAAAAGTCAAAAAGTACATTTCAATCGATTTGTTTTAATATTAATTATAATTCACGACGTTCGTTATGGTTCTTCTCGACGATTTCGATGCTCTTTTTTAGAAGATGGTGTAGCAATAGCAAATCTAGTATGAGTTCCATACGATTCTGTGAACAGATTGTGGCATGTGGAAGATATGAAGAAATGGACTGACAAAGAGAGTGCAAGGTCTTGGGGTCCTAGATTTAGTTCAAATTTTGTAGGATGATAGATTTAGTTTCCCTGTTGATGAAAATATATGGTTGTAGGGGCCACTACTCAACAGCTCTTTAGATATTTGCAATTGAAGATGCAATTCTCTGGTTAAATTCAGGTCTGTAGCAAACGATTAAACATAATGGGTTGAACGTAGCAGCAATAGATCGGTGTTTCTCATTATTAGGCGCCGGGTTCGAGCTCTGAGAGTGTTTATTTTTACATATAAAGATGCCATGGGTGGATATAAAATGTTGCGACATCGAAACATTTTTTTGAGTGTGCACCGCACTTTGGATTTGTCAGTTAATTGCCATTTGATCTGTCGAGACTTCAAAATTAATACAGGAATATGACTTGACATTATAACCTTTCTTAAAAAAGCCTGACTTAAACGGTATAAATTCGGTTAGTTTTGACATTATCCGGACTTCTCCTAACGAATTAATTGCATCTTTAATTGCAAATATTTTAAAAATTATTGAATAGTGGCCCCAATAACCATATATTTTCATCAACAGGGAAACTAAATCTACCATTTTACGAAATTTGAACTAAATCTACGACCCCAAGACCTTGCACTCTCCTTGTGAGAAACAACTTTTAGTCCGCTATAAATTGTCCAAAAGAAACGCACAATAAATTCTTCAGGACACAGCAGGAACTATACGTTTCCACCATTAGAACGATTGCTCTTAACACATTTTTTTCGGGAAACGAGTAAACTCGTACTATATAGCTTAGTTATGGTAATTATGCCTGACTACATAGTGTTAACATTTCGTTTTTATGCATCGGGAAATTTTTATATAACAGTGAGAGATGTTGAGAATGCATGAAAACTCGAAGAGGATAATACAGTGTTCCAAGGTCAAACGGAGTCACTCATTTCTGTCGTATTCCCAAAAATTGATACGACATAGAGTTCATATGTCCCTAAACCGTCTGATCATAGGCGTACGGATGCAAGGGACACGAAAAGTTCGGATGTAATTTAGGTTGTTGTTTATTAAAGCTTGTACACCACAATTTTAAATGTGATTGACACTATTTTAATAAGTTTTAGAGCCTGTAAAACCCAACAACCTAATTCCGATATCAAAATAAAAGGATCTTTTAGTTCAGTAACATTATAACCATATAGATCTACTTCATTTAGCGTATTGTGATCAGTAATAGATATGTACACCTATAAAAGAAACAATCGAAATCAAAAAACCCAATTTTAAATATACCCCTAACCTCTAATTATTGATATAAATAATTTTCTTAATCAAACTATAAAATAGAGTAATTACAATAAGTATGCCACGTCAAGAAGAACATGTAATATATGAATACGTTTAACACGAAACACCATAACTTTTTTTAGAGGGAACCGTAACTTCGAAGGTAGAAACTAAATTTGGCACGTCTATGGTTTGTTTACATCTAAGATCTAGGGTCCCAGTTAAGGACGCCAAACGACAAACGTGAAATTTACTAAAGAGTCCGATCAATCATTCCATTTGACCTTGGAACATTTTATATATTTGTCTTCCGAAAATACAAGAGGTACGCAATGGCACAATAAAAAAATTCTCTTTTACTTCTCTTTTTTCCTTCTCCCCATCACTAATCCGTAATTTCGGCTTAAGGCCCATTTACATTTTGATTAGTGCATGTGCTTAGTGATTAGGAGTAAACACGTGTGGACCGCAATTGATGAATGCGAGTGATCAGTAATTAAGTGCGAGTGATTAGTTATCAGTGAATAGAACCGGCTTCTATTTTCTTGCGAGTAGCTACGTCTCGCACGTCTTGCACATGCAGCTTGCCTTCTACTAAACACGTTTGGACATGCTACTAAATACGTTTGGACATACTTCTGATATAAATTTACAGGTGGTCGACTTTGGTATTCTGAATAGGTGTTGCAAACAGCGTAAATTAATTCCATTTGCCAACAAGTATAAAATAGCGTGCAATTTCACTTGTGACAGTAAAGCAGATCTCATAAATGTACCAGATTTCTGAATAACAGGTGCGACAAGATTGAGTAATGTATTAAATGACGCTTCAGTCATTCTGATAGCAAAGTAGTATTCCATGGTATCTTCAGAGGCCAATTCCTTAAGGAATTGATAGCTTGCGCCATGAACAAGTCTTCTGCTTATCCACTTTCGTTCCCATAATCTGCTTGGTCGTCTAAGTTCCGATTTCAAGAGTTCTTCGGATTCAGACACCACCGCGTTTAATACTTCTTTCAGTATCTCTTGCAATTGCAAGCGAACGTGAGCTTATTCGATCATACTTGCTATTTCGACGCCCGACTGTTGAGGTATAAGCGCAGTAGCTAAACAGTACAGTGGACAATACTCGCACTGCACACTTGAACTAATCGCTCACAAAAACTACTAATCGCTAATCACTTGCACTGTTTCTAATCAAAGTGTAAATGGGCCTTTAGGTTTAGGCAGGTGACAGGCGAATAATCCTGTTTCTATTAATAGTATAATTAGTTACCTTATAAACGTATTGCTTACTAAGTTATCGGGAATTTTATGGATAGGTGAATAAACCCAATTCTATTAATGGTGATATTTGCAGCTACATTAAAAACTTATTATCTACTAAGTCATAGGAACTTACAGGCAAATAAATAAACCGGGCCTTAACCATTGTTTAAAAAATAGCTCTCAAGCGTACCCACATGATTTAAAAAAGAAGACTTATTTCACAAAAATCTACTTTGGACGTCTATTTCAATAGGTTTAGGGTTTTCCGTCGATGTACCTGCCCACGATTGGGTTTGTGTTGCACGAAAGCTTCGGATAAATCCGTATCGAGCGAATCCGATAACCTGATTCGCATAAACTGGCGTAGACGGGAGGCCATTTCCAGTCGCGTCGCTCGTTGCAAAATCGTTGGAATAGTTAAGCGAATCCCGCCAGAAATAAACGTATCAAGCCCTAAATTTCGCACGGCGAAATATATCGGACCCGGCGCCGTTATTAATGTTCCATTACCGAGACCAGATAGAGGCCGGCCTTCGACGCGAAAGCCGTCCTATTGATTAGATTACTATTATCAATTTAGATTAAATTAAGCCGACATTAGTCGCCCGAGACAGCCCGAGCCGGCGTTAATCGCTTTCTAACGAATATCGCAATTAGTATGTTAGTTAACTTTAAACAAAAGTTTACTTAATTGAGTGTTTAATTAAATAGTTTAAAACAATAAACTATCCACTTGAATTCACGAACTCTGTCGATAACGTATTCAATTAAGCACTATTAGGTTAATAATGAACAGACTTCGTTGTTCCGAGGTTCTTAACCATTACCAATTGACGATCCTTGTAATTAAATATGCGATTTGAAAGGACCGTTTCGAACTCGGTCATGTTTGAGTTAAATTGTTTCAAGTATTGATGAAATACTCCGAGGACTTTGTAACTGGTAAATTAACACTTTGCATAGTACACTTTACTTAGTTTCAGTTTATATTAACCCATTCGAGACGACGATCTTTTTCAAATGCGGTCCCCATGAGCGAATTTTTTTTCTTTATATTGTTAATTTTTGACTTTGCCCTTGTACTTCCCCGTTCTTGAGAACGATTAAACCAGACCGATAAAACCAGCAATCAAAATGAGACCAATGCGCATTCGTATTCATAGAATAACTGATAATTGCACATTACTGTTATTGCACACACGGTATGCACTCAGCCTCGAATGAGTTAAGTACTGACTGGTCGATAACTTTTTGCCAGATGAATAAAAGTAACTAAAAGAGGGAAAAAAGGTGGCAGCTTGGTCGACAATCGCTGTTTTATATTTACGATTTAGCGCGTTTTACGAGTACCGAGTGCGAGATTTATTTTATACCTTGTTCCTTGCGGTCGTTTTTTCTAAATTTTTTTTTGGGGCCATCTCGCACACCGGCGGCAGTAACTCACGCGGGCAAATTTAAATGTTACACGGGTTTATTTCCCATTACTTTTTTGCGGCCATGGCGCCGTTGGGCGCTTGGATATCAGTTTTTACACGCCACAAATTTGAAATATCGGACGACGGCGCAAGTAGCGGGAAACAAAGGCACGCCCCTTCGCCCAAATTTCACCCCCGTTTTCCCCCCGTAACTTTTTTTTGTTGTCGGACACGCGAGCAAGCAACAATGGCATCCGTGCGCCCGAGTTATTGCCGGTTTTATGGGCGCTTTTCGGCTATTACAAAGGGAAACGCCCAGATGTGCGCGTTTGCCGCGCTAAAGTAGATTTTGTTTAACAAAAAAAAAATGCTTCAGCGCTTTCGTTGTGTGGACTTAAAAGCTCTACCCTACTAAAGCCCTGACGACAAATTTAATTTAAACCCCAATTTACTAAAATGTATAAATGTTTTAAATTTCTTTTCTAATGGTCTTGTTAATAAAACACATGGTCTTGCGTGAGACTATTCAAATCCACTATTGGGCAAAAAACCGCAACATCCAGAAAGAATGATCGTACGAATTTGCAATTTTGATGGTCTATATAGCTTATTCAACATAGTAAATGATTAAAATTTGGTCAAATTTGGGTTAAAATTCACTTTTGTATATGTTATGTCCCGCATATACGGAAATCAGTCTTCAACTCAAGTAACTCCTTTCAAGGAAAGTCAAAGTATGGATATGCATAAAACTTGGAATATCCTTTCGCGAATTTACGAGAAAATTGAGTCGAAATAGCTTTACTATCATTTAATCGTGGAGATTTGTCTTGTCCAATCAAGTTTGGAAAACAACTAATAGAGGTGGTGGTCGATCACAAATCATGACTAAACACTAAAAAAGATATCTTTCCCGAATGCATTAATTAACCTTTTTGAGACAACTACAGCCTTGGCAAAAAGTATTAGGCACCCCATAAAAATACAAAATGCGTATTACTACTAATTGAACAATGAATAAATGCTTATAATAAATATAATGTCGGGATCATAAAACATAACCTAGAACAGTAGGCGGCATATTTTTGGGGTTATTAAAGTCCTGGTGAGCGAAAACCAAAGTTTTCATGTTAACTCTTTGAGGGGCGGACATTTTCAAATAAAAAAAAAACAAAGTGGGCACAACAGAGATGTTGTGTCATCTAAGAGATTAGCAAAAAGCATGATCTGAGCTTGAAGTGGGGAGGTGGTACGCGCTCTCAACCACTGTACAGCAAAAGGAGTAGAAATTTAAAAAAAATGGTTTATTTTGTGTACCAGCGAGCACAAAGGTCAAAATTCGAAGTGGTACATTAAGCCACCCATCAACCCTTAAAGAGTTAAATAGTTTTATCAGTCGATATTTAATCATTTGTGTTCGAGACTTTATAAAATAAAAAAGCTGTTATTTCTGTTTGACAACAATATTGAATTGTTGGATTGGCCTGCACAGTCACCAGATCTCAATCCAATTGAGTTTGGGGGATTTTAAAGCGCAGAATCAAAGAGCATTATTTCAAAAATAACATTAAAAAATGCTTTGGTGCAAGAATAGCACTCGATTTCGAGGAACGAGTATGCAAAGTTAGTACGCAATATGCCGGACAGAATTATTGCTGTGATCAAATCAAAAGGTGGACCAATTAGATTTTAGACTTAAATGATTGTGTTAATGATAGTATTATTAAAGAAATAATTCCAGAAAGTAAAATTTTTTCTCTTTTTGTAATTTTATGAAAAAATTTTGGTGCTTAATACTTTTGGCCAAGGCTGTACATTAGCGGAGTTTACTTTGGGGGCTGTTTGGAGAAGTCAGGCAACGATGCAAACAATTTATCGAAAAATCCATTGAAGTGGTTTAGCGTCACATCTACAAATTTCTCAGAGTTCTTTAATCCTAGAACATCAAGTTTTCAGACTCAAGTGGTATAGGTTAAGGGGAATGAGGGGACATCGGATCGAAGAACGACACCAAATCATCTTTAGTGATGAATATCGGTTTTGTGTATAGCAATTTGATGGTCAATAGTGTCTCAGAAGATCTAGAGCAGAAAGACTATGTTTGGAATTCGCTCATGGACGTTATTTTGGCTTAACATCTGGTGTGATGGGGTGAAATTCAGTTTGGAATCCGGTAATCTTAAGTCATCATTCATGAAAAGTCTAATTGTTATCTAGAACATCAACGAAATCAAGAGCGAATTTTGTTACCATACTCTCAAAGACTTCGCAGTAATATTTTTCAACCAAATCACACTGAAGCACACTCAGTACGATTCACACTAACTTTTTTTAATAAGAACCATGTCAATTTACTGGCAGAGCACAAACAATCTTCAAATTTATCTTCCATTAAACACCTATCACTAGTAAAACCAAAAACTTTCCATAATTTTGCTCTTTTTAACGGGAGTTGATTGAATGTAAGACTGATTTCGATACTACTCAGGTGGAAACTAGATTTTCCATCTTGGTTCACCACCCTAAAGAGAAAAGAGACAAAATTATACAAAAGCCTCGATAACAAATTTAATTTAAAACCCAATTTACTAAAATGTATATGTTTTCAATTTATTTTCTAGTGTTCTCGTCAATAAAACATATAATCTTGCGTGAGTCTATTCAAATACAAGCTCCAGTATGTAAACCTGAATGACAGGGTAATTATCGAATGATCTCGCATTCGAAACTGTCAAAAACACGAACACCACACAGCAGACCAGTTACACCGATTGATTACCCCGTCCATTGCATTCGCGCCATTTGACTGATTGCAAATAATTATCAAAACCCACCCCAATGAGTAAATTGCGGTCATTATACCACCCGGGGTTTTGTGTACAACATCTCGTCCAAACCAACGAACGTTAATTAAATTGATCCTTGACTAACAATAAATAGGTAATGGATTTTACCTATATGTTCAATGGGATTGAAGAATTTTTAATTCATTTATGTATTTATGAAGATATATTATAAAATGATTTAAAGTATTTATGATTGAAAATGTATGAAAGGATTTATTTTATAAATAAAATAAAGGTATTTTTATTAAAAAAGGTCTTTGGGATCATCCCTCGCGTTACCCTCATAAATTTTATTCTGGCATTTTGCTGCGTAAGGGTCAAAGTGATATTTTATCAAAAAATGTAATATGAGACGTGACTAGAATAACTTAATACATAATAAAAAAATTTTATTATAATTTTGTTACATCATTTAGGAATATAGTTTCTAGAATTTTGATTTTTTAAACTGTTATTTAATTGATATTATTTACTTTATTTCTGAAATAAAAAACTCAATAAATTTAAGCTATATTACCTAACTTTTAAGATTATTGAAAATATACATTGCTAAATATCTCCGTCTAACTCGAGAACTTCTTGAAATAGTTTAGGAAACATCCAAAACCGCAGCCTTGGAAAGTCTCGTGTGCCAATTCCTTCCTCTTTAGCACTCAAGAGGCCAAAAGCGGTCCAATACTGGCCCTTCGCGTTCAAGTTTACGTCGAAAGGACCCGTTTATAACCGTTTCGAGTACGCGTTCTCCGAATACAAAAGACGCGAGGCAAAAAACTATATTAAGCCCTGTATTATTCGACGACGACCGACGTAAATAATGTTTAACTTTAACGCTCGTCGAGCGGTTCAAAGCAAAACAAAGCTGAGCGTCGCGATGCAATACACCGAGGCGTGACAATAGACGTGGTCTATTATCGTTTATTTGCCGTGAGTTCGTTCCTGCAAGAAATGCCAGTCGGTGGGAACTGGGAACCTCGCAAGAGCAGTTTTAGGTGCTTGTCTGCGGGAATATCTATCTTTAAAGCATTGTTTGCTTTGTCGGGTACGAAATAGCTTTCGTGTTCTTTAAACTTCAATCATCAACATTTTCTCACATAAGAGAAAATAAAACTATAAACTTATAAAGGAAACTTACATAAAGGGTTACTAATTAGATTCAATCGATTATCTTCAGGGAACAAATTGATTTCGAACTCGATTATATGCAAACACGCTTATTTACACTATAAACCAATTACCATTCGATTATTGGAAATTTAATGGATTCATAATAAGCAACAGAACAACATCGACGAGATGGCGATTGATATTACACATTGTTCATTTGCATACCTACGACCTAGTTTTACCCGCCCGTTATGTTGTCGCTAACGAGAAAAATTAATGAACCGGAAAATCAAAAAGGTGCCAAGGGGACGTTTATGCTAATTAACCCCGCCTTGTCACGAGCCGTTGAACGTGCGGCGAGTTGGATGTTGTATCCGTTCGAATTTTGAGCTTATGTTTATGTAAGAGCGACGTGCAAAGTGTAACGCGGCGGACATAATGGAAACTTGATTGTCGACGCGTGAGCACCGCCGAAATTACCAATGGAAATCACGGATCGACGTCGAGCGTCGAATTTTTGAGAGGCAACGGTGTGAACGGAATACCGATATCCCCTATAAACGCCACAATTTTTCAGCGAAGCCTTCCACCGTTTAATAATCCGACTGAAAAGTTTGAATTAAACTTCGTCGGTGTATTGTAAGAAGCAACCACGTGGAAGCTCTAAAACTCTAAATAATTGATCAAATGAACTTCGAGGGCGTTTCCCCTCGAGCATCGTCAATTTAACTAAACTGGTTATCCGCCCCTTCTACAAGAATTTTTGAACTTGAACGTATTTAAACTTGTATGACTTGTTCTCAAGTTTAAAATTATTAACTTACTTTGTTAGTTTAACAAGTCACCGTAATTCTAGTAATTCGAATAATTTATCTAATCATGAATAAACCATAATAACTTTTCTCTCCAAAAATATTTTCTTTAATGAGGCTCTTAAGGAAGTTTGGCGTTCTCTTCTTTATAAAAGAAATAACGCGAAACATCGAGACTCACTTCCTGGACCATTATTAAAATGCAAGAAGAGCCGTTTGTCTCGGAACCCTACCTTAGCGTCCCGTACTCGAGTTTCGCCTGTAATTGTGACGGGGATTTGAACGCCGTTGTAATTGGGGCTTTAGGCAAGACAGAATTTGGAACCCGCTTCCGCATTGAGGGGATTGCGGAAATTCGGCGACCAATTAGTTTCTAGCAAAAGAGCGAATCCGAGCTTCTACATACACCATCCCTACATACACCATCTCTTCATACACCATCCCCACATTCACTCTCCCAAATAAAGAGAAAACGAGTGGAATGAAGGGAACGAATTGTACAGAAAAAAAGAATTAAAAAAATTCAACAGCAGGAGTTACATAGTTTAACGTAACTCAGGTGTAAACTAGATTTTCCAACTTGGTTTACCACGGTAAAGAGGAACGGGGGAAAATCGTTTCGTAGGAAATGGAATGCTAGCAAAAAGCCAGTACGTTCGCCCGCAACAAAGTATTGAGTGGAAAGTTATGAGATAGGAAAACTAGGAAAATGAAAATGTTGAAAAGCCTACTAACTCGAAACGTATAGATTTTTCCTCATTTTAGTTAAAATTGATTAGAAAAGTGTGTTCTCAAGTTCTAGACAAAAATTATATTTTGAGAAAACGAACAGAACGAATTAAAAGAAAAAAATAATCATGCTGTTGTTCAGTTTAATGTTAAGGTATAAACTAGATTTTCCAACTTAGTTTACCACCATAAAGCGAAACGAGAGAAAATCATTCCGTAGGAAATGGAATGCTCGCCAAAAGCCAGTGCGTCCGCCCGCAACAAAGTATTGAGTAGAAAGTTATGAAATCCAGGAAATTTGAAATGTTGAAAAACCTAGCAACTCAACACGTAAATATTTTACCTCATCTAGATTAAAGTTGGTTGGAAAAATATGTTCTCAAGCTAAAATAACCAAAAGATCAGTTTAACCCTTTCGCAGATATATACATACTTACCACTAACCTTACGTGCAAATAGTCAATTTTTAAAAATTCATTTCTAAGAAACTAATTATTGTCAAGATTAGAAATTTTATCAGGACTTAGATCAAAACTTAATCTTTATTTTCACCAAGAATGAATTTTCTACGAATTTTAGTTTTTTCTACAGAAACGAAATTACAATCTACTAATTGGTCAAGTTTTAAAAATTCATATCAAAACAACATATCCCAACTTTGGCTTCCTCTAACTCAAAAACTAAGTAAGTTAACGAAAAATGTTTCAAATAAAAGTTATTCCCTATTTGACTGCGAACATCTTTTGTTATAAACATTTTTTCGTACAATCGATATTTATGAAGTTGTAGCCCAAAAGCTGGAACAGCCCTAAAACGGCATACCTCAACTTCGGCGTCCTCTACCTCAAAAACTAAACCAGTTAGGGAAAAATACTTTAAATAAGAGTTATTCCACATTCAATTCGGAACATATTTTGTCATAAAAAATTTTTCGTATGATTGATATTTATGGAGTTGTAGCCCAAGAACTGAAAGAACCCCAAAACGGCATACCTTAACTTCGGCTTCCTCTAACTCAAAAACTAAGCGAGTTAACGAAAAATATTTCAAATAAAAGTTATTCCATGTTTGACTACGAACATATTTTCTTCTAAACATTTTTTCGTATAATCGGTATTTATAGAGGTATAGTCCAAAAACTGGAACAACCTCAAAACGGCATACCACAACTTTGGATCCCTCTAACTCAAAAATTAAGCGAGTCAGCGAAAAATCTTTTTCCTCAGAAGAGAAAATATAAGTTAATGTCCTTAATTGTAAATTTTAAGCTTTCTAAAAATAAGGCTAGATTTTAAAAGCGGAATTTTCTGTTAATTACATTAAAATTGGATGTTTAATAGATAGGTACAAGTTTATTATATTTTAGCGTATTGGTATACAACATTACCACTACGGATCGATTAATTAAAAAGTGGCGAAACTCTCAAAAATATAATTTATCCACGAAAGGGTTAAGAGAACGAATGGAAGGAACTTTATGAAAAAAATCAATGTAGAGATGTATATGTCGTGGTCACATGGCGAAATCCGTCAATTTCTGAGAATCCTAATCAGTTCATGAAGCGTCGCACAGTGGTCGGAATTGCGAAAAAGCTGGACAAAAGTCGAAATTTCAAAGTCGTAGTTTTCGCGTTAATACAATAAAATGTCGTACAGAAGGAGCTAGTGCATAGTTCTATGAAAGAACAAAGCACTCGCCCATGTGTATGGACCGCGGTAGTGATCGGAAATTTACTGAATCTCATTAGCATCTGACAGCAATTACTGACCTCTTAAAAACCAGTGGATTGAAAATATGGTCAAATTTTGTATTAGAGATTGAATCGTTATCTGCAATATGGAAGGCGTTCCTGGATATAAGTGTAATATGTTTATGTATCCATAACCTAATTTTTCAAAAGTTGCATGTTTTTAGCATATAAACAAAAACCTCTTGCGATTTTCATCGAATTCAGATTACTGGAATAGTGAATCATCGAAATAGTTGTCGTCCTGCAGTATTGATTCTTGGAAATCACACACACAGGAGTGTCAAGATTATATATCAGAAGAGAAAACCACCCGATCTTTTGGTTTCGAGCTTTGAGTCATTAAATTGTTATTAATTTTTGATATCGTTTTTGATTGGTTTGAATTAGATTGATTTGAAATTAACCCAACTTGATTTTTCGTCGTATCATCTTCAATACTTTGTATTTCGGCGATCGTATCGTCATCTTCGCCGGAATTATCCGAATTATCCGGAAAACCAAATTCGGATAAATCAACCGAACCCCAACATATAGAAGCGTGAACTATTAAGTTATAGTTTATACTTGGAACGTCTTCTTCGTATTTTTTAATTTCGCTTGGTTTTAAATCAACTTTTTTTAACAAAATTTTCGGTTTGTTCGGATAATTTTCAGTTAGGTTTAAATCGCTTTTTGGTGGAATAAAATCGCTAGTGGTTTTAATTGATGATTTATTTCTTGATTTTATATCAATTGAACGACTTCAAACTTTTTCGGAAATTTTTAAAAAAATTTCGGAAATTTTTGAAAAATTATCTGAAATTTTTTAAATATTTTCTGGAATTTTTTGAATATTTTCGATTTTTTTGGGATATTTTTGGAAAATTTTGAAGCATTTTCTGGGATTTTTGTAACATTTTTGGATGTTTTTTATGATTTTCGGGAATTTTTGTAAAATTTTCGGATTTTTTTGAACAATTTTCGAAAAATTCAAAATTTTCTGTAAAATTTTCAGGAACTTTTGTTACATCTTCGGGATTTTTAGGAAAAATTTCGGATATTTTAGAAAAAATTACGGATTTTTTAGTAAAACTTTCTGATTTTTTAGTAAAATTTTCGGATAATTTTGTTACATTTTCAGGATCTTCTGTAAGATTATCGCAAATTTATATATTTTCAGAAATTTTGGTAATATTTCCAGAATTTTTTGGAACATTTTTGGATATTTTCAAAGAATTTTCGGATATTTTTGAAAAATTTTCGGATATTTTCGAAAAATTTTCGGATAATTTTATTACATTCTCAGAATTTTTTAAATTTTCACTCTTCCTTTTAACCGGAAGTCCTACCTGAAAAATCTTAAATTCTGACCTTACATACGTTTTACGCGGCCTCGATACCAGATATACGCAATATTGCAAACAGATTCAAACAATTAATGCTATATATCGGCCATTTTGTGTCAGCCATTTTTTATTTGAAACTTCTGATTGCGAATTTGGTTTTAGCGACTTGAAAAACATAAAAATCTAATTTTTTATCATCATGCAAACCTTTTTGGACTTTTGTCCGGTTTTTTCGGAATTCCGACCACTGTGCGTCGGCATTTTGTGTAAATGCTAAGGATTTCGTTTTCTGATGAGGCTGTTCATGAAACGCCTGATCATATTCGGAATATCGCGTACTCCATCTCGGTACACAATCTGCCGCAATAAAGATATCGAAGGTTCACGAAACGACCTGCACAAAATAATAGATAGACAGACTGTATTTCAGCAATGTTATTGGGCATTTCGTGAAATGATATTCTAAGGGTCGGTTCTAATACGTATTCTTTTATAAGGATCAAGATTACTAGAGCATCGGTTAATTCCTATTTTTTATGGCTTATTGTTTTACAGTGATTAAATAATTAAAATTAATCTAAATTTGTCAACAAAATTGGCACATGATCCACTTCTATGACATCTTGAATTGCATCGTTTTTTTTAATAACTGCACTTTGACTCACCGGATAAACTACTACATCGTCTTTTGTTGCCATCTGTAGCTCAACAATTACACAGTTCATATTGTCACTTGATATGGACTCTACGTTTTGAATCTTTTCATTAGTATCCAGTTCATTCTCCTCTAGTTCGATACCTAGCTCTTTCGTTGCTTCTGTGGCTGGTTCTTCACACCGCTGTTCGTGTTCTTCTTCTCTAAAAACTCCCATTTCTTTCTTCTGATTTTCTAGCTCTTCTTTTGTAGTTATATATGAAAGAATAGTGGGCGGAAGATTTGTTGACTTCAAGCCAAACTTAGGGTCATGACCAAAAACTGCCTTATAAGGTGTCCGGCCTATCACTCTGTGCAACAAATTATTTTTCTGTCATTAAGTAAAATAACATCTAACTGACCACCTGGTAGATTTATTATCAGTCATCCACGACCGTAAGATGTTCTCAACATCTTGATTTGAACGCTCAACGCTGCCCTGGCTTTGAGGATGGCGAGGTCTTCCATGAACAATTGATAACTGTGGCCACAAGATTTTCAACTCTTCTACTATTTTGTTCGCAAATTCACGCCCATTGTCGCTTTGCAAAATCGATGGCACACCAAATCGTAGAAAAATCTTCAAAAGTTCTTCCGCAACGTTTACGCCTGTAGTGTTCTTTCAACAGCTCCTCATCACTTCTTCTAGAATGATTTTCCATACTTGCTAATTTAGTTAGTGCTGGGCGTGTCATGAACTTTCGACACATTTATTGCGGCAGATTGTGTACCGAGATGGAGTACGCAATTTGCCAAATATGATCGGGCATTTCATGAACAGCCTCGTCAGAAAACGAAATCCGTAACATTTACACAAAATGTCGACACTTCATGAACAGCCTAGGATTTTCGGAAACTGGTGTAAAATTACTAATTCGGAAAAATTACTCAGGTGTAAATTAGATTTTCCAAATTGGCTCAAAACCGTAGCGAAAAATGAGAAAAAATCATTTCATAGGAAATCAAATGCTCATGAAATCCCACAACAAAGTGTATAGAAAGTTATAAAATGAAGAGAGAAACAAAGAAACCCGCGCTTACTAACTTGACACGTACAGATTTCCCCTCATCTCACTTAAACCTGATTGGAAAAATATGTTCCCAAGTTGAAATGACCAAAACCTCATTTTACTCGGCGTCAAGACGACAACGTCGGACAAACCGTAAAGCACTTTACGTCCTCCCTTTCAATCTCTTTGTCGCGAACGTAGAAAGTCGCCCGCGGGAGAGTTTTCCGCAAATAGCTGCTAGACCGAAATTGGATATCCATCATATAGGATTTCCGCGAAATTGCTACGTCTTACGACGGGCGAGAAGCGTCGCGACGGCGTGTCGCAACGCCCTTCTTGTTTATTGAAACCGGAAGCGTTTCGGAGACGGTTGTCGTACGGGACGACTTCACGCTCGGTTGTATTGCGGCGAGATTACACGTGGAAAATCCGGGTCGCGGGGATTGACGTCATTCGCGCGATTTCGACGTCAAGGTAACTAGTTACTTGCGCGGTATTGTCGTTTGTGCCCTGATGGAAGAGCTTTAGAGCTGGGGTTGACACGAAATAAATTGGTTCCTCGACGCTCTCAACTTAACAAATTAGTTTACAAGGATTAGAAAGGAAATTAAGGACGGTATCCACTCTAAAAATAAAATGTTATAAAATATGTCTCGCGAGAAAATATAATGCTAACTGTAAACAGCGTGCAAAACTGTGAAAGCAGCGATAGTACATCTTCAAGGACGACGACGCCCCCTATAAGTTCCGAGAACGGCGAGTAAATCACCTGCTTCGGGCGTCGACAGACGGCCGAGGAGAAGGGAACTTCCAAACTCCACGCGGGCGTTAAAACTTTCTGGTCGGGAATTCGGAATTAAATTTTCGGCGAGTTTTTCGCCTGGCGGCTGCCGGCGATTTAAACTTAATTTTTCAGTTACACCTCGTCGGAGCCGCCGCCAGAATTGCTGCACCACGCCCCCTATCGATCTCCGACGCCAACGGAAACTGTTCCACCGTCAATCCGGATATCTACTGTGTCACCAACGATTTTCTCCAATCCGTCACCATTTAATACCCGAACGGAATAAAATTTCTTCAAAGTCAAATTAACTTTTGGACGTTATTAAATAAATTTAGAAACACCCAACACATTCGTGACAAGTCAAATTAACCAGGTTAACTTTTGGACGTTATTAAACAAATTTAGAAACACCCAAGCAACACATTCGTGATATAACCAAGATCGCTCTAATTCTAATTATATTAGAATTTCCCCAATCCCAAACTTGTTCAACTTAAACGATGAAACTCAGAGACGCGAATTACATGACGGGTTAAGGGATTTTCCCCCAGATACATCCACCATCCATGCTATGGATATCGCTGTTGCGATGCAGTAAATACGTGTTATCGGTACGATCGCAGCCACTTAACCGGTTGGGGCGTGTTGCGGTTAGATAAACGTGACGCAGCTCTTCACCGCAATTTAACGAGGTCGCGAACCCCGAGAGCAAATTGAATGTGTCGCGCGCAGGCGGGCGTCGCGACGCCTCCGTCGTCTGGGAAAACGAACGCACATGCATAAGGAATGGATTACTACGCTCGGGATCCCGATCACAGGGCCGGGGATAAGAGCCTCTGTTCGTAATGGAATGCGTTTTAGATATTCTGCAATTCAGTTATGCATGAACCCGATATACCGGGGATTGGGGAATATCGCCTATATTCCTTTAGGAAAACGAAATATTTTACGTTGATCGGGTTCGCTTAGCGTTCAACAATTCACGCGCGAATTGTATCCGGTAAACTATGTCTTAACAAACTCTATCTATAGGTAAACTTACCTGTAAGTTTGGGGGACAGTGGTCGAGTAACTCGAGCATGTGTCTGATGTTCTGCGCGTCCTGAATTACAAAGTTCAGTTCCATGTCGAATTCCCCTCCAACAAGCTGTAACAAAATATACCGAGTTTACTACAAACTTCTGTGAATTAGATAACGAACGTAGTTTGCATAGGTTTACATATCTTTAACCTATTCAGATTATTTAGATTCAGAATACACAACCAACATATACATATTTTCAAAATTATTCTAGTTAAAAATTAATCATTCATTTGAATAATACCGGAATTATATCTACCATTAAAATAATAAAATACCCACCGAATACGCGGTTAGTTTATTTTATAATTTTAAAAAATAATATCGTTTGCCATCCACCTGCGTTTCCGAACCCCATCAATTATTCAATAGTTCGCAAAAGCACGCTGCCCGGTTACCCGTTAGGAGGAATTTATTGATAACACATTCGAACACCAAAGGTCAATAACGAACCAATAGTATGATTGGTCGTTTGATATTCTACGAGAGGAGATGATATTTGAAGCCTTGGTTTGATCAATTCGCGTTCGAGGACATTGTATCGACATTCGTTTGATAATTAGTACACCTATTGTGAACGTGATCAATACCTCGACGATATATCAATGATATGTGCTCACTTTCCGTTCATTATCATAGAAATAGAACCTCGCTTTTGAGAAGTTATTTTGCAATTCATCTACAAAAAAATTAATTATAAAACGAAGTCATTATTTATTTATAATTTGAGAGATAAAGCAAAACACAAAAGCATTAAGATTGAAGCAAAATTTATTGGGTATAAATTAAATACCCAGTATTACACTTGAATGTAAAATAGGCATACACGGTATATTATTTAATTGCTCAGTAAAAAACGAGCCACTGAGTATTAACATAAATATTCAGTACGGAAACTAAATGACCAATAAAAATGTTAAATGCAGAGTCAATATACCAAACGCTCAGTAAAAATTCTAAATGTTCAGTACAAATCTTAACTGTTCAGTAATTGTACCAAATAATCAGTAAAAAATTGAAACATAACTTGAACAAATTTAAAAAATCGTACTGAGGCTGTTTCTGGAAATTCAGAAAAAAATTTTCAATATAAATATATTAATCCATCTATTTTATGCTAAACAAATCAAATTTATGGTAGCTGTTTCCAAAAAAATTAAAAAATTCCCAAAGTCATCGACGATTTTTGCCCGAACCTAAAAAAAATTTAATAAATTTCAAAAATCGTACTGAGCTTATTTAAGAAAATTTTGAAAAGCTTTCTTAAATAGAAATACATTAACAAATCTATTTTATCTTAAACAAATCAAATTTACTGCAGCTGTTTCCGAAAAAATTAAAGAAATTCTCAAAGTCATCAATGATTTTTAGCCAAATTCAATATAACCTGAAAATTAAAAAAAATCGCATTGAGCTTATTTATGAAAATTTTGATAAGATTTTTGGAATAGGAATACATTAAAGTATCTATTTTATGTTAAATAAATCAAATTTACTGTAGCTGTTTCCAAAAAAATAAAATAAAATCCCATAGTCATCGATAATTTTCGCCCGAATTTAGTATAACTTGAAGAAATTTGAAAAATCGCTCAGAGTTTATTGATGAAAATTTTTAAAAGATTTTTGAAATAGGAATATATTAAAGCATCTATTTTATATAAAACAAATCAAATTAATTGTAGCTGTTCCTAAAGAAACCCAAAATCATCGACGATTTTTGCCCAAACTAAACATAACTTGAACAAATTTAAAAAATCGTGCTAAGTTTATTTATGAAAATTTTGGAAAGATTTTTTTTAAATAGAAATACATTAAAGCATCTATTTTATGCTAAATAAATCAAATTCATTGTAACTGTTCTCAGAAACATAAAAAAATTTCCAAAGTCATCGATGATTTTCGCCCGAATTCAATATAACTTGAACAAATTTGAAAAATCGTACTGAGGCTATTTCTGGAAATTCAGAAAAATTTTAAATAGAAATACGTTAATCCATCTATTTCATGCTAAACAAATCAAATTTATGGTAGCTGTTTCCAAAAAAAATTAAAAAATTCCCAAAGTCATCGACGATTTATGCCCGAACCTAAAAAAAATTTAACAAATTTCAAAAATCGTACTGAGCTTATTTAAGAAAATTTTGAAAAGCTTTCTTAAATAGAAATACATTAACAAATCTATTTTATGTTAAACAAATCAAATTTACTGTAGCTGTTTCCGAAAAAATTAAAGAAATTCCCAAAGTCATCAATGATTTTTAGCCAAATTCAATATAACCTGAAAATTTTTAAAAAATCGCATTGAGCTTATTTATGAAAATGTTGATAAGATTTTTGGAATAGGAATACATTAAAGTATCTATTTTATGTTAAATAAATCAAATTTACTGTAGCTGTTTCCAAAAAAATAAAATAAAATCCCATAGTCATCGATAATTTTCGCCCGAATTTAGTATAACTTGAAGAAATTTGAAAAATCGCTCAGAGTTTATTTATGAAAATTTTTAAAAGATTTTTGAAATAGGAATATATTAAAGCATCTATTTTATATAAAACAAATCAAATTAATTGTAGCTGTTCCTAAAGAAACCCAAAATCATCGACGATTTTTGCCCAAACTAAACATAACTTGAACAAATTTAAAAAATCGTGCTAAGTTTATTTATGAAAATTTTGGAAAGATTTTTTTTTAATAGAAATACATTAAAGCATCTATTTTATGCTAAATAAATCAAATTCATTGTAACTGTTCTCAGAAACATAAAAAAATTTCCAAAGTCATCGAAGATTTTCGCACGAATTCAATATAACTTGAACAAATTTGAAAAATCGTACTGAGCTTATTTATGAAAATTTTGAAAAGATTTTTTATATAGAAATACATTAAAGTATCTATTTTACGCAGTACAAACCAAATTTACTGTAACTGTTATTGTAAAAATCTTTACTGGGAATTATTGAATTTCATGCTACGCTTTATATGTTTAACATTTCAAATATTTTACTGAGCATTTTTTGTTTTTATACTTAACATGTTTAAAATTAAATACTGAGTGTTTAGTATTTTTTACTGAGCAATAAGGTATAAAAAAACTGAGCATTTAAATGCGATCCAAATTTATTCAGTTCTTGACTATTAAGTTTCGACTCTGTTGTCATCTTCAGGTCATAACATTCATCAAGGACGGATTAAAGGCCAAAAATATCCATTTTCGTAGTTTTTATTATAAAATAATGTAATTCATATGAAGCTTAAAAGCATTTAAGTTTAATTAAAGGAACAAAACTTTTATCCTCTAGTGATTTAAAGCTGGTGATAAAAGATACCTATATCGGGTTATGACAACATCCCAAACTGCTGTCATCGCTAATAAACAACCTTCAATCGCCGGCCATTATGTTTCGTAATGAGCAGACCAGATGGGAAACGATGCTTATGATTTGAAGTTGTTTTCGAAACGGAACAAGAACGGGATCAATAGGATTAAAATAAAAACTATTACTCTGATTGACGTTAACCTATTGACCTCGATAAAAATAAATATACTAAAGCGACCACTCGAAGTGATATTGGAAATTAATTTTTAAACGCTAAGATTAACGACCGTCAGGGTACAAACGGCAATAAATCCGGGTGAATGTTAACGTGGCAGCTGCCAAACGAGCGGTATAACTCCAGAATAATTGATCTCGATCCCGAATTGATGTTCCTCCTATCTAAGCCCGGCATCCAAACCCATTAGGTAATTGCTTCACACGATATACACATAATTATTTACACGATATCTCCCCTAAAAGAAAAAAAATCCAACGAGATTCGCATAGAAAATACCCAAGTATACATCACACATCAAGTTGATTTCCCAACGGAGTAATTTAAACGGCCGAATTTATACAAACTTCGCATCCCCCGGACACGGACAGGGTGAAACGTACTCTCAATGTAGCTCACGTCAACTCGAAACAATACCGCTCGCAACCATCCCCGAAGCATTTCCTCCCATTCACGCCGCGCACGTTAGCATGCCAACCGTGCGGATGTGAATACGAGCGTCGGAACGTCACACGAGGAAAAAATCTCGGTCGGACGATGTAACGGTAGAGGAAGAGACCGCAATAGTGTGGTCTCATCGTCGCGCTGGCGAAAAGGGCGTCGGACGCGAAACTCACTGTGCGGTCGCGTCGTTATCTCGCCGGATTGTCACGGAACTGAACGTCAAAACGCCGTTACGGGTGCAGAAATTCGGACGATGCAGCACAATTTTCGAACGACGACGTCGCATAGCGTCGGTGTGGTGGCGGCGCCGAGGGCTCGCTTTAATTGACGTCGTCGCCGAAAGCGCTTTGGGCGTTCGCAAATGGACGCTGTCTCGTCGGATATTGCTTATATGACTGTTCCGTACTCGAAAATGATTATTACAGTTCTAGAGTACATTTTGAAACTACTTTAAATGAAAGTTTTTGTTTGATAAAAATAGAGGGATATTACATGAACGAATGAAGCGTTGATATTGAAAGAGCTTAGTGCCAAAAATAAAATTTTAGAGGAGAAGGAAAAAAACGATTGGTAGTCATAAAAAGAATTATTATTAAAACTGCACTATTGAGTTAAGAATAATTTTATTTTCAAAAAAAGGTCTTCGAAGTTGAAAAGATTACTTCAATTGACCTTTATTCGAAAATGTGATTTAATACAAAAATGACTTTTTGGTAAAATTTCCTTTACAAGGATATAAATCTCTAATCAAAGATCCTTTTCTTAATTATAGATAATAATATCTTTTTGACATTTTTCTTGCCGCTTTTTTTAAATGTCAACAATTGTTATATCAAAGAAATAAAATTACCGGCCCCTCCACCTAATTTCAATAAGTATAAATTTATTGAAATTTTCTTCTTGGAATAATTTTCAATGAATATTTTGTAAACAATATATATAAGAAAAGGAAATAAAACTTTAAATGTAGAAAAACTTGAAAAATCTTTCGCCAAAATGTTTTAGTTTATTGTCTATAATTCTTTTAAGAAAATAACTTCCATTAATACTGACACAATCATTTGGCGAATCTCACGTTGAGATAACTAGCAGCCAAGCAACCAGCAACAAGCGATATTGCCACTTGATGACATGTTACATATTATCAAATGATGTCTCTCCATCATTTCAGCAATCCGATATCGTCTCCCTATTTGCGTTATCGAATACTCCAATGTGAGACGTCTGCTTTGATTCTATGCAAAATCTCATTAGGTGGCAATATTGCTTGTTGTTGGTTGCTAGTTGCTGGTTACCTCAGTGTGAAACTATAATCCGAAATGGAGCTGCACCATGAAAAGAAAGATGAAAAAGTACTCGGCAATGTTGTTACGGTTTATTTATTTATTTTTTTTTAATATGTTTGCGACGAAAAACCAATTTTTAATTTCTTTTCTTTGATTGCTGCGTATCAGCTAATAGCATTTATTGTTTTGTTTAGCTCTGTTACAGCGCTCGGCGGATATTCATTCCTATTTTGGTGGTCAGATGGCTTTGGTGTTTTGGGTTTCCGATTCTTGTTTCCGTTTTATTGTTATTTTCTTCTTTAAGAGATTTCCCGTTAATTATCATTCATTTTAATTCTTTTTCTTTTTATTACAGTCCTTCGCTTTCGATTTATTCCCATTTATTGATATTTTCTCACATTTTTAATTCTTGTTTTGACCTTGTTGGTTTAAGGCGTAGTGTCATATTCTAGTTTTTCTGCATCCCCTATATAAGCGATCCTCACAGGAAATCGCTCTCTTTCTGTGTCGAATTTTCGTCAAGTCAACTGTGTAAGCTGAATCCTTTTCTCAACGCCATTACGATTCCTCGGGATATTTTGCGTTCTTTGTGAAGAATTTTAAGTTTACCCGATCCGTTTCTACGGGATTTGAATCTTTGGCTGTTCCCGATTAAATTCGAGGCGGTATTTACCGGATTTTTGATTGAGAATTTTGGAAAGCACGTTGTTCTTGCGGAGACTTTAGCACGCTAAAGGTAATGTTCCCTTTCTTTTATTTTATTCCATTCTAAGTTTTCGTTTTCCTTCTTTCGTTTAAGCTTTTATTACGTATTAATTTTTTATCGTAAGATCGTAGAAGATTATATTTAAATTATAGGATCGTGTGTGCCATCTTTATTTCGACCAAGTCATCCACGCCGATCAACCATCTTCTGGAACTCATAACACCATCCCAGAAACCATCTGGATGAATATCTGCCAAAGCTGAGCGACTCCAGAAGAGCGATATACTTGGAGTCAAGTCATCATCCAGGTTACGACCCTTTTTTTCACCTTATTTTGCAACGTTTTGAGTCTCAAGTTCAATTATCAGTTTTCTTTGTTAATTAAATTGAAAAAAATAATTAAAAATCCATTTAAACTATTTAATTCAATTTTTCTTTGTTTTATAAAGAAAACACTCGGGATCTTTTATTTTAAAGTTCATTTGATTTCTTTTGCGCTTTATTTGGAATACGTGATAGAAACATTTTTGAGGCCTTAGAGATTTGATATTACGTATAGTTTCCTTTCTTTTTTGTATGTTGTTTTATTTAATACGAGTTTTTCTATTTTCCGATAATTTTCGGATATTTTGTTTTTTTTTATATTTTTGCCTTCAGCTTAGATGCTATTAACTGATATTAATTTTTTTTGTTTTGGTTTTTCGAAACAAACAATAAAATTTGTATCTTGTTTTCGATTTATATGCATAGTTTTTTTTATTATTATCTTTTTTTTTGTTGTGTGTGATTGTCGTTTTGTTTATGTACGAGTTATTTCTGCTACTTCTCCATCTCACAGTTGGTGTTGCTCCCTGCCCTTTGGTAACTGTGTGGCGCCCTTTTCTTAAAATATATTTCAACTCATCCCCTCTTCCTGAGCTAGTGCAGGGTGGTCAAGAGAACAACAGAAAGGTGGTAGGAAGCTTTTCGGTTTTAGGTTGGCGTCGCAATGTTACGGAAAGAATGTTTACTTTTTCATCTTTCTCATCATGGTGCAGCTAGGTTTCGGGTTATAGTACCTTATATTGCATGGATTTTCTACTTTTAAACCAACGGTTATTTATCGAATTATTTCAATCTTATTTAGTCTAATTATAAGTATCGCCACAAAGCTCATCCGAATCTTTTCACATCCTTACTCTCCGTGCCAAAAATCAAGTCAGTCAACTTTCGCATGCTCATACTCCGACAATTTTCGTCGAAAAGAAACGGGGTAAAGACTATCATGGTCGGTGATCATTTCTGCGTAACATAGCCAAAATTCAAAATCATAGATCACGCGGTTTAGGAAATATCACGAGTTAAATGAAAAAAGGACAGATTTTTTTACCAGTCGAGGAGAATCCAAACTTTGGAAATTTTTTTTTCAGAAACCGCTAAAGAAAAAAAAAATAGGACCTTTCTAGGTTTAATAGAAGTACCTAAAAAATACAAAATATTTTTTATTATTATTTAACAATCAAAAAATGAATATATTCATAGGAACTGAAATATTTAACATTTTCAACTATCACCAGGCGGCAATCTCCTTAAAATGCGATCGCTGGTTTTTGAGATCGACTACTTCGAGGATTTAGTTTTTAACTCTTTAAGGGTTGGTGGGTGGCTTAATGTACTACTTCGAATTTTAACCTTTGTGCTAGCTGTTACAGAAAACAATCCATTTTTTTTTAATTTCTACTCCTTTTGCTGTACAGTGGTTGAGAGCGCGTACCACCTCACCCACTTCAAACTCAGATTATGCTTTTTGCTAATCTCTTAGATGACACAACATCTCTGTTGTGCCCACATTGGGTTTTTTTTTGAAAATGTCCGCCCCTTAAGAAGTTAAGCGAAAATAGACGAAATTTTTGAAAAAGAAAAACATACCACGTTATAGTAAAGCGATGAGGCTAAATTCTACACAAAGTCCCATTTTTTAATTTTTTTATTTAACGTGTTACACTTTTTTTTAATGGATGTTTTTTTTTAGTGTACTTAATTAATTTTTGTTTGTTTAGGTATTTTGTTTCCTCGCCTTGTTGGACTAAGGCCCATGTTATACGGGCAGCTTTGACGCTACAGATAAAACGCTGACGCTGATCATAAAATTCGGAGCTGTTATACGAGCAGAAAAAACGCCGCGTCGCCGACACAAACGCTCGGTAGTGGAGGTGTTAGGGCCATGTTATACGGACAGCAAAAACGCGACAGATTTTTCGTCGCGTACACGCCGTGCCTACCGGGTAATGGACTTCCCTGTATATAAGTTATACGAGCGTTTTATCTGTCGCGTTGGACCCTGAGGTAGCAGATCTGTCGCGTCAAAGCTGCCCGTATAACAGCGACTGGCGTCATTTCTGCCGCGTATTTGCTGCTAGTTTACCGGTCTGGACGCGTTGTCGACGCTGACGCTGACTTTACAGGGTCCAACGCGACAGATAAAACGCTCGTATAACTTGCACACAGGGAAGTCCATTACCCGGTAGGCACGGCGTGTACGCGACGAAAAATCTGTCGCGTTTTTGCTGTTCGTATAACATGGCCCTAACAAGAAGCTCCGAAAGTTTTGGGTATTATTCAGTGTTCTTCTTATCTTTGCTTACTCTCCCTCACCTATAGATGTCTATTCCTCCTCATTTTTCAATTCAATAAACTTCGTTTATCCTCGGTTATATTACGATGTTTTTTTATTCTCCTGTCTGTATAAATCATGTTTCGTATATTTTGGCTGTCTTTTCTTTTCCCATTCGCAAGTTAAAAGTTCGTGATCTTTAACTTTAGTGAGATTTTTAAAAAGCGTTGGTAAGCCATATTGGAATTACTTTTGGTTGCCTTTTCCATCTGATTAATCACGATTTTCTTCACAAATTTCGTTTTAAAAACCACTTCGGTGGATTGGATTTTCATCTGTTGACGATTTTGAAAAAGATTTTAAACTTTTAACATCTTGGAATTTTGCAACCACGCCTTCACCAACTTAAGGTATTTATCAAAATTTAATTTTCTTCTTAGAGTATTTAATTGAATTGAAAATGTTGGACATTCGTTTTTTGTCCTTTTCGCTTTTTTTCAGTATTTTAATTATCTTTCATTATTTCTTTTTTACCTCAAATCTTCAATCTTCTTTCTTTTTTGTTCAACCTTGTTTCACAATTAACGAATTTTTCCCCCAAAATTCTAGAGCAATTGTGTGGCGCCCTTTTAAAATTTTGTTGATTTTGTCAGCTCTAGGGGATTTCGTAAAAATGGAAAAAAAGATTTGGACATTAAAAGAAGAAAAAAATAGCGTCACAAAAGTTTTCTGAGAAAAGAATTCCCAAGGTTTACGTTTTCAAAGGACCGGTCAAAAAATCGACCCTTTTTTTCTTTAACTCGCGATATTTCCTAAATCGCGTGACCAACAATTTTGAATTTTAGCTATGTTACGTAGATATGATTACCAATCATAACAATCTTTACCCAGATTTTTTTCGAAGAAAACTTTTTGAAGACGAAGACTCCAAACTCAACTGACATGACTATTGGCACGGTTAGTAGTAATTGAGGTTCTGTTTTATAATTAGTTTAGAGTCCTTCCGTATTTTTCAAAAGTGTCTGAACCACCAGCGTCACATCAATCACTTTCCAATTTCGAATATACTAAATTATTTCTATTATTCCACAGTATGTAATTTCTTGGTGGTAAAAAAAAAGAATATAAACGAATGATACAAAACAAAAATGAAAAAATATAGCTGTAAAACCAGCTCCTCCACCAAATTCCCCTTATACCTACAATTTACAGCATTGCTAAAATTTCATGAAGGTAGAGGAAATTCTTCCCCTTTACTGCTCATTTATTTAAAAGGTGTTCTGCCTAAAATCAACAAGAACCTACAATTCATACCAACCGACGGAACCCCTCCAACTAAACCCCAACGGCTACAATTTAAAACCGACTATACTCGGAAATGCTTTCAATCAAAACATTCCGAGAAATATTTCTCCCTTCCTTTTTGCCGACGTAGAATTCTATTGATGTTGTTTAAACGGGTTCCCCGCGAGGCGTTCACAACGAACCGATACTATAAATTAACCGAACTTTGGCGTCTGCCAAGGCCCGGTTTCTAAAGGGAGCGTGTCGGGTTTAGTGCTTCGTATAAGAGCCGCAAACGTGCTTGGAATACAAACGGAACACTTCCCCCCACAGAGGATATACGTTGGGCTTTTACCTGATATTGTATCCATACCCAAGACAAAAAATATGAACATGGTAGAAGACTACTTTTTATATTAACTTTACTAATATATATTTTATACGTAATTAATCTTATTTTTGGCGGTAGCCGTAAAAGAAATTTGGTGGCAGCGGTCTTCTTAGCAGACATAGGGTAAACTCACCAAACCTCGGCCATAAGCCTAAAATCGGCCTTCCAGTTTTTCTACATGGATTTCTATAGAATATATCCTCTATATATCCAGAGATGTGAGAAGAAACTTGTCAAGCTGTGTAGTTTAAGTGGTAGAACAACTACCCGGAAAGCAAGGAATTTAGGTTTGAATCCCAGTATGGTAATGAAACATTTTTCACCCCTAACGCATTAGTGCTAAAAGCCTTCCTTTAACCATTTCTTTCTATTATAAAAAAATAGAGCACAGAAAACATTTTATATTTACAAAGTTTTCATATTAACTTTAGGTACCATTCCTATAATACTCATTTTCACCCTGTTTGAAATTCGTAATTATTAAATTTTCTAGTTCGTTTAAGATAGAGTGTCGGGTGTAATTAAAGCGAAATTAGGCTACGAAGGCATCGTTTGCTGGTGAAGTGGTACCTCTTCTCCTTTCGCCCGATGCTCGACGAAATCGTTCCGAAACGTGCCACGTTTGAGGGGTGCCGACCTTTGAGAGGTCATTTGCAATTTTTAATTGCTTCTACGACCGACGGACCGACCGTAGGGTGGAAAATAGAGCGTAATTGGTGCTTACGCGATTTAATTATTCGCGAACGAGAACCGGCCGCAATATGAATTGTAAATAAGGTTTAAAAATATGCCCTTTTGATAATCATCGGATGTTTATGTACATAAATGAATTAAAACAGGGTTTATTTCATCTACCAAAAGAATCCGATTTGCGTTAGTTACGAAATTCGGTTAGTTATGTTCAAACGATAAATAATATTTCCACATCTTCTCTCCACGGTCCGTACGCTTTCATATACTAATTACCACTTTATGCTCACAACTAACTAAAGCGAAATTACGGGATATTACGCCGTAGAAACGCTGTATTACGCTCGTGTGTTAGAGAGAGAGGTTGGTATATCGGGTCGACTGTAGAGACGGAAAGCCTCTCGTTATAAACAGTGGCAAACTGCATTAATCAACGTATTTAAGTTGCCGCACTCTAAATTAGCGTCAAACGCAAGTTTAATCGTTGGCACCAAACTGTCACGTGGCCGTTTATTAACGCCACTTGGCGCGCCAGCTATTGCTAGTACAGCTAAATTGCCGATTTGGCACAAGTTTTGATTAGTCGCTTTCAAATTATACGTCGTCGAAAATTTACGGTTTTGTGAATTATGACAATAATTATAATTGAATATGGGAAAAGTTATGGAGACTTTATATATTGAATCGGACTCGCAACGAACTCGGTTGGAATGTAATTTTAGTTTTGAATGCGGACGTTGGTTAGGCAACTTCTAGTGGTATGATTGAAGCTCATCGAAGCGGAAATATTGAAGGGACATTGCGGTCTGTGGGGAGGTAGAACGAAGGGGAGATGTCCAATCTCAATTGGAGAGAGCGACGGTCATTTTTCAATAAGTTCGTCGTCCGCTTGTTTTTGGCCAAGTTACCTCGTTCCGGCTCTTTTCCGTCGTTCGCCCACTCTGTATTCATGGAATCCTCCAACCAACCCCCGGGGAGAAAATATGAAATTCCATATGAAACCGGATTCAAAGCTGAGATTGCAATTCCGTTACACCTACGCTGACACAAAATAGCATTATCACCCTTCACTACACAACAAGAAAAGTAAAAATATAAGCATCAAAGATACGATCTAAAGTAAATTAGAAACTTTTCGCAATTTAATTTACTTTTTAATTTTCTAACAATACCGGACAGCTATCCTAAAGTAATTATCTGACTTCACGAGTTAAAGGCGGCATCTTCTAGCAGGTCGATTCGGAGGTGGATGGGGTAATTGCTAAAGGGGTAACTCCCCTATTGTCACAGCAGCGAGAAAATACCCATCTTCCAAGTGCGAACGGTTCGTTTCATACCCTCCAGCGAATTCTTAACGTTACAACTTGACGTAATGAGTGTAACTTTTCCAAGTTTTAACGAGTAAACAACTTCACGAAAATTCAACATACAATAAAAATGTCGTTTCAGCTAGTTATCTCTAGTTATCTCTAAAAATCGTTTTACATCGATATTCGCTTTAAATCCTAATAACATATTCATAAGGGAGATGCTCGATATGCTGCCATTGACAGATGGTCGGGATTCATCCGTCAGGCACGTTTTGGGGGATTACCCGATGAAAACCCCCAACATTCCTGTTGACGCCGCTGTCGAAGCAAGTTTAACAAAGAGAGGTAAAAAATTTTAATACACCTAACGATTTTGTGGGTTCAAAAAAGCGCGAAATCACTGCCCGCGAAGTTTGCATTACGAGCCATATGTATTCCACCCACAGCGAATTCCGCGGAAATTTATGGTCCCGTTGTTCGGATTTTATGTGGCGCCGCAGGAAAATTAATACAAATTAGTGCGACTAGAGAGAGATTCACGAACGAATTTAAACTGGGAAGGATATTGCTTTTCAGACAGTTAAAATGGTTATCTACAGCGTAAAAAATCGGGTAAAAAAGAACACATTAGTCGTTTAACATCGTAAACGTAAAAACAACGAACGTTAATAGTTTAATAGCGCTATGAGTTTTACTGCGGTAATAATCTTCCATAACCGTACACATTACATATACCGCAAAAAAGCCTAGTAAACCCTTTTTATGCGAATGCCGACCTAGTTCCAGCTCTAGGATAAGCCCAGCTATTACCATCCTCGCTAATGTCAGTAATTATCCCGATGGGATATCTTTTTCGCGTAAAACGACCAAAAACGAAAGAGAACAAAATACTCTTGAAAAATGATCTCCTTCTGGATGACATATCGCCTCTCGTTCGTCGGACCCTGAGGATTCTATTATTAGAATGGCATTCCCATGAATAAACATCAATCCAAGATTTGCCCGAAAAGACAAATGCCCTAATAGACGAGCGCCAATATTGATTTCGGGATCGCGAAGATTGGAAGCGGATCGTAACTTCGGCAGACGTTCAACAAACTTTATTGAATTCCTGAAAGGCGAATCGGCGGCAGCGGCGATATTTGCGGAGGTATTCGTGTTATTGCATTCCATGGAAATTGCAACCCACGTTGATTTGCACCCGACCATAACCTAATTGGTACATATGAATTTTATTTTTGGTGGCAGCGTCAAAAAATTTGGTGGTGGCAGTTCCCTTTGATATACGATTTTTATATCCAACAGTAAAATACACTAAATAGTACAAAACATAAAAGGAATTATTGTTCAAACTGGAGTAGATGTAAAGCACCAGTGGAAAATTTTAAATTTAAAAATATCAAGAGTCTCAAATAATAGGAATAAACAAATATAGGAATAATAATAGGATTTTTTTTGTTTTGAATACAAAGTAACAACAAATATAAATTAATTGGACACTTGAAAAAGATCAAAGAAAGGTACTTTAATATTATATAACTACCAGATGTGTAAGTATGAAACCGGAATTCGCCTATAAGTGAGCAGTGTCTTGTTATGGTATTGATATCCGACAAAGATATCCAACTCACAATAACACGAGTTTCATTCAGTAGCATTAGTTTATTAGAGATAAACATGTCGAGTTTTATGCCAACAAATTACGATTTGCGGACAGCACTACTTTTCTGTTTTCATCTGAAGAAAACCGCAGCCGAATCGCATCGAATGCTTGTGGAGGTGTTTGGTGAGCATGCTCTCGGTAAAACATAGTGCTTCGAGTGGTTCAAAAGTGGCAATTTTGACGTGAAGAACGAAGAACGTGGAAGACCACCCAAAAAGTTTGAAGACGTCGACCTGCAAGCCTTGTTGGACCAAGCCGACGCTTAAACACAGCAACAACTGGCGGATCAGTTAAAGGTGACCCGAGAAGCCATCTCCCTTCGGTTGAAAGCCATGGGAAAGATACAAAAGGTGGGGAAATGGGTTCCACATGAACTCAACGAAAGACAGCAGGAAACCGCAAAATATCATGCGAAATGCTGCTCGCCAGGTTCAAAAGAAAGTCATTTCTCCATCGAATTGTGACTGGCGATGAAAAGTGGATATATTTCGCAAATCCTAAGCGCAAAAAGTCATGGGTTACTCCGGGTGAACCATCAACATCGACAGCAAGACCAGACCGCTACGGACGAAAGACAATGCTGTGTGTTTGGTGGGACCAGAAGGACGTAATCCACTACGAGCTGTTGAAACCTGGGGAATCTGTCAATGCTCAACGCTACTGACCACCAATGACCGATTCAGATCAAGTTTTAAGTGAGAAACGACCAGAATGCCAACAAAGACAACACAAGGTGATTTTGCTGCATGACAATGCACCAGCACACAAAGCAAAACAGGTCCATGAAACGATAGAGTCGTTCGGTTGGGAGATTCTTCAGCACGCACCTTACTCACCGTACCTTGCCCCATCCGATTTCTACTTGTTTGCATCGATGGGACACGCTCTTGCTGAACAGTGCTTTACTTGTTACGAAGATGTACGAAAATGGCTCGATGACTGGTTTGTCTCAAAAGAGCAACAGTTGTTTTGGCGCGGAATCCACAAATTGCCAGAAAGATGGGAAAAATGTATACATAGCGACGGACAATACTTTGAATAAGTTGCTTTGTATCATATCATTACAATAAACGTGTTTTTTCTGTACAAGAATTCCGGTTTTATACTTACACACCTCATATCTAGTTATAAAACCCTTTTCGAAATATAATTCTACCATTATTCTCTTTTCTTAACATTATTAATTCATATTCGAAGTTTTTCGATATTCCAAACTCCACCTCTTAACATTCTCATTCCTCTTGATTTCATCGATATCCTCATTGAAAATCATAAATCCATTGTCTCATTAATTAGTTATCGGTATAAGAGTCCTTAATTGATTAAATGTCAATAGAACACACGTCAATGTCCTGCATGAGTACCTCTTCCGCACGATTGAAAGTTCAAGTGGCAACTTGAATCGTTTATTTTTGCGGTCGATACGAAAAACCCAATTTTACAACGTAACCGGGTATAATCGACTATTCACTCTAAATACTCTTCTACATTTGGGTTCCATTATCGGTATAAACGTCGTTTCAATTTTAATTAACCCCGAAATAAGCTGGGCTAAAAATATGGAAACGTTTATTCATAAGCGCTTTAATGGAAAACTGAAATTGGACATATTTATTTTGGAAAAAGACGACTCGTCCGGAATTAATAATAGGATTAGTATCATTGGAGGTATTTAATTGCGCCATTGTTCTACGATAATGGGTAAAAACCGGCGGTGATGGTCGTCTAAAAATATGCGCTATAAACAATCCTGCGGATTTTGCCATCATCTCTTTGTCCAATCGTGGAGATTTACATTGGCAATTAGTGCGGAATAATTAGTAGGGATCATCTCGTGCAACCCAGTTATGACTATTCATTAATTTACGTTCGCGCACAACGGAAAGCTCCGAATTTAATTCTATTCGCAGGACGGCGATCGATAAAGTAAATATTGAATTCGTCTTTGTCTTTTTTTACTCCCGTTTTAGAACGTCAAATAGTTGGCAACCTAGAAATTCAATTTTACATCAATATAAAAGCGTTTCAAGTTATGCATTACACATGTCGCAATCTTTCTTTGATAACGCAGTCGAAAAATTTTATTGACGTGAACGTTTACTTAAAGTGAACACTTCAGATCGGCGCTAAGAATTCTACGGGTCCTATTTCCATTGTCCTTCGGATGTGAATTCGACCGGAAACGTTTTACTTTGCGAATGGCTCAATTTAGCGTTACGTGTCTATGGAATACAAGCTACCAGGGAAATATGGAACGGAAAATCGAAAAAAGAAATTGTTGCTTTGGTTCACTAGGATCTGAGCCAATTCGGTATATTTCCCGAGAGAATAACGCCTCCGAAACTTATTAAGACGCCTGTCCTTCTCGACCTTCTTTGTATTCAGCGATTTGTGCTTCCTCAAATTACCGTTTTCCGGCTTTGGTGTTATTTATTTTCACTTTCTCGATGCTAAATCAATATGTCCGTCCGGACCAATCCGAAATAAGCTCGTTATTATTCCACCCTTACAACCCTCGCATGTAAACTACCAATTAACGGACAAAGACAGACCAGCCTTAAACTGCTGTAATTCTAGCAATAGCTCGGGGCTGCCAACGTTCTCTTTATGGACGTAAACACGGTTCGAGCATAGAAACGCTCCGACCGGGAATGTAAATGTATGCTAATGCAATGGAGCACGTAAACAATAACACGAGGAGCAGCAATAGGCCCGGGAAGAATTAGAAGGGGAAAAAGGGTCCAGTGTGCGCCCGACGATAAGGATATGCAATTTTCATATGTGACCCACTTTAATCCAAGGCTCAAAGGAACTCATCTGGCTCACAGTAAGCCCCCATGAACGTGTACAGTTTGATTGCGACCTCTTTGTGCGACCCAGATTTCGTCTACCGATAGCTCTCTTGAGTAGTTTGGCAATTATATGCTACGCCAACGCTTCGAAGCCGTCAAACGTCCAAATAGTCGTATTTCGATTGATAACGACTGATAAGCATGTGGGAATTTGCTGTGATATATCCTGACAGCTTATTAACGCTGCACTTTAATGGTTAATTACTCAACTGATGAATATCGATGCTTTGAAATTGATGTAGGAAGTTCGTCATTATATTAGTTTGCTTTCTAGCTGGATTTATGTGCTTTCAAAGACTGTGTCATAAGAAAAAAACAATTAGAAAGATAAAATTTATTCATTTTAATATTTCAAATTCCAGTTTCTTTAGGTTTGTAATCTATTATCAGGTCTTTTACTTCAATAGAGAAACTGCTTCTGTTTGATTTTCTCTGCCAAAGGTTGTGTTCAAATACATGATCCTTTCCGGATGAGCAGCTTTTGAAACAAATAATCCTCTCTAGAAGATCTGTGACCAAATAAAGATTCTCTCTCCAAACACAATGTGTTTGAATCCAAAGTATAGTTAAAGGTGAAAATGTCAAATGTTGTAAATATAACATTCAAGACCTTCGTGAGTTATGGTCTTCAGTTATTTCGAAGCATAAGTCCGTGATTTATTTACTGAAGTAACAGTCCTAATAATAGACTGAACATCCGGAACTGCTAGTCAAAAAAGAATTAATCTTCAATATTTGCTTTACTTTTGAAGTTTCATTGCCAAAAGTTCTATCATCTCTCTAAACATATTTGAACTTAAACATTAGCGGCCGTATGTATAGCTACACGTTTAGTATGATTTTAAGATGCTTTTAACTAGTAACCACTAGTTGTATTTAAAAGAATTTTAAAAATTGGTATGCATAGTTTCATTTTAACTTGTCACTAGTTAATAGACAACTAAACTATCTTTTAAGGCGGCAACATCGCAAAATTTGTATATTTTTGGAATATTGACAAGTGAAATGAATGACATGTGGAAAAAATTATACAACACGGTGGGTTTATTTAATATTAAAGAAGAATTAGAAGTAATCAAATACCACCACTTTGAAAAGAATGCCCCAAAGGTGATGTATAAGTGTCCTATGTTAACGCAACGACAGTTCATCATTTATAATGTATAGGTATGCTGCAAAGGTGGAGAAACTTATAATGCAGGGAAGAAGTAGTAATAAAATAAGAGGACCCTTCTAAAAGATATAAAAAATGATGTCGACCTTTTAGTCCCAATTATGACATTCTTAACGGCAATAACCATATTATATGATTTTGTATATTTTTGACCATTAAATCGTTTACTAAATTGTTTAGTTTATTTTAAAGAAATATATGGTAAAGAATTGGAATGTTAATCACCAACTTACTAATTTTAGAAAACAAAAAATCATGCAGAGCTCTGTCGTAGAAATTATAAGAAAATAGAGGAAGAAGGGTACTTCGAAATTACTATTTTTTATTAAAATTATCAAACTTTTTCTATTGCCAAAAAATTAAAAAAGCGGAATGGATAACATAATCTTAAAAACGTTCGATCAATTTAAGAAAATTGTGCATTTGCGAAAATTGTATTACTATCTCCTATAGTAAGTCTTGTGATACAGCATACGACGAAAAAATTTTTTTGAAAAATGTTCTGTTTACGGCGAAAATATTTACACCAAATCCATTCGATATATCTAAAGTTTTATAAGTACTAATGATGACATTTCTGTTGTATCGCGTGTGACATTCTAGAAAATGACGTTAAAATCCAGTTAAACAAGCCTATTTTGGCCACTAAAATCTTAGTAACCAACTAGCGTTAAAAGGCTACTAAATACGGTTATGCATACGGGTTTTGCTTAGTAACGTGTAAAAATGACGTTAGTAGCCACTAAAAAAGCTATGCATACGGCCGTAGTTATTTAGAAGCATAAAACCGTGATTTGTTTATTCATTCACGTAGCAAACCTGATAAGAGTTTAAAAATTTAGTCTGACTGAACAACATCCGAAACTGTTAGTCAAAAAGAATGAATCTCCAAGATTTGCTTTACTTTTGAAATTTCATTCTCAAAAGTTCTATCGTCTCTCTAAACACATTTGAACCTAAACATTAGTTATTTAGAAACACAAAACCGTGGCTTGTTTATTCATTCACGTAGCAAACCCGATAAGAGGTTAAAAATTTGGTACCACTGAACATCTGAAACTGTTAGTCAAAAAGAATTGATCTTCAACATTTGCTTTAGTTTTGAAATTTCACTGTCAAAAGTTCTATCATCTCTCCAAACACATTTGAACCTAAACATTAGTTATTTGGAAGCATAAAACCATGCCTTGTTTATTCACATAACAAACCTGATAATAGTTTAAAAATTCAAACCGGTAGTCAAAAACAATTTCATCTCCCATATTGCCAAAATTTTCCTCCGAAAGGTTATTAATCTCAAACCCAACATATTTAAACCTGAAGCCTAGTTATTTAAAAGCATAATATCGTAATTTCTTTATTAATGTGAGGAATCTAATGATGGTCTAAAAATCGAAAATTTGTAGCCGAAGCTGTCTTCAATATCTCTCTAACTTTTCTCCTAACAATACTATGTAAAAAAAAGACCATGGAACCGTTTATCAGAAAAAATGTTTTCACATTTAATCTCAGAGGTATGTACTGAAGTTTTATGAGATGTCTTGCGGTCAGAGCCACAATCACAAACCCACATCATTCAGAGTTGTTGTATATCGTCTCGGAGGGAAAATTTATAGATGTCAGAAGGAAGGAAGCTGGTGGCGCTAATGCGGTGCGTTCGAGAACCGACCCCATCCACTTATCCGGGTCCCCTTGTCTTCCGCGACAATATTCAGCCCCCGGAGACGTCGTCCTTTTGACATTTCCACCTTATCTCCAACGATATTTGTCCTTAACGTTCCCTTACGCCACGAAACGCTCGAGTGGGGCGGACCCGGTTTTATTTATTTACTGCCGCCGCCTCGGCTTTGTCCCCGTGGGGCGGGCGGCCCTCGAGTTATTACGTTTCGGAGGCGATAACGGCGGCGCTTAAGTTGACCCGCGCCTCCAGTTTCAGCACGATTTGCCGCCGCGCCGGCTCCGATCGGTCCACGTCCGATAAGTGATTTATCGTTCCTTTTTCTTTCGAGGTCGGCCGGTTGAAAAATTCCCGGCGTCAGGTGAAATTCGGAAGCCGGGGATTTCGCATCTTGAAAGCCGCCTGATGGGATCAACATGACTGATGGAGGGCGCCGAAAAAATGCGCTGAAATATTCGTTTTCCGACGTTATCCCCCAAGTCTATCTTTTTTTCCGTTTCTTTTTTCGGGAAATCCCCCCAAGATTGTTCACTCCGTTTTGCAGCGTCGATGACCTTCCTCTAAACAACCCCTAGCGCCCGCCCTCGCTTCCAATGAACCATCCGTTCGGGATTATTTGAAGACCTTCGGGTAATCGACACTTGGGAATCACTGAAGGGTAAACACGGCAAACCTCTTCGACTCCTCGCACCCATCCCAAACTGATTTCGACCGTCGACCGTCCTTTAGTTCGCTCAATCGTAATCTAATTTGAAGCAGTACGTAATCCAATTTACCCCAATTTACTTAACTTAATAATAGATAACAACCTCCCTTTTCTATACTTGTTTACACATCCGATTAAAACCAGATTCATTCGCTTAGAAATGTAATCGTCGAATTGATCGTCGCAAAGGGATGAGAAACGTTAACCGAAGGACGACCGAAGAGAACTTTTTAATGACCAAACGATGATCAAAGGAAACGAAGGCGCCGAAAAGTATCCGAGACGCGACGAACTTCGAAGTTTGACGTCGACGCCGACCTTCCCGAATGGGTTAACTACCCGTTCCCGTGCAAATTTGCATCCGCTACGCGGGATAATGATGTGTGCACAAAGTTGAAATTACTTTCGGAGAAGATGCGGGCCGATCTACCCGCGCAGCCGTCAAAGGACGACGAGCGAGATCGCGCAATGAGGTTAAACATTTAACGACGTTAGCCACCACAGCACCTGTAACTTCTTGCGGATATCAAGTGAGGAATAATAAGATTAACAAGATGAACAAAGTTTTAGTTGAGTTTAAGAAATATTAAAAATACTGATGTAGAAATAACATTAAGTGATTTTTTAAATTCATACGTTCAAGCTAAGTGAACCTCTTTAATGTTGCAAAGCTCTTTCGTGGAGTTACGATCTTCCGCGGTTGCCGGTGCGTGAAATATTCACGTCTCGCAGTTCAAAAACGAGAAACCCCAGGGAGTACCGAAGATTCTCTCACTACTAGCCACCCTCACCCCTCGATTTCGTCCCCCTTTCGCGAGCAATCCCCACACACTTTGCGTCTTGACTTCGCACCATATATTGAATCAAATGATGGGGACTCGGTGTAGATAAAATTTCTTTCGCATTACGTCCGCATAAATTTTACATCGCGGTGACGTCGGGGCAAACCGCCTGAGGTTTACCTTGCGCCCTTCGCCCACCCGCAGAAAGCCGGATCCGTTTACTTTACCTTCAACGCACACATTCTCACCCCGAAATCTTGTTCGTGACAGGGGAAAAGACTGGGGGATAAGGCGACGGGGGACGCGCCGGTAGACACGTCCATAAATATCTTGTATCCAATACTGTGCGGGGTCGGGATAAGGGGGTGGAATGTAAATTTATTGATGGAGCATTAAGGAATAAGAGGACGGGACCCCCATCGTCGGGTGCCCTTTTAAGGATCCGCACGAGCGCGTAAATTTGTTTAGGAGGGACTCTTAAAAGATTTTGTTTTAACATAAACACACTTTTATAAAGTAGGTATATACAAAATATCTTTTATTCAGACAAAACGACAAAACCATCCACATAGTGACACACGCAATAAGAGGAGTAAATATAGAGGGGACGACGACGTCGACTTGGGAGAAGCGCATGTTTTCGAAGCCCAACTCCCGAGGGACGCAATTCCTCGGACGCCCGGCGCCGCGGCGTCGCCTATCGATCGACGACGACGACGACGTCAGAAACTTCTTACTTACGAACCTGACAAAACGCGTTCCGTTCTGCCGTAAACATGAAATATTTTTCGATCCGAATCCGGTCGTATTTAGGAGCCGATGTGCTCGAATCGAAAAGTTCGCTCGAGCTTCCGTCTTTTTGAATTTGTATAACTTTAGCTATTAGACAAACTTTTTCGTTACAACTTTCAGAGAACATACATTCAGTTGTGATCTACTTTGTGTACCAACATCACAATTGAAAATACTTTAAATATCCTTCATATAGGCAACTTTTTTTATAAAATTGAATAAGAAACGCAATATATCTAAAATCCTAAAAAGTTATTTTCAAGAAAGAGTTGTGTATTTTCTATTTTTATTTTCTTCAACAGTATTCGTAAATCATAGATAAAATCTTTTTGTAATGATGAAGCATTTAAAGTGCGATTATTGTACATCTAATAGAATAGATTTGATCATTGAAAAATATTAGCTATCAGACGAATCTTTTCATCATAACTTTCAAAAAATCACCTTCAGTTATGACGTGTTGTATATACAAGTGTCCCAAAATCAGACGGCCATACACCATCTCCGCATTCTACGTACAAAAATGAGAATAAAAACCTAAATAAATATTCGTCGAAAAATGCTTCCTAAAGGAGCTACAGACTTTTGAAGGGGGCAGCTGAAAAACGGGTTTTAAGGAATACCCTCGGAATGGCTTGAATTAAGTTAACAAAAATTGGTATACTTTCACCTTCTCGGATCCCCAATAAGTATCAAAGAGAATATCTTTGTAAAGCTAACCTGAAACCACGTCTTTTTGTTATCATGGAATTTATTGTTAAATGCACCCCTAACTTTCCAATGGATAGGTAGCAAACACCTCTACTGTCAAGACCAAAGTGTTTACAACAATCTCTCGTTATAGGTACCAAGTTTTGCAAGTATCCCTCAATATCTTAAACTTATAAGAAAATACGCCAACCTTATTTTGACCCATTCTATAACTGTACCAAATTTCATCAAAGTCAGTGAGTGACACTTCTGGTAGTTCCCTTGTTAGACCTATCTACCGTGTGAACACCGATGAGTTGCGGTTACGTTTAACGTAAGTGGAAAAAAGGCGGACAATAAGACTTCCATTAGTTAAGACAGGACAGATATACTTATTTGGCCGATTGGAGTTGATATGTGCCTCTTTATCTAACTCATTAAAACCGCATGCAATTCGAGCCTTGTCTAACACATTGACTTACCCTTTACGCAACTCAAATGTGTTCAGTCTGTATGTAAGAATAGTCGTCTTGTTACAATTGCTTAGCTCCAACCGTTTTCCAATAAATCGTCTTTGAAGACCGACTAATCTCATCTTTGAAGAAAGTAGGATTTTTTTCCTATCAGTGTGCTAAGCGCTTTAACCGATTGATTCAACAAATTCAATCGATGTATTCAGATTGTCGTGGACAAGGTGAAAGAATTAATCCGAAAGATCGCTGTAAACAATGTCAAGGTATGTCGTCCGAGACAGGAAAGTCGGTGGACAAATTATGCTTCTTTGGTGTTAATATATGTATGTATTATTTGTTATATACACTTCAAAAGTTCATATAAGGAAGTAAATAACACGCAAATAAGCAAGAAAAACCTAGCCATAAAACTAGGGTGACCAGACGTACGGAATTTTGCTGTTTTGTACAGCAATATGATACGCAGTACAGCATACGCACATGTACAGCAAATGGACAGCATTTGCAATTTTATTATTGAATTTGTGATTGATTAGTGACCTTTTGCAATGGCTAGTGTAGTCACAGTGACATTCATATTATAGATTTTTCTGTTATCGACAGGAAGAACATCACTTCTGCAATTGCACTTCTGTGAATTACCGACTGTACACTATTATTACAGTTATGTTCTTATTCTTAGTACAACCCGAATTAACTCTGATTCAGAGATAAAGCATTTTTTTTAAAAGAATTTGATTTGAGCAAAATATGTATCATATTTTTAAAAAGGAAATATTAATGAGAAAAATGCACTTTTTCGAAGAATAGCCTGTATCTCGGAATCGTACGATATATTATTATGTCGTTTTGACCATTCAATTCTTTATAAACATCTAGCATCAGGCAACAATATAAATTTTTCTTTGTCTCTTATAAAAACAGGAGTCTCCCTTTAAAGGTGTCCAATTCGGTCCACCCTGTACATACGTTGCATGTGTACAGCATTGCAAGTTGAGAAATCTGGTCATTCTACATAAAACAAATATTGTCATTAGCATCTGGTGATTTCCGCCCGTAAACAAGCCGTTTTGCCGTACGACTTCAGATCATTCGAACGGTTTTTTTTTTTTTTTGGTAGAGGGGATCGAACACTCGACGTCACAGTACCTTGTTTCAACGTTCTTTTAAATTGGCCGACTTCATGATTTTTTTCTGAACGATAGGATAACCTATGAAAACAAAAAAAAAACGCAAAAATATGGAGAAACTTTTTTTTTCTGCTCTATCCAATGCAATAAAAATTGAAAAATAATGGAAAGGCCCATTCAGCTGGTTGATGCTCTTTGTAGTCACCAAAAAATTATTAAGACTCTAAGGGCCGGTTTATTCACCTCTATACTTCATTTAATAACTAGGAGGAGTGATTTGAATTTTGCGCGCCAAAATAGTGAACTATTATTGGTCGCTCCGCAGTCAAGTTTACAAAGACGAAAAAATTGGTTTTTGTCGTTTATTGTTTTGAACGTTTGAGGTTAGGTGCTTTACCTAATTTGTCAACTTGTTTCTCGCTTTTTCGTTGTGCTCAAATGGTTGCGATGAAAAAATATTAAGTTCGAAGAAGGTATGGTACGATGTTATCTGTTGGATATAATACGTCAACACAAGGAACGTCTTTTGGATAAATTTTGAACAATGTACGTATAAATAAACGGCCATAGAGATATTTGGTATGTTCTAGAATACTACCCTCAAACGCTTGGTGTTTTGTTGGTTGCATAAATGTGACTGGTTTGAAGTTTAGAATTCAAATTTGCCGCTAAAAATGTTTAGTGTATTTTTTAGTTACTTTTTCCTATATAAATGGGGTTTTGAGATTCACTCCTCCTAGTTATTAAATGAAGTATAGATAAATTAATCTACCCGATATTTTCCATAGTAACTATAATTTCACTTGCCATGATTGGCTAGTTAACCTGTAACCATGGTAGATATCGGATAGATTAATTTATCCAAAGGTGAATAAACCGGGCCTAAGAAGTACTAAACACAAAGACATTAAATGTATTTTGAATGAGGGAATGCCTCAGCTTAAGAATCCTTTTGAAAAGGAACGTTTGATCGTTCAGTTTTTGGTCGCTTTTGCGAATGAAATCGATCCTCAAATACTTCCTCAATTGGAGTCTTGTTAGCCTTCAAGGACTAAAATTATCATTCCGGATCATGCCGAAGAATGTACTTTGCTTCCGTTCGATCCGGAAGAAGAAGCCAGAAGGCGTCAGCAAAAGAACCCTTATGAGGTGGATGATGATCACAGTCACGGACAGAAAGTAAAATGTGCGACCAACTAAAGTGTTGGTATTTTGGGAAGATTTATAAAAACGAAAAATGGTAATAAGTAATGTTTGATAGATTATCCGCTGCGTATGATAGTGTAATTATTAAATTTGCCTTTAAAAAAGGTGTTTTTGGTGTTTTTCAACTTCGATTCAATTCGGTTCGAAATCTCGAAGAAACTAATAACAATATTAAATTAATATCATTATTAATAGTGTGTCGTTATCGTTGGGGTTTTGATTCTATTACTGAATTCCGTAACCATGTAAACTATAAAATTCAAAGATGATCTATACTCTTTTCGCGGAAAGATGTCTCATGCGTCATTAATTAATTATATTATCCTAGACTACTATTTTCGGTTTTCGTCTCTATCTGACATATATGATTAAATAAAGAAAAAAATATTTGACATATGTCGAGAAAACGGTGACAAGTAATGACGCATGAGACATCTTTCCGCGAAAAGTGTATATTTTGCCATTGTCCCTTTTAACGAAGTGTAGCTGCCCCTTTAGGAAGCATTTTCCGACTAATGTTTATTTGGTCTTTTAGCCTTATTTTTGAATAGAATGTTCTGATAGCGTAGTAGCACTCTAATTTCGCTACACCTGTATCATCATGATCTCTATTTCTTTCAATAGTAACCATAAATCGAAACTGACAGCCTTGTTATTGTATAATAACTAACAGTACATCCAATGTAATAGTTTTAATCATAACTTACATGTATCTGTAATCGATCAATTAACTCCCTCGGCTTGTAAACCCCCTGGTTGAAATACTAATGAATCAATTATATGTAATCACAAGAAATTAATTACCAAACATGGGAAAGGTAACAGCTCGAATAAACTCTACATACATGCATACATATAATGTCATTATCAAGCACGTTTGTAACAGATTCACATTAATATTTATAGGTATTAATCTTCATTAGACATGATTTATTATACAAACCGGTCGTGTTGCATATTTATAGCTGAAATTCATTGATATCAAAAGTACAATAAAATTACTCTGAGAGCCTTTCATTAATAAATTAATTTAAATACAAGTTCATAGTTTTGTTCAGATTTCATAGTTCATCTTGTTCAAATTTTTCGTTTGGTTACAAATTCAACATTAATGCGTTTCGGCATGCAAATAGCTCTTTAATGCGAATTAATAATTGTTTATTTATAGCCGTACATGCCGAACTGTCACGACCACCGTTATTAACATTGACGTTGAAACAGGACCGGCCTCGGACGCTACGCGGTAAAAAGCGCATTTATCGTCCCGTGACGAATTGTTAATCAACGGAAACCCCGCCGGACATAATAATTAATATTTAAATTTTGCGTTGGAACGCGAAAGTAATTCCGAAATAAATCGGTTCCCGTTTCGGATTGACATTTCATTTTGTAGAATCCGCTTCTAAACGGTTTCGCTATATTTTTACGCGAGTGGTTTTATTCGAAATTTAACCCGGGGGTTAATAAATTAATTACAAATAGATTGAACTACATGTAGAATTACAATTACTATTAGCGGTCGTATCGATTCTACTTGAATACCAATTAAATACCATATTCCTACTATGTATGTACTTTGTATTGGTTAAAACTAAATATTTTTTAGTAAAACTTTTATCTCATTTATCGATGTTTTATTTATTTTATGATTAAAAATTGATATGGGAGAATGTAATCAAATCCTTTCCTGGTAAATGTAAAACTCTAGCGTATTCAATGATCACATTTAGTTTTTTATACGCTATTAAAATTGTAACAAAACGATACGTGAAAATATGAAATATGAAATGAAATTTCGAAACGTGATCATGTAACATAAAAACCTTTACATGGACCTATATAAAAACCTTTCAAATTCGCCAGAAAAAAAATTTTTTTTTGCTTTTATTCAATAAAATTTTTTAATCCATACACGCGGGATGTTATTGAAAGAGATTAAAAATATAATTATTAATTTTAACACAACATGTTAAGTTCTCACAATTTTTAGATAAAATTTTAAGAAATACAACTTTATTTATAAGAATTAAGGAGAGATTTTTATATTAACCCCTTACTGCATGATTTTTTTTTATTTTGTTAAAAAATATATATTTTATAGAATATAGTGTTAAGAATGATAAGATGAACCATACATTTTATTTGGTACGGAAATTCGAAAAACAATTACGGTCTTTATTTAGACAAACAAACTTTACATTTGCCACAAGAAATTGGAGATTTTTCGTTACTTTCTGGATACTTGGACCTTTGTGATATTTTCGTTGACAATAGATAGATGATTCAAGCTTTCAGTCCTTATCTCCTTGGCTGGAATTTGCGAAAACGGATATTTCTTCTTTTTTAAGTAAAGTACAGGTTTGAGGAGCTACTTGGTCTTCCTCTTTTAAGTTGTGAATTAGCAGTTGCTGTCAAAATTTCCACGAGAGCAATTTTGAACTCCGATAGAGATAGGTGTAAATCATTATTTTCCAAGTTTCGCCTCCATAATATCCATCTGTTTACACAAATCAATGAAATGAAAAAATACCCTGATGTACTATTTCTTAGATCTGAGGTTAATCCTGTAATAGCATAACATGGAATCTTATAAATCAACGCCCCCCATATAACAATTATACACAGCAATACTTTGCGGACGAGGGATTTCTATATAGCTCTTTGATTTTCTGCAGAACCACCTCACTTTAGACATTGGTTGATTACCAACGTACGTGGATATAACATTTACAATTTTATTGTCATACCATGAATTGTCATACCATACTTTTTCTAAAATTGCACCTCTGCCTTTTTCTTTTCATTTCCTGTTCTTTGGGAAACCGAAGATCGGGTACACGATTAGCTGTAACTGTACCCAGAGGTGGAATTCCAGTTTTGGTGAGATAGGTTAGAAGTGACCTAGAAGTTTTTTTGGAATAGTGGCAGAAAGCTTTACCACTATGTTGTTACTAGCTCCTAGGTTCAGCTTTATCTTCTTCGAGAGTAGATGCTCCACAGTAAAAATCGAAATCGTACGAAAATCCAGATACTCCACTCCACTCCAGAACAAAAACTTTATATCCCCATTTATGAGGCTTCTTCGGATTATATTGTTTCAGAGATGATCTAGCTTTTGTTGGGATAATCTGTTCATCTACAGCCAAGTGTTCTTCCTTAGGAACTAGTAGAAGTCTCTCTCTTATTTAAATAAATATGACGTGTGCCAAATATGGGACAGTATGCAGTAAGAGGTTAAATTGAACCTAAAAGATTCTAATTTTAATTGGAAAAATCAAATTTGTTGTAATCGTTGCCAAAAAAAATTAAAAAAATTTTTAAAGTTGAGAGACATTTTTAACAGTTAATTAACCTAATTTTTTTAAATTGGTAACAACTTCTGGTAAAAAGTTGATGGTTTCCAATAATTTTAAATTACATCTCTTGTAATTTATTTACTCCTACAATAAAAAAGTTTTACGAAAAAAACCTTTTTTAAAGAGTCACAATTCATTCCGATTCCCTGATTATCGGTAAATCTCACTCATTAATTCACCGGTACGTTTTCGCTTAGAGGCGAGAGACATCAAGGCGAAAAATAACGATTTTAAATCAGACCCTAGAGCAGACCCTCGAGCCCTTCTCTCCCGTAATGGACGATTATCCTGAGCTTGCGGCCAAAAGGGGATGCGACGCCATCTCCCAGATTAAAAGCACGTCGCAGTCTCGCTTCCAAAGTCTGTGTAATTAGAGATTAGAAGGTTTTCAGGGGGATCGTATATAGGAAATTAAGTAAGTATCGTATATACCAAAAATAATAAAATTTCAGTTACTTATCTTAAAATGGTTGAGATAAAATGGTTAACAAGGGGAGGGCGCGAGGTGTTTTTTTTTTTTAATCTGTCCTTGAGCTGAGTAGTAAAGTATCACACAAGGATTCAATTGGCAAAGTACTAAAACGCACTATTCAGCCAAAACTGAATAAATCGCGTTTGAAGTTTAAGGCTCCGTTTATATTTTAGATAAGTAAACTCGTTTACAAGCAGCTGGTGGCCGAACCGATAAGAGCGGTGAATCAGCAATCCAGAAATAGTGGACATCGCTGGTTCAAATCTTTTCGCGTCTTTTACTTTTTAATTTTTGTTTAATACACTAATTTATAAATATTTATTTGTTTAGTGAATTTTAAATACATTTTGTTTTCAATAAAAAAAAATTAATTCATATTTTGCAATTAAATGATGTATCCTTTTCGTTTTTTGTTTCTACAATGAGTATTATTTTGGTTTCTATAAAGCATATTCTTAATAAGCGTTTTCGTCGCCGTCTTTCCCTTTGAATAATATAATTTTCCGTAATTAATGTTTACTCCTAACATCATTGTATTTATCAGTAATTTCTCTTCTAATTATTATTTTTTGTTCAAAACTGTTGAAGTTTGTATTATAATGAGATATTTTCATTAAAGATCAAAGTTTATTTTAAATTTATAAAAACATCAATAAAAATCGATAAATGTTTAAAAATTAGGGTATTAAACAAAAATTAAAAAGTAAAAGACACGAAAAGATTCGAACCAGCGATGTTCGCTATTTCTGGATTGCTGATTCACCACTCTTATCGGTTCGGCCACCGGCTGCTTGTAAACGAGTTTACTTATCCAAAATATAAAGGGAGCGTTAAACGTCAAACGCGATTTATTCAGTTTTGGCAGAATAGTGCGTTTTAGTACTTTGTCAATTGAATCCTTGTATGATACTCTACCACTCAGCTCAAGGACAGGTTTTTGTTAAAAAACCACCTCGCGCCCTCCCCTTGTAAGATAAAAGAGTTAAGATAACAGGGTTAGGATAAGATTAAATTTAGAAAATTTCAAAGATAATTATACTGTACCTTTTACGATATCGTTTTGAATTACAAAATGACTAAAGGGCAGGTCAAGTCAGGTATTAAATTCCTACCTCCGCGTTTTATTACATCACGCCGTATCCAACGGCTCAAAGTACTTGGGGGATGCTTCCGGATAAGGTGGAAAACGACCCTCCAGTAATTCAATTACGCGTTCTTTTCTCTTTAACCCTCAGGTCGTAACGCAATTTGCCTTCCGACCGGATTGGGCAGGGTTCTTTTCGGACCGCGCGATATTAAAAATTGATCCCGCTTTGCGGGTCGATCAATGATAATTACGCAAGGTGAGATCGACGAAGAAGGAGGACGGAAAAGACCGCGATGATGGATGAACGACCATTATACGGAATATTTTCGGCCCGTAGCGACGTTTCGACTTTTTGCGTGTACCGTCCTCCCCCTCCGAAAACGCATCGATCACCAAAGCGAAAATACGGTTTAATCTTTTCTTTCTTTCCTACCAACTGGGATGGGATTAATTCGACAAAATATTGAAACGAAACACATTCACATGTATCAATTTTATTTCAATTTCCAAAACGGAAATGTAACTGAATTTAAAGCTTTTATGTTTTGAAATGTTTCATAAATTAATACAATTGGAAATACACATTTGTAAATACACAACATGTGCTTTAAATTTGTAATATTTCAAATCCCTTATTAAAAAAAACCTCTAAAGCCTGTTGATTAAAATTTTAAATCCGCAACTGTATATTTTTTAAAGCTAAAAATCAAATTGAATTAAAAAAAACTCCAGCTAAAAGACTTTTAAAAAAGTGCAACTCAATAAAAATAAAAAAAAGTTCTTTTCTCTTTTTTTCTCGCCCAACGTACGATCGGATGAAAATAATTAACGAGAGCAGCGTGACGTTGCCACCACCTGAAACACGCATCCGGAGCCTCAATTGAACCCCCCCAAAGCTCCCCACAGCTCCAAGTTAAAGAGAGCAAAGGGGTTGGAGCTGCGGAACCCGGACAAGGCCGAATTGTGCCCCGAACGGGGCCCTGCGGATTTAATTAGTGCATACACGGTTTCGCACTTCAATGTCACGCGAATTGGAATTCGCAATTAGCGGTTTGTTACGTTGCCGGCACGCAATACTCTCATTGAAAACCACAACTTGGCAAAGAAGGAAGTAACCTTAGATGCACTTTTATCTCAATACAAAAATTTCAAAACGATATAAGGGTTTAAGGTTTTTGTTCTTAATACTTTGTTTTTATTTTATTAAAACAAAAGTTTACTTAAATACAGAGTATCCCAGAACTCAGTTGCCAAACGCAAACCACGCATTCCAGAGCTGATTTCATGCCGATTCAATGAAAAAGTTCTTATGCGAAATTGCTTCCTAAGAGAACTAGAGCATCCTGAAGATGACGTGTCTGATCATGTTTTTTTTCGAAATATCTTAATAACGATTTAGCTATCACAATGAAATTTTGAGCGTTTGTGAACTTCGAAATGCTTCGTCGTTTGTTGACAAAACAATTTTTTTATTGCTATCGTAAAGGTGTTAAGCGCTACCAGGATAAGTTCTCTTAGGAAGTAATTTCGGCTAAGGACTTTTTCGTTGAATCGACATGAAATCAGCTCTGGAATGCGTGGTTAGTGTTTGGCAACTGAGTTCTGGAATATCTTCTATATAAGATAATTGATTACGTTCTTACGATTGGAAGCTAGAATAACATCTACATTAATTTTACCTCCCATTTATTAATTACCATCCCATAAAAGTTTAATATCTGATGATTTTACGATTTCTTCTTCTTATACCAAGGGAATAAGTTCGTTCGTAAACGACTGACCTTAATTCCAGATGGGGTCGCTTTAGCGTTTTCATATTACCCCTCAGATACTGTTTGTCATTACGATGGCGGAGTTTTATAGCGAACGACGACGACGACGCGACGTCTCGGTGGAAATTTTAAATTAGTCACTGAAGCCCCCGGTTTGACGATAGAACCACCCCCTTGAACTAATATCATTTTCCTTCGCAGCCAACCTACCAAGTTTACCGAACATTGTTCAACTCCGATAGCAATTTAACGCCACCATCCACCGTGTTACCGTTGTCAACGACGACGCTTTAAACTATTCTCTATCGAATATGTTTGGTATAACTATGGAAACTCGATAGTGTTAACCATAAAGCAAATAGGTTTTGATTTAGTTATGTTATAATGAAGTGTATCATACTGTACATATGAAGTTCATATGTACAGCTGCCACCAAAAATATTTCCGATATGTTATTAATGTGTATGTGTCTATTCACTGCTGCATTGATGAATAGCTACATATAAATACGTTAATACAGCTAAGCACGACCGATATCAGCGCTGATCGTCGGTTGAGCACTAAAACCAGCCTAAGACAATAAAATACAACACTTTGTACAGAAAGCAACGATGATTAAAAAAGACATCACATTTACAAGAGTTGAATTTAACCTTACTTTTCGATTTTTCATACAAATCTAAAGATTTGAAAACTTTCCTAAGGGTGGCTATAGATGATCAAGTTTGCCAGAAGGTAAGATTTCCGACAAGTTAACCTAAAGACCAAAGTCTGTACTCTCGCGGTACCCATAGAATATTAGGTTTGCCGCAAGGTAAAATCGAAACCAAACCTACATCCTCCCGATACCCCTTGCCGTTAAGCTTTGGATGGAGATTTTGTTCATGAGTTAATAAATTTTCAATTTATACATTTATTACATCCGTATATGTTCAAGTTTGCAAGAGATAAAGCCTACCTTCCGGCAAAAACTCAGGAGTTGACAGATCTTCTGGAGGCTGAGGTTTCAGGCCTAACTTTTCAATCAATTTATTGTTTACATAGAGGATATTTATTAACCGAAATTGCAATTTCGGTCCTCTCTTTTCCTGCAAAAGTCAGACAAAAGATACGTTTGTGTGCACAAGTATGGTTTTGGTTTTGGGTTTGAAGCCATTTTGGTTAATAAGAATTACATATTTCCGAATTTTCGGGATTCATCTTGCTGCCACATCTATTTTTGGAAACGCTATCGTTACCCAAATTTCGGATTAGTCCGGATATAATTGTATATTTCATCTCCTCATCTAATTTTCTGACTGAACCTCGAAGAACTGAGGTAAATTTCTCCTCACATTATCTTTTAGTCATAATCACTCACTCATCCTTCATTCCTTCACTTTAGAATACATAAAACAATCCTTAGCCTTCCTCCAGACGTTATGGACATTACGGAACTTTGCCAAGTCCTATATCCAGGCGTTGTGAATCATGCTGTGTTACCTCTGTATAGGTATTCCTTGACAATCAATTTAGTTCAACACTTGTCAATGAAAGAGCTGATAGCAGAAAATAATAGCTTTTTTACCGACCAAAATGAAACGCACTGCTAATGAGCTGTCGAACATAACTTCTGACGTCTACATATATCAAGTACACGACTGAACGAAGTGTCGTAATTGAATTAAAATTCTTGAAAAAAATTTTAGCGTTGCACTTAGCGTTCCAATTTGTGTTTATGAGTATGCTATTATTGGAATATTGTCTCGCAAGTCCATAGATGAAAGGCTGTAATAGAAACTACGCGAATCATTGGTTTTATTAGCATCGTGAGGTGTGTACACTGTAGATTCACTGAAGATGCGAGGTTTCTTTTTATGTGCTTATTAAAAATATTATTCTGTTTTTAAAAATTGTTCTGTTATTAACCGCCAACCTAACAAGATCGACGAGAATAAAGTTGTGTTAGCAGTTTTACTAGAGAGTGACCTTCAGTTATTTCCTAAACCCTTTTATATTCTCTAGGCTGTGTATGTTGAAAATGAACAAAAATAAACAGGCTAACAGCAAATTTTCTTTTTGTTTAATTGGCATAATAAAATAAAACAATTTGAACACGAAGGAACGATTGGAAAGAAGGATTGATGATTAAAATCAACACCACTTCTCCCAAGAAGAGTTAACAAGAGTTGAGTTTAACCTTCTTTTTTGATTTTCTATAGAAATCCAAAGATTTGAAAACTTTTCTAAGGGTGGCTATAGATGATCGAGTTTGCCGGAAGGTAAGCTTTCCGACAAGTTATCCTGAAGACCTAGTCTATAGTCTCGCGCTACCCACAGACTATCAGGTTTGCCGGAAGGTAAAATCGAAACGCAAACCTACATCCTCCCGATACCCTTTGACTTTAAGTTTTGAATGGAGGTTTTGTTCATTTATTAATAAATTTTCAACTTGTACACCTGTTACATACATATATGTTCAAGTTTGCAAGAGGTGAAGTCTACCTTCCGGCAAGAATTCAGGAGTCGGCAGATCTAAGGGAGGCTGAGATTTCAGGCCTAACTTTTCGGCCGATTTATCAATTAACCCTTAATAATCCTTCGTTCAGATGTTGTGTTCATTATTGGTCTTTGCCAAATCCTATGTCCAGACATTGTGGACATAACATCTAAGCAAAACAAATGTAATATTTGAAGTACTGACACTCAGCTAATATCATGTCTCAAAATAAAAAGATTTTTAAGGAATGAAGGTTACTACAAACGTTACTTCTCTTTCGCTGGTCGATAGAAGTAAAAACTACAGAGTTCGCCAAAATATAAATAACTGTATTCACACATACAGTCTGTTTAGATGAATTAGCTTAGTTTTCAGTATGCAGGAAAATAGTGAAGTTGAGATGTTAAGTATTCCAAAAATAAGTTTATTAAAAAGTAAAGATAAACTAACAATGAACAGAAAGTAAGATTAAAGTTGAGAAAAAGAAATTATTTGAAAGAAGCGGTCATTACCATGTTAATTTATTGTCTAAATTAAAAATTAGGAGATTGGAATTAGAAAAAATTGCAAACTTAAATTTTCAAACAAGACTGAATTGCTGTAGGTCAGAAAATTGGACTGCAATAGCCACGTAATGAAACTGACGGAAACTTTTATACAACTTTTAACAAGTATTTCTAATTTATGGTTACAAAATTTAAAAATCTATTTTACACATCATTTGTGACCTGGTCTACGAAAAGGGGTTTAGGTGTGAAAACAAGTTTTCGAGAAAACAGCTGTTAAAGATAAACAAGTCATTTTATCAGTTTCGCTTTAGTTGTTCGCGTTGTAAAAATGAGTGTTGAAGAAGAGTTTAGTGCCGTTTACAGACAATATTTCGGTGAAAATTAAGAAGATAGTGATAAATCCGATATTGATAATGATTTGGACAGCGATTATGATTTATATCAGGCAAGAGATGAATGATATCAGTTAGAAACTACCGGTTCGCGCCATTCGAAAGAGCATATTTTACTTTATCCAAATCGCCAAAAAAAGTAAAAAATGATTTTTTCACACCTAAGCCCCCTTTTCGTAGACCAGGTCACATTTATTGATTTTCAAACGGTAAGAATTTTATGTCCCCAACTGTATATTTTTTAAAACTAAAGATCAACATGTCCAACGAGGAAAACTTGTCGAGATATTTGCGTATCAACCGAAGTGTATCCGCTAAGAAGGAGGGCAAATACGACCGCGAAGCCGACGACAAAAGACCGAGCATAATCCGCATGCACAAAGGTTTCGACGACGACGTCGAGACGTAACGCGAAATGGACCATTTATCGCCAGTGGCGTTCGTACAGACTTCCACGTCGACCGAATATCATCGGAGCTTAAAGCGAGTTTCTTTTCGCAGTCTCGTACATAATGCTCGCTGCTAACATCGGTCTGATGACGACACCCGCGACGTGAATAACGTGAATAGCGTGACTTTATATCGTCTGGATGAAACTTTTGTATTGAACCACCCTTAGGGAAAATTCATCACGTACAACAAAAGGTAGAGTAAATTAATGAAAAATTGCAATATAACAGGCAAATTTTTCTAGTCGTTATCTTTTCGTTTAACCGACCAAAAATATCAAACATTAAACTTCATCGTTTAACAAAAAAAAAAAAAACTAAAACACCTCGGTTTACGTGGGCGTATAATTGAATTTATTGAGTTCCCATTTTCGCCGAATAAATTTTGCACGAACGAAACATCCAATCGATAAACAGAATGATCACCGTCGGTTCAAAGTACGCTTTGTATCCATAAACACAAACGCGCTGATATTAAAGCCGAACCGTGACATTCGGCAAAAACAGATTTATTCGAGGTTTTCGGATTTTCGTCGTTAATGAAGTTATACTTCGATCGGTTCGGTGGCGAGGACGAAGATAATGAAGCGGAAAATTGGATAAATGAAGCAAATTCATAAATCACAATAGCCTTAGACCTGAGGGAATGCAGGTGAATAGGACACCCCTAAGGGTCTATGTGTATAGATCTTCGTCACATTAGCAAATACAGGTCCCTTTGGGTTTGTAATCTAATTAACCTCTGACTATACCCTTGTCAACATCAACACCCAAGTTATGTAAATTTGAGACGAAAAGCTAATATTAATTAATTAAAAACTTTAACGTCATACATCAATAGATTTATTGTAAAGCTAAAAATGAGAACAGTTCTCAACATCAATCGTTAAAGTTTATAATTGGTATAACTGGAAAGATCAAAAGTTACACAATTATCCAGCAAGCAAAATCAGCTTCAGCGAACGAGAACAAAGGAAAAGTCGACTAAAAGCGGTTGATTGTAGTAGATGAAACCTCAGAGAAGTGTCGAATTCCTCAGTTTTATTGTCGGGGCAGGGAACCTTGGCATTATTTGAGATTCTCAACGGCGAACCCGATTAGCACTCAAAGGGTTGCCTTCCGGTCGGGACACGCCGAATCCGTTGTGCATCATAATAGTAAAGAAAGTTTGCCCTTGGGTCCGCAATACGATCCGCGACGGAAATTGAATTGTCCAAAGTTTATGCCGAGAATTATGTCTGGATATCAAGCGGGAGCGCGCCACTCGGTCTTGAACGTTGTTCGTGATTAGTTCGCTCCGAATTCGCTCTGATTTAATAATCGTAACGTCAGACTACGTTTGTGGTAAGTTTCAAGTGAGAGGTTTAAATTTAAAATACGATAAGAAGTATTTTTGAACTCATATTAGTTAAACTTTTTGTTCATACGTTATCCCCAATCAAAGAATACAACACTAGAATATAAGACAATAACGAGAAAACAAAATTTTAAAAAAACGAGACGTTTTGTATAAGAAGCAACGATGATTAAACTAAAATTCATCAGATCAAGCTTATAACTCAACTTTCAAGTAAGGAAACTTTCATGATCTAATTTCTTTTGGTAGAACTGGTGGGCACCAATGCATAATAGCAGTAGTAAGGGTAGATAAAACAGACAAACAGTAAATACGAATTGAGTTAAATCTCCTTTTTTCTCTCTTTTTTTGTTTTTTTCAAACAAATCCGAGGATTTAAAAACTTTCAGCAACTTCGAAAAAATGCAAATCCTAATCAAACCGGGCGAAGCTAAATCTCCAGTTCTTTTCAGGGTGAAAAGCTGCTAAGCGGTAATGTATTCAGCTGGGCTAGCCAATTAGGAGAAAGCCTCCTTGCTTCGGAATTTCACCCCGAAACGATTTATGACCCCAACGGCGATGGCGGTCGCGGTGGTCATGTAAATGAACGTGACCTAATTTCACTGAAAAAAACCGTAATAAATTTGTCTCCTACGTTGAAAAAAAAAGCCCATCCATCAAAGTTACCGACTTGACAAGACATTTTCGAAACCCTATAAAATTAATCTATTGATCTCGAGTGTCCACACAAAAGCAATTTATATTTAACGGTAGGTAGGAAAAGACGTAAAGATCGATTTAGTTTTCCAAGTTGAAGAGACCTCTCCAACTCGGGTTAATTGGTGAAATATTACTCGCAATTTTTCACAAGATTGTTAACGAGGAAGTGATATATTTCCCCGTTTTACTTTCTTTCGAATTTCCAGGGCAATTTTTCCATTTTCACGATTTAATAAATCGGCTCGAAACGCAAACCAGCGCCGACACGGTTCGACGCACAGAGATAATTGGATACAAATATTTGCGATATTTCGCTTGTTGGATTTAATTGTTTCCAAGCGGAAAGAAGGTAGAAACCGATCCGAATTTCAATCGTCGATCGACCGGAGCGACGGGGTGACACAAACGCTCTACGACTTCCCGTTTCAGTTTTATGATGCTTTTTTGCGTTTTGGCTCTCCATCAAAAGTGCACTAGCGTTTCTTTGTCAGTTGCCAAGTCAGGTCACGTTTTTACGCTACAGTATCAGCCCGGACGGCCAAAACGTGTTCCCTCCGTCCGTAGAACCCTTGCTATTGATTCCAAAGGGTCACTGAAAATGCCGAAACAACAAAACCGCTTCAGGTCCGGAGAAATTCGATCTCCGAGTTTGGATTTATATCTCGTTATATTTTCCACGGTTTCCACTTTTATAAGGTCTCCCTCGCAACAACACGAATACACAACTAACTTTTCTCTTCATAAAAAAATACCAACGGTGTAGTCATTACAATTAAAAATACTTCATTTAATTTTTTAACTTTTATTTTATCATTTCAACTGATATACATCTTACACAGGACATCGGAAAAAACTCCTAAAGAGTCAAGCACTAAATAAAACGTTTTAACGAATTCTTTTTTCTTGTAGTGTATTTCTCTCTTTGCCATTTATAACACCTTCTTCTCCTGAATCCAACAATGTGCAGGGTGGGCCAAATTGGACACTTAAGCGGAAAACTGGTGTTCGAGTTTTATAATAAATCAAATGGTGAAATCCGTATATTGATATCTTCTATGGTTTCAGAGATACAGGGTGTTTTTCGAAAAAGTTAGTTTTGAAAAAGCTTTTCCCTATTGGAAAATGTTCGATTCTATGAACACATTCCTGTAGCAACTTTTCGTGTAAAATTTAGAAAAGTTAAATTTTTCTGTAAGCATTATTGTAATAGTTATAAACATAAAAATATTTTTTTCAAATGAAACATTGTATATATTTTTACATATACGACGAGAGCCTAAAATTCCCTTTCAAAAACTATACCACACATGATATTTTGTTCAATTCCAAAGTCAACTCCATCTATTAGTGAGGGATTTTAAGAAGAGAAGTGACGAAAGAGAGTGAGGTTAAGGACAGTTATGGGTGCTGTTACGTAGAGAGACGAAGACACGTAGAAGAAAAGAAAAGTATTTTAGAAGAAATATATTAGTTATATCGTTTAGTATTAAATAAAATAATCAGAAAAGGTCGTTCGTTTTAATAATCAACTTCGGCGAGAAAAAGACGTGTAACACAGTGCTGAAAAAGGAATTTTAAACTCTGAAAAAAGTTATTAAGGCTTTTCAAAAAAGCACTTTTTCGAAAAACACTTGTATCCCTGAAACCGTAAAAAAATAATTCAATTTAATTCAATTTCTTGTAAAAATCGAACACTAGGCACCGATATTATTGTTCCTCTATCTTTTATAGAAACAGGAGTATGCTCTTAAAAATGTCCAATTTGACCCACCTGTACAGTACACATACTTTATTATTAACTATCTTTTACTGTAGAAAAAAGTTCAACACTTTCATTTCTTCGACATAGTATTTACGGAAAATAATGGGAACATGTAAGGAAAAAATCTTTGAAATAGTGTAGAGAGAAATATGCATCATTATTTGAAAAATAAAAGTCAGTCGAATAAAATAGAAGGTGGTGCTGAAAAATTTGAGCGATTTTCAAAACGTAGCACAGTGGGGTAATTTGCGATTTTTGTGGCCATATAAAAAAATATAAAAGTGTGCGTTTTACAAAAGAAAAAAATCTTGTGAACTACAAAAAGGGTACCTTACGTATTTATAAAATTATCACCACTTCGACGAAATTGGTTTGTCCACAATAATGGTTTGAGTTAGACCATACGTGAGTGATGCTGGAGTGTGCATATTTTATACACAAGTTACAAAATTAATTTAAGTGCCATTTATTTTTCTTTTTTAAGAAAATCACTATTTTTACTACGTTTCTTGAATGTATATAAATAAGTGTAATGCATTTTGTATTTAATTTTGTGACATTTTAAAATTCACAAGTGCTTTAAAATTGAACTCCGTATGCAGGTCCTAAGTTTTTTTATTTTGAAAGAAATTAGAAGTAAAGTCGCTTTTTATCGGATATCGCTTTTACTTAAAATTAAGGTACTTGTGTTACCACAGCTTAAAAGTTTATATTACATTCCATCCCTTATTAATGATGTTGGTGTCCTACTTATTTGTAATTTATGAACTGCAGTCAGCAAATTATAATAAGCTGTAACAGCGACTGGAGATAACCAGCCCGTTGAAGTATAACGCATAAAAAATGAAAAATAATGCGTATTATCAATAATTTAAAGAAAACGTCTAAGAATTAAAAGCGATATCAGAATTTATACAGAGTTGAGTTGGAATACCCTACATGCTACGCTGTACGATTTCAATATTTTACCCTGCAGATTCTAAATAATAATAGATATTCTAAATCTAAAATAGGCACCTTAGAACATTTGGGAGAAAATGCAAATTCGAAAAAAGAAACGAAGTACTTCAAGCAAGGTCATTTCAAAGTCATAAGTCAGAGTTTTTATTCTTCAAAAGATCGCTTCCCTAGATCTTAAAAGGGGTGGACATGTGATCGCTACCACTCTGTATAGCAGTGTTTCCCAACCTTTTTTCTGCCATGCCCCATGTTAGGTTTTGTAATATTGCTATGTCCCCCCTAAAGTTCCGCGAGGCCCCACCAAGAAAAAATATGTTGATTTGGGTATTTACGTCATGGGAAAAATATGTCATGGGACACACCGATGCGCCCAAAAAAAAAAGGTCACACGGTTTAAAAGTAATAATTTCTTATGGAATTGTTCTTATAACAATCTTTTCTGATGCGTTTTAGGAAGAAGTCAATAGCAAATTTTTTACGAAACGGACTACCAAAATTTTTTTAAACACATCTTCAAAATCCGAAATTGCCCCCCTTAACAATCAAATTGCCCCCCCGTGGGGCCTACGCCCCACGTTGGGAAACACTGCTGTATAGATAAGTTGTGAGTATCGGGTTCACAATTCAAGAAATAATTAATTTAGAAAATAATTATGATCATTGTACAAGATTTTAAGTTTTATACTAATAACAGTTCGTTTATAACAACTGTGGCCTCGAATTTTACGAAATTCCCCACTGTGCGTAGTATTCGTTAAAACATTTCATTTAGTACTTAACTTATTAAAATCCAAACAGAAATACTGGATATATGGCTTTGAGTGTTCTTTGTCTGACACCCTGTATATCATGAATGTGTAAAAGAAGTTACCTATGTCAATGGTATTTGATCAACGATCTGACAACGTCGCTCGCTGCGTTCTCTCTGGATGGAGCATTCCTAAGGATGCTAGACTAACATGATGGCTCAATCCCATAAGATGTGTATACGCCAAAATTTAGTGCGCAGCCGCCAGTTTGACGTTACTTGTTGTGATTTCAGTCGAGTGTAAGACAGAGAGTCGAGTGTAAGATAGAGAGTTGAGTGTAAGACAGTCGAGTGTAAAGCCGGGAATACACTTGGTGAATGTTACCATTCGTTCGCATTCATTCTCACGCGTACCATTGCTACCCGTTCGCAAGGATTCCTTCAGGGTGGCGTGATACATTTGAACAAACATATATTTGAAGCTACCTTTCCCGCATTGCGAATAGTTCGACTCGTTCGCATTTAGTTCGTTTGGTGTGCAATTCGTGAACATGGCCATTGTGAAAGTAAATAAATATGAATATAAACTCAAATAGAAGAGATAAACAGTACCAAAATTTGAACTGTTGTTTGAATCTGTATTTTTTAATAAGTATCATGGAGCGGCAGTAAATACATAAAACTCATTCAGTTGTATCGTACGCACCCGGTCCTGTGGGATACAACTAACGAGTATTATTACTATAATGTCAAAAAGAAGGATGCTTGGGCAGAAATATCTACGGAAATGAAAATTTCTGTGTCTGAGGTTATGAGAAAAATGAAAAGTCTAATGGCGTCATTTCATCATTTACTTATCACAAAACCAAAAATTACAACACAACTTTTCGCGACGAACGCTAGAGAACCACTGCACCTTATTGAACACGTCCACATATGAACGTTTTCAGACATTCGTGGCTGGTATTTTCCTTTGATCTTTTTACTTTTACCGATAACCGAGGGAACGCGTTCGTTCGTGCCTATTCCATTCGTCCTGCTATTAATTTCGCTGCAAATACATGTCCACACACCTGAGCAAGAAATCCTCGAGATAGCGAACCAATGGTAACATTCGCCAGGTGTATTTCCGGCTTAAGACAGAGACGCTAAGCTTAGCAGTAACGTTAAAGGATGGCGGGTGATTATCGCAGATTGGGTCATCCTGTTAGTCCAGTACCCTTGAAGCATTCCTTTTGTTTTTTTTTCAGATTTGTTTTGTAATAAGGATGAATGCAACCATCTTCCCGATTTTATGTTTACAAACACCTTAGAATTATTTACAAAGATTAATTTGATAACTTGGGTTTTAGAAACGTAGTAAAATAAAGAAACTTTTAATCGTAAAATCAAGGATTTTCGATATTTAAAAAAGCAAATTTAGAATACGACTGATAGGTTATGTTTGAAGACTCAGGTTATAAATATAAACACTCAAGTGTTCACAGATATGAGGATAGGAGGGCGATTTGTTACTGTTTATGTCCATTACAAAACAAACCAGCTCATGCTCCATCCAAAAATAGCGTAGCCAGACATAGTAGCCTATATTTCCAGATCGTTGTATTTCATACATTTTTTTATGTGAGTGATAGTACAGGTGATCAAATAAGAGTACTGTATGCCACTAACTAAACTACTCAATATGGAGACTTTTACAGAAGCGATCATTTTAGGAACTTGAATATAATTTCTAGGACTTTCTCTTTGGCACTTTAGGTATTAAATTTTTTTTCATAAACTTCTACAATGAGCACATTCCAAGATGCAGTACTTTGTATACTTATTTAGCAACTTCAAGCTCTATCAAACCACAAAACAACAAAAAATAAAATTAACTTGTTTAACAACGTATTTTAAATTGAAACTACAAACGTAACCGTGTCGATAGAGACCCGTGGTTACAGTTTCACCACCGCACACATCCGCGATGCGTGCATTAAAACTTCCGGCGGCGCGACTTCGAACTTCCCTTGTTAGCGAGGCAGGCGGAATTGCTAGAAACTTTTTGATGCGGCAGCAGCAGCAGCATCAAAGCACCCGCCTAACGCTATAACCGATCCGGTTACCCTTTAGTCAATTATACCGGTTCAAACTAGTTAATGTCAACTTACCGAGAACGCTTTGAGGAACACCAGGCACTGAATGATGCCTTCCATGGTGTCACCTGTCAGGCAGAACGTTCCGGTCAGATGACGACCTCTACGTCCGACGGCAGCAGTCGTAGCTATACTCGCGTGGACCAAAGCTCTTCTTGGTAAAGAATTTCCAGCCAAAGCCGGAGGTAAAGGCTTGGCAGCGCTCATCAAGCGCTCTAAAGAATCCATTTCGTTTGGTTATCGATGCACATTGATTCGATGTTTTATATTTATTTTATATTATTCCTTCTTTTAATAAACAGCACTTATTAACACTTATATAAGTTTTAAAACACCCACATACTTTCTTTTCCTTTTTTTTTCGTTTAAAATCGAAGAGTTTATTAAGACAGTAACCTTTATAAAAAAAAAACTATTAAAAGATCTGTCGTGAAGTAACTTAAATTAAGGAATATATGTCTCTTATTTTAATATCTCGTTTAAACGGTTAAACGTTGAGAAAATCTTCCGTAAATGCAGAGAGCTGAATATTTCGAGACTAAATTAAATTCCTTGCATCATTGTAAGGATTGATGAAACTCCTAGTACACACTCCAAAATGTTAAGAATGAAATTACAAATTCTACGATATTTTAAAATAAAAATGTAATAACATCAACCTGTAACGTTACACCGTACCTAATAAATGTCACGTTATTTCAAAATTAGTAAAATTATTAAATTATTATGTGAGTTTAACCGCAACGTTAATTCACTACCATTCGTTTATCGAAAAGAACCGCATTAGCATTTGAAGGGTCAGTTATTTAACACAAAACCGCAATATCGACGGTTGGAACCTGTTTATTAAATCCCGCTTATTAGTTGTATGGAGTTAATTATTAATTTACAGTGGTACCAACGTTCGGCGGATGTGTTAAATACCAAAATTACAATCTGGAATTTGTACGGCAGGGAATTGATTAAATATCAAACCGAAGTTTGACGTGGCTTGAAAATAAATTGATGGTTTACGTTATCGACGTGGTTGGTACGAATCGCGTCAGTCCGTCGTCGAAAATGATTTGTTTTTATTTAGAGCCGCCGTCTACCGGATAAAATACCATTAAATTTTCAACGGGTATTTCCATTCTAAATAGATGGGCGGAATTTGCTTATTTACCGAAATTAAATATGCTATTACAGGATGCGGTTTGCGCAATTGTTATTTTCGTACCGAATATGCCGACAACGTCACGAATCGCTCTGTTTTTAATGGATAAACATGATTTTCTCCCTATTTCCGCTCGCTGATAATTTTAACGTGATTTTTTAATTAACCGGTTAAATATACAACGGTAAATCAATACCGAATAAAATTGAATATAAGTTTTACGTTACGACATAATAGAATTATCCCATAAATCAATATTATTATGCGCCGACCTAAATCTTCGTTGCAAATTATCGTCTAATAGATGCCCCATATATTCAAACTTTGCCCCGTTTTCAATAAATCACAACGCCTTGAGAAAGTGCATTTACTTACTTTCCTAAACCATATTTTATAAATTTTCGGGTTACATACACTACCGGCCAAAAGTTAAGACTCACCCTCATATTGTAGGGATATTAATAAATAAGACGAGTTTAATGACATGAATTCCCATTAAGCAATTATATTTTCAAAAAAAATAGTTTAGGAACAAAATACAATGTAAAATTTCATATACAGACCGATTTTTTCTCAATCTTTGATTCTTCAAAATGTCCCCCTTTTGCTTTTACTACAGCCGCGCATATTTTCGGCATTCTCGCAATCAATGTTTGCAAAGTTGTAGCTGGGATTTTATTCCAACAAACTTGCAAAGAGTCCCAAAGTACCTTGTGATTGGTTGGTTGCATTCTTCGCACATTCCGGTCTAATTCGTCCCATAACAGTTCAACGGGATTGAGATCAGGGGATTGAGACGGCCACTCCATGTATTTTAACCTTTTTCCCTTCTCTTTGTTCCCTATGTAGTTCCTGCACAATTTTGACGAGTGCTTAGGATCATTATCTTGCTGGAAAATAAATCCTTTACCCACGAGTCTCTGCCCACATGGAAAAGCATGATATTGTAAAATGGCGTGATATTTCTTTTGATCCATAGTGGCGTCAATTTTTACGAGATCTCCGATCTTACTTCCGGCAAAACAGCCCCAAACCATGACGGATCCCCCATCATGCTTCACTGTTGGCATTATACATTGACTCGTCATACGTTCGTCAACCAAACGACGAACATATTGCCTGCGTTTTCCTCCGAAAATCTCAAACTTTGACTCATCCGTAAACAACACTTTGGACCATTGTTCTACTGACCAATCTTTATGTTTCTTTGCCCATTGCAATCTTTTCACTTTATTTTGTTTTCGTAGAAGTGGTTTCTTAGCAGCTACACAGCCTTTCAAGCCGTAATCATGAAGCCGGCGTGAGTCTAAACTTTTGGCCGGTAGTGTAAATAGTGAAAAATATATCAGCATCCTACATTTATTATCTAATAACGTTACTGACTGATTGTTAGTAAGAATGGACTTTAAAAAAAAAAAATAAAATTTCAGACAATTAATAAAAGATAACTTGTATAAATTAAAAAGAATTTAAAACCTCGATAAAGTATTAATCAAGCAGCTTGACTTTACTGTTGGTTTAAATGATTGAAAAATGTTATTTAGATCACTACATTTTTGGATTACGATTATGCTGAAAATTCCATAGATCAAACAAAGTGATGTTAGCAAGTTAACACTCTTTTAACAGACAAAACTAAGATTCAATAGATGTAAAGTTGGATGCTATACTAGTGTAGGAATCGAGTATTTTTTACTAATATAAGTTAGATACGTTAAGTTTATTGATAAGAGCGCGGAAGTAGATATACAAGGTTTGGGTTGGAAATGGGTTTGGGTAGTTCAGAAACGCTAGGCAAAGAGTTAGTTAAATAAAGACGAGAGTTGGGTTTAGACGTGTAAAGACGAAAGACGAGTAACGACGAGAGTCGGATAAAGACGTGTAAAAACAAGTGGAGCAAAGACGAAGTTGAGTAAAGACGAAAGAAATGTAAAGAAGCTAAGCTAGTTAAGGCGTAGAACGACGAACAACACTTTATACATTATTAAAAATCAACCCCTAGACACAGCCAAATTTCCTACACTACCAAGATCTAGTAAGTCATTTCAAACGTTCGATAGAAACTGGACAAAAAACTTAAAATATTAAAGTGTAAGAATGAGCAATTTTAAAAGACCATACAGCCCCAATCTAAGACTTTTAACACTTTACCTATTAAGGTTAAATACTTTAAGCCTTAAAATAAGGAATATCAGGAAGAAAAATCTCTGCTCCAAATGAATAATGAACGTTGTCAGTTCAAAATACTACTTAGCCTCCACTAATAACTAAACTAGTAACTAAAGTCTAGTCCACTTTAAGACTCTTGATATTTTTCTGATTGAGGTTAACCATGGTAAACTTGAAATAAGGAAAAACAAAAGGAAAAAGTACTATTCTAAAAGTATAACGAAACTTGTTACTTTGAAACTCCCACATAGAAGCTATTTAGCTGTATTTAGAGTCCTTGTTAGAGGCTATTTAGAATTCCTTTGGTAAAGGCTTTTTAAAGTCCTTGATAGAAGTTATTTAGAGTTGATTTAGAGTAAAGACAGTTTAGAATCCTTGAGAGAAACTATTTAAAGTCTCTTGATAGACTATTTAGCCTCTTCGTAGACTCTTTTTAGAGTCCTTGTTGGGGGCCATGAGGATATGAAGATGTGGAATACTATACAGTGGAATACCATTTGGAGTTGTTTGGTAGATGTTCAAGCACAGAGACTATTTACCTCCATTTAAAATTCTGTTGCTATCTAGGCACGATTTCAAATTCCTTGATAGTGAGTTGTTAGAGTTCTTGATAGCAGCTATAAGTTCCTTGGTAGAAGAATACTTAAAGCCCTTTAGTACAGATTCAAGCACAGAGATTATTTAATTATATTTAGAATTTTTACTAGCCACAGTTTAGAGACCCTTGGTAAAAGCTATTTAGAGTCCGTTTGTAGAGGATAATTACGGTTTATTTTATTTATTTATTTTTTTAATGTTTGCGATGAAAAACCATTTTTTTTTATTTTCATTTTTTTTGTTGCTGCGAATCAGCTAATAGCGTTTATTGTTATTTTTTTAAGCTTTATTGCAGTGCTGGGCAGATATTCATTCCTATGTTGGTGGTCAGATAGCTTTACTGTTTTGTTTTTCCGATTCTTGGTTTCTTTTATTACTACTATTTTCTTTAAGGGATTTTTAGTTAATTTATCACTCGTTTTAATTCTTTTTCTTTTTAATACAGTTGTTCGTTAACAATTTATTCACATTTAATGATATTTTCTCACATTTTAAATCTTATTTTGACCCTGCCGGTCTAAGGCGTAACGTCATAATCTGGTTTTTCTGCGTCCCCAATATAAGCAGTCCACATAGGAAATCGCTCTCTTTCTGTGCCGAATTTTCATAAAGTCAACTGCCTAAGCTGAATCCTATTCTCAACGCCATTACGATTCCACGGGATATTTTGCGTTCTTTGTGAAGAATTTTGACTTTACCGACCCGTTTTTACGGGATTTGAATCGTTGGCCGTTCCCGATTAAATTCGAGGTGGTATTTATAGGACTTTTGTTTGAGAATTTTGAAAAGCACATTGTTTAAAAACTATAGGTTTTTATTGCGTTTTGGTTTAACATTGTTACTATCATAGAAGATTACAATTAAATAGAGGATTGTTTGGGCCATCTTGTTTTCGACCAAGCCATCCATGCCGATCAACCACCTTCTGGGACTTATAACACCCTCCGAGTAACCTCCTAGATGAATATCTGCCGAAGCTGAGCGACTTCAGAAGAGCAACATTCTTCGAGCCAAGTTAACATCCAGGTTACGACACCCAGGTTAAATACTCCTTATGTTTTATTAAAAAATTCTTTTTTTTTTTTTGACATTTTCTTTAAGTTCATTTGATATTTTTGCGCTTTTCTTGAATACGCGATAGAAACATTTTTTAGACCTTAGAGATTTGATATTGCCGTATACTTTCCTTTTCTTATTTGTTTTGTTTGATACGAGTTTTTCTAATTTTTCCAATAATTTTCTGATAATTTTTGGATATTTTGTTTTTTTATATTTTTCCCTTTGTTTATACATTTTCATATTTAATGCAATTAACTGATAATACAATTTTTTCTTTGGTTTTTCGACGCAAATAATAAATTTTGTATTTTGTTATCGATATATGTATATTTTTATTATCTTTTTTGTGTGTGTGATCTTCGTTTTGTTTATGTCCGAGTTTCTCCTGCTCCTTCTCCATCTCGCAGTTGATGTTGCTCCATGTCCCTTAGTAACTATGTGGCTCCCGTTTCTTAATATATATTTCAACCCACCCCATCTCTCTGAGGTGGAATGGAGCTTTGTGCTTTAGGTTTGCGTCGCAGGGTTTTTAGAATCCTTATTAGGGGATGTGAGTCCATTGACAAAAGATTATTTAAAGTCTTTTAGTAGATATACAAGCACGTACATTGATTAACTCCATTTAAAATCCTCGCTAGAGGTTATTTTGAGAGTCTTGCTAGAGACTATTTAGATTCTTTAATAGAGGCTAGAGTATGTGGAGTCTAAATGGTAATTCCAAATGGTAACTTTTATAACTAAATATAGTATAACTACGTAAAAGTATTTTTTCTTCCTAATACTTTACTTTCTAAGACAAAAATAACAATACCTCCCTTTCTTTGCAAATTTTACAACCCAACCCAACCAGGAGAAATTACATGGTAACAAATTGTGGTAATATTGTAATTTTATTCCCCATACTTCTACTAACGATTGTTGCATTCTAAAGCCAAAACTATTTAAGTGGCACGTTTCACTTACTTACAAAGTACGAAACCGGCTTTCACGTAACGCGCCATTAATCTCTTCAGAGCGGCGCAAAATTGCCCAAAGTAACGCCGCCACGTGGTAATGGCGAATTACGACGGAATTGTGTGTACAAGAACCGACCGAAAACTTCGCCATTAATGCGACGCCATCGGTGGTATGCACTTTGGGGGGCGCAACAGAAACTTTAACTACCCCCATTTTAATCCGTAAAACAAGGGATCCCGACGTGGTGGCGCTGGCGTCAACTCGACACAATGGTCGGCCACTAGATGGCACTCACATCGCCCTCGCCTAATTACTCTCGCGCCTACATACACAATTGAAAAGCACCATCTTCCTCATCTCATTCTTAAAAGAAAGTAAATAGAAGATATTAAAAACACCCCCCTTTATGAAAGAAGAAAACACCTCGTAGTTAATGAAAGACTGTAGAACAATAAAAACTTATTAGGTGAATACGAAATCTAATTTTAATGGTAAAGTCATCCTGTTAAATTGTCGGACGCAAACCGTTGACCAGTCGACGAAAATCGGGGCGGGAAAGTCGGGGAAAAAGGGAGACCAACGTAGGACCGGGATGTGTCGGTCGTAAAAATGAAAAACGGTCATATAACTGAATCTCCCTGTCCCAGGGACGGCTTTAATTCAATTCAATCGGAGGCAAATCATCCACCGACCGGCTCGTTACTCTCTAACTCCCGGATTGAGAGGCACCGCCCCCCTAAACCCCCTTTTTCGTCGAATCCCCTTAAGGTCCTAGCACTCCCCGGAATCGAATTAAAGCATTCTCTCGCCCGAATCGAATTAATTATTCGAAGAGTCGCCTCCTGGTCGGCACAAAAAAAAAACAAAAGTGTAATTAAAAGTCCAACCTGATTTTCACTTAATCTCTTCCCTTCTACAACTAGTAAAAAAGAACTTGGTAAATGGATACGTTTAAAGTAATAAATGGTGAAGGAGCCGGAAATGCAAATTTAACCTTTTTTTTTAATTTTTGAAAGAGAAATTTCAATAAATTAATACAATTGTAGTAATAAATGGTGAAGACGCCGGATATATTAATGCATTTCTTGAGAAATAAATCAAATTAAATTAAAAAATCGGTTAATCGTCCAGAAAACAAAAATCCTTTACTGGCGTATTCTCTGACTGAAAATAAGGAAAAAAGTTCGAATGGACATAGATCCGAAAATGATTCGTTTTCGGGATATTATAAGTGTAGATCTATAAATTCACCTGTTATTAACATAATTGAAGTAATTCATTTAAATTAAAATATTAACTCGTTAAATCTCTTCAGAGCGACAGATGGTTTCGATAAATTGTCATTATTATGTTACACTTGTAAGATAGATAAACTTGTCGAAACCATTCCAACTACTCAATAATTTAATTTAAATAATTCACTGTAATAATGTTTATAATATACCACCTTATGAAAGAAGAACATTAATATCTCGAAAGGAAAGCATTTTCGGACCTATGTTCAACACGCAAATAAAGGATCGGAGAATCATAACAGGACCCTTGTATAATAAAAACCTAGCATAAGTTTCACTTCTTCTCTTTATATCAACAAATATAAACAACTAATAATTGAATTCGATTAAAGTAATACATGGTGAATGCGACGGAAATACGATTTCAATTTTATTTATTGATGAATAAATCAAAATATACTGCGTGACAATGAAATTGCAACATCTACAAGGAATGGACACTTTTGAATAAAATTAGATAGAAATGTTGCTTTATAGAAGTATAAAAATTGATGAAAATTTCGTGACACTGGACCGCTTAAGTAATTTCTTGCCAATTTAGTGGTAATTTGTCTATATTGTGACGTTATCTATCAGTTTGACTTCTTATAAGTTTGCATTTATTCCTCGACTAAGATGGCACATAAATTACTGTAATTTAGCAGAAAATGAGACGATAGATAAAACATCAACGTAGGCATTTTGTCGTTTGCTAAACTTGCCCTTTGTGTATGTCCAAAGTACCTATCTTCGTCAGATGTTTTAAAAGGAACCTTGTAAAAGCCATTCCACACGTGGATATCCATTCCTTAATTGAAAAATTGGATTTTTCAACTTTCCGATGTACGAACGAAGATTTGATTCCACCAGTTTCTGCATATATTGTTATGAGACCTAAGTGTTTTGATTTGTGGCCATTTACTGCCCAATTAGGTGCTTTGAACTCACGGAAAATCGGGAGTTATTATGCTCCATTGTTCAGTATCGATCAATTGTCTAAATTAATGAACGAAAAGAACTTAATTGGACATTGAGACATGTAGGCTTCACTTCGATAACAGGATATGAATTACTCTGCAGATGCATGACAACCTTAAGCTGGTTAGGCGCAGTTCTGCAAAGCTATTTTGCAATATAATATTGAAATGTCCATCCATGTTCATTCATCATACTATTGGATTTATAATACGGAATGTTATTTTTTGTAACGTAGCGTTTGATGTGAACTCTACGACTTTATAGCGCGTAATAATACAATATAATCAGTGAAACTCAATCTTATTTAGCACCGTTAAAAAGTTAGAAAGTTCAAATTTGCAGCAAAGAGCGCACTCACACATGATAGGCCTTTTAGAAAGGTTTTTCTGTACCATCCGATTTACTATTATATTCTGTACCGATTTTAGTTTATATGGATAACAATTTTAGCAAATAAAAAACAACGCACTTTCATACCGTTACTTCTACCCCCTGAAGTCTTTTAAATAACATAAAATTGTGTACTGTTGATCGAATAATAGGAATCTCAGAAGTAGGTATACTGACAAACAACTCCATCAAGAAATACACAAATTACCGCCAAAATAGTAAAAAATTACTGAAGTATCCACAGGGAAAGAAGGTAATTTTGCCAAGCCTATGCAGGCTTTAAAAATTTTAAGCAATTGTTATACTTCTATAGAGGAACATTTTTACCAAATTTTTATCAAGAAATGAATACTCCTTCTAAGTGTTGCAATTTCAATGCCACGCAATATAATTAATCAAAAACCGCCTAATCGATCAAAAAACAAAAGTATAATGAATACCCAACCTAATTTTGAATTCACCTCTTTATATCAACAACTAAAGGAAAGGTAGTAGATACGATTAAAATAACAATTGGTGGAGGCGCCGTAAACACAATTAAAATTCTTTTTATTACTAAATAAATCGAATTTATTATTGAAAAAACCTCCTGAACAATCAAAAAACAAATATTTAAATCACCAAAATAATTTTCATCCCATTCTCTTTGTGTGACACAAAACAAGTTTTACTAACAATAAGTGAATACAATAAAAGTAATAAAATTTCACAAACGCGCCGGAAATACAAATTCAATTCCTCTTGTTGAACAAAAAAATTAATTTCGATCACCAATAACACCACGGAAATCGAATTATAAGAAAGTATTATTGAATTTTCGAAGGGTGTCGTAATGAAAAAGTTACACCTCACCACCGAGCAGCGTAAAAAGAAACGGGGAGGTCGAAAGGGGACGATCTTTGTGAAAACAACGTCGACGACAACAATAAAACCCACCCGCGAAACCCGCATCATAATCAATTACCCCACGCCTTATAAATTTTCAGCTCTAAGAGGATCCCATTGTATAAACTTGTACCCTTTAAAGAGCACAAATGACGAGAGGGAAAAAAGAGACAATTTGTTGTGTTTCTTTCTCTAAAAACAGAAATACCGAACAATTTTCTGCTGATGTTATTTGGGTTTATCTGGTAGTAATAAATAATACGAAACCAGATATGTTGTTTTTAAATATTGAAAGAATGGAATATGTACTTTGGTGTTTTTGAAATATGAGTTATTTATTTGGATATCGAATTTATATAAAGCTTTTCTAAAATATATTTTTTGTAAACTTAATAAAAAATAAAATAAAATAAAATGGATGGAATATGGCAGATTATAGACACAAAGAAAAACACCCTTTTTGAAAAATATTAAACGAACAACAACACCATAAAATCTGCCTCATAAATTTTTCTTTGTTCTAAAAGTAAAGGTAGAAACCCTCGTATAATACGTCAATTTTACGACCGACCACGTGGTCATTGAAAAAGGTACTTTTATTTTTCCCCCTTTCAAACTACCCACTTCAAAAAAAGGGGAGAACGTGACGATGGATTCCTTCCAAAACTTAAAAAAACTGTAACCTTTTACTAAATCCCTCAATTCTTACAATCCAGATTGAAAAAAGAAAAAACAAACTTTTTTAATTTAAACTCATCAAACTCGCCTTACGTTAAATCACGACAGATCACGCGTTAATTAACAAAGTTTTCATGAAAAATCTTATGTGGTAGCGCGGGGATTTCTTAAGGGGATGGAGTAAACAGGTGCCTCGTCCCCGAGAAGCGGCTCTTCGTTTTGTTTACTACACTTGAACAACATTTCGCACATTTGGTAACACACAAAGCATAGGCCCACAACGATCAGGGTTTCCATCTCCGCACCGATCACTCTAAACGAGGTGGGATATTATTTTTAAAGCACGCACGTCGTACCCGGTGGCGAAAAACGAGCCCTACGCGCCGGCTTTGACCTCGTAGGAAGACTGCAGGATCGAGTCGGTCCAGGCGCCAGTTTCCCGTTTGGAGCCGGCTAACGCATGCCCTCTGTCGACGAGATGTAGCGTGAGCTTTTGCGTACCGAAATTCGGAAAACGCGTGTTTACTTGTCGGACCAGTGAAAATTGGAATATACGGTAAAACTTCGAGTGGAACCACTTCAATTGTAGTGTATTTCCTGCTAAAGCTCCAACCCTAATTTTAACTTTTGGGGTGGATGATGGGGCGGTTGGAAATTTGTGAATTGAGTGGATAGAAACTACTTCACACACTCAATTGCATAATTAATTAAAAAAAACTAAAACTCTAACTTTACTCTAAAATAAATGAAAAAGCTTGTGAACTATGTCAATTCAGTACTGCACATTTGAAATGTTATCATGTAAATTTTAATTAAACATAGTAAATGCATTGTAAATAGAAACATTTCTCTTTATAAATTTAAGTAAAAGAAATCTAGGGTTTTCTCGGTTATTTTCGCCTTATGCATAATCCAACGAAATAACATTAATCAAGGGCCTTCATCACGACCGACGTTTACTTTACATCATCGCCTCGAAGCAATAAAAGGGACCCATATTTTCAACGGAGAGAAAAACGCAATCAGCGCTACTGCGGCTAGCTGCAGCACCAGCAACCGGGGAAATAAAAACAAGAAGAAATGTAAACGGCTGCCGTTAAATCCGACTTTAAATTACGTCTCATTCACTTTGTCTACACGTTTCTCAACCGTCCTTTATTTTAGTCTTTCTCCAACTCAAAGAATCATAACGACAATCGACAATTTCCTAGGAAAATTACGAAAAATCGAAAAAAGGGGATCTTAAACCGTCAATCCTGTAATGAGACAAAAAAATCTGGATATCTTTCATTATATTTCTAAAACACTAGATATGATTTTACAAATGAATCTAGGTTCCATCTATTCGAATTCATATCCTAATTTATGCTTCTGTGGGGATATTAATGACTACTGCCTGTAATGACTACTGCCAAAAACTTTTAAGTAACAATAGTAATAACAATAAGAGAATTACAATAGCGTTGTTGTTGACCGACGAGCTTACAATCAACAAGCTTACGGTCAACAGACGAACGGATAACTCGAAACAAATGGATCAATTTATCGCACTGACCGATATCTTCCAAACGATCCACTACTTCCTTTGTATAGGATTATAAGTTATATAGCGGCTAATAACAATAAAATAAACACAATGCAAAACAAAGAAAAGAGGAGGAAGAAACACAAAATGCTTTAAATCGAATGGTACAGACGTCAGTTACCACATCGTAATAAACAAAAAATACTGAAAACTGAAGGATCTGCAAAATTGCAAGCCAAATAGATACCGCTGAAGGGCACTTTTAAATTGTGATATGTTAGAAACACTACGGATTTCTGCATGTAACTCATTCTAAAGTGCTATCGACTGCACAGTAAATGATTTATGGTAAATTTTGGTACGATAAACAGGAAACAAAAGGAGACAGTTTGATCGCGATCTAATTAATTTTATTAGTAAATTTTGTAAGGGCAGAAAATGAAAATCTTTGGACAAACACGTTGAAACTTGGCTACATAGAATCTTATATAAAGTGGCAAGCATACGAAATGATCTGCGCCTCTGACAGGTCAGCATTTCTAAATAATTACGAAAAGGTGTTAAGTGCTGTGATCTTCCAAAATCGAAAATGAAACGAATACAGTTGTTTTGTAGCCTTTACAATTTATTTTGGTGAGTTAAAGTAAGGTCTTGATGGACAGCATCAATATAATCAATGTGAGGAAAACTTAATGAACAGCAAAGGTTACGGGGAAGGATGGGAGGAAGGAAACAACGAAGCCTCTTCAGAGAATGAAAACAGAAATAAACTTTTCTACAAACATGCTGAACCTGAGACCGCCAAGACAGCGCTGAGTCCATCACCACCCCAAGGTTCTTATAGAATATTGCAAGAGATAATGAATAAATTATACAAGAACCTTTATATTTCAAGAAAATCATTGAAAAAGTTATAGGTAGATAAATGCTTGTTTGTAGACAAAAAAAAATTAATTATGATTCAAAATACAGCGATTATTAAAACAAAATAATTTTTGAAAAATTCGTTCAATATTCCACTTTGACAGATATTGTATCAAAAATCTATCCATATTTACTATAATCTAGAAGTTTATTGTTAAAATTCTGAAACACACGTAAAATTTTACAAAATGCCTTTTATAAGAGAATATATCAAAGTCTTGATTCTTCTTAAATTAAATCCGAACGTATAATATTACCCTCAATATGTGAAAATATCAGGTTGGTGAACCAACAAACCTTTGCACCGCGACCAGGAGAATCTATTAGTGGGTATACATTTGCAAACAGAATCGCCAGTTGAAATTATTTTAACGAACATCTTTTGATACATCGGAAACGGAGTGAATTCTAAATGCTCATCATGTATTTCCGTTTTGAGTGGTACGGCTTTAGTGATGGCAAATGTATACAACACTCACACCCGTATGCATAGTCGATCGCCAGCGACTCGCCGAAGCTCCTCAGTTCGTTAGTTGGAAATTACGGTGCATAATCAATCGACATGGAATCATTCGTGTGCGTTATACTATTTTTTCTAGCCACGCATCGGAGACGATCGAGACAATCTCCGAAGATTGATCGATGATAGAAACGTCAATAAAATCAAAATGTATGACGGCACTCAAACCTCGTTTTTTTTTTTAATAATTCAAAAGAGGTAAAACAAATTAGAAAAATAAACTGAGTAAAAGAAATTTATATTTAATGTCTGAAAGTGTATGTGAGAATACAGTTTAATGAACGTATTGGAGGTTCATGCTATTTAATTGGTAGTACCTCAACGAGTACATGAGAATCTTCGAAAAAACAGCTCACTTGAAGATCAAAAATAACTATTTACTAGAGTCAATTTCCAAAAATAGCTATCACCAATAGTCAATGATAGTGTAGATAACTTTACGAGATATGATGTAATACATAAGTATTTTGATTAAAATAAAAACATTGTAATTTTTTTACAATTTTAATTTTTGTATCTATTATAATTAATGTGGCGTAGTAAACTAAATATATCAGTCATATCAATTTTGCTTCCTTCTTCAGCATTATTAGCCAGACAGTATCCTTTCCTTAGTTCCAAATTTGCTTTAATTTGTTATGGTGAACAAGGTTGCTAAGTTGATAAGCTACACGTCAGAAATCACGCTAAAAATCACCGGCGATTCGCCAAAATAGAGAGCATTGGGAGACTAAGTGTGCATCACAAATTATTATGTAAATTCATTACGGAAATAATTATGTTCCGATCGTTCGCCGGCGACCTCTACGGAGAGTCGCCGAAATGAAATCCAACGAATCGCTGGCGATCAACTATGCATATGGGTGTAAGAGTACAAAAGAGTGTACAAAAAAAGTACTGCCACGGAACTAATAATCGATTTGTAATCACAATTAAGCGCACAATGTAAGGATTTTACGCAAACGTCTCCTTCTCATTTCAAGAATTTAAGATTTCTTAAGTTTAATTTCTTTCAAGTTTTTTTTAAATGATTCTTGCGTTTGAAATCTTATATAAGTGTTTTAGTTCTACATAGATCAACAAGTTTTAACAATTTCTTTCGGCTACTCCATAATTAATCCCATCAAAACACGCGCGATTGGAAAACCTGCCTAGAACTAATCTACCTAGCGCTAAACAAAAGTCACGAAGTTCACGAACACGACAATTGGACACAAAAGCTGTCTCAATATGAGCTTCAAACTCCTTTGTGTTCGTTCAAAAACCGACGGGTGATGGTTCATTGCAAATGGTTCGCGAGTTATTCGTTACTCGTTCCAAAATACGTTCCAATCTTAAGAACAGATGGATCGCGAACGGTTCAGTTCGCAAATGTATACACAATTTAAAGCATTAAAGCTTAAAGCGGCTTATATCCCGATAGTTAAGAAAGAGATTTCCCTCTGCAGCCCAATTGCTTTAACAAAGGCCAAAATTCTATTAAGGGAAATATAATTCAGATCTTCGGGAGTTAGAAATTGCCTTCCTAGTATTGAAAATCTGATGTATCTGACTGATGTGAGCCACTTGCTCTCCGATTTTATCGTTTTCCAGATATAAACAGCACTCACACATCAAACAAACCTAATGTGCTTAAGTGCATTTTTAACCGACAGTGACCAGTAAAAGATTCCATCAAGTCTTAAAAGTTTCTTAGGTTTAAACGCTGAAATGTCAATGAATCTCTTCGCGAGCCACATACTAAACGAGCTGGTCTAGTATCTGAACTACTCTCAATCCACCTTCCAATACTATATATGGTAGTATACCATATAAAGATGTTGTCGATATCGTAATTAGTCAAAAACTCCAAAACTACAGGCGAGACAATGCAAAAATATTACAAAACTTGATATTGTTTCACAACTCTTTTACATTAAGGGTTGATTTATTCAACTTTGGTTAAACTAATCTACCTGAATTTACCATAGTTACTGGCAAAATAGTCAAACAGTGGAATTGAGATTACAGTAACTATGAAAAATATCAAATAGTTTAAATTAACAAAAGGTGAATAAACCAGCCTTAAATCTTCAATTTAAATTTTCGATTAATTGAAAACTTTATATCAGTCTATCCAAGAGATAGGCTATCTATGAGATATAATTTAAATGATAGATAGTAGTATGGCGTGTACCACCAATTCCATTTATCTAATAAAGGGACTATCTATAAAATAATAATGCAATCTACTAGACAGGATAATTTTAGTTATTTGTTTTCAAATGGCAATGCTCAACATGATCAGGAGACGTAATGATTAGGTATTTTCAACATATTTTGTCAAAACCACGTCAAAAAAGACATAAACTTTGTCTCTTAAGAGCGTTAACTACAACGTAAATGCAGGTACTAGGAACTAATTTTCATTATATCGATAGGATAAAGTTATCCCCGAGTTTAACTCTTTATTGACCGGGAATTTTACACAGAAATTATATCATGTCACCGGCTATGACGAGTATAATGACGAGTTAACTCGTGACTGATCAGCAAAGTGTTAACTATGACTGGTAGTAAGGTGCCTAAATAAATTATTATTCAAAATAAAACAGTTATTAAAAAATCGATTTATGTACAAAATTTGCCCAATATTGAATTTTTAGTATATCTTATCAAAAACCAGATGATATTTCACTACAAATTGGCTTTGTCATTATAATTCTGAAACACGGAAAAATTTTTATGCGGCAAATATGACAATATCTGGGCTCAATAATTTAAAACGAAATTTTCAAGACACTATAAAACTCCAGACTTAATTCTTATTTGTTTCACAGTTGTTCAGAGGGGATCTTAAACCGTTAATCCCATGCAAAAAAATTTTACAAAATATATTTACTATAATCTAAATATTTGTCGTTGTAATTCAAAAAGTTTTAAAATGAACCAAAGTCTGAATTTTTCCCAATTTAAAAAACATCTAATTTATTACAAAACATAACATCGTTATTAAAATCAACATTATAATTTTAAAATACTAAATACAAGCTTCATAATGTTACAACCCCTTTGATCTTTACTCTTTTAAAACCCCAATTCTTCTCAATTTAAAATCGACCTTATCAAGGTGTAATAAAAGCTCAGCTTTCCATCCATCCTAATTCAGATGCGATGCCGATAGAATATCGATTCATCTAATGGATCTTTTAGCGTTGTTTGTTCTTCGCCTTGTCGTTGGAACCGATTAATCTTGTGAAAGAGAATCTTCGGGTCGCATTTACCGATTCGTCCAAGGTAAAAGCATTTATTTTAGAGCGAGCGAGAAAAAAGAAATAAAAAAGAATATCCTTTGAAACCATACCCCTGCCTTCAACGACTTAGTATAAACGTATCTGCGTGCATTAACCGGATTGAAATTTCACTTTGTGTTCACGACCCTCGGATCGTAAACATCCCCCACGAGTGCACTATAATATGTAATACGCTTAAGTAAAATAGAAACATAATTTTCCCTGATGAAGTTAACGTAAATAGAAAGGGAGAATGGAAGGAGTAATGTTATACGCTCCACAAAAGTTGAGAAGTGTTTCGCTTTGGAACGAGCGAGGGCGCCCTACAAATAGATTCTGTACGAAATAGCGTTTACTTTCCTTTTGTGAACGCAATGAGGAGCGCGGAATGCACAATATCCCGGATGACTCCGATAAAAAGGACCTTTGACCCTTTGTTCGCGGCGGATCCGTTTCCAAGGAAATCTTAGGTTGCAAGTTGCGCGCCCCCTCGTCAGACTTTGTTGCTGCGCGTAAGAGCATTAAGTTCCTAGGTCATTACAAACGAGGAAAACAGAAATTATTTTGTGTAGTGGAAGACGAGCAAGCTGACCTTTTAAGAAAAGAATAATGGTACGATAATGATGAGAAAACATACATTGTTAGGAGTTTTAAAAAGAGATTTTTTTCTTACAAAAAAAAATAATTGGGAGTTATTATTACTGGTTTAAATTTACATAAAAATAAAAACATTCAATTGATACTGGAATTGCAATACTATAACCACATAAAATAAAACTTTAATAAGTTTCCACATCCAAATTTAAAATGAATTAATTGTTGCTATTCACTAGTCATGACATTTACAAGCTTTTAATTAACATGTCCCCGTTCGCGGAAATTGCAATTTAATTAAATTGCGTTGCGTAATTCATTATTTGACTACATACGTCACATATTTTTGTTAATCCTCTACCTCTGTTGTATTATAATTTAAAAATTTGACCACATCCTCCCAACGAAATCCAATTTATTAATCATATTAAAATTCACACCACACAACATTATCCACATTTCAATTATATTCCTTAAAATCTTGAATTTTACAGTTCTGGATATTTAATCAATTTAATTATTAATGAAACGAACCTATCAATAAAATCTCAAAACAATAAGAGGAAGTTAAATCTGTACCTGAGAGCTAAAGGAACGTAAGTCCAAATTTTATAAAAATGAGGTACGTTTAAAATAAGTATCTCGTCAAACACAACATTTCATTTTTTATCACATTTCTAAAAAAATTGATTACGAAAAAAAATTCTTGGGTTATAAAGATGTAAATCCTTACCGTTTTAGGGCCAAATAATCGTAAATGTAGAAGGCAACGAAGTGAATTATATTTATCTAGCAATAACAAACTTGTGCCAAATAAAAAATAAAAAAGCCATGTCGCTTGACCTGCACATACAAGTGCAGTTCGTTAACACCTGAAAACCAACGTCAACAAATTCATAACGATTTGTGGAAAAAAATCCTTTTTTAGTAGTGCAAGAGACAGTTCATAATTTCTTGTGTTTCTAGCGAAAAAGTTAAACGACGCAGAAAACGAGACGCTGTGCCCAAAAAAAGCCGTACACAACAACATTTTTATTCTTTTAATATTCAAAACAAAAAGGTCAGAATCTGCAGACTGTTTTTTACGAACACATTACCAATCAGCAAGAAATTTATCTGTAACGGTCTACGAAAGAAATCTACCCGTAATATGTCAGTATCCGATCAAAGAGGAAGAAAAGTCGAAATGACGTCGAAAGAATTGTTAAACACATGTGAGATTTATCCTACTTATGAAAGCCATCATTCCCGAGAAAAGTGTACTTAGAAGTATCTTAGAGAGAACCTAAATATTTCAAAAATGTATACATTATATTGTGAAGAATTAGCAAAGGAAGATGAAGAACCAGCTAAAGAATGACTATTTAGAAAAATTTTTAATGAACAATTTAATTTGTCCTTTCATTTGCCAGACAACAATACTTGCGAATTGTGTGATTATTTTAATGTAAAACTAAAAACTGACCTTAGCGCAGAAGAAAAACAAGCCATTACTAAAGAGCAAGACTTACACTTCGATGACGTAAATGGTAGATATAAAATGAAGAATGAAGATAAGAAATGTGCTTTGGAAGATAATGAACGTCAACTTGTAGTAGTGGCTGATCTTCAAAAATGTCTTCCTACTCCTTTTTTGACAAATTCGGAAAGCTTTTATTTTCGAAAATTGTGAACCCTAAATAATACAAGGGTATAAATTAAATACCAAGTATTACACTTGAATGTAAAGTAGGCATACACGGCATATTATTTAATTGCTCAGTAAGAAACTAGCCGCTCAGTATTAATACAAATATTCAATATGGAAACTAAATGACCATTAAAAATGTTAAACGCAGAGTCAATATACTAAATGCTCAGTAAAAATCCTAAATGTTCAGTACAAATCTTAACTGTTCAGTAATTATACCAAATAATCAGTAAAAAATCAAAACTACTTTTAAAAAAATAATATGCTCATACTCAACATAACTTGAACAAATTTAAAAAATCGTACTGAGGCTATTTCTGGAAATTTAGAAGAAAAATTTTAAATAGAAATACATTAATTAATCTATTTTATGCTAAACAAATCAAATTTATGGTAGCTGTTTCCAAAAAAATTTAAAAAATTCCCAAAGTCATCGACGATTTTTGCCCGAACCTAAAAAAATTTGAACAAATTTGAAAAATCGTACTGAGTTTATTTAAGAAAACTTTGGAAAACTTTTTTAAATAAAAATACATTAACATATCTATTTTATGTTAAACAGATCAAATTTACTGTAATTGTTTCCGAAAAAATTAAAAAAAATTCCGAAGTCATCAACGATTTTTGGCCAAATTCAATATAACCTGAAAATTTTTAAAAAATCGCACTGAGCTTATTTATGAAAATTTTGAAAAGATTTTTGGAATAGGAATACATTAAAGCATCTATTTTATGTTAAATAAATCAAATTTACTGTAGCTGTTTCCAAAACAATAAAAAAAAACCCAGAGTCATCGATAATTTTCGCCCGAATTTAGTATAACTTGAAAAATCGGTCAGAGTTTATTTATGAAAATTTTTAAAAGATTTTTGAAATAGGAATACATTGAAGCATCTATTTTGTATAAAACAAATCAAATTAATTGTAGCTGTTCCTAAAAAAAACCAGTCATCGACGATTTTTGCACAAACTAAACATAACTTGAACAAATTTAAATAATCGTGCTGAGTTTATTTATGAAAATTTTGAAAAGATTTTTTAAATAGAAATACATTAAAGCATCTATTTTATGCTAAATAAATCAAATTCATAGTAACTATTCTCAGAAAACATAAAAAAATTCCCAAAGGCACCGACGATTTTCGCCCGAATTCAATATAACTTGAACAAATTTGAAAAATCTCATTGAGTTTATTTATGAAAATTTTGAAAAGATTTTTTGAATAGAAATAGGTTAAAGTATCTATTTTATGTTAAACAAATCAAATTAATTGTAGTTGTTCCCAAAAAAATTTAACAAATTCCTAAAGTCATCGATAATTTTTGCCTGAACAAAAAAACACTTTCTTCGTGTTCACTTTCTCTTTCATCGCTCTCGTAATGAGGTATTTCATTCATTTTTAATCTAAAATTTTGATGAACGATTTTGAGGTTAGATGAACACACGGCGAGCACTGTAAACGATGATCTCCGATGTCAGTGTTGCCAACCAGTTAAAGCAGCGCCTCACATTTACTGATCTACTTGATACCCATTAAGCAATCGTAATTCTTTACTGGGAGTTATTGAATTTCATACTATGCTTTATATGTTTAACATTTCAAATATTTTACTGAGCATTTTTTGTTTTTATACTTAACATGTTTAAAATTAATTACTGAGTTTTTAGTATTTTTTACTGAGCAATAAGGTATAAAAATACTGAGCATTTAAATGCGATCCATTATACAATTTATGATCCTTGAAAAAAAAATACGTGGTGCATGATATGGGATGAAGTCAAAACTAGAAGGGGTAGAAAAAAAAGTAATGATGGCCAAGAGTTTAGTCCAACATTGTTTGGCTTCAGCTTCGGCGAGAAGTGTATGGAACTCTTTTTTTTTATAAAACGTTATTTAATGACAATGTTTGTTCCATTAATTTGTATATAAATATTCGAAAACCGTCAAATATATCAAAAAGTTTGACCCAATTAAGATTTTCCAGAAAATCTATAAATAAAGCAAAGTACGACAATCTTGTAACTTTCCTTAAGTGGGTCCCTGAAGAATATCAAGATTATTTCAGAAACTTACCCCATACTGAAGAAGCATCGGATTTCCCTGATGATGAATGAGTTTATGAGTTAAAATATTTTAAAATTTATTCTTTGTTGGAATAAGTTCATACATGTTATTATTGTTCCAAATTATTATTAAGTTGTAAGTCCATACAGTCATTCAGAAATAATTTTTTGAAGCCAAAATGTAGTAAGTCCAACAAATTCGTAAAAATAAAACGTTTTCATAAAAATATTTTGTTAATGAACAAAGGCAGACTATTAGTATTAAATAACAACATTTCCGCGATTATGAGGTAAATTGTTTGTAAGCTGAGAATATGAAAATTATTATTTCAAATTAAAAATAGTATATTTTTCGTTATTTCACAATTATGTCATTTTGGACTTACAGTGATACAAAAAAGTCTCCGTACGGTAGCAATAACAATCTTATTTTGTATAATTAAAGTTGAAATGTTAAATGTAGATTTAAAAATATAAGGCTAAGGCTTGGCTGTATTACTGAACGCTCTATTAGGCCAATAAAATTTTAAAATAAATTAAAAAATTTAAAAAAAAAACACACAGTACAACATAAACGTGGGGTATTTTATTACAAAAAAGCCTCCGTACGATACTTAAACACATGGTTTAAAAACCAGAATTTTCATATCCAGATAGCCTAATATTGGAGTGCAGGTGGCTAGTTTTCATTCAGTTGTCGACGAGTGTAAATATTACAAACAATTTGCAATATGTCTCCAAAAAAACGCGGATTAAGTGTCGATTTACGTAAATTAATTGTGAAATTATATGGCGAGGGAAATTCTATGCAAGAAGTGGCCAATATTGTTAAAAAATCCAAGTCGACAATACAGTACACTATCGAGCATTATGGGAAAACCGGTACAGTGAACAACACCTTCCGATCTGGGCGCCCAAAAATGTTTATTGAACGTCAAGAAAGGCACATTCTTCGAGAAATACAGAAAAATCCAAAGAATAGTGCAACAAAAATCGCACAAAAGTTAAGACATGAGATGAATATGAGAGTGATGAAAGCATACGTAACGTTTTAAAACGCCACGGATATAACACACCATCACCACGGAAAAAGCCATTTATTTCTTGCCGAAATAAAACCAAACGGCTACAGTATGCTAAAGAACATGTAAACAAAGAGCAAACATTTTGGGACAACGTCATATTCAGTGATGAAAGCAAGTTTAACATTCACGGATCCGATAGGAAACAAAAAGTATGGAGAAAGCCCAACACTGAATTAAATTTAGAAAATTTAAATGCTACTGTCAAACATGGAGGTGGCAGTGTGATGGTTTGGGGGTGCATGTCGAGTAATGGAGTTGGCAATATATCTTTTATAGAGGCTACAATGAACAGTAAGTCCTATCTTAAAATTTTACAAGAAAATCTGTCCGAAAGTGCACAAAAATTAGGAATGGGTAATGATTTTCTGTTTATGTACGATAACGACCCTAAATACACTTCGCGAATAGTGACAGAGTGGCTTTTATACAGGGTCAAAAGCACACTAAAACATCCACCCCAATCACCAGACCTCAATCCGATCGAACATCTATGGGAAGAATTGGAGAGACGCACTCGTAAACATGGAATAAATAATAGAAATGATTTAAAGAAAAAGTTACAAGAAGAATGGAACAGAATTCAACCTTCAGTTACGAAAAAACTTATGGCATCTATGCAGAACAGTTTAAGAGCGGTTATAAAGTCAAAGGGAAACCCTACTAAATATTAATGTATGTACTTTTTGTTTGTTATTTATACCTTCTGTTAAAGTTTTGTTGTAATATTTCAATATGTCTTTATTCGTACGAATACCTTTTTGTAACAAATTTAATGGTTCTTTAATAAAAGTTTATATATTTCTGAAGTTTTTACTTTCATTACCCGGTATATACGCATTTACAACAGTATGGTAAACATCTGTCACTTTAGATCTATTATTTTAAGTCCATCTATAAAACTTTAACTTAATTGGATAAATCAAGTTTATAATTACCATCGTACGGAGACTTTTTTGTATCACTGTAAGTCGCCTTAGCTCTAAGGTACAGAAATAGAAAAAAAATGTCAAAAATTTTCACCAAGTTTAAAATTTTTTTTTAATTTTTTGGTAACAATTAGAATAAATTCAACTTTCTAAATTCAAAATACAATCTTTTATGTTCAATTTAATGTAAAAATTATTTTCTAGTACTTATAAATAAAGCTGCTGCGATTTTTTTAATTTGATCGGATTTTTTAAAAAGTTAGGTTAATTAACTGCTAAAAATTTTGACCAAGTTTGGAATTTTTTTAAAATTTTTCAGTAACAATTCGAACAATTTGTTATTTTAGAAACAAAATAGAATCTTTTTTCTTTAATTCAATATAAAAAGTTTTTTTTAATTCTCATAAACAAAGTCGTGGCGATTTTTAAAGTTGGTCTATAAATTTTAAATAATAAAATAAAGAAAAAAAAAACAATTCACACCACAAACCACATCCCAAATTTCAATTAAATTCCTCAAAACCATGAATTTTACAGTTGTACATTTAATCGATTTAATTGTTAATGAAACAAAACGATCAGCTAAAGCTTCAAACAGCAAAGTGGAAGCGAGAGAGGAAATCCCTTTTCAATGGATTTCGATTGCTTTCGTCGGCGAACGAGTCCATTATCCCGGGGGCGTAAAAGCGACTTCCACAATGGACGCTGTCTGGGTCCTTTTGCACAGCCGTACACGGCAAATATCTCATTTCGCTCATTATCAAAGCGAGCGGTCGGCCACGCGCTAACCCAAAGGCCCGGCAAATAAACGATTGATGCACCAGGCGGTGTTGAAGCGGTCGTAAACACTAACGAGGCTTATTTAAATTATGAATACCAACTTAGCGAAAACCCGGAATACCTACGTATTCAAGCGAATATACCCGAGATGAGTATGTGATGTAATAATGGAATTACACGCTTAATAATATGTCGAAATTAATAATACAGCGAAATTGATAATACAGCGAAATTAATAATACAGCAAGATTAATAACATAGCGAGATTATAACAACAAATTAAGGCGATTCAAAGCACAATAAATTTTTTCATTTGAGTGTTTTCAAAGCTATTGTTTTCCAATTTTTCATTAAATCCCGATTCACAGTAGAACAAAAAAAAATTATCACCAATCACACGCTGTTCTATTGATGGTTATACGCACGGAATTTTATTGCAATTTTTATGATTAAATTCCAATGGTTCCATGAAACGAACGTTTGGTAAGTCGTCGCCTTCGACACTAGAGTTAATTAAACAGCGTAAAGTAATTAAATTACGGTCCATCAGTGATTATTTCAACCGGGAGGTTACGGTGCGGATAATGATCGAATTGAAATGCTCGCCCGTGCGTTAGCCCCATTGTTTCCATAATGGAAATGCCATTTTCACATTGTCAGATTATTTTTGGTCGTTTTTGGGGGGACCATAAGCGGTTTACGCGGGTTGTACCCTATATGCAAAATCCACCGTTCCCGTTTTGCCGTCGAAGGTAACGTGCTCTATGTTAACGTGCTCTATGGAGAGCACCAGAGTATACGTGCAATATACGTTAGCACCAGCACCGCGCAGATTATTGGCAATAATCGTTTTCCAATCCCAATTTGCTGGTACAGAGCTTCGACTCGATGCATCCCATTATCGTTTCCAAGTACGTCAGTTCGGCGAATGCTGTAACGCTAATAAAGGAGGGGAAAGACGCGAGACGCGTCTTCGTCTGATAGCGTAGCACGCCCGGGGCTTAATTAACGGAACCGCAGCCTAATGAGCCCCTTGGAGTCACTTAGGTTCGCAGATATTTAAACGTTCGCCCCTTCCAAAAGCGGTACAGAAGACTCCTTTCAAGCCATTCTACTGAAAGGTGAATAGGAGCCCGGATATAGCTATAAGGTATAATTAGAAACTGCTTTTCGAAGGTGGAGGGAGGTTTATTTAATCTTTCCATCATTAATCCATAAGAACAACCCTAATCCTATCAATCCCATATAATAACTAATAACCTTTACACTAATTTATACACACAAGTGTTTATGATGTACCAATTATGCTAATAGTTAATTAGTATTGCACTTGAATACAGATCTAACTAGAAATTACCCTCTAATCCCCTTAATAACAATTAACATTCGCGTCGATATTACCACTTATGTAGGACACATACCAAGAATAATTAAAACAGATTAATCATCTGAACAAGTAAACACCAATTAACGTTAGTAAATTTATTACGTCAACAAATTCACCACATCAACAAGTTTACTACATCAACAAGTTTACCACGTCAACAAATTATTTCTTAACTTCCCTAACGAAGACGACCTTGATGAAGTTAAAATAATTTCAGCACGTTGAAAAGGCGATAAATCTCGAAATAGGACCGGGAATGTATAGAATTTGCCGGCACGACCGCAAACCTCATCACGGCATCTATTCGACCGGGCAGTGTTTAATTGCCTTTAATAACAAGCTGGTTGCACGCCATAATGATAGGTGGGCCCCACTTAACAATGTATACCCAATCTGGCGCGGTTGTCCACCAGCACCTCTCTATTTGAATAATTATGGCTCATTACAACGGAATGCGGTTTCAATGTGCACGTTCGAGATAAACGAAAAAACATGGCATTTTCAAGGAAAACAAGGGTGGTTGTTAATTTACCGGCGCATCCACCATTTTTAACTTTTTCCATAAATACCAAAAACTCATTAAAGTTTATAGATACCTATAAAATTCCCTTTTAATTCTCAATTTCCAACGTGAAAATATACACCACACCGTACAATTTAGAAGGAAACCCTATTATTATTATTAATTTCCAGCGCATCCACCATTTGAAGGAACATTAATTTCAAAGAGTGGATTTGTGTATCTTGTAATGTTTTTTTTTTAACTGCTGTTTAGTGTAGTTTGTAATTCATTTGCTTACATTACAAATTTGATGATGATCTGATAATTTATTAACTAACAATAAGTAATCTAAATTATTGCAAGGGTAGGTTTAGGATGTCAAATGTAAAGCCTGTATTCGTAACCGTAGCAGTAACTGTAGTATTTAAAAAACGTTCAACTATTTTGTTTCAATGATAGCGTTTAGGCAATGGCTAGAAATTACAGCAAATTTACTCGTCGTTACAGCTAAAGTTACGGTGAAGTATGATATCCTAAACCAACCCTAAGTTCACTAAAACATACCGTAACTCTTAGCCCCGGAAAGACGGGACGTTTTTGAACGCGCTTTTAACCCGGCGTATGTATACTGGGTCTTTTAGGGAACGGGCACGTTTTCAAAGTTTTCTAGGCTTTCAAAAATTCTAGAAAAATTCTAAATTACTTATTGAAGCGTCTACTACATGGCCGAGCAGTTACCAAATTCAAAAATTAAAACTGTTGTCAATAAAAATGAAACAATCGTCTGATTCGTTTGAATCGTCTGAAAAGTCAGAAAAACAGAAATTTTGACTGTTCCTTCAAAGACCCAGTGTACACACGAAGGGTTAATCGTATCCTTGATATTGGCAAATGTCAAGTCGGCGTTAGATGTCATAAGACGTACACTTTAACAAAAATATCGAATAATGCGTTTCTCGGACGTTTAACGCTCGAATTTGTACACTTCTATTAAAATACGTAGGGGAGAGTGGAGCAAGTCGGGGTACTTAAGATTTCGAGGTTAATAAAATCCAAAATTTCGTTCATAGGGAAAAATACTTTTAGTTTATATAACCTTCGATGATTAAACTTTAAGATTTTTGGCAAGAACGGAATACTAGTTCACTAATTTTAAAATAATCAACGATTAAACATAAAAAGTCACATCACCCCATCTTACCCCACGTGTGGGACAAGAACTATAATTAGAAAAATTCGGTTATTTCTGAATATGTGAATCTTTTTAAAATAAACAAAAAAGTAAGATTCATTAAGTAGAATTAACAGGATTCTTGTCCTCTGTACTGAATAATAACAGTAATAATACAGTAGAACATCTATTATCCGAAACACTTTTAACCGAAATAGCCTTAAACCGAAACAACCAGAACGGCAATTAAAAAAATATATTTATGATGTAAGTCATCAGATATTGTGAATAAACAAAGAGTGACAATTTTGTTCTGCAGCAATGCTTCAAGAACTTACCGACTGCGGCCCATGTGCATAGGAAAATCTAAAAAACCCAGGGCTTTGAAAGATATTTCGGCAAATGCTTTTTCTGTCTTCTATCGTAACCAAAAAAGTTCCTGGATGTCCGCTGCTTTGTTTACCAAATGGTTTAATAATGACTTTGTCCCCAGTGTTGAGTCTTTTTTAAAGTCGAAAAATCTTCCAAGAAAAGCAGTTTTGTTAATCGACAATACTGAGAACGATGAGAACCTTGCAAACTTGATTAATAAATTACAAGGATGTGAAGGAAACAGCGAAGATGAAATCAGTGAATGAGTAAATAGTGATGACTCAGAACTAAATTTCAATGACCAAGATATTACTGATATGGTACTCCCTGAATCACAAGACAACAACAACACTGTAGATGACGAAGACGGTGATGTAGAAGAAAGTACTAGCCATGACACGCAGACGAAGTATTCAACGTCTTAGAGGTAACAGTTTAAAACATGAGATATAAAATTAAACTCTATAGAAGGCGCGTTTATATCAAAACCTTTTGACGTTCTGTTAATGAAACGGTGGCGTGATATAGCGGCTAGAAAACGGTATGATAACAAAAAACAAAAGAAAATAGAAGACTTTTTCAAAAAAAAGTAGCTGTACACTATACTTTATATGCGCTATTGAAAAGGTTTCTTTTAATACAGAGTTTGGACTTATTAAAATACTGGGTTAATATTGTATATGTGTTGTATTTTCATTTATTTTTTATCCAAAACTTCAAAAAACGATTCCTGATTACCACAAATTACATTTTGATTATTATCCGAAATTTTATCTATCCGAAACACCTCTCCCCCCCTTTGCTTCGGTTAATAGAGGTTCTACTGTAATAATAATAATAACAGAGGTCCAGAAAACGTATTTGTAACTTGGGAAGCAGATCCAAAGACCCTACATCCGCGGGATTTTCGGCAAAACGTTTAAGCTGATTGGTTAGGGTAATAGTTTCACCATAATTTTTGATATTCTCCGCTGGAACTGATACCTCATCGACGTCAGAATCTTCGGACAGTTGTTCGACTTCCGAATTTTCGATTTCTTGTCCTGAATCTAGATCTTCAACATGTAAATTTTCATCCGTTTCCAAAAAATCGTTAGTTTTCGTTGTCAGTCAATTCCAACAAATTTCTATTTTGAGGATATCTGTAAGTTTATTAAGTGGTAAGTCATCTTCTGGATCAGATGTCAAAGCCTCAATTAGCTGGTCTTCATTTTGCATATTGTCGTGCTTAAATTCTGCTTTAGGGACCAATATTTAACTGTTTCCTTGGCTACTTGGGCCCAAGCGATTTTTGCAAAGTACAATACATCCGCATATCTTTTTCTGCATAGACGTCAAATTAGTATTGAACTCCGAATGTACCAACAAAATGAGAACGATTAAATTTCGTTGTACTCGGGGAAGTTCCTCATTCAAGCTAAGCAGGAAGACACAATATAGCTTGTGCCTTGAAAATATTCAAGTCGGCAAAACACCGGTTAAAGGAAAAATCTTTTATTAAAGGGAGACAGCCAAGTCGGCGCGCGGCACGATTGTCCATTTAAGAGAACATCTGCTAGTGCCCGCGTCCGTTCAAGAGAATGCCCGTTCAAGAGAGAGTTAACGCAATGCAAATTATATGAGAGTCGACCCGTTCTATGAGAAACTATCCGTCCAAGAGGGGTGTCCGCTCAAGGGGGTGTCCGTGAAGGGGAATTTGACTGTACTTTGGAGATTTCACACAAGGGAGATTTCACTGTATATCAAAACGCGCATTAGCAAATGTGCGATTAACCCATTGTCATCACACAGAAAAGTGAAAAATTCGTTCTTATTACAAAAAAAATTTTTTTGGGATAAATACCCAAGTGCAATCAGCGTATATATATATATGCACACTCCGCTCATAGTGAAAAGGTAAAATGCGCGCATATATGAGCTTATGATGCAAATGGGTTAATCGTGCGCTGGAAAACGCCTATTCTGTGTTTATTCTTAATGTACACAGTATGTGCACGGTTTGCAAACGCGTTCAAAATATACTACGTAGTGATTGTATAAGTAATTCCGAACATTATCGCTGCGTTTTTGAATATGTACATAAACACTACAAAAGTAGCGAATGTGTTCGCGAAGATGAACGAGTCCTATATTGTACCGTTTTCTTACGTTCGCTGGTTGTTATACCCCATATTTCATAATATAACACATCCATTAAATTTTCAACCTCAAAACATTAGCCAAAACATAATATTTAGAAAAGAAACAGCAACGTTTTTTTTTCTAATTACCGGCGCACCCGCCATTTTTTTTCCCTTTTTCATAAACTCTGAAACGTTGTGTCTACTTTATATACAATATTCATTTAATGATCTTTATTTCCGAAACATGTGCCAAAACAAACTTTTTAGGAAAACATCAATAATCATTAATTACATATCCACGACGCTAAAATCACATTGGAAATTTTTAATAAAAAGCCCAAAATCCAATAAATGAAAATTTGAATTCAAAATATAACACCCTAAAACTTACCAATCCCACACTATAAAATCGAATATTAATACATAAAAAACATTGTGTTAAAAGCTTAATCAGATTACCTTCGATTATTTTTTAAAAAATGCTATTAAATCTGCATATTTTATATAAAATACTCATTTAATTTTCAACCCCAACCCCAAAACATCCGCCAAAACTGAAATCGCATAAATCTCAACTATACGTCTATTAAGCGACGAAGCCGAGCGAAACTTCTGCCCATAAATTCCCTCACTTTACTCTCGCTAAACGAAAAACCGTTACTCCCGGGTCTCGACGGAAGCGTCACAATTTAACCCTTATTTACAATTCCCGTTGCGTAGACGTTTGCGTGACGGGCAAGACAGTACAGAGCGCGGCGGCAAATTCAATTTTCAGGTGGCAAGTTTCCAATGGTGGGACGAGAATTTACCGAAAGAAGGCCGAACTGTTTCAAGTGGTAGGATAAAAAGGGACGAAGGATTGCGTCGTTGTCGTTCTAAAACCGTGCCGTTTGAGATACAGAACCGTGTCTCGAAAGGGTGCTAAGAAATGATGCGAGAGGGTAAACACCTCGTGCTTGAATTTCACGGTTACCAGGCGACAAGGACAAGATTTATAGCGTTTATGTGCGCCTGTGGAGATAGAAGAAATTGGTTAAAAGTTTTATTAAGTGCCGCAATCCGATTACCTTTCTTCCGGCAATTTATTTTTTACATCCATCTATTGTAGTAAAGGCTACACGATTTATTGCTTGTAATAATGGTTTAATTACTATCGTGATTGTAAGTGCAAACTTTAAAACGCTATCTAGTAATAATAATGTAGCTAGAGAGAGAAAACGGTATAACAGATGCTTAGTAGTTCGGAGGTAGCAATTTATTATTTAAGGTTAGCCAACACTAAGCACACAACTAACCCCGGGGACTCCACCAAACCGTTATTATTAATGATTCCCTTCACCGAAAGGAACTTTGGGCAAACTAACAATAACTATGTTTAAGCTATTAAAGGCAATATTTAATCAATATAAATGATATAAAAATATTTAGTCCCATTTTTTGTTTTTTAATAATCTATTGGAAATCTAAAAAAAGGGAAACAAAGAAAAGAGAACTCGTCTAGATTTCACGTCCTGTGGAAAACACGAAGTTAAGGATTATTGGATTTCCGCTTAGAATAGTGAACTAACGAACTGGAAATTCGCCGAATTCGGTTTTTAACTATCGATTTCCCGGCAAGCAGGGAATTTACATTTTAATTTCCCATCCGGCGTCATTTGTTAACCATTTCGACACCTAATAGAGCTTTTCAACAAAACCTATAAACGCACCGATGCACATCTCGTACAAATCCGAAACTCCCCCCCAAAGGATTAAAGAATTCCAAACCAGAACTTCATTTCCGTCTAAAATTAACCCCCTTTTTGCGCGGAGATTCTCAAATGAAGATCTCTATTTTCAATTACATTACCTCGGCTAGAATGAACACATTAAAGAGGAAATTAATTAAAACCTAGTAGAGCCGTTATAAAATGTATTAAAGAAGAAATTACTTTCCGGAAAAGGTTAAAGTTTACAGCGCGCTCTATCGGAGAGTGAATTAAAACGCCAAAGCTCGACGAAAGCTCTACAGAAGTTTGTACGGTAGAACTTGCGCCATCTATGAGGAGTTAGCGGAAGTAGAAGCTTTAGAGCGCTTTCACAATGTAGCTTTCGATGTCACGTGACCGAGATGTTTTCACCCACCGAGAGATGGCGCAATGTGTATCACTATTAGAAATATAGTTTTATATTTAAAAAAATTGTTAAGATTTTTTTAGATAATAGTAAAAATTTCTATGTTTATACAATAATTTTAAATAAAAAAATTACTTACGCAATCGGTTGATATTAAAAATAAAGAAACTCACCTGAAAAAAAAAAGAAAAATATTATTAGTTTTGTATAAATTTTCTATACTAAGAATTAATTTAAATTAAATTAAATTAAAAAAAAATAATAAATAAGGGTGAAAACTTTAAAGAATATTTCGTTTTAGATTGTTGAAAGAATTTTTAAATAACTGGTTTATTCATTCATTGAGATGCGGTAGCATTCGTTAAGTTATTCAAAAAGAAACGAAATAACGTCCTGAAAAAGAATTGGCACGCTGTCCATAAGCGATAAAGGCATCTCTCATCGGCGCTGAATATTTATGATTGGACGGACGCGCCCCAATTGAATATTAAAATTCCCTCTAACGAACAGCGTTTCTTCATTAAATTATTCCCGCCGGTTCCGCGGGAATCCCGGGCGTCCCGGCGGCGCGACGCTAAAGATAAATCCATATTTCGGCGTCCCGTCGCGTCGGAATACTTCTTTTTCGACGTTGTACCGCGGACGGGGCGCAATTAGTTCCCTTTCGGAGGCCATAAATTTAAATCTGCCGCCGTCGCAAGTCTACGGGAACACGCTGTTCGGACCGTTATGGGACCGGCCGGGTAATTACTACACGCTAGCCGATCTGGACGGGGAAAAAATAAAAGTGCCGACGCCGGCGGCGCCGCCGGAAAAATGGGAAGTTGGAGGGCGGCTACAGCTGCTGGCGCTTGGAGTTGACAACCCTTTGACGTTACACCGAATCGATCCTAATTTGATATGGTCGGCTTTTAACGTTGGAAAATGGAAAAGCATAAAAATTTCCTATTAACTTAACTCAAAAAGGTAGTACAAAAGGTGGATAAAATGTGTTATAAGGGTGGTCTGAAATAACGTTCGTATACTCAAAGGAGTAATTCTACAGCAAAAAATATGAAGAAAAATTCATATGAACTTAGTTCATGAATATATTTCAAGAAATCCTTTCCAAAGGAGCTACAACTCCTTGAATATGATACCCACTGTATATATTTTTTGTTATTTCACTTATATTAAATAGTTAGTTCATGAATTTTAAAACAACCCCTAAGATTTACATAATAAATATGGTGATGGTTACAAAAATGATTTGCGATAAACTGGCTTTAGCATTGAGGTTGAGGAGCGCATTAAAGTCTCATATTTTTCTCTGTTGATTGCACTGGGCAACATTTTTTAAACCCATAGATCAGACAAGATTGACTTCAAGTACGTTTTCGTGGACATGCTATCAAATTTCTAATTTCTAAGTACGAAAATCAGCGTAAGTGTTCCTGAATACGAGTCAAAAATGTACCTTTGAAAACTTCTCTTTGGGCGCGTTATAAATGGTACTACAGCTGTGGGATGTTATAGAGCTTAATGTATTATCGAAGAAAAGATAAATTGTACGAAGAGAAAAATGTAACATAAACATTCATTATTAGTTGGTGTATTCATGCCTCCCTATAGCGATTAAAAATATATTTATTTCATAAAAAAAGCCTCTAATCTTATCACAAAGTGTGTTTTTACCTTTTTCTTTGTGTAGTAAAAATCGTGAAATAAACACTACGTTTGTGTATCATTTAGAATATTACACTGTTAATCCTAACTAGTAAACCTAAAGATGCTTGAAAAGGGAAGATAATTCCATAAGTTGGGTTGGGTCACCACAACATTCATTTGAATTAAAAAGAAAACGATTTTTTTGAGACTACTACCAAATCATTGCTTACTATACCAACGACTACGATTGCAGAATTATTAAAAAAAAATTTTCATGAAGAAATTAAGATATTGAAGAAATTCAAAACACACATTGAATGGGAAAAGTGGAACATTCGGATGTCACAAGTTTTGTAGACAAAAATTTATTTGCTACGTTATTTAATTCCAAGTAGGTATGTTAAAAACTCGTGTGTTTTGCATCTATAGATAAAAATATCTTGAAACCAAATATCAAAAAATATACTTGATCTATGGGTCTTCCCTTTCATACAATTTTGTAGTCCTGTGTTATTTGTGTCTGGAAATCCTTTCTAAATTAGCTTAATTACTGGAAGATGATACTCATTGTCTGGTTTTTTTTTCTATTTATTTCACTTGTCATAAATGAGAAGCTTGTTTCCAAAACGTACCATATCCACGAAATAGAAAATTTGGTAAATTAACTTTTTTCATAATGTTTGTTTTTGATAATTTAAAATGGGTTTTTGTTTTTTTTATACATAAAGGGTACCTAAAACAATCTTTTTTCTCCAATTCTACAAATCATAGATGAATATTTTCAATTATACACACAAAAACTATTTGGATTTGGTACATTTTGCTAAAAAATGAGGATGTAGTACGATATGGAATAAAAAAAGATATTGATATTAAGATATTGAAGAAATTCAAAACACACATTGAATGGGAAAAGTGGAACATTCGGATGCACAAGTTTTGTAGACAAAAATTTATTTGCTAAGTTATTTAATTCCAAGTAGGTATGTTAAAAACTCGTGTGTTTTGCATCTATAGATTAAAATATCTTGAAAACAAATATCAAAAAATATACTTGACCTATGGGTCTCCCCTTTCATAAAATTTTGTAGTCCTGTGTTATTTGTGTCTGGAAATCCTTTCTAAATTAGCTAATTACTGGAAGATGATACCCATTGTCTGGTTTTTTTTTCTATTTATTTCACTTATCATAAATGAGAAGCTTGTTTCCAAAACGTACCATATCCACGAAATAGAAAATTTGGTAAATTAACTTTTTTCATAATGTTTGTTTTTGATAATTTAAAATGGGTTTTTGTTTTTTTATACATAAAGGGTACCTAAAACAATCTTTTTTCTCCAATTCTACAAATCATAGATGAATATTTTCAATTATACACACAAAAACTATTTGGATTTGGTACATTTTGCTAGAAAATGAGGATGTAGTACGATATGGAATAAAAAAACACTGACTACCATTTAGTAAATTTGGATGCATTTACTAAAAAAAGAACCAGAAATAATAACATACATAACAAATACCCATGCAGCACTTAATCTCAATTTTCATCGTTATCGTTATCTTAAGTGCTGCGTAAAACATTTTGATAATATGTAACATTTTCTATATCATATCCCATTTTGTTTAGAAGAAAAACTATGTCAGCCTTTTTTTCGTTTTTGATATGATTTGAGGAAAGGAATTCTTTTAAACGTCCTTCAATGTTGGCCAGCTTCATTCCTCTCTTAAGAATTGTATGTTCACACGTAGGAGCTAGGCTATAAGAAAGAGCAAGAGAAAGCAAATCTTAAATAGACAGCCCAAAATACAGCGATTTCAAATTTTGTAGATTTGGTACGTTTTGGAAACAAGCTTCTCAAATAGTTAATTCATAAATTTTATCGCGGCTTGTTAAGTATTGCCGGTGGCTCAAGAATGATAAATCAAGAATTGCTAATAAAACTGTGGAAAAGACGGCTTCCACAAACTATTTTATTAACTTGTTCAGGTAAAGTTTCTTATCGATTACCGATTAGCAGATAAAGTATGGGAATCCTATCATTCTACAGCGCTATCACAACAAAATGCAGAAATTCAGTCACAAAATTCAAATGCCTCATTCTTCCAAAAATGATGAGAAGTTTACATAAAGCGTTTAATGATTTTTCACTTAATTGTCAGTCAATGCTGCAAACTATAGCTTCGTAAGAAGTTTCCATAAAATCTCAAATTAATTCCCTTCAAAATCAAATTAATCACCAGTAAAAACCATTTTATAATTGTCCAAATTGTACACATCAAAAAGCTTTTTCTCATGATGAAAATAAATCATTTTCACAAAAATTCTTTCCTTTCTAGCTCCAACAAAATTTGTTTTTATCAGAAAACATTTAGTACTAGAGCTCTTAAATATGAAGGATCGTGGTGTTTTTTTATAAATCATTAATTAATAAATCGATTTTTAAAAAACGCATAAATATTTCAACAACAAATTCAAGCTCAACATCGCGTAAGAATTTCCGCCCTTTTGTCTTCGATTGTCTAAATAATTTAAGTTTTTTTAATTAACACTAGAACAGACATTTTTGTTATCCCCACGAGATGCATTTGCTGATAGAAAAAAGACAACGATATCTTTTTAACAGCTGCAAATGAATCTACTATTGCAACTTTCTTTCAAAAAAAAATGCATTAAAAGTTCACTTAAATCGCTAAAGTTTAATCTAAAGTTTAATAAAGTTTTGATCTTCATATACGAACATTATTTCCGGCCACCCTGTATTAAAATTACCAAAAAGTAATTTTCTAAAATGATTCGGTATACTCATCGAAAACGTCCCTAAAAGAATAAAAAATAAATAAACTGAGCGTTAGATTTTATGTCCCAAGCTCTTAAAGCTTGCAGTCTGGAAATGAACGAGCATTCCAAAGCTTACGAAGCGAGAAACGAAGTGGAGGACTCATCCTAAAAGGCTCTGCCATTTACTAAAGGGTTTAGAGATAGAAAATTGCAAGCAACACTCCCATAATAGGCTTATTATTTTAAACAAAAAAAGTTTTTACCAAACAAAGCTTTAAATTAAAAAGAAATTTTAATCTCAATCGTACAAGGTGGTGTATTAATTTCATATAAATGAAACGACCAAAGTCAAAAAGCTATGTTTTTATTCAATATGTAATACTATTTTACAGCAAATATTTATTTATCGCTAATTTTTTAATACTATTAGCATTTAAAACTCGGAGCATCCAAGATTTAATTACTAGCTTTAAAATTATTCCAATAAGAAGAAATCAAATATGATAAAACTGGTGACCTTTACAGCTAATTAAAAATCAATATGATAGAAATTATTCAAGAAGTTTCTTAGAACAGCCAAGCAAATTCAAGTTGGATGGCTTGTTGCTCCAACTTGCTGGAAATACAAAGCGTTATTTTCTACTTACATTCGTTGAGGTTTAATTTAGTACGATAAAACAAGCTCACCAAATTTAATCAGCTCTGATATCTCTTTATGGGAATATCTGAATGCTAAAGTTTTCACAAATAAGCTTTAAAAGATACAAGCTTTAAAAGCCAACATTTCTCAAAATATCACAGCTGGAAATCAGATGCCATCAATTACGATTTTTTGAACTTAATTTTAAATAAACGTGGTGGTCATTTGAAAGATGTTATTTTCAAAAAAATAATTGTAAAATTTTAAAATGACTAAAATCCATTAAACCACCCCGCATTATTTTTCATTTCCTAACAGTCTAATTAATGGCAAACATAGTAGCGGTCAAACAACGCTTCTCTATTTCGCCCTATTATTTCAGCCGCGGTCGGACTCACCAGCTAATCACATTAAACAGTAATCCCTTTTGAAGTCGTAAAACCTCACTTAAAACGGGATCGATCTCCCGTGGCGTGAGCAAACTGGGTCGTTAAAATATATTTATATACGACACACTCCAATATTATTAAAGCTTAGGCTCGAAAAGTTATCGCCACTTTTTCCTTTTACGACCATATTTACGAAATGAAAGTTTAATGTCGCATCTGCAAATTCCATCTCATAAATCATGTAGCGCCTTATTTATACACATCGCCCACATCGACGAATAAATCTGAATCTAAAGCGAACCGAATTCTATACACTTGAATTTTCAGCAGATTTCCTTCCGGTCGATTTTGTAGGAAATCTTGCGTGTACCCATTCAATCCGGGAAAAAGGGATAGTAGGAAACGGCCTTGTTATAAATGACCGTCGTCCGTTACGATGACCTTAACGGAAAACTGATGATCCAATAACTGGATTGTTTGATGATCAACACATCAAATTCAACGAGCAATTTCTTATTTGATAACTGAATAGATTTCTATCAATTTTATTTTTTGTAATAAAATAATTCATAAAAAATAATGATTCAATCTAAATTTAGATTTTCAGAAATGATTTTCTATTAAATGTTATGATTGAAAATATATGAAAAAAAATTTTATCCCCAATAAATTATTATACAGGGTATTTAAAAAAGATGCGGCAATATTAATGGGGGTGATTGTCCAGGTCATTTTATACAAAAAAGTTTATAATAAAAGAATTTTTTTTTAAAGAACAAGGGTTTTATTTAAGGACAAAAACAAATATTTTACCAAACCAACAATTTTACCAAGCAAAAATTACAAAAACTGTGCAAAGTGACCACCTCGAGCTTGGATGCAAGAATCCAATCTTCTCCTCATTGACTGGCGAACACTCTCAAAAACACTAGGATCTGTTTTAATTGAGTTGCACCCAACAATGATTCGATTTCTTAAGTCTTTTACGTCTTCCAATGGAGAACATACAACGTACACCAAGGACTTCAAATGGCCCCACAGGAAAAAATCCAGGGGATTTAAGTACGGGGATCGTGCATGCCATAAGTGAGGTCTACCTCGGCCAATCTAGCGTTTTCCATCTGCTTGTGTTAAGAAATTACAAGCTACTTGACTAAAGTGGGTTGGTGCGCCATCGTGCATATGCCATATTGCATCTCTAATTGCTAATGGTACGTCCTCCAGAAAACCAGGGAGCGTGTTTTCCAAAAAATTGCGATACACTTTCTGGTAAGTCTTCCTGGTAAAAATATCTGTCCAATTAGGCAGTCACCCACAATTCCAACCCCAACGTTCAAAGAAAACTGATGTTGAAAACGATCTTCAACAATTTTATGTGGATTTTCGTCACATCATACATGGTTATTAGGGAAATTGCGTATTGCATTTCTTGAAAAATTCGATTCATCGGTGAACAGAATCAACATCAGGAATTGAAGGATTTCAACCATTTTCTGCAAAAGCTATTGACAGAATTCAATGCGAGTAGGAAAATCAGCAGAAAACTTGGACGGGTTGTATATGGAATGGGTACAACAAATTTTCCTTCAGAATGTGCCAAACAGTCCCATTACTTACATTCAAAGCGTTAGCAATTTTTTGAGTATAAGTACCATGACCTTCTTCAGTCATATCTAGCACATCCTCTTCCATCACTACCGTTCTTGCTGTGCTTGGCCTTCCTGCTCCTCCATTTCGTCTAAATGTGCCTGTTTTTTAAAAACGCCGATGAATACTTTCGAAACTTTTTCTAACAGGAACAATACGGCCAGGAAATCTTTCGGTATACAAACGCCTAGCTTCTAATGCATTGCCATCAGCAAGTCCATAAGTGTAGTGCATAACTTTTTTGTATAAAAAAGTTATGTTTAATATTGCCGCATCTTTTTTAAACAACCTGTATAAACACTGTATATAGGAAAAAAAACTAGAAAAGTAAATTTCTTTATTAAAAAAGTGTTATAATACATCGTTTATAATCTTTTTGTTTCACATCAATTACTCTCCCATAAATCCCTTTTCTCTCCAAGCTGAGAGCATAATGGTTCGTCGAAAATAGGTTTTTAACGTTACGGTAATTCATCAAGCCTTCGGACAAAAGTACCTACCGCCGCCGAACGGCGAAACTAATTAATTTAAGGCCATAAATATCTAAACATCCGCGGAGCGCGAGATATACGAGCTTAATTTCGATCGAAAACAATGCCACGTCGAAACTGCATCCGCTTCTTCGGCGAGGTTTTCCTATTTGCCCTTTGAACCCGCCACAGTTTTGCGGTTACCATTCTGTTTACCGATTCGTAATGTCTGATTAAAGCAGACCCAATCTGTTGGTTGTTAGTTAACGACTGACTTTCATAAATCAGTTTTAATTGTAGGGATTTTTTTCAAATTTTTGTGTAGTATCTAATTCATAACTGAGATTGAAATTAAATGTAAGCTGTCATTGTGGAAGTTTCAATTATATTCCGGACCACCGCGCCTATCGCATTACAGAATTTATGGAGTAATTTCGTTTTGGAAACATTGAGCCGAAGAAAATTAAATTAAACGTCATGCACAACTGAAACGTAATCGAATTAACGTGTTATCTAAATTCATATCAATTACTCCACGCAATGATGAATAATAATTTGCTGACCATTCGTTTCCTGCCTAAATTTTACCCCAACCTAATTAATTTATTTTAACCAAAAATAAATTTCATACATTTCCATCGTTTACCATAAATTTCTATTTTATACATCTCTATCTTCTATCTTATCTCATCCCAAATTACTCAAAGAAAAGTGCTCCTAGACTCTTCGTGTATGTGGCAGGGATAAATGACTTGAGATCAAGTTTTTGTCACTTAAGAAGAGGGAAAACCGACGCTATTAAAGCAGACAGAGTAGGCAAAATCGTTAGAACCGAAGGTGATTTTCTTGCGAAACACCATGATTTTCGGCGAATCGAAACCGAGACGTAGAGTGGGAGCAATCGTAGCCGCCAATTAATCAGGGTTTCGGAGAAAATCCGATTACTGGCGTACCGATTTGTGCCCGAGCGAATTGACAGGGACTCGCAAACATCCCTTCGTAGCTACCGCAGCAGCACCCTTCTATAGCCTCAATTAAAAACTACCAACGCGCACGTCATCGCCATCGACGATGATTTATCGGAATTAATAAAGTTGTTCGCGAGGCTATTAATATCGTTGATATCCAACGTCGGAAGATGGATGAGAAATGAGAAAATTAGCGCGAGAATCTTGGGTCTTAATTTTTTTCTTTCAGAAACGACAGCGAATCCATTCGATCATTTTATAAAGTGAAGTGTTGTAGTGTTCGGGAATATTTTTCAACCCTAGCGACGGAAATACGAAATACTCGAGGGGGTGAAAACTTTTGCGTGAAATATTCAGGTAAGTATAAGAAGCAAGAAATTGCGCTTGAGAAAAATTGTTATGTGAAGAACCATGGGAAAGTTTTGTAGGTAGACTTCGGTTTTACATAATTTAGATGGTATTCGATACATTTCTTACTTGAATGCACCGTGTTATTTTATTGTTGAGTTTATAAAAGGGGGATTTAATTTGAATATTTAAAATTTTCAGAGAGGATTTTTCGTTAAAGTATAATAATGTTTTTTCTTAGTTAATAATTTTTAAATCTCTCGAGACTTTTTATAAAGTAATAGATTTTTATAAATACTTTGTTTCACTCCAAAGCCTTTACAATAACACTTTGGACTGGTTCCACAAGTGTAGATTTTCCCCAAATCCGGACAAATATCAACAATTCATTCCAAACCGTCCAGTTCGATAGTCAATTAAAACTAACGAAACATTATAAACTAATAAGCAGAGAAATTGCAAAAAGATCGAAATACTTCAGAGCTTTAAATTCTAAAATCAAGGTAATATCGTTTGAACCATCTACAAAAGTATCTGCAGACCACTACTAGACTACGGACCCATACTGACAACAAACGTAACTCGACAGATCATAGACGTTATAAACAAAACCGAAAGAAAAAGCCTACGAATCAACGCGAAAATCAGGCATCCAAACAACCCATTACACAACATCAGGAACGAACTACTGTATGAACGGACACAAATAACACCAATAAGACAACATTATGACAGACTTGGAATTTTATTCGAAATCCTCAGAACACAGGAATATTGAAGAACTCTGCATTAAATTGACTGACACTATTCATAGACAACGAACCCTATACGAGACGTTGACGACCATTTAATATATAAGAAAGGAATTGTAATTATTTTATCATTGTAAATACTGTATGAGGCGGAAAGACCTGTTAGGTCGATAGCCATATAAAGATTATCTTGTCTTCTACTTTGTTTCTGCTTCCAATGTATAAAGGAAGTTGCCTATATGAACAGTATATTTGACCCAATTTCAATTTTAATGAATGGTTTGATAAAAATTTTGCTTTAACTCATTACTGGCTGCTAAGAATATTTATTTCACCCGGCGTAAAGTCGAATAAAAACGTGCCTAATCTGAAAATTGAATTTCTAGTAATTTTATTTAATTTGGTAGTTTCCAAAATATTTTTCTACACATAAGTCATCTGACAATGTTTGTACATGAAGCAGATTTTTCCTTTTACCGCAATTGTTGCAAAGTTTGCAACGTTTCTGAGAAAACTTTTCTTTTCCCGAACTACGATTTTTGTCAGTCTGTGCGATTTTACATCTCCTGAAAGCCTAATTGGTGGATCTTTACAAGAGATTCTTTTTGGTGAATCTCAGACCTCTGGATTTTCGTCCAACCTTTAACAACTTGTAATAAATAAGAGGTACATTTTATTTTCTTTTTCTGGTAGGTTCAGTTTTTTGTATAAATTAATTAAATACTGCACAATTCAACATAAACATAAAAGCCTTTTTTGTCCACTTTTTTTATAATTGCTTTATAAGAAAAATATTTTCGGTTTATTTTACCGGTTTCTATCAGCCGCGCCTGATGTCTTTCGATTGTCTTTGCGATGAGCTTAAACAAACAATAAAACAAACTAATTGTATAAAAAAAGTATTAATACGCCAACGGATTCTGGACTGGGAAGAAAAAATGACGTATTGTTACTTCAACGGCCACTAATGAGTTAAGAAGTCTAAATAATCTATTTGTTGAAAATCTAAGGTAAATTTCATCATCTGAAGATACTTTCCATTTATTATTTTCAGATTAAAATTTTATAGGTCACTCAAAATGTGTTAATATTTAATAAATATATGTAAAAAAAATATGTGTACAGTTTTATTAACGAAAACTGAGAATGATTCATTGCTTGAAAGACATACGAACTAGTAAACAAAAAGAAAATTGTCACTTTGTAACATATTGCAATGTGTATAAATGCAAGGATAAAAGCACAAAATGAGGCAGAGCAATTTATCAATGCATCGAACTGGAAAGCTTCGTTCAACTCTTTCCAGCATATCGACGGGTACATTGGCGACAGCTTGACGGATGTTGTTCTTTAGGTAAGCCTGGGTCTTAGGAGGATCGTTGTAAACAAAAAGCCTCACATACATTTTCTTGAAGAATAAAATTTGGTGAATCAAGTTTCCATACTTCGCAAATCATAGTCAATTTGCAAGGGTTTTTAGAAGATTTAAAGATTTGTAGGTCTTTATGAAGAAATCGCTTTACAGAATGTAAAATGAATCTTTAGAAAAGCCATCAATAACTACATCCTTGTTTTGGAGTGATTTTGCTGTTCGTATATTGGCGTCAGCTTGACGGATGTTGTTCTTTAGATGAACCAGGGTTTTAGGAATATAGTTGTAAACAAAAAGCCTCAAAAACATTTTCTTAAAGAACAAAATCTGATGAAGCAAGTTTCCACACTTCCTGAATCATAGTCAATTTGCAAGGATTGTTAGAAGATTTAAAGATTAGCTCTTTATCAAGATTTAGATCTTTATCAAGACATCGGTTTACAGATTGTATATTGAATCTTTAGAAAAGCCAACAATTCCTCCATGCTTGTTTTGGGGTGATTTTGCTATTCGTACATTGGCGAAAGCTTGACGAATGTTGTTCTTTAGGTGAGCTAGGGTCTTAGGACGATCGTTGTAAATAGAAAGCCTCACCTACATTGTCTTGAAGAACAAAATCTGGTGAATCACGTTTCTACACCGTTTCCTGAACCACAATTTGCAAGGATCTTTAGAAGATTTAAAAATGTTTAGGTTTTCAGGAAAAAATCATTTTACAGAATGTACATTGAATCTTTAGAAAAGCCAACAGTTACTGCATGCTTGTTTTGGGGTGATTTTGCTATTCGTATATTAGCGACAGCTTGACGGATGTTGTTCTTTAGGTGAGCTAGGGTCTTAGGACGATCGTTGTAAACACAAAGCCTTACATACATTTTCTTAAAGAACAAAATCTGGTGAATCAAGTTTCTACACCGGTTCCTGAACCACAATTTGTAAGGGTCTTTTAAATCTTTCAGATTTAAGGTCTTTCAGGTTCAGGGTATTTCAGATTTAACGATTTTTAGCTCTTGAGGAAGAAATCGCTTTACAAAATGTACAGTGAATCTTTAGAAAACCCAACAATAGCTGCGTGCTTGTTTTGGGGTCAGTTTGCTAGGGTTGTTAGAAAATTTAAAGACTTTTAGCTCTTTATGAAGAAACCGCTTTACAGAATATACGTTGAATCTTTAGAAACGCCAACAATTACTGCATGCTTGTTTTGGGGTGATTTTGCTGTTCGTATGTTGGCGACAGCTTGACGGATGTTGTTCTTTAGATGAGCCAGGGTCTTAGGACGATCGTTGTAAACAGAAAGCCTCACATATATTTTCTTGAAGAATAAAATCTGGTGAATCAAGTCGCTACACCGGTTTCTGAACCACAATTTGTAAGGGTCTTTTAAATCTTTCAGATTTAAGGTCTTTCAGATTCAGGGTCTTTCAGATTTAAAGATTTTTAGCTCCTCAGGAAGAAATCGTTTTACAAAATCTACAGTGAATCTTTAGAAAACCCAAGAATAGCTACGTGCTTGTTTTGGGGTCAGTTTGCAAGGGTTGTTAGAAAATTTAAAGATTTTTAGCTCTTTATGAAGAAATCGCTTTACAGAATGTACGTTGAATTATTAGAAAACCCAACAATAGCTGCATGCTTGTTTTAGGTTGATTTTGCTACTCGTATATTGGCGACAGATTGAAGAATGTTGTTCTTCAGGCGAGCTAAGGTCTTAGGACGATCGTTGTAAACAAAAAGCCTCACACACATTTTCTTGAAGAACAAAATCTGGTGAATCAAGTTTCTACACCGTTTCCTGAACCACTATTTGCAAGGATCTTTAGCAGATTTAAAAAACTTTTGCTCTTTAGGAAGAAATCGGTTTACAGAATGTACACTGAATCTCTAAAAAAGTCGACAATAACTGCGTTCTTGTTTTGGGGTGATTTTGCTATTCCAGGAAACTCATGTTTTGTTTAATGTATAAACTCAAAGTTGATATGTTACTCTTGATATTATTCAAAGATTTAGACACACATTTGCATTACTGTTTTTTAATTAGATTTCAAAATCAGCTAATTGCTCTACCACATTCTGTATATTTATCTCAACTTATGTCGGAAAACGATTAATAATTTTCCGTTCTCACTAACAACACTGTCGATCAGAAATTTGTACACAAAACTTATAAAAATTCGTTGGTAGTTGCAATAAAAAAATTCCACTCTTCAGCGATAATTAATCGAAAGAAAACAGACACGAGACTGAAGCAAAAAAGAATTGATTGATTGAGGTCAACTGAGGTTTTAGTAGGAAAGCCATCTTTAGGTCAACGCTGTATAAAACGACTATTTGTCTTTATATTTCACCTGTTAATTTATTGACCCACATGAACACATTCAATATGTTCATTTGTGCGATATTATTTTCTCCATGTTCTTCCTTCATTTACAGAGTAAAACAAATACCACGACGTTAATTCAATTTGAGAAAAAGTTCCATTCTTCACATATTTTTTTCTCAGCGATGACCTAAAGCTGGCATTCATGACAAAACCGTGATAGTCATGCTCATCTATAACAAAAATTTGGGTGCTCTTACAAGCAAATTTGTGACTCCTTTATCTAACATCAAAAATAAAATAACGGACAAAAAATAAAACTCCATAAATTTCTTTCCGCACTTTAGTAAACATAAGGAATCTATAAATTTAAGTCTTTATATGTCACCTGTTGATTTATTGGTCTGCATTAACAAATTCAATATGTTAATTTGTGCGATATTATGTTCTCCATGTTTTCCCTCAATTTATAGAGTAAAACAGGAGATATTCGTCATTCTGCCGAATTCACGATAATTTGTGCTAATCTATGAAAAAAAATTTTGGCTGTTCTTATAAGTAAATTTGTGAAGAATTCCTTCATCTGATATCAAAAATAAAATAATGAACAAAAAATAAAACTTCCTAAATTTTTTTCCAACACTATTTAGTAAACATAAGGAAACTATTCATTTAAGTAACTGCTTAGTACAGTAGAAAGTTCCTTGATTAATAGAGTAAACGACACAACGCTTATCAACTCAAAGGGAGCTAAAATTGTTCGCCACGGTAGCATTCCGCTGATTTATTAACTGTCGTTACCGAGGCCTTAATGAATATTAAGTCGCCTCCGGGTTCCGGGGATTTTTGGAGTGACGTTGTCGATCCGACAAAAGCTCCGGAATAAATCAAGCGCGGCAGCTCGTTTTCTTTGTTTTGCAAATGCACATTTGAGGCGGCTCGGCCCCGCTGTGGGGCGCTCCCGACGCTAGATTGGAGTTCATTAGACGTGAAATTTACTTTGATGGCGACCGAAGCTTCCTCTCTACTCGTTCTGCTACGTCCGGACAAAGCGACCGCTCGCCCCGTACTACAACTAAAATCTAAAGCGGGAAATTGGATGTCCCGTTTTCAAAACGAACGAGAATCGCCTCATCTTATTTACACACACACACCAAGACGACAAAACCGCAATAGAGCGTACTTCCGATCGCTATAAAGCCGAATTAAACGTTAAGCCAATCGAACGTCTATGAAGTGAACGTCTTTTGATCTCCTATAGTTACGAGTTGCGAACTAGCAAAGTCGACGAACATCGCTTCGACTTTAAATGCTATATTACGTCATTCACCTCTTAAGGGATTTGGTACTCAATCAGCACACGACGGGAAACGAGAATCTTGTAGCCGGTAGATTACTGATGTATTTGGTTATGTAACACGAAAATTACGATGTCGGCACGATGGCTCTACGTGTAAAGCAGAAATCCCGGTGTACCGACTAGATGCTGACAGATTATAACCGGAATTGCGGGATGTATGTTAAAAGAGTTTTTGGTTACACGTTAAAAGCTCAAAGCTTCTATTCAAACTTTTACATCTACGTGAATTTCACGTTTTGAAACATGATATTTTTCAAAAAGAAAAAAAAAACATGAGATTGCCACCAAACGTATCCAGGTTTTCGATTGATGTACAGACCTTTCGCGTCCTCGTTTATTTACCCGTCTAGCATCGACTGTCACACCGGTCTTTGTTCGGGGATTCGACTGCAAAATTTCCATCGAGAAATGTACGCCACCTCCCGCCGTAGTAAATTCAAATCAAAATGTTTCGAGCATAAGCGCCCCCGCTGTAAAACACGATCCGACAACAAGGGGCGCAGCCCGCCAGAAAGGAAGGCTTCGCCATAGCGACGCCGTCACGTATTAAAGCTGATGTACGCGGACGTATAAATCGGGGGATGGGGGAGGAAGAAATGAAATAATCGAACCGGAAGGACGTAATATCTCCGATGGACGCGAGGATGTACGTGTCCGTTCGGACAATTTCGATATTGATTTATTTTTTAAAAACGACACACATTTCTATCGTTTTGTAGCATTTCAGCAATTGTACTATAAAGATAAGATGTTGAAAGGAATTGAGAGACAAAACAATTAACTTTATCCAGAAGGAACAATAAATTTTTAAATCGTCAAAGACGATTTATTTTATTTAACCCTCTATAGTCTGACATTACTTGTGGTTCCAGTAGTGTAAGACAGTGAAGTGTAAGACAGAGACGCTAAGCTTAGCAGTGACGTCAAAAATTGGTGAACGATTATCGGAGATTGAGCTATCCTGTTAGCTCAGCGTCCTTGGAGTCATCTAATACACGTACCAAAATAGCAGGACCGTTAAGGGTTAAATATAGATAAAACATTCCCCCCTACACTTGGCCAAACAATTTCTTAATTTCTATAAATGTCTAGACGACTTTTTAAAATTTCGTAAATCATTTTCAATTTTGAAGTTGAATTAAAATAGAATACATTAGATTTTTTGAACATTTTTTGTTAAAATTTGAAACAATTCTTCTTTATTTATCATTAATTAGAAATGTTTTCCTTCAATAGGCTAAAATACCAATCTACATAATAACAAGAAATAAAAATCGGTGTAAACGATGAAAAATTATTTATTTAAGTGCAATTCGAATTTCGGATACTCAATATCCGTTTTCAGGCACGACGTCAAGTATCATAAAAAGGAGATTAACAACATCGAGCCATCCATAAAATTATAATACTTGACGTCGTGCCTGAAGACGGATACTGAGTATCCGAAATTTGAATTGCACTTAAATAAATAATTTTTCATCGTTCACACACATTTTTATTTCTTGTTATAGTATAACGATGACCTTCGGCCAAATAATTACTACTTTAATCTACATAATGTCTTGTCGAATTTTTAAATATCATCAATCTTTATAATCTCACAATCAGATCAAAATAGATAATTTTAGATTCTTATTCGAACAATGTCTTTTAGTAAGATTTCGATAAATTTTTTCTACATTTAGCTTAGAAGTCTTAAATTTTCATAACTAACGTCTGAGCGATTTTTTAAACTTTGCATTTTTTAAAATCTTGAGGTTAGGTTCAAATAGAAGATTTTAGATTTTTGCTTCTAACTTTTTTTGGTCAAATTGAAACCAATTTTGATATATTTATCATAAATTAGACATATTTTCCTACATTTAGCTTAAAAACCAGTCTGTAATTATCATCAATTATCTGGACAACCTCAGGTTTAAAAAACTTTGTAATTTTTTTTCTTTTTTGATGTTAAGGTTGAGTAAAAATAGAGGATCTTATCAGTAAATAAATTTCTTAAATTTTCATAAATAACATCTGAATGATTCTTTAAACTTTGTAATTTTTTTAATTTTGAGATTAAAAAATTCACTTTATTTTAAGTTCAAATACAGGATCTTAGATTATTAAAACATGGAACAATTTTAATTTATTTATCATAAAACAAATATTTTTATCCACATTTGTTAAAAAAGATCTTTTCTTTACTCTCATAAATAATATTTGAACGACTTTTTAAACTTAGTCAGAAATTTATTTTTAATTTCAAGTTATATTCAAGAAAATAAACTGGATTGGGTTTTTTTTAGTTTCAGTCTCTGTTTTCATGTTGTTTGATTCCGGAGGGAGGTTGGTTTTACACGATACGTTCAGCTTTTCAGTTCTCAGTTCTGATAAATGTTTATTATACAAATGTTTTATTAAATCATTAGAAGAAAATACTATAATTTTTGTCATATAGTAAAAAATTAGCAATTAATTTATTTTAACAACTACAAATAGGACTTTATGCAAAGGTCTTCATCATTTCTCCAGATTGACCAAAAGTCATCAGATCTGAAGGTAGTTTACCAAAATTTTAAGAACGAGAGTACGACATGACGCGTTTATTTATACATATAATTTTTAAAAACTGAAATAGAAACAAATAGGTTTTGCCCAAGAATACTGGACTAACAGGATGGCCCAATTCCATAAGACGTGTATACGCCGAAAATTAGTGAGCTGCCGCCAGTTTGACGTCACTTGTCATGGTTTCAATCGAGTGTAAGACATAAAGCGTTTTCTGGCGATGCAGCGGTTTCAAAGCTTTTGAAATCTTTTTATTCTCGCGTTAAATCGTGTCGTCACTGACGAAAACGATTGAAACGCTTCAAAATGCTCTACGATCTCGGTTCAAAGCTGAGCACACATGCGCACATTGAAAGGTGAACATAACTTCCAATAACATTAAGGTTTCGTTAATTACTGTAATTACATATGCGCAAATTTTTTAGTGAATTTAGTTCCTAGTAAAATTACAATACTCAAAATGAAAAAAGCAGATGAAAATAAACTAGTCAACGTAGTACTGGACGATAATCGGATAAAGGTCGACGAAATCTTTTCCCCATCTACATCCTTTCCTCAGGCATAGGCAGATTACCACCAATAAAATTTTTATTAATTTCAGGGCAATTAATCCTTTCTAACAGAGTATTAAACGTAGCTCTTCCCATTCGGAATAATTGAAAAAGATCGTGCCCTAGGTACAGAGTTAAAAATTCTTCATAATGCGTAAGTGTTGAGTTTTTTGTAATAAAATAGAAAAGTGCGACACTTCCTCTCCATTATTCAATATCAACAACACTACCATTTCCCACTTTGCGTTAAAATTATTGTTAATTAAACATAATACTGAAGTTCTAAAGTCCATTTTTGAAAATAATAGAAATAAGATTAGTAGGTTATGTAAAGACTGTTGATAACCGAATGATTCGAATGCGGTTTAAAAACACATTCGCATGAGTATATAAACTATGACGTACCGTTTCAAACCGATTTGAACCCACGTACGAAAGCGCTGCACGCCAGAAAACGCATGACAAAAAAAAATGTAAAATAGAGACGCTAAGTTTAGCTGTGACGTCAAAAGTTGGCGGGCGATTATCGCAGATTGGGCCATCCTGATAGTCCAGTGTCCTTCGGTTTCGCCCATCCCGTCAATTCTTCATCCCTATTTCCCTTCTCTGCTCAGTTTTAGTTCTTATACACTTTTATATTCAAAGAACTGATATAATTGTCATACAACTATGAGAATTTCATATTCTAAAACTTGATATTTTTCAAAAAATAAAGAAAAAAAATACGAGATTGCCAAAAGTATACCCACATTTTCGATTGATGCGCAAACCTTTAGCGTTCTCATCTATTTACCCGTTTAACATCGACTTTTACACCGTCATAAAAGACCCTTTAGTTTATTTCTGTTACAATTTAGAATTCCCATAAAAAATTTGTGGACGGTTCTTTAAACACATCATTTATTGAATCTTGAAGCTATCTCAAAAAATCTAAAATTTTTTAAAATATCTTTTAATAAAACTTAGAACAATTTTGATTTATTAAACATTTCTATCTACATTTGGTTAAATTTAATCCAGATTCAAAAATTACTAATAAAAATCAAACGAAAAATCGAAAAAGACAAAAACTATCTTTTAATAAAAAAAAAAACTTCAATTTAAAAGCTTGAGGTTGGTTTCGTTTTGATCCTTTAACGATTCCTCTTACTCAAAGGTTTTTTATATACGTTTCGTTTAAACGAAGGGCACTGATTTGAAACTTGAAGGTAAAGCTGACGTAAATCCAATCAACGGCGGTTTCCAAACTTCCCCTCACAACTAAATCGACCCGGTTTTTTAACCCCCCGAATGTGCACATTCCACATTCAGAGTATTTCTGGTCGGACGATTCCAAAATAAATTTGTACCGAGCTTTTTATTCTCGTTGTTCAACCTCGCCCAGCATACAAAAGACATTTTTGTAAATAAATAAACAAATAAATAAATATGAACCGTGTGTAACAAATAAATCTTGTTTCTACCGGAAATAACACTGTTTGTAAAATTATATTCCATCCATGGGTGTATTTTCCCACCTTTCTTTAAATTTAATTTTACATAACCAAAACCTCCGATTTAATATTTCCATTATTTCGTTTGCCTAGTTCTAAAAACTAGGTTAATTAAATACTTTAATCTAAAACTTTGTAACTTCGTCCAAAACGAAAAACCTAATATTTTCAAAATGGAAAACTTGTTTTCAGAGAAGAGGATTTTTAATTACTTCTTTTCCCGAACAGATACGCCGCCATAGAAATTCCAAAGCAAAGGGCCCTCCTTTGAAACTTTAGAACTTCGTGCCTCCTCGCCCTTAAACAGTGGCTCTTTTTATTTCGAGCACCCGACTTTTATTTCCCGCCCGGACTTTTAACGTGTTTTAAATAGGTAAAATCCGGCAATTAGGAGCTGCAATAAAATCAGCCTTCACGGTTGAACTTGCGCCCCGGCTTATACGCTATCTCCCCGTTAATTATTTTATTAAACTCTAATTAAACCGTGACGATTTACCGGAACGAAATTTAAACTCATCAATACGACTCTTTAATTATTCCGTTCTGCGACAATAATAAATTAATAATACCGGTATACCGGACGGTATCAAACATTTACGTTTAATCAAAAATTCAATTATCCCACGAAATTGTTTAGACTACAATATGAGCCGAGCATTTTATATCAACATTAAATTTAATTTAATGATATTTTATAATGCATCGATAAATTGATTTTAATTTCGATATAATTACATTCCAATTATGACTCTTTGAAATTCACTTCAAAAGCATTTTGTTTACATTATTTATATTAATACACAATTAAATTTACTTTATTTGTATATAAATAAATATAATTTATATAGTTCGAATTCGAAAAAGGGAAATTTTCATTATACAAGACGATATGGAATTCTGTTCGAAATCGAGGCCCTTTGGCGCCAATTACGAAAGCTTCCGGGAGCTTCTGTCCGGTTCGTAACGCAATTAAGAATTCCGGGCCACTTCGGTCGGGCGCAAATTGATATTGCTACGGCACGAGATTAAACGCGAAGGTTCGCGAAAAATTACTCCACGTGTCTTGCAATAATACGCCCGGTTGTTGTTCTCTTGTTAGACCTTCTACTCTTATTACATCGAAAGGAATTTCTAGTATTCGTATAGAGAACAACTTTGAAAATAAAGCATTAGTTTTCATAGCTTTCGAATTAATTCTTATTGAATTAAACGATTCTAATGAAATTTTATGAAGAAAATGTTTGAACTATTGTTGATATTTTGATTTATAGAGAGGTTAGATTTTAGAGAGTCTAAATGATATTTAACTCTTTGAGCGCTATGAACCTATATATGGATTCGCATATAACCATTCAGTTTTGGCTTTGATCTCACATATGCGTTTATGCACAATCGTTCGATTTAAGCTATGAACCCATATATGCATTCTGGAATAACCATTTGGTTTAGGTTACGAACGAATACAGAGTATTCTAAGGCCACAGCCAGTGATTCTTTGGGGTCTTTAGAAATTTTCATATTTACCTGATGTCGTCCTGAAATTAAACCATCATGGCCTTTCGAGGTCACCTGCGCAGTAACAAAAGGTGGGGAGTTCTTAGAGAGCTCATTTGCGTAATATACTCAACAGGGTACTGATCGTGTACAGATCAAAGCAAAAGTTTGCGTATAAGTGCGTGAGATAATATTTAAGTTCGAGATGGCGGAAAGTAAAGTGAAAAATAAAGTAAGTTCTTATTTATTTATTATTTTTGTTAATTGTTTTAGCAGATATTTTACTATTTACAGCTTAAAATATGTTTGATTAATGGGTTTGTTAATTTAAAAATAACTTTTAAACTTAAAAACCCTGAAAAATAAGCTACTACAAAGAAATTCATTATTAAAAATTTACCTGTTTAAAATTTACAATACAATATTTGTACATGTTTTTGTACAGGTCAACTTTTGCCGCGCTCTATACTTGCCGCTCCTATCTAACGAATACACCCATCTTTCTCCAACGATTTACTGTCGCACTCCTTCGTCTGCGCATTTTTCGTGACCTCGAAAGGCCAAGATGGTTTGGGCCGGCTGTAATTTGGACTACGTAATTTAGTCTGCAAATTCCGATCTTTCATAAAAAGTACTCAGTCCTTGATGGGCTTTTTCGTACAGAGTGAGCAACGTTCAAAGGGCTAACGATATTAAACGATTTTTGAAAATATTTCAATGACTTTTAAGGATGTTTAAGGCATGATCATAAGAATAATTTTTAAAGACATTTAAACAATTCTTGGCAAGTTTTGACGATTTTCAAAAATATTTCAACGATTTCTGAATATTTTTAAAGATATTTGAAGGATGCTAAATTATTTTTCACAATGTTGAACAATTCCTGAAAATATTCGAATGGTATTTAAAGATATTTGAACGATTCTAGAAGAATTTAGTCAATTTTTGAAAATATTTCAACGATTTTTGACGATGTTTAAAGGTATCTTTAGACTACTAGAATATTTTCGATGATTTCATAGATTTATGAAAGTATATGAACGATTTTTAAGGATATTTAAACGATTCTAGACGAGTTTTAACGAGTTTTTGAAATACTCATACGATTTCTAAAGATTTTTAAAGATATTGGAAGGATGCTAAATTACTTTTGATACTCTTAAACAATTTCAGAAAATATTCGAATGATATTTAAAGATATTTTAACGATCCTAGAAGAATTTAGTCAATTTTTGAAAATATTTCAACGATTTTTAACGATGTTTAAAGGTATCTTTAGAATACTAGAATATTTTCGATGATTTCATAGATTCATGAAAGTATACGAACGATTTTTAAGGATATTTAAACGATTCTAGACGAGCTTTAACGAGTTTTTGAAATACTCATACGATTTCTGAAGATTTTTAAAGATATTGGAAGGATGCTAAATTACTTTTGATACTCTTAAACAATTTCAGAAAATATTCGAATGATATTTAAAGATATTTTAACGATCCTAGAAGAATTTAGTCAATTTTTGAAAATATTTCAACGATTTTTAACGATGTTTAAAGGTATCTTTAGAATACTAGAATATTTTCGATGATTTCATAGATTCATGAAAGTATACGAACGATTTTTAAGGATATTTAAACGATTCTAGACGAGTTTTAACGAGTTTTTGAAATACTCATACGATTTCTGAAGATTTTTAAAGATATTGGAAGGATGCTAAATTACTTTTGATACTCTTAAACAATTTCAGAAAATATTCGAATGATATTTAAAGATATTTTAACGATCCTAGAAGAATTTAGTCAATTTTTGAAAATATTTCAACGATTTTTAACGATGTTTAAAGGTATCTTTAGAATACTAGAATATTTTCGATGATTTCATAGATTCATGAAAGTATACGAACGATTTTTAAGGATATTTAAACGATTCTAGACGAGTTTTAACGAGTTTTTGAAATACTCATACGATTTCTGAAGATTTTTAAAGATATTGGAAGGATGCTAAATTACTTTTGATACTCTTAAACAATTTCAGAAAATATTCGAATGGTATTTAAAGATATTTGAACGATTCTAGAAGAATTTAGTCAATTTTTGAAAATATTTCAACGATTTTTGACGATGTTTAAAGGTATCTTTAGAATACTAGAATATTTTCGATGATTTCATAGATTCATGAAAGTATACGAACGATTTTTAAGGATATTTAAACGATTCTAGACGAGTTTTAACGAGTTTTTGAAATACTCATACGATTTCTGAAGATTTTTAAAGATATTGGAAGGATGTTAAATTACTTTTGATACTCTTAAACAATTTCAGAAAATATTCGAATGATATTTAAAGATATTTTAACGATCCTAGAAGAATTTAGTCAATTTTTGAAAATATTTCAACGATTTTGGATGATGTTTAAAGATATTTAAAAAATAGTACATTATTTTCAATGATTTCGATGGTTCATGAAAATGTACGAATGCATTTTAAAGACATTTAAACGTTTCTAGGCGAGTTTTGAATTTGGACGATGCTACATGAATTTAGTTAATTTTTGAAAACATTTCAACAACTTTTGATGACGTATAGAGGTATTTGGAAGATACCACATTACTTTCGATAATGCTGCACAATTTCTGAAAATATTCAAATGATATTTAAAGATATTTGAACGATTGTAGACGAATTTAGTCAATTTTTCGAAACATTTCAACGATTCTTAAAGATATTTAGACGATACCATGTTATTTTTGACCATTTTGAACAATTTTTCGAAATATGCAAACGATTTTATAAAATATTTTGACGATTCTAAACAAATCGTCGGTTTGGAAGAAGACCGGCATAACTCAAAAATTGTTAATTTTGACATTATTATATAAAACCATGACAAATTATTATCATGCAAATTTATAAATGCTTTTCCTGAAAATCTATAGATTTTGAGATGTAATGGTGGGTTTAGGATGTCAAACTTAACCGTAAACTTAGCTGTAATAACCATCAAATTTGCTGTAATTCCTAGACGTTGCCTAAACGCTTCTACTGAAACAAAATAGTTGAACTTTTTTTAAATACTAGAGTTACTGCTACGGTTACGATTACAGCCTTTACGTTTGACATCCTAATTCCACCATAACGCTCTTCTTCCAAACCGACGATGTTAACGATTTTTGACGATCTTTAAAAATATTTGAGCGATACTGGATTCTTTGATCTTATTGAGCAATGTTTGAGAATTCTCAAACGATTTTAGAAAATATTTGAACGATTCTAAACAAATGTTGACGACTTTTGAAAATATTCGAACAATGTTTGACGATTTCTAAAGATATTTGGACGATGCTGAATTATGTTTGATGACTTTGGACAATTTTTCAAAATATACAAACGTTTTACAAAGTATTTGGACGATTCTAAACAAATGTTGACGATTTCTGACGATTTTTGAAAATATTCGAACGATTTTTGACGATTTCTAAAGATATTTGGGCGAAACTGGATTTTTTGATCATACTGAACAAAGTTTAAAAATTCTCAAACGAGTTTAGAAAATATTTGAACGATTCTAAACAAAAGTTGGCAGTTTTTGAAAGTATTCGAAGGATTTTTGACGCTTTCTAAAGATATTTGGGCGACACTGAATTATTTTTGACGATATTGAACAGTTTTTAAAAACATTCGACAGGTTTTTAGATATTTGTATGCATTGTACAGTTTATTTTTATTTATTTTAGGCTATATTAGATAATTCTTGAAAAGATTCCAACGATTTTACAAGATATTTGAACGGCTTTAGACGAATTTAAACGATTTTACACTATTTTTTAAACGATTTTAAACAACTCTAGGAGTTTATACCATTCTGAAAATATTTGGAAGCTTTGAACGAATACTTTACGATTTATGAAGACATCTTCATAGTTTAAGACGATTTTTAAGAATACTCATTCTAATATTTTAGAACAGTTCTAAGCAAATTAGACGATTTTCAGATTATTTTCGACGATTTTTTAAAATACATCGATGAATTTTGAAAATATATCGACAATTTTTTTAAGTATTTAGTAAAATTTAAACAGTTTTGAAGAAGTGTTAAAAAAGTTTAAACGATTTTAAACGCTTTTTCAATGCTATTAATTCGTTATAATAAATAAAGTGATTTGAAAAATTTTTGACGATATTTGAAAATACATCAGTGATTTTTGAAATTATATCGACGATTTTTTAAGTATTTAGTAAAATTTGAGCAGTTTCGGAAAAATATTAAAAAAAATCTAAATGATTTTAGACTCTTTTTCAAGGTAATTAGTTCGTTATGATAAATAAAGTGATTTGAAATATTTTTGACGATTTTTGAAGACATTTGGACGGTTCGAAAAAATATTGGATTATTGTGACTGATATTTGAAAATATTTCAATTATTATAGACAAATTTTAAGGATATCTCAATGATTCAAGAAAGATTTTAGATAATGTTTAAGAAAATGTAAGCGATTTTAGTCTATTTTGTAAGTTTTAGTCTATTTTTTAGACAATTCTTGAAAGTATTTAAACGTTTCAAGAACAACGTTTGAAGAATTTGAACGATTGTTTACAATATTTAATGAGACATTTCAAAGATTTTATTATCAGATACCTTCTAAAGATGTTTTTTTAAGCTTTGGGTTTAGGTTTTAAATCTCTACGACTTTACAGTATTTTTAACGATTTAAGATGATAATCTTATAACTCCTATATCTATAAATTTCATTAAACTCGTGCTTTTCTAACAACTAGGCTTTACATTTTAAAGCTTTATAATTCGGATATATTACCAAGAATAATAGTCGCAATCTTCTTTAAAACTTCTTTCAGTATAAATTGTTTAAAAAACTGAAGAATTTTTACCGAACCTAACTTCATAAGTTTTTCACTAACTTAAAAAAACCAATACTTTATTTGTAAAAATTAAAAAATATTTACATTAAATTGAACTTAAAAATTTTTAAACATCTAATTCTTTACCTTTTTAAAGTTTTATAATTCAAATATATTAATAAAAAATAACAGTCAAAACCTTCTTCAAACTTTCTTGTAATAAATAAAAAATCAGACAAGAAGGAAAAAGCTAAAAGGAAAAAAACTACAAACCTGTCAGAAAATAAACCCACGATATATAGGACTTAACAAGTTTTTGGGGTAAACGTCGAGACAATCCGAAACGACAGCAAGAGGACCCCCCGGTTTTACTACCACGGTCGGCAATCCGTCGCGAAAGCAAAAGGGGAGAGAGCTCCCCATTTCGCCAAACATCTGCCCGTCCCTTTTTCCTCGAAAATGGGGGGCCCCGGCGACGTTTTGTTTAGCCGACAAAGAAGGGCACGTGGGATCAGTTCTACCTCAAAACAGGTGTCGTGTATGTCTCTCGCGCGCCGTCGTAAAAGGTGAAAGGGGCACGACGTAAAAACTACGATGTACAAGGTGTTTCCACGAAACGATCTTACAGGTTCTCGGTAAACATTTTTTTTTGTTTGCAAGTACTAAACGTAAAAAATATATAAAATCAGATTTGTATATTTAGTGTATCTTTTCGAGGAATTTAGATCTAAAAATAATAGAGGGATTTACTAAATCACCGAACCGTCACGGTTTAATCAAGTCAAACAAAACTGATAAGATGGGAAATTTAATTACCGTAACGCGAGAGTAAAGTTTTTGATTAAATAACGAGGGAAGATAGTTACAAGATACAAGTTATAGCAATTCAGTTAGTATTTGAAACTGAACTTAAAATCAACATTTAACTTTGGGGGAAATTGATTTTTAAAACCATCTCTCATTTAACTGATTGAAATAAAATTAAGTTTTCAAATTAGGTTCAGTTACAGTTTTAAGAATCTTCAATTCCTTTTTGAAAATAGAACAAATTTGGTTTATATGAGAAAATCTAAACTGCTTAATCTACATTTGAGTAAAAACTCTTTTCTTGATTTCTATAAATAAAGTTTGGAGGAATTTTTAAAGTTGGTCAAAAATTTCTTAATTTCGTATTAGGTTAGATCCCAATTTTGGAATTTTCTTTATTCCTTTTTGATAATAATTAGAAAAAATTTGATTATTTTAAGGAGAAATAAACTATTTAATCTACGTTTGGTTAAAAAAATCTTTTCTGAATTTCCATAAATAAAATCTGGATGATTTTTTAAAGCTGGTCAAAAATCTGATCATTTTAGGTTAGGCTATGTCATAATTTTGAGGCTTTTTAATTCCTTTTTGGATATAATTAGAACAAATTTGGTCGATTCGAAGAAAACTAGACTATTTAATTTACGTTTGGTTAAAAAAATCTTTTCTGAATTTCCATAAATAAAATCTGGAGGATTTTTCTAAAGTTTGTCAAAAATTTGTTAATTTCAGGTTAAGTTCTGTTATAATCTTGAGGATTCATTATTCCTTTTTAGCTATAATTACAATAAATTTGGTTGACTCAATGTAAACTAGACTATTTAATCTACACTTGGCTAAAAAATCTTTTCTCAATTTCCATAAATAAAGACTGGACGATTTTTTAAAGTTGGTCAAAAGTTCATTAATTTTATGTTAGGTTATATCACAATTTTGATTTTTTTTTTAATTTTTGAGTAATAATTAGAACAAATTTAACTGTTTTAAAAAGAAATAGACTATTTAATCTACGTTTGGTTACACTTTTTTTTCTTGACTTCCATAAACAGTCTGGACGATTTTTTAAAGTTGGTCAAAATTTTCTTAATTTTGTGTTAGGTTAGATCCCAATTTTGGAAATTTTTTATTCCTTTTTGGTATTAATTAGAATAAATTTGATTGATTTAAGGCTAAATACACTATTTAATCACCTTTTGGTTAAAGAAACTTTTCTTTATTTCCATAAATAAAGTCTGGACGATTTTGTAAAACTGGTCAAAAATCTGATAATTTTAGGTTAGGTTATGTCATAATTTTGGGGATGTTTAAGTCCTTTTTGGATATAATTAGAACAAATTTGGTTGATTCAAAGAAAACTAGACTATTTAATCTACATTTCGCTAAAAAATCTTTTCTCAATTTCCATAAATAAAGTCTGGACGATTTTTTAAAGTTGGTCAAAAGTTCATTAATTTCATGTTAGGTTAGATCACAATTTTGACTTTTTTAAATTTTTTGAGTAATAATTAGAACAAATTTGACTGTTTTAAAAAAGAAATAGACTATTTAATCTACGTTTGGTTACACTTTTTTTTTAATTTCCATAAACAGAGTCTGGACGATTTTTTAAAGTTGGTTAAAAATCTACTAAATTTCATGTTAGGTTATGTCATAATTTTGAGAACTTTTAATTCTTTTTTGGTAATAATTAGAAAAAACTTGGTTGATTCGAGGAAAACTAGACTATGTAATCTAGGTTTGACTAAAAAAATCTTTTCTTGATTTTGATAAATAAAGTCCGCATGATTTTTTAAAGTTGGTAAAAAATACAGGTTAGGTTATGTCATAATTTTGAGAATTTATAATTCCTTTTTGATAATTGGAACAAATTTGATTGATTCGAGGAGAACTAGACTATTTAGTCTCCATTTGGTTAAAAAATGTTTTCTTAATTTTCATAAATAAAGTCTGGACGATTTTTTAAAGTTGGTCAAAAATTCATTAATTTCATGTTAGCTTACATCCCAATTTCGAGAATTTTTAATTCATTTTTGGCTGTAATTCTAACAAATTTGGTTGACTGGAGGAAAACTAAACTACTTACCTACGTTTGGTTAAAAAATCTTTTCTGAATTTCCATAAATAAAGCCTGGAGGATTCTTTAAAGCTACTCAGAAATTTGCTGATTTTAATTTAAGTTATGTCATAATTTTGAGAATTTTTAATTCCTTTTTGGTTAATTAGAGGGAAATTAGACTACTCAGTCTACGTTTAACTGAAAAAACCTTTTCTTGATTTCCAGAAATAAAGTCTGGAGAATTTTTTAAAGTTGGTCAATAATCTGCTGATTTCAAGTTAGGTTATGTCATAATTGTGAGAAAGTTTAATTCCTTTTTTGGTATAATTAGAACAAATTTGGTTGCTTCGAAGAGAAATAGACTACTTAATCTACGTCTGATTAAAAAATCTTTCCTTGATTTCCATAATTAAACTTTGCAGAATTCTTTTAAAGCTCGTTAAATATTTGTTAATTTCATATTAGGTTAGGTTACAATTTCGGAATTTTTAAATTCCTTTTTGAAAATAATTAGAATAAATCTGACTGTTTTGTAGAGAAGTAGACTATTTAATCCACATTTGGTTTAAAATTTTTTTCTTAATTTCCCTAAATAAAGTCTGGGCGATTTTTTTAAAGTTGGTCAAAAATCTATTAATTTCATATTAGGTTATGTCATAATTTTAAGAATTTTTAATTCCTTTTTGATAATAATTAGAACAAATTTGGCACATTTAAGAAAAAATAGACTATTTAATTTAGGTTTTACTAAAAAATCTCTTCTCAGTTTTCAGAAATAAAGTCTGGACGATGTTTTAAAGTTATTCAAAAATAATAACCTAGTATATTTATGAAATTTAAAATTTAGGAATGTAAATATTTGAAAACGAAGAGTTAATTTGCATCAATTCGAATAGAATCAGATTACATACACAATTTGTGGCTCACTTCAAACTTAATAAATTACAACAATCATTTTTAAACGGCACGTCGCCAAACCAACAATGTAATTGAATCCATAAATAACGGGCTTAGCCAAACATTTCCCGACGCTAAATTTTATATTTACGCCGCCACTTGCGCGTTATTGCCCCATTTACTTTTCAATATTTGTTTGTTTGGTTTTTTATTTAACCGTAGCAAATAGACCTTAAATTTCGCTATACTAAACATTTGCTTTTATAACTTTGGCAGCAGGTGCTTTCAATGTTCATCGAAACAAATATAATTTTTCGGTATTTCAAAGTTTAAACTTTCGACAACGTAAAAAAGTTATTTTTTTACGGGGGTATAAAAGATACTTATGAAAAGATGGGCTTTTTAATTTGTTCCCAACCGAGCGAAATTAACGATAACCTCTCTAGGGGAAAAGTTATAATAGTTTTCTGAAACGTAGCTTTACGTAGGAAGTCGAGTAATTAGCGGTTGAATGCAGATTTCAACGGAACTAGTTTAGTACTCGCTAAAAATGAATTCAGGAGATTCAACGGGTAAAAACCGAATTTTTTTGTGCGAACCCACGGTACGATAAAACTGCGGGCAAATTCGGACAAACGCGTCGCCCGGATACAAAGGACGTTCTCGCTGTCGGCTGACAAATGAACTATGTACCAAAAAGGGTGGTTATTTCAACCCCAATGACACTGATAAAGTTATCAGCCCGCCAACCCAACTACGTGCTTGGTTGTAAAGAGCACGAAAAGCACAAAATGTACACAGCTATTTCGCTAAAGATTTTCACTTTACCTTGTAGCTTCCTTCAAAGTACGGTCTTAAATATTTACGACGGGTTCGTGTGCGCACACACGTATGTGTAACCTCGATTCAATATCCAGAGGATGTAAATCACCGTATAGTAGAAAAGTATAGCCGAAACGAATCGTTTGGTTTTAAAATTTGTTCCGGCTGGTGAAAATGGCGGGGTATGCACTTAGGGGGTGCAAAAGAAAAGGGTTGGCAACTGACGGTGACGGCGTTTGCTGCGCTGAATAAATTTCAACGCCCTTCGCGAAATCGTAAATCTCATCCTGACGACGAACCCAAGAAGAAAGTAGGATTTCACGAGATTATATTATCAAATTATAAATGACATTTTTGAGTTAATAAAAATTTAGTTTGAAAAGTTTTTCTTATAATTTTAATAAAATTGCATCATAATATTTATAGCTCGTTCACACCAGTTTCGTATGGGAATCTACCGAGTGTTGATTAGTCGGTTTGCAAGAATATTTTTAATAGTGTTTTAGAACAACGTAAGCTTTTCATGTTCTATATAAGTAAACATTAATTGAAAGCTTTACTTATTTCCTTACATACTAGCCACTATGTCAACAAAAAGTAAAGCTTTAACACTTGAGTTAAAACACAGTATACTAAAGGATTTTGAAAGAGGCATGAAAACGTGAATTAGCACACAAATTCAACCTTGCCTACACTACTGTCCATACAATAATAAAAGATAAAACTAAAATTCTTGACGTTGTTAAAAATGCTGAGTCATTAAATTCAAATTTAATTCGTAGACGGCATGGTATGATTGCTGAAATAGAAACCTTGCTTAAAGTATGGTGTGAAAACCAAGTGAAGGTCAAAAATTGTCCGTTAGACAAGAATATCATGTTTTCAGGCAGATTTTTGAAAAGTTAAAAGAACAAGTTACAGATGATGCAAAAGATGAAACTTTTGTAGCCAGCAATGGTTGGTTTTGTCGTTTTAAAAAAAGACGGATTGGCACAATATTGCAAGACGTGGGGAAGCAGCAAGTGCCGATAAAGTCGCTGCATCTGCTTTTCCTATCGCATTGAAGAAATTAATAGAAGAAGACGGTTATAGCATACAGACCATTTTTAATACAGGGTGTATCTGAAATGCATGTACAACGTAAGACCACAGATTCCTTCGCTCAAAATAGGTCGATTTAAGTTAACTTGTCTATATCCAAAGTTGCTTCGTTTCGCCGCCAGGAGGCTTTAAAGATAATATTTTCCATGAGCTTTTCTTAAATTACTCGAAAAATGTGTATTAGATTTTATTCTTTTTTTGACCATGTCTTTATATCAGCTGACTACAGCTTTCTGTACAACAAATTCGAATTTCCAAAAATTCAGGGCGTTTGCAAACACTCTCACCACAAGTTATCCATCCAAATGTTTTTAACCACTCTGTATAATTTTCTATCAGTTCTTTTTCTGAATAGCTACATTAATTTAGACATTATATTCTCTCTTATAAAATTTCAGTTGGGCAAACGGTTTAGCCACAAAAAAGCATTTTCTAACTCTCTGCAAGCCCAAATCTGTAAGTTAAGGTAACATTAACAAAATTCAAAGTAGCAATTTCTTCACGGGATATGCAGCTCTTTCAAGAAAATCACATTTTAGAGGATTGGAAGTAGTTTACTGTTCAAAATGTTGCCTGGATTTGTGACCATCATCAGGGCAATAATAATACAGTGCGCAAAATTATTACTGTTTGCTCGTTTCGTTGCATTTTTGCTTTTATGATACCCAATAAACAAAATCAGAAGCTGCTAGGTTTACTGATCTTGCTGACCAGTTTACAGGAGCATGATTTCCTCTTTATTTCTTTCGATTCTACAGTAGAATCTGCATAATACGGACTAAAAGGGCTAAACCCTGATAACGTTCACAAATGCTGGCGAAAATTTGAATAATTTAAGCAATAAACCACTTCCAACCTAACATGTGGTTTTCTTGAAAGATCTTCATATCCAGTGAAGAAATTGGTACTTTCAGTTTTGTTAATGTTACCTTAATTTACCGTTTTAGGCTTGTAGGCATTTAGAAAATCTTCTTTTGTGCCTAAACCGTTTGCCTAACTCAAATTTTGTAAGAGAGAAAATAGTTTGCAAATGAATGTAGCTATTCAGAAAAAGAATTGTTAGAAAATTATACAGGGTGGTTAAAAAAGGTTTGGATGAATAACTTGCGGTAAGAGTGTTTCTAAACACTCCCCAAGCAGCAATTCTAGACACATGGTCGACACTGTGTCGACACATAAGCCTGGACACGACACATTTTATGCGCACAGTGTCGACACTGTGCCCGCTATGTTTGGGAAATGTGTCCAAAATGGTGACAGAAATGTGTACCATATAGTGCCCAAAATGTACCCAAGTTAGTGTTTAAAATGCGCCTTTAATTGTACTAAAATGTCTCCAGAATGTGTCGCATTTGTGTCATATATGTTTTCAAAGTGAACGTTTAATGTGTTCAAAATGTTTCTCTTTTGTTACCAAATAGATTTTCATGTGTCCATTATGTTCCTACTGCTAAAACTGCTAAGGTATTTTATACTGGTATGTTATAATTGAAGTTTTGCTATGTCTGAGGGTTAAAAAATATTACGGATTCAAATTTTCTGGTAATAGTGTGTATGATACCTTTAAATAACGAAAGCGCCTCAAAAATATTGATTATTTTTAATAAACTAAAAAAGTCAAACATTTTTAGTTATTACAAATTTCAAGAAATGTTGCCAGAAATTAGTGTGGAGATATTTGGGGTGACACAAAAAAACTATTTTCTCGAATATTTATGTTTATAACGCCAAATATTGTAATTCAGAGCAAAATATAGATATCCGCCATTTTTTTTTCATCTCGTTGGCACAACTTTTCAACGAAAATATGGCGGATTTAATGGTTGTGTCCAAATAGAAACACGTGTCCGATATTTAACCAATTATTTTCCGAAAATGGTTCAAAGTAACACAAGAAACATAAGGGCTATAATTTGGACTCGTGTTTCCAAAACTTGACCGATATGTTGCCTAAAAGTGTCTATGCACACAGAACAAATTTGGGCACATCGTGTCAATTAGGTGTTGACTCATCTGGGATTAAATTGCGTCTACTTAACACATTTTGGAAACAAATTAGAAACGCAAACTTAAGAACAAATTCAAGCACATTGTGTCAATTAAGTGTCGACTCGTCTGTGACTAAATTGTGTTTTGAAGTCGAAAGTAACACATAATGGAAACATTTTAGACACATGAGTCCAAAATGTGTCTGTTTAGACACGCATTTTTTTCTGACACACTGTGTCCATAATTTGTCGACACATAGCGGCTACATTCTTATAAATTGGATACAGGACACAAAAAGTCCGATAAGTGTCGACTCAATTCGGACTCAAAAAAATTGTGCCCGATATCGGACACAATTTGCTGCTTGGGTCTGTATGTTGCGAAATTCGAATTTGTTCCACAGAAAGCTGTGCCCAGCTGATATAAAGAAGTGATCAAAAACTGAATAAAATCTAATGAAGATTTTTCGAATAATTAAAGAAAAACGCACAGAAAATGTAATTTTTAAAGCCCTCTGATGACGGAACGAAGCAACTTTGGATATAGATAAGTTAACTTAAATCGACCTATTTTGAGCCAAGGAATCTGTGGTCTTACGTTGTACACGCATTTCGGAGACAGCCTGTATAGACGAGACTGCTTTTCTGGAAGAAAATGCCTCATAGAACGTTCATTGCACGCCAAGAAAAACTACTTCCAGGATTCAAAGCATCAAAAATCGATTAACAGAGATACTGCTGCTGCAAATACCGCTGGCGATTGTAAACCAAAACCTTGGTTGGTGTATCGCAATGAAAACCCTAAAGCCCTAAAGAATAAAACAAAATCAGAATTGTCATTAATTTGGAAGTCCAATCAAAAAGCTTGGGTTACTGCTTCTTTATTTGAAGACTACTTTCGAAATCATTTTATGCCGGAAATTGAACGGTGCTGTTCCTCTAAGAATATTCCATTTAGGCCCATTACTACCAGTTTTATACTATCCAAGAGATAGGCTATCTATGAGATATAATTTAACCTGTAGATAGAAAAAGATTACGAAGATAACGTTAACTACAACATAAATGCGTGGATAAAGTTATCCACGACTTTAACTTTGACTGGTAGTAACGGGCCTTAAAGTGACGTTAATTACCTGGACACTCAGCAGCTAACCTTATCAACTATGATCGTCGCGTTAAAATAACATTTTTGCCCCCAAACGCGACTAGTTTACTTCAACCTATGGATCAAGGTGTTATTAAAACGTTTAAGGCGTATTATACTCGACGGTCATTTAACCATTTAAATCAGAGATTCCCAACGGGGTCGGTATCGACCTCTTGGGGGTGAATGAAGTCGTAGAGGGGGGTCAATGTTGATCAGAGGGTCGATTGGGGGTCGATAGCTATAGCTATTCGCTTTCGAGACATAGAAAATTTGGATGTGCCAGCATGGCTTATAGATCCATTACAGTGCGATATATCTCGATATAATATCATGGTGCAAGAAGAGTTAATTACGTTGAAGGAAGATGTTCAAGCACAACTCTTATTCAAAACACACGGATACGCAAAGTTTTGGAATTTGAAAATCATCAGGGAAAAGTATCCACAATTACTAGTTATTACAGAACCACTATTACTAACGTTCCCCTCTTCTTATTTGGTGGAAGCAGGTTTTAGTCACCTCAACAACTTGCTGCGTAAAACAAGAAATAGATTGAATGTTTTCGAAAGAGGGGACTTAAGAATTGCATTAAGTAATTTTAAGCCAAATATTAAAAAAATAGTATCGACACATCAAGCGCAGCCATCACATTGACGACTTTTCTACAAAATTTTGTAAAAGTGCTAGGGGGTCGATGTAACAAACTGTTCTCTTACAAAGGATCGATACAAGAAAAAGATTGGGAATCCCTGATTTAAATCAATCTATGAATCACGATCGCAACTTGTCCGCTAAAGATTTTTGGAATAAATTTAAAGTTCTCGATGCTGTTAGAATCAAAGGGGAATCAGAAAATGATTTTGTACTCCAAATAGTAGCGAATATTGTTACTTTAGGAAAGCAAGTCGATTTGGAAGTTGATTGCGAAGATATTATTGCACTTTTAAAGTCACATGATGTCATTACTCTTGATGAGCTGATTGAAATGCAGCAACAAAATGAAAATGAAAAAAATAATGTTGAAGTAGTGCAACCGGAAAAAGTCCTAACCATTGCAAAATTGACGGAAGCACTTAATTCCATACGGAATGGCATAAACTGAACATAAAAGACTCTATTTTGAATCAAAAAAAGCAAACATCTGCTAATTGTTACCAAAAAAATTAAAAAAATTCCTAAATTTGACAAAAACTTTTGACAGTAGACTAACCTAACTAAAAAAAAATTTGATCAACTTTAAAAATTCGTACCGAGTTTAATTTTAAAGATTATGAAATAATTTTTACATGAAATTGAACCGAGAAATTGAAAATCGTACCGAGTTTATTAATGAAGATTAAGAAATAATATTTACATTAAATTTATTCTACCAATCAGCAAAAAAATTTTTGAAGACACCAATAAATTTTTTACTGATCTTAACCTCATTTCTTTGACTAACTTAAAAAAAATGTCCAAACTTGATTTACAATAATTAAGAAACACATTTTACATCGAAATATCAAAATAAAATAGAACTTCCCCATAAGAAACTTCTAGATAGAAAATTTTCTCTATAACGATTTTTTTTAAGTATCGTATTAGGAAAAAAATTGTATTTAAGGAAAAAACTTCTATATAGCGAACTAAAATTCTTCGAAGAAATCCACAAAACTCAGTTTTTTATTATTATGAATGGTGGTAAAGTCATTTCAATCCCATTTGGCAACTATGCGCGTCGAGTAAATTACCGAGAAGTGAGGTAGATATTTTCAGAGGATCCTCGAGAAGCTCTTGTTGTGACACGTGGCAATTGATCAGATAGTTTAGTAGAGTTACAACTGTTACTATATTAATTGTGATTTCATCTATCACCATGCCTAAGCGAAAGGATTTTATTTGAAGTAATTAAGATTACACATTTTATACCCTTTTAAACAAGAAAAAAATATAGTTTCCTTATAATAAAGTTTCTATATAACGAATTTTTTTCTTAGAACCTTCAAATTCGTTATACGGAACTTCTATGGTATTTAATTTATTTTAATTACTATCAAAAAAAAATAATAAAAAAATTTTTCATCAACACTTTTATTTATGTACTCTTTAAATAGCAAACGGAAAGTAACCTCCATAAAGTAATTGCCCGTTAGGTAATAGAAATATACGAGCGTATAAAACACCCGTAGAGGTAGAAATAGATGCTGCGGCGTCTCCATAAACCGAGCTCTCAAATCAAATTTATCCCTCATATTCGCGGAAATTGAAGTAGTGCCCGCCCGCCACTTTAACGTCGCTTTTTTATTTACATTACGGAGGCCCGGCCGCCAGGTAAATATTTTCCGTGAGCACTAACTTTAAACTACGCGGCCAAAGGGGCACCTAACTAACCAACCGTCCGCACCGTATTTCATCTAAGCGGGGCTCCGCTAACCGTTAGTTATTTTCGCTTCAGGCCCCACGGAATACGTTCGCAGACGTAATTTCTGGTGGGCGCGCCGGAACTGCGCTCTAATGTTCGTTTCAGAATTTAGAAAATAATTGCGTTTGTTTGCGCCTGGACGTAATTGTACGAGTTTTTGTTCGATCGTGACCGAACGGGTCAAGTCCGGGATTATTACCGAATCGAATACTCGAAAATTTTTATTTTTATCGAGGAATCCGAGTTTAAAACTACTGATTCGTAAAGCATTTTTCACAAAAAAACGAGAGGAATTTATTGCGGCGAAAAACTCCAAACGTTAATCCGGATGCACGATATTCCAATCAACTCAATAAATATAACTAACCGTTACAGTGAGGTATTTATTTATTAAAAGCTTTTTATACGATCGGTATTTCCCCCCTATTTTTTATTCTCGTTTGAATGAATGAAAATAAATACCCAATAAAAAGATTTTTATTCCCCTATAAAAGCGAATAATTATAATATACGAAACACTAAAACCGCTTTAATTACTGGACGAAGCTAATTAACAAATGGCCAATGATAACCGGACAGGCGGATGTAATCAAAATGAAATGTTAAAGAGCGTCCGGTATCGTCAACGTATTGCACCAGCGTCGATAACAAGGTTTGTCAGGTCGACATGTTAATTTGACGCCGACCGAGCCTGGCGTCGCGACGCGTCCGTCATGTTCCGACGCGTTCGATACCTGCGAATTGGGACAGGTTACTACACGAGCGCCCAGCCGTAAATTAATTGAAATAACTGGAAAATACCGAACCTATCCCATATTACCTACCTACCATGTTAATTAACGTCGTAGCAAATAACACCTATATATGTTGTTTAACCTCAAACAGAAATAATGTTGTTTGCGCGTATCATCAATAATTAGAGGTTACCGTATTTTTAATTGGAAAAAAACAACAGTCACAGTAGCATAAAAAACATAGGTTAGCATCTTAATCACAAAAAAAATCGGGTAACATCTAAGGCCTTTTATTTGCAATTAGTCAAACTATCAAATTTAACACCACTGATAACTGCATAATTACCAGAGGCGTACCAAAAAAGAGGTAATAATAAGACGAAGACTCTAATGAACCTAACATACGACATATTACAATAATTTTTCGCACATAAACCCAGCTGAGTAGTTTATATCACATGAACATGAAGACATAACACATTTTAGGCCCTCCCCTCATGGTCGATCGATTGCCAACCCAAGTTTCAAATCAGTTGGATATTGATTGCAAATTGGTCTCATTTTTATCGCTCGCGCGTGGATCCCTGTTCTCGTACATAGGCAAAGTCATCAAACGATTGCATCTCCAATTAATTTGAAACTCGGATTGGAAATCAGTCGATCCATGTGTGGAGGGCCTTAATCTTTTACAGTACTTATTATATCTAATAAATTAATGCCCTTAATTTAATCATGCTATACAGGGTGTCCCAAAATTATACCGACAAACTGCTAAAATATGTTCATTGAGTCATTTTAAGTACATTGAAATTAAAACCTCTTATACGATCTCATAGTTTCCGAGATATTCAGTGTTAAAGTACTTTATACTTATGTCAATTTTTCTTCATAACTTTGTTAATTTTCAGAGAATATGCCTCAAAATTTCACTCAAATCTTAAGATATAACCTTAATTACTTGATTATGGTTGATTATTTAAAGTTTTATTAACCCCATAACATGCTTTTGTGGGGGTAGAGGTTTGTAAAATACATTCTATTAGTAAAACTTTTTGAAAAGTCGACATATTTATATCACCATAATATTCTCTGATATTTTTCAAACTAAAAAGCATAATCTGCTGTTATTCAACAAAGCGTATCATTAAAAGAATTCATAAAAAAAAGTCGAGCATTTGCTTCATCCCTTTATTTTCATTTATCAAAGGTGACTAAGAAATATTGAAAAAGCTTTGTTGAAATTTTGAAGTTACGTTTGAAAAAGAAAGAGTTCAAAAAATTTAATTTTTTGGAATTGCCGAAGAAAAGTCTCTCAATAAACATAATAGTTCTGATAACTTTACACAACTAATCCGTAATATTTTCTGCATTTAAAATATCCAATTGTTCTCAATAAAACGTAATATCCTGGAAGATTCATTTTAATTATGTAAACAATAAAAAAACAACAACAACATAGAAACAAACAGCATAACAAATGGCGTAAAAGAAGGAACAAAATAAAACACTTTCAATCTAATAATTAAATTGTTCGAATTGGCGACCTCCAACTTCTATGCATAAATTGCAACGACGTATTATTGAAGTTATTATTCTCGAAAAGATGTTTGGAATTGCTTTTACTTGTTCGAATGAATTCTTAATCCTCTGTTCCAAATATTCTTGCGAATTGAGTGGGACTCCATAGTATATGACTATGGATTTTAAGTGACCCCAAATACAAAAATCTAAGGGATTAAGATCTGGAGAGCGTGCGGACCACCCTACAGAACCTCCTCTACCAATCCACTTATTTGGAAAACTTTGGTTTAAATCAGTGATGGCGAACCTATGACCCGCGGGTCAGACAGCACCCACACAAACCTTTTAAGTGACCCACAAAGGGCCGGCTATGAAGCGACTTTATAATAGAAAAATCTCCACTTGTGCATCATGACCTTTTTTTTTTTAGACGTCGACTGTGTCCCATGACTTTTTTTAGAAAGATTGAGGTAATGACCTTCCTCTTTTCCAAGTGATTTTAAATTAGTGGCCCACGAAGAAGCACTAAACAAATACAATTAACAAAATTTTATCCACTTCTCAAAAAGGTTCGCCATCACTGGTTTAAATGATTCCTTACAAGTAAATTAAAATGTGGAGGCGCTCCATCATGTTGGTATCACATACCCCTCCTGGTTGTTAATGGAACCTCCTCTAATAACCCAGGCAAGCAATTTTCAAGAAAATGTAAATAAAATTCACTAGTTAATCGTGTGGGGAAAAAACTGGTAAATAATTTGATCTCCAACCATACCAGACCAAACATTAACTGAAAATGTATGTTGCTTATTTCGAATGGCAATAGCGTGTGGATTTTCATAATCCATGTGACTGTTTCTACTATTGAAAAATTTGTCCCGTGTGAAATATGCTTCATCCGAAAATAAAACTTGTTTTTCAAAATTGGGAATCATTACTCTATGTTCCAAAAATCAATCACAAAACCGAAGTCTTGATCGAAAATCTTCATTCAACGCCAAATCTTCATTCGAACTTGTTGGAAATGATACGGATGAAAAAGTTGATCACGTAGCATCCTTCAAATTGTAGATTTTGTAAGTCCTGTTCGATGTGAAAGCATTCATGTACTTATTAAAGGATTTCTTTCTAACAATTCCAAAACGTCTTCTTCGGAATTTACGTTGCGAGCCACTCTTGGACAACCTGCTCCTCGACGATGTCCATAATGGCCACTTTCTATAAATTTATCGTGAATAGCTGCGAACGTAGAATGATGCGGTTGACGGCTGTTTGGATATCTTTTTTGATATAGTCATTTTGCAAGCCGTCCGTTACCCCGAGCTTCCTCATAAATAAAATGCATCTCCGCTAATTTTACACCGAATATCTCAGAAACTATGAGAGATCACATAAGCAGTATTAATCTCAATGTACTTAAAATGGTTCAAAAAGCATATTCTAGCAGTTTGTCGGTATCATTTTGGGACAGCCTGTATATTTCTGCATTTTTCAGTGGATAATAAAGGAAAAGCAGTGGAATGTACTGAAGCTTTTTATTTTAGGACTTGACTACCTAGGTTTCGGCGGTGACATACATTCCAGTACATTTCCACTGTTTTACCCTTAATTTAGTAAGTTAATTAGTGTGATAAGTTAGTTTAATACATAATTTCTAATAAAAAGAGTAAAAACAGCAAAATTTTCATTTGCCTAACTGCATATTTTTTGCTCGTAGAAAGACCACATGTTACATTTTTAATCAAATTTTGTAGTAAAATATTTAATGTCAATTTCATTATAAACTATTTCAAAGAGATTATTAAACTATATTTGAGGAGCTTATTTTCAAAACGCAACATGTCTAAAATTCGTAATTTTGATATATAGAATGTCCCTTACGTAGTCTATAATCACCTTTAAAAGTTGGTTATGAAACTTTTATGGCAAACCGCAATAAGTCCTACTACTTAAAGCGACAAATATCTCTTAAATTTTCGAATTGCAACAAGTTCTACTTATTTTTATTTTCTAACCGCAACATGTCCGTTCAGCCAATTAGGAATGCCGGTATGCTCACAGAGTATTAGCGTGTTTTACTTATTGTTAGTTAATTTCATTGCTTCTTTTTAATAACACTAAGATTTCGTAGATTGTGTCATTATAATATTTAACAGAAAATGTTTGTATGTAACTTTTACAAAAATGGAAGAGGGAAGTGTGTCAGTGTCTGAAAACAGCGTAGGTAGCAGAAAACGGAAAAGTGTTAAGAAAGAGGTTAGAAAGCAAGTAAAGGAATCTAGGTAAATTGCTACACGCTTATTACTAGCTAATATTCTAATTAATTGAATTTGTTTGTAGATATCCTGCCAGAGATATGCAGTTGCAAAACTGGAAGTTGCAGTGTAATCATTCGCATAACAAGAAATTCGAATGTAAACAAGTTGGACAAGAAACGATGCTTCGCGTTTTCGGAGGTTTTATAAAACCAATAACTTAATGAACCAAAATGTGAGGCTTTCTCATTTAATACAAGTAAAGCATCCTAAAAGAGATGGTGAACGTGTATCGGCGTCAACTAGAAAACTGCATCAGTTTCAAATAGAATATAAGATTGCAACGAAAACCAAAAGTTATCAAGTGTGCAAGAAATTTTTCGAAACACTTTTGGAACTTTCACAACGACGAGTTTTATGGGTAGCAAAATGTATTAACAATGGCGAGGAGTTATGTGAAAAACGAGGTGGAAATCAATGGAAAGACAAACTACTACATAAAAAGGAAAGTGTTGTTTCCTTTTTAGGGAAATTTAAAGCACGCGAGTCACACTAAAACCGACAAAAATCCCAGAGGCTGTATTTACCGTGCGATTTAATGATTTCTAAAATGTGTACCATGTAAAATTCTAATGTTGATGAATCTTTAAAAGTAAATTACGCCTATTTTCATAAAGCGTTTTCAAATGAGTTCAATTTGGGGTTTGGATCACCAGCTAGCGATATCTGCAGCTATTGTGAAAAGCTAAAGTATCAAATGAGAACAGCATCTTCTTTGAAAGCAAAAACTACTGTCACCCGTGATTACAAAGTGCACAAGATACGTGCAAAACAATTTCACTTATTGCTGAATCAACAGCAAAATGATAATTTCCAAACATTTTGTTTTTACCTCCAACTGTGCTCCCAAAGCTTCCAGTACAAGAAGCATTCTACACATTACAAGTGTCATACTATGCATTTTGCATTGTAAATCCAAAAAGTCTTCTCCCACTATTTTATAACTGGACAAATAATCTTTGCAGTTGAGCATCCAATGCAACCGGTTCCGCATTCTTCCATTTCCTGAAAAATCAAGATTTCACAGGTATCGAGAAGATTCGTTTCTTCAGTAGCGGATGTGGAGGCCAGAATAAAAACTGCCACATAATCCATCTTTTAATGTACTGGCTATATAAAGAAGCTCCTACATCTGTTACAAGCATTGACCTTTTTTTCCCTGTCACTAGACATTCTTATTTGTCAGCGGTTCAAGTTTTTGGTAGGGTCGAAAAACAACTCCGAAGAAAACCTGAGTGCATTCTGCGTGAAGATTATGAGGATGTTTATAAAGCAGTTGATACTGTCAATGTATTGCAGAGGGATTGGATTGCTTACGACATAAAAGCTCTACTGGACACGTTTAAAAAGGTTGAAGGAATAAGTGAATAAAAAAGAATGTGTATTAGGAAACGTACTAAGAACGGTGAGACAATAGTCGAATTTAACAGCGATATTAATTATAGAATCGACGATGCTTCTAAAAAATGGCAAACATTGCTAAAACCTGGACAAAGCGCAAGACGCGTAATTTTACCGCCGCGTGAAGGTGCGCCAGGAATCAGTTCCGACAAAGGAAAGGCGGTCAACAAACTGCTAAAAAAAGGGGTAAATCCAAATTTTTGTATAGGTCTCAGATTTCCATGATTTTTGGAATACAGCTAGATAAATATGTATAAAACACTATAAAAGAACAAAAAAAGTGCGGAAGCGTTATTTACTTACTAAAATTTGATTAAGAAAATCATCATGTACTGCAGGTTATAGAGGTTAGTTACACATTCTGTCCGCCCAGGGGGCGCTGTAAGCGCTTCAATGTAGATTATTGCTGCATACCTTTTAAAATGTTTTAAGGTAATTTTTTTACAATTTTGAAATTTTAAGTACGGATATACATGGGAATTCTTTTCGACCAAACACAGTGAAGGGCTCACAGCGCCCCCTGGTCGGGCAGAACGTGTAACTAATCACCATAACCTGTAGTACAAGATGACTTTCTTAATCAAATTTTGGTAAGTAAGTAACGTTTCCGCACTTTTCTTTTTCTTTTATGGTGTTATATATATATATATATATATATATTTTTCTAACTATATCCTAAAAATCATGCAAATCTGAGATCTATACAAAAATTTGGAAAATTCCAAAAAAAGATTTGGCGAGCAGTGGATTCACGATCAAAATCTGAAGTGGTACTTTGACTTGCTCATTGAAGATCCGATACCACAACCAGTTCAACCGCCAGAAACCGAAGAAGAGTGTCAGTGCTTAACAGAAGATACTAAACCGAAATATGAACCATTCCAAAACTTTTTTCTCTTTTTTGATGAAAGTAGTCATCCGAGATTTACCAAACTATGTATTATATTGTGCTTAACTCAATAGCTATTGAAGAAAACAAAGTTGCTTGAATATCTCAACTCGTTATCGAGAAACATGTTTTTTTTATACGCTTCGAAGAGGCGAGCAGAGCTTCAACATGTTACACATTGGTCAAGCTACATAAGCATATTCCTTCTTCCTGAGATTTTATTTTCTAAGGTTGTTACCCTAGAATTTTACACTTAGCGTTCTGAATTTTTGACTTTATTATATCATTTAGTAAGTTTTGGATGTTAAAATTCACCAGTATAAGTCAAATTTTGATCTTTTACTAATATTTTATATGTCAATGCAATCAAATGTCAAAATCAAATCAAAATAAAACACTTCTTTAAACTATATTACTTTAAAAATTAGAATATTAAAATTTATGGAAAGAAAAAGATTCGTACTTAAACCCACTAAACTTACTTTGAGAGAAAACACATTTGATAGAACCCTAAAGGCAAAATATTCGTTTCTAAACTCGTTTCAGCATCCTAGTGACTGTCAAAGATAGGGCGAGGCAATTTTCGTTCCGAAAGATACCCCCACGAAACCTAACGAAAAAAGGAACGAGTGGAGAGGTCTAAATAATTTCCGCAGGCGGATATCAAAAGAACTGTTTGAGTTATTCATTCGCCGCAACTCCAAAATAAGCGCCCGATCGAGATTGGAGTGCAGGGTGGGAAAAAAAGGGAGAGGCTTCTTCGAACGCGGAAGTTTCAGATGAATTCGTAACCGGGTACATTTGCGTCCTTGATTTGATGTATACTCGGCCGAAGACGTATGTCGCAGCTCGATTCATCCGGCGGCGGTCTCGCGCGATAGAAATCCAATATTGATGTTCCACGGTCTCTTTCGCACTTGTAACTTTATTGAGTACCATACACACGCGCGCGCGGGCTTCTCTTTGCGGTAAATAGAAGAGTTCCTACTCGATTTGAAACCTGAGTGATGTATGCGAAATTTCCCAGCACTTCAATCAGTTTTAATATTGATCTTTTACATTCACATAAGTGTGAAATTCATTCATTCATTATGCCATTAGATATCAAAAGGAGCATCCTCATTTGTACTATTGAACGACATTACGTCTCGGTTAGGGAGCCTCTGGGATTCCAAATACACTTTAGCTCAATCCGCGCGGGCAGGTTAATATCCGTTTCGAGTGTTGTGTCGCAGCAGGTTAATTAGTCCCCATTATTTACGCTGAGGGTTGGGTTTTCGACGAAAAGGAAGCGGGCGCCCCCGGCGTCGCCGCCGAGGACCGGCTGCTCTACTCTCCGCGGCCCCATTTGGCCAAAGTGAGCGACTGAATGCACATCAAACAACTTGCCGGTGCGCCAACCTCCCCCGAGTACCGGGGCGCAATTGAAACTTATTGACGCCGCTCGTCAAGGATTTATTACGTTCGCTACGGTGCCGTTGAAGGCGCGTTTCAGGAGTTTTTTTCTTTTCGCCCTTTTAACACCTTAGTGCAAAACGATTTCTGCTTTACTACTCGTACCTTTTTGTATTCTAACTTTTTTCCACACTTTTTCTAGGTGGCAACTTGACTAGTTTTTAAAATTAAAATTGGTAATTGATTGGTAGATGTTGATTAATAAAAGATTCCATGGAATTTTCTTTACTTATTAGTCAAAAATGACAGCCAACCTTTACAACATTTATTCGATTATTCTTTAAATCACTAAAAATAGTAATCCACTAATAAATTGTTTGGTTGCCTTTAAAAGAATTTCAGTTCTTGTGTCATTTTTAACCCTTAGTTCGAAACAATTTTTGTTATATCGCTCGTACTTCTTTCCGTCGGCATTTTAACAACTTCTTATACAATCTTTTCACAAGCATCTTTAATTGCTGGTAATCTAGAGAAATTTTCTTGGATTTGTAAGTTTGGTGGAAGGGCCGGTTAATAGGAAATTACACAAAATTTCCTTTAATTTTACAGCAGTGCGTCAATTATCCAAACTGGGACCAAAATTCGCTCGAATAAACGACTTTTCCGGATAATCGATTAGATAGAAAAATAAGGAAAATCAATGGAGGATCACTACGGAAAGATTTTTGTTTGAAACTCTCTGTAGGTTCCCCATTTAGAAAACATATTTATTTTTTAATTGAATTAAAAAAAAAAACATTTTGGAAAAGAAATACTTTTTATATTCTAATCAAGTACAACTTTAATACATAGTAATTAATTACATCCTAATTTTACAAAATAATCATTTAATTTTCTTTGAATTAGCTTCTGTCCTCTTTTCTTGACAGCTAAATCGCGCATCCTCTTTAACTCTTTGAGGGTTGGTGGGTGGCTTAATGTACCTCTTCGAATTTTGACCTTTGTGCTCGCTGGTACATAAAATAAACCATTTTTTTTATTTCTACTCCTTTTGCTGTACAGTGGTTGAGAGCGCGTACCACCTCACCACTTCAAGCTCAGATTATGCTTTTTGCTAATCTCTTAGATGACACAACATCTCTGTTGTGCCCACTTTGGTTTTTTTTATTTGAAAATGTCCGCTCCTCAAAGAGTTAACATGAGTAACTGGCTGGGAGTACACTCTTCTTGACGCTCATACCAACATATTGCTGTTCCCAACACAGTAGAAGCTTCTTCATTACTTGGACCACTTTGCACTTGTTTTAGATCTCCATCACTTTCGCTAGTATCAGAATGCTGCGTATTACTCGCCAAAATTTCATCATCACTTAAAATTTGAAAGCCAGGATCCTTTTCATGAGCCTCCAGCCACAATTGGGCATCTTCTTTATCGCATTCTTGAAATCCGGGAATGTTTGCAAAAATTTCTATAATTTCATTAACATCTGTCTCCACTTCTTCATTGTTGTTTATATTCTCTATTAATTTATGCCACGCATTTTTAAGATTCTGTTGTGTTGAATTATTCCAAGCATCAGCAATCATATTGGCGCACTCTTTAAGGTTTAGTTTTTTTGTAAATGCGATCACACCTTTTTCATCTTCAGAAAATAACAAACGACGTAAGATTTGTTTTCTATACATTCTTCTCAGCTTTTCTATAACACCTTGGTCCATTGGCTGGACAAGTGCGGTAACACTGGGTGGTAAGTAAATGACTTTAAAATTTTCATCAATTCAATTTAACTTACCCAATTCTGGGTATGAGGAAGCATTATTTTTTTTTCCATTTTTTTTTTTCTTTAAATTTTTTTACATTTAGAATAAAGTTTGCTGTGTACCAGTCCATAAACACCTCACGATTCATCCAAGCGTTCTTCTGGGTTTTGTAGCATACTGGAAGGCATATCACATTTTTAAAACATCGAGGTCTAGTAGCTTTTCCTATCATTAACAACGGTAGAGTATGAGTTTCCATGGCGTTTGCGCATACCATTATTGTAACACGCTCTATACTAATTTTAAACTCAGGAACAGCGGTTTCACGCTTAGACGCGAGAGACTTTCGGGGCAATGATTTCCAATTTAAGCCTCCTTCATCAGTATTGTACACGAAATCTAGAGAATAACCTTCTTTTTTTAAGAATTCCAAAAATGTTGCTTTAAAATTTTCAGTTGCCTGAACGTTCCCAGATAGATTCTCCTTGAATCTCCAATTCTCGTATACCATGCCGAGATTGAAATCTCTTTAACCACCCTGTACTTGATTTGAAATCTGTTGAACCATCAAGCTTCTTATTCATTTCTAACGCTCTTTCGCACAATAATGGTCCAGAAACAGATTCTCCCAAACTTCTCTTCTGAACGAACCATTAAAAAACGCGTCTTCTAATTTTTCATTTTGTGCTCTTTTCATAGTTTTCCTTCTTTTGGATCCGTCTGCAGTATCCAAGGTGGACGCAAAATTTAAAATGTCCTCCTTGCAATTTTTAATATCAGATACTGTCGATTTACCGATATTGAAAGCTTTCGCAATTGCTACCATAATTTCCCCTTTTCGTAGCTAACTTATTATTTGAATTTTGGTTTCAATAGATAACACATTTTGACTTCTTTTTCGTGAAGGAATCATTCTTTTATGTTTTGCAGCCTAAAATATCTTACAGGTCTACTCCAGTACGTGCAACGAATTAAACGAAAATGATAAAAATAAAAATCGTTGCATATCGAGGCATAGTAAAAACCGGAATAATAGAACTGACGGCTAACGTGCCGACAAAAATACTTCGCGATCGGCGCCATCAGGAGGTTCGGATAACCGACGTTCCAGTTGATCGACGTCCGGATAATCGACGCTCTACTGTGAATCAAAACTGACCACACACTTTTATAACATTCGTTGACGATTCCTCAATTAAGAAAAGTAACAATCCGTCAAAACAGTCCTCTGATACATTTGAAGGTATTTTACTGTTAAGTTCATTTGAATTGTCTGGTTTCAATATCCCCTAAATCCATTTTTGGGCAAAAATGAGATATATACGCCATCTGCTAGAAAAAGTTGTTTTCTATAAAATACTCAATGATTTGTATTAAAAAACGCGCGAATCCCTTAAAAATTCAAATCAAATAGACAGCCTTTAGATTCAAATCCCACTAAATCCATTTTCAATAGATGCGCAGTTACAAAACTGTATAATAGATTCAAAGGAGTTTTTAGGAAAAACTAAACCGCCATGAATATCCAGCCAAAAGAAATTCCTACCGGAGTGAAACCAAAAGATCTCAAAATGAGAGATGTAAATAACTTGTTAAGCAAACATTATGGAAAGAACTGGAGAGAGGTAGCAAATTTGGCTTATTATAGAAATGTGTTGGGAAAATTTCAGAACAATAATATTCCTGACAATTCTCGAGAAGACGGTGGGGACGAAGAGCCTAGTTTATTTGAATCAACCGAAAATATACCTGATGTTAGAGTTTAAGAGTTTTTTAAGTACAGTTTTTAAATAACATATCTTTCAAAAAATAAAGTTTCCTATTATTAGCTACAAAGAGATTTGATTCACTTTCAATTCATGCCTAATCCATTTTGTTCAGATTCAAATGAGCCTTAATCCACAGTTTGGTAGCAAACGCAACCAAACACCATTTTTAAATCCACTTTCTGATTTTTATATCTATTTCAAAAGACGTGGTTATAGAATTTTTGAAACTTCAGCGGGTCTTCTAATAACAAATAAATTACGATTGAATTAATAACGCCAAAATCATCCCAAAATACTTTTTTGCCGTTTTCTCAAAATCGAAAAATTTGGACTTAAGGAGATTTGAAACCAAACAACTCATTTGATACCTTGATTCAAAAAAAATTGTTTATCACATCCATTTCCTTTTCTATCAACATCTTATCTAGTTTTTTATTCAATCTTTTTACCTGCATTTTTCATAAATGGTTATCTGGGTAGAATTTTGTGAAATTTGCAAATTTGGTGGATGCGCGGGAACATATGATTTCACAAAACTTTCTTTAGCTTTCTTCCAAGGTTGACTACTAACTTTTACAAAGTTTCTTCGAAAATTCTCTAAACCCAATGAAACCGTAGAGGGAATTTCAATTTTGTACTTTATTCACTTTTATTCAAAATGATTTTACAGTTTTTGTTCCATCAGTTTTTTGTCAATATTTTTACCTATATTTTTTAACCCATTTGAGACGATTTTTTTTGAACACGGTCCTCAGGATCAAAGTTTTTTTTCCTTGTGTTGCTCGTTTACCGTTATTGCACACACGGTGTGTAAGCCATCCTATAGTCTCGAACAATAATTGCATACATGATGTGCAATCTGTCTCGAATGGGTTAATAGATGATAATCCGATCATATTTTCTATAACTTATAAAATTGGTGGATGCGCCGGTTTTATAAATATCAAATCTTCTTTAATTTTCATCCTCAATTAATTACTAACTTTTTCAACACTCTTTCAAAAGCCCATCAAAGCACAAAAAATAAGCAATCACATTATACATTCAAAATTAATCTCTCAATCTCATGAAAATCAATCGAAATCGTATATAATCCCCGAGTTTCATTGTCATTGCACACAGTCCTCTTGTTTCGGAGATTTATTGCCCGCTCCGCATTCCCAGACTAATTGACAAATCGCATTCCTCCGGGTACGCCGTCAATACAATGTGCGCGATCAAAGCCCAAAGCCCCGATCCATGCGTATTTTCTAACCGAGTCTAATTTGAATCATGTGACAATGCCGAAGCGAAGAGGACGCTCCAAAAGGGATGACGTCGATTCATCATCGCGGCAGGCCATTAAGGCCCGAATATCGAAAGGGCGGGATGGCTGGATTATCCCGGAGCCGCCGTTCCGGGAACGTTGGCCCACTCCATCTGAATAAGTAATCCCGCGGAAGTTGCCCGATCCGGGTATCGGACTTCGCGAAAGTTCGAACGCGATAAATGAGGTGTCATCCATCGCGTAAAGCTCCCGCAACAGTTTAGATTTACCACAGTTGGCCAGAAGTTGCGGCAGTCGCAAATGCACCAAGCTGGGATGAAAAGAGGGGATTCAAACGAGAAACGATTTCTTTTCACGAGACCAACATAGTCCATTTTCATCAGCAATAAATTATAGAGAAGCTTTACGATCTCTAAAATGGTTGGAATAAAATATTAGAATAGAAAATTAGTTCAAAGTGAATATCGGAAACAGCAAACATTCAGGCACAAATCATTTCACGTACAGAATCGCTGCTGCAATACATCTGGTTCTGGCTTCGAAACGCTTTTATTTTGTAAACCGACAGCTAATATATCAAATTCTTACGTAGACTCGGCTTTATTGGCCGATCGATCGAACTCTAATATCTCACGAATGCGACCTGATATTGGCCCGAGTTTACGGCACACGCCGTATTTGCCAATAAAGTTTGCCGAAAACAACGATAAAGTTTGCTTATCAGACGGATTCCGCGGCGGCCATAAAGAATATTAAAGACGCGAACAACAAGACGAAGGTAAAATTCCCGGACCCTCGACCACCTTTGAGGTAGCAAAAAGATGAGACGCGAGAAAGCCGAAAATCGGCTTACACCGGAATCCCCCTTCAACTTTCTTGCATCCATCACGCTTGGGACCCGAGAAAAACCCATGAAAAATGGGCTAGAAATGAGTCCCTGCAAATCGCAAGGGACACAGATACCATACATTATTTATTACTAAAGTTATGATAAGCGACACGCAATATTTTTTACGTTAAGTCAAGTACTAATGGGATAATATTTTATATTCAACCAACCTAATCTGAGATGATATCACTTTTCAGAATAATATCAAATAGACAATTACATAATAATTTTGAAATAATATAGCTATTATACTTACATAATTTTATTTTTTTTTTTCTTAATGGAAGAGAATGAATTTATTTTAAGACCAATAAAACAGGAAATTGAAAGCAATTAGAACCAATTACCAAACAACGAAATTCAATTTCAAACTCGACCTTGTTCTAAAACATTTCTATTAGAAGCAATCAACCAGAGGTCAGGAATTGATTCGTAATTGGCGATATATGAACAATCAATTTCAAAACACCACGAATAAATTCACTTTCAACCTTTGACTAATCAATTGTGTAGTGTTGTTTCAAACAGAGAAGCATTAAACCGTAAAATTTCGTTTTTATTTGACAAAACGCGTTTTCAAAATTAATCTCAATTTACTCCGATGTGACCTGTTATTTAACGCGGTAGATACTTCGCGGTTCGCGTAACAAAAATAGGCCGGGGTTGACAAATAGAGTCATTAAATATTCAAGAGACTAGCCCACGTTCCGGCCAAGCTTTCATTTGCATACTAAAACAGGGCAAAAATGACTGCCGTGTTTTTCGGGATAAAAAAAGGTGGTATTGTGTGGCAATTGAGTTACGAAAATCCCGACGGCGTCTCTGCCCGGGCGAAATTTGTATTCCAAATCACCGCAAGGAAGGGTTTCGGATCGATACATCATTACAAAGGCATTAATCAGTGAGGGAAACTTGAGGGAGCCACTTCGGGCGCAATGGAACAATGGCAAATTATTCCTTAAGTTCGGAGAGGGCGGATAGTTTGTGAAATAATTGCATGGGGACAAAGCAACCGGTGGGGATTAATTGAGAGAAGGGTTGGTACATTAAACCACTTTAAAGACAAACTATTGACTTGCTTCTTTATCAAATAAAAATTGTATCTAAATAAAAATTGTATCTAGTTCAATGACAAGTTAAGTAAAAAAAGTAAAAAGTAATTTTCTACAAGTATACGTCCGGGAGCTAAACATAACACACCGAAGGGAGGACCGACGTCGGTCATCAAATTACACCCGAGTGACGTGACCCACATTTTTCCAGACCAACCTAAACGGCCGGCGTAATCGATAATCTCCCGCGACCAACCCCACAAGCCGCATTATGCCGTTTCCTCCGCGGAGGATGTAAAACGCGCCCGACTTGAGTGACAATCCGGGCATGAATAGAATCCCTTAAAGGATGCACGAGGTCTTCGGGAACACAAGGAGGCAACACAAAGCGCTCGCGTGGTAAACGTTCTTGCCTCGTAATCACCTGCCACAAGTTCTACTCCTACTCTTCAAGAGATTTCTTCGGGAAGCAACGCGCGACGACACTTGAGCATGCGCTCAGTCAACGGTCACCATTATGTCTTTGTGTCGAAAAGCAAAAGGGGCGGACATCCGTCGACAAATTACCTCCGAGATAAAGCACGACCGTTCCCGTAACCTTTCCATTATACCTGTTTGACCTTAAAACTACTTTTCTTAAGATTTAAGTTTTTTAAAAAAATATTCATTAGCTTAATGGTTACCTTACTTTAAAAAGTTTTAATTAAACGAGATTAAAATTTTAAAATTAAAAGGGACGGTATATATCATCTTTCCTAATTAGAACCTACTCATTGAATATGTTGTATTCACATACCATCTTTCCCTCCATCTCATTCGATGGCATTGCCACCCATTTATTATGAACGTTGTTGTTAACCCGAACGGGGAGGTTACGTCCCGAGACATTCACGAAGCCAATTTCAGGCGGGACCCGTTACCGAGACATCCGACAATAACCTAACTCTGATTAAACAAGATCTGCCAGCCCCATTGTAACACCGCCTTGGGGTTTCCCCCTAACTTTATTCCGAACCCGATATTGCGTTCGAGGTGGAAAAACTCCGGTTAATAAGTCATCGGTGACGCGGTGAAACTCAAAACCTTTCCCGGCCTTGTAACCCTCGGATTACTTTGCGTCTCGGTTTTATACACTTTTTAACCGAGAAATCTCCAATTTAAAGTTTACGAGTTAAGAAGTACAGTCGGCAGCGAATAGAGTCCTCGGTTATAGGAGGGAGGGTTGCGATAAAAATCCCGAATTCAACGGGGATTTCCCCGTATCGGATGCGGGTCGATCCTCGGACCGTTTATTGTAATCGCAAACGGGCCATTTGAATGGGGGCGCCACACTTGGGCTTAAGTGGGAATTCGAGATTCGCCCCACAAGTTTCCACATCTGATTTTCCTCCATCTCTCATTACGATAGAATCATCCACTCCAAGAGCTAGTAAGTACTTATAGGAGTTTGGAGAGTTTGACAATTTAACAAAATCATCTTTACTCTATGAGAGATTCAACAATGAGACTATTATGATGAATGATTTTTAGTTTTTATCTTATTTGATACAGTGAAAGCTCCAGTACGCGGACGCTCTAATAAGCGGGCATCTCTCATAACCGGACAAAAACCTTAGCACGAACCTCAAATATATGGCTTTCCATACAAACTGCTCTCCCTTAAGCGGACGCTCCAATAAGCGGACGCGGACACCATTTTTCCCTCAATAATGCACAAAAATCTCTAATAAGCGGACGCACGTCACAAATAAATTAGACGAACACGTCACTAAACAGTAGTAGGTATACATATTTACCGACAAGTTTTCGGGGATTCCCCTCTTTGTGCGTTTCGCTTATCAAAGACAGGTAACTTGTTTATTAGACAAAGAGAAGCTGTCAATTCGTGATATAGCTAAAAGATTTAACATTGGCAAAACGCAAGCGGCGAAAATACTTAAAAATAAAGAAGATATTCGAAAGAAATGGCAGTCTGGGGCCAACATAAAAACGAAGAAAAACTTCTTAAGTACTGAAGGTTTAAAAATTGACAAAGCGTGATTCGATTGGTTTGTGAAAGCAAGAAATAAAAACATTCCCTTGCCAGGACCATTAGTAAAGAGAAAATCAAAGGAAATTGCAGAAAAATTGGAAGTGAGTACATTTCGAGCTTCTGATAGGTAGTTACAAAAGTGGCGTTTGAGAAACAACATTACATTTAAATGTATCTCCGGGGAAGCAGCTGATGTGAATGACGAATATGTCGATCAATTTATGAAAAAACTTCCGGTTTTGCTACAAGGTTACCGAGAAGAGGATATATTCAACGCCAATGAAAGTGGACTCTTTTTTCAGGTCACTCCAGAAACAATTAGAAATTGCTTTAAAAAGACTGGATTTCATATGGATCAAGATAACTCAACTGACAATGACTACGATGTTGAAGATGATTTACCACTCGTAAGACTAGCTAATTTGTTTAAATACAGTAAAGAACTGGGAGTAAAAAGTGTAAAGGTAGTGGAAGAATATTTAAATGTGGACGAAGATGTCGAAACAGAAGATTTGGATTTTTCGGAAGAAACAGAAGAAATAAAAGACATTGAAAGTGAAAATGAGTCGGAAGCATGTGGTGCGGAGGAGGACTGCAATCCAATTAGGTCTTATAAAGAAGCATTGGATGTAGTTTCCAGACTTAAATCGTTCATGAAGAATGATTTTACTGGTTTCCAACATGTAAAAAATATAGAAACAAGAATATAGAACGTTGCTTCCTATCACAAAGAGAAGCTTCACTTCGTCAATTAAGTATTTTAGATTTTATTCAACAAAAAAATAAATAGTTTAAGTTTAAATAGTCAATGTACACGGTAGAATATTTTGTTTTAAATAAAAATATTTTAAGATAAAGAGTTGTTTATGTTTTAATAACGTTAAAAAATAAAAAATTGTCAGAAATACTGCAATATTTTCCATTTTAATAGCTCTTTCTTATAAGCGGACATGTCCAATAACCGGACAAAAATGTTGGCACCGTCAGTGTCCGCTTATTAGAGCTTTCACTGTATTAGGTTTCTTCTATTTTGCAGTTATGAAATTTACAACTTTCTATCTTCCATCACCTTTATCTATTCTATTTCTAATTTAATAATTTCAACTGTTATAGTATTGATTCATCTCCTTTAAGTTAGATTCAAGATCCTGTTGTTCTAGTTTGAAAGCATCTCATTACTATAGTTGATTAAAAAGTTGCACTAAACTTTGCGATGTCTGACAATTGAACTTAATCACTTTAATGTTGCCAACAAATTAAAAAAATACCAGTTTGATTTTATACCAAACTTCCCTCTATTTTATAGTCATATAAATCCTATATTTTCAAGTCTGATTCATTACGACAGCATTATCTACTTGAAGAGCTTATAGAAAAATATGAAAAGTTCGATAATTTAATAAAATCGCCTTAGCTCAGTTTCCACTAAATTCAAGAATGGTTGCATTCGATATTAAAAAATTTTCTTTTATTGTAACCATGTCAAATCCAATATTTTTCTGAATTTCATAACAATACAAATTCATTCAACCAAAATCTCATACAAAATTAACAATTGTAAATGTCTGTAACGGTTTTTAATAGCTTTAAGTCATCTCCTTTGAGATCAGAATGGAGATCTTTTTTTTGTCTGGAAACCATCTCATGATGAAACTTTCTCAAAAACTTAAAAAGAAATTCGAGGAGTCTGACAATTTAACTTAATTACTTTAACAATGCTGCCACTAGATACAAGAATATCACAGTAAAAATCACATTCACTTACAAGTTTATTGACTATCTAATAACACTGGACAACAGTCAAAAAGTATCTAAAATAAAATCAACAAAACTTTACTATTTTTGGTGCGCTGAATCCGAAAATAATTTAATTTTTGCAATATTAGTTCACGTTTTAGAGATATGTGATGCTACATGACTCTATACAGTGCGAGTCTCTAACTTGGAATGAATTAACCATAAACACTCGGGCAAAGGCACTACATTACAAGAGACAAAACTGGCCCGTTCGACAATCACTAGAGCCAGGCCAAAAGAATGTACAGCATGTGCCATTGGTAGACTCTAAAAAGATTTTGTTGCCACCACTGCATATTAAATTGGGCCTAATGAACAATTTTGTCAATATACTAAATAGAGATGGGCCAGCTTTTCAATACATGCGTCAGAAATTGCCAAGGCTAAGTGAAGCAAAAGTGAAAGAAGGTATTTTTGTTGTGCCACAGATTCGAAACATTTTGAAGGACGAACAATTTGACAATACTCTAACAGATATTGAAAAAAATGCTTGGAATGACTTTCGCTTGGTGGTCACCAATTTCTTGGGAAACCAAAAAGCTGACAATTACGTTACTCTTGTTAAGAATATGCTGTTATCGTATCAAAAAATGGGTTGTAATATGTCTCTAAAGATGCACTTCCTACATTCACACTTGGACTTTTTTCCTGAAAACTGCGGAGCTGTAAGTGATGAACACGGCGAACGTTTTCATCAGGATATATCATACACGGAAAAAAGGTACCAGGGAAAGTGGAATCCTTTCATGCTTCCAGACTACTGCTGGACTCTTGTTAGAGGTGCTCCAGAAACAATCTACAAAAGAGTAGCAAAAAGACAGCGCTGTAACTAAAGTCTAAAAGTGCAAAAATAGTGTAAAAATACCTATTTCTTCTTTTAGTTTGTTAAAAATAAAATAAAAATGTGTTCTTAAAAACTGCAACTACGTTTTAAATTTCATTGTCATATTTGTATTCAGCACCCCAAAAATACCTAAGAAAAACGTACTTTTCAAAGACGATACAGCAAATAAACCAAAATTTGTTGTCCAGTGTAATCGATGTTAATATATCAATTTTAATCTTAAAACGATGCTGTGTATCGAGAGAAAGGAACAGAAATTCCAAATTTAACGGAACACTTATTGAGTTCTGTTGCTGAATTTTTTGGATCATATGCTTGGTTCATTCTTGAGAAGTTAAACCCCAGATTGGCAGATTTAATTTATTGGAGAGACCCAAAAAAATCCGGTCCAGCTTTCGAAGGAGTTCTCGTAGTACTCCTAGCTCTTACCTATTTCTCCCTAATCAGCGTAATAGCCTATTTTTCTCTGTTAGGTTTAACGGGGACGATCTCCTTTAGAGTCTACTAAAATTTCATTCAAGCAGTACAAAAAAACCGGAGATGGACATCCATTCAAAGAATTTTTGGACACTGACATGTCATTACCACAAGAAAAAGTGGAAGAAATCTCAAAAGTAGCGGTGGCTCATTTCAACGGAGCTATGGTAGAGTTAACCTTTTCGCTCCGGGACTGGTCCATATATCGTCCAAAAATCCTGTTTACTTATTTGACCTTCAAAATTAACTTTGAAGGTTAAAGAATGAAAATGTGTATTTGCGCTTGAATACTTGAAAATTTGTGTACTTAGATTTTATCTGCTATAGTAAATAAAAATATTAGTAAATAAGTCTAACTACCTCACCGACTTTGAAGTTTGAAGATCAGTGTGTGCAAAAAATTATCTTATATGAAAATCAATAAACAAACGTTTTTGGTACGCTGAGGTGACACTAGCTCTATCAAGATCGTCTTGTCATCTTTGTTTAGTAAGTTCTAAAGTAAGTACTAGATGATAATATGAAGCGTATAAATGCAAAAGCAGACATTCGACATTTTCTTCAAAAATTAGTTAGACACGGATCTGTATTGTAAATTTAGCAAGAAATCAATTTTTGTGGCCCCCAGGAGCATGACAATACATTTAAACGAGTTATTACAATAATAAATTCCGCTTTAAATGCAAAAGCAGACATTTGCGCCAAATAGTTAGGTGCAAAAGCAGACGTTTGTGTTTGAACCTATCCAGATCTCGCATTACCTCACGTGATAGCCGTGACATTGAAGTAGCTGTTAGTTTTGCTCGCTTCTGCATGATTAGTTTAAACGAGAGTGTGGTGACGAATGTATTACGAAGTTTTGATTACCTTCAACAACATTACCATTGAACCAAGTCCTCGTGGCAAAGGGCGAAAGAGAATAGCAAATAAGCAAGAGTGCAAGCGTGCAAGCGTGAAAAAGCCAAGACAAAGAGGCAGAGGTTTAAGGCAGAAGGCTTAAACCTGACAAGATAAGAAGCATTTCCTCTTTGCTAGCCAAACACTATGGTGCAGAATGGGAAAACGATGAACGTTTGGAGTTCTTAAAAAACGCCTTTCAAGACAATCCAGCCAACACTTCTGAAACTCAGGCGGATGTGAATGACACACTAGTGTTTTCTGATAATGAATCTGATACTGACTTACGAATTTAAATTTGTATATAAGAAACTAATTTTGTCCTTTTTTCAATAAAATCACCTTCTTTAAAATCTCTTTTATCGCAATTCCAAATTTTGTTAGTGCCGGATACTGCTAGTTTTTGTACAGAAACGCCAAATCCAGAACTTTGCAGTTCACGAAGCAGATATTTCCAAGCCTTAGATGCAAAACAGGACATTCTCATTTTTTAAATCAAAATAACTTTTTTACTATAAGCCTGACTTGCGCTTTAAAGCACATAAAGACGCGTAGATGTATTATCTACTTTTGATTAAAATACCAAGTCGATTGAGTGACTTAAAAGACAGTGAGAGGTTTTTCGTGCTTTACTCAAAACTATTCGAATGTCAAATGTCTGGTTTTGCATTTATACGCTTCATATATGTATTTGTATGTTTTTCATTGTGTAGTATCTAGAAGTAATAGCTATGTCAAGGTCAATTTTTTTACACAGATAATTCTATAAAAACATTTCTCTGTACGCTTGTTGAAAAAACTGATTTTATAGGTGAACTCCAGGTAAAAGGTATTCAAGAAGTGTTCTATCACTTATTTTTTACATAATGGCTGATGACGAAGCTTGGACAATCGGCGAATCAATGCCAGAGGAAAGCGATTCTGACGATGAAGAAACATATGGTATTGATTTAGAAGATTTTGAAGATGTGGAGTATGTCGAAGATCAAATTTATGAAGACTCGTGGTTTTTTCCATCTATAAAAGATTTCAACGGTACCTCTGAAATCAATCAAAACATCAATGTAGCAGGCAATACATCTATAGACTTCTTCAATTATTTCTTCAACTCCTCACTGGTTGAAATGATTATTGAAGAAACTAATCGTTATCAGTTTCAAAATCCTGGAATTCAAAGTGACCATATGAAGCCTTGGACTCCCCTCACAAAAGAAGACTTCGAAATTTTTCTTGGCCTTTCGATTCTCATGGGACACGTTCGAAAAGGCGATTTGCATAGTTAGAGTTTCCTTTGGTGTTTAACGTATCTTGGACATTGGTTTAACGGATTGACCCAGATTATTAATTGCATAGGTAGCTTTATTTACACTTCCAAAGGTTTATGAGACAAACAAAGTTCAAATTGATTCCAATATTGATATCGTAAGGAATAAACTGGAGGAAATTACGTCGAAAGTAAAAGTTGCGATACCTATAGGAAAGAAACCGGAAGAAAAGAAACAACAATAAGGGAGGAAAATGTGTCGATGGAGTTTTTTAAAACAAGTTAGTCGTCGTCATCACCTTCAGAGTAACTTAAAGTAATTGTAACTTTCAAGAAACAAAAAAATGGCCTAGAAATATATTCATAACACGAAATCGACACCAATTCTAGAAAATCATAATTCTACATCTGGTAAGCAGAGTTTGTTGCTCCTTCAAAAGAAATTATTCATTTATAAGGAGGAATATTTTGCTGTATAATGTAAATTTTGGACGACGGAATTAATTATTAAGTAAATTTTTATCTGTGTATTCTTGTTGAGACATTTTTATTTTTAGTGAGTGTACACAGTTGATCTTTATGGTTTGGTTCTGATTTCAACTCTGTTTATTCTTTTAATAAGTGAAATGTAACTATCTAAAATCGATTTACTAACGTCTTGTTAGTCTATTTCCGCTAAATTCAGGAATGTCATTTATAATGGTTTCTAATAATTTTAAGTCATCTCCTTTGAGATCAGACTGGAGATCTTTTTTTGTCTCGAAACCATCTCATTGTGAAACTTTCTCAAAAACTTAAAGGGAAATTCGAGGAGTCTGACAATTTAACTTAATGACTTCAGCAATGCTTCCACTAGAATCAAAAAGGTCACAGTTTCATTTGATATTACTTCATTTCCTTAAAAGCTCTCATAAGAATTTGTAGAAAATATATGAAAATTGGATGCCTTGTTACAACTTCTTACAAGTTAAATTGAGTTTGTAGTTTTCAATAATAAAGAAATAACTTCAGGTTATTTATATTAATTAACATTGTCAAATTTATGATAAATTCTTAATAAATTTTAGTTTAACTCATCTTATTTGATTTTAAATTATCTCATTCCATTTCGTTCCCAAGTAAACGTTACCACCCTGTTTTTCCCAAAGTAATAAATGAAGCTTAAAGCTCCTACCCTGACACCAGCCGCTGTTTCCTAAGTCTCCCTCCCGAGTCGAACCTTGTAAACAGTTCAGGTGCATTGTTTACGGTGATTAAGGGCACCAACTTCGGATCCTTACTAAAGACTACGCGCGAGATCTACAATTACCGCCTTCCCTCTAATTACCCCCTACGCGGATCGGTGCGCGTTAAATTATTTGAGAGACGGGATCGCAAACTCAAAAACATTACGATAATTAAACGTAATCTATTTGATGAATAATGCAGTAGAAACGGATTGCGGCCGGTGTATCCGTTAATAATAGGTCCGTTCGGACCGCACAATGCCATCGGCTCCGGTTCAATCAACATACTGATAGGTGCTGATTGACGCACGTGTAACAACGCGCGTTGTCCGTTTCTATGTGTCGTGTAAACAAAAGGCCCCCAACGTCGGGTTACGTCAAACACCAAACATCGATTCAGCAGCATTCTATAGTAAATACCCCCAGTATTAAAAATATTTTTCCAAGATTCCAACTGTGGAAACTCAAATGAATGGTTAGTTAAATGCCACCGGCAAACCTTGAAAGTCATTTAACGTTCGCCATTTCTAAAAATGAATCCAATAAATCGCACGGAAAGCGCAATAACTGCCGCGGCCGTTTGTCGGGGGTGCAATAATAATATTTTTTGCCGACCACCGAAGTGGATCGGAATTGGCCGTTACGCAACAATCCGTTTTATGGCGTTCGAGCCAATCCGACCCATTTCAGTTAATGTGCCCCTGTCTTGCCACTACAAAACGCGTCCTGACGACATCATTCGTGCATGCGGCGAACGCTAAAATCGATAACCCCTAACCTTGTCCCGTGCATTGTTCCGTTATCGATAGCGAAAATAGACCACATGGATTCACGCAATCCACTATTTTTTTCCCTTTTTTTTGCTTTTTCCAGCAGGTACATTCTCCCGAAAATCTTCAATCAATCGAGTGTCATAAATCCGTTCCGGGGCACTATCGCTCAAACGTCAGATTAAGTGATATTCAATGTGTGAAATATTAACTCGATAACTGCCGAAGTGCATGTTGGGACGGAAGCAATAAATCCTGCTTCGTGAATACCCAATTGAAACGATGTGGTTGTTACTTGAATACAAAAGGAGACTTATACTCATTCAAAATTTTAAAATGAAAATGTTTCTGAAATAAAATTATATAATATGAAGGTGGTGTCTTTTTAAAATCCAACAAAATCCTAAGATAAAGTCAAAAAATAACTTCATTACACCTTAGTTGTTAAAAGAATTTCAAGAATCTAGAAAATATCCGAATTTATAGTCGTTTATGTACCGTTCTGGTTAAAAAAGGACTAGTTTCTAATCTGACTAGTTTCGGTTAAAGACCATCTTCAGAGGCAAAATGACATTTTTGGAAAATCTAACAAGTTTATTTATGTGGCGTAGGAATACTGGCTACACAACATCAGGAATCAAATTTAGCAAATTCTGGGAAGTCAACCAAAACAAGACGTCAAATTAAACACCTCTTTTATTCATTTCCTAAGCTTTCGATTGAATTAAAATCTTCATAAGAGGTACGCTAAAAACGAACAAAATTACACGCTAGACAATTATGTAAGTCGACAATCTCAAACAAAGCGGCCGAAAAATGTAAAAAAAAAACACTTACAAATTAGAGGTTAAGGCATCAGAGAAATCCACTGCAGGTGGAAAAATGCTAAAAACGCAATGATAAAAATCAAACGCATCGAACCTACAAATGTAAAATACTAACAAAGTGAAAACTAGCTAAAAGTATGTAAAATATTACCACAAAGGTGAATTAAACAGGCGCAAACAACTTTAGACAGATCAAAAACCACGCTTATACCAAAATTGTAACTTACGGGAAAACTCTAACGGAGAAAAGACCAAACAGGTTAAACAGAACAGGTTACTGCACACAAGATGGCGTAAAAATTTGGAGGGAATTACGATTATTAAGAAAACAAGACCGAATAGAAGACAAAACCATTACCAAAAATAAGTCAACCAACCAGAAAGGGGGGAGGGTGTTTTTTGTAATGAAAGGGATGAAAGCCAAAACTGTAGGGAGCCTACAAGGCTAGAACCATACAGAACTGTGCGATGGTTCACTCAGGGCAGCCTCATTAGAACGCTTTGCCAATAACAAAAGGTGGCAGAATATCCGACTAAGTTCCTGAAAGTTTGACCTAAAATTCACCGAATTATCCGCACCACTAATGTATACCACCTCCAAAAACATACGTTTAAAAAAGGTTTATTTATATACCTTTCTGGTTAAAAAAGGAATCTTATGAATTTTATTGTCTGATTAGTTTTGGTCTTCAAAGACCATCTTCAGATGCAAAATGACCTTTTTGGAAAATCTAACAGGTTAATTTATGTACCTTTCTGGTTAAAAAACTTTCTGGTTTATTGTCAGACTACTTTCGGTCAAAGACCATCTTTGGAATCACCTTTTTGAAAAATCTAAGAGATTTATTTATGTACATCTCTTCTGGTCAAGAAAGGAATTTTATAAGTTCTATTGTCTGACTAATTTCGGTCAAAGATCATCTTACGCGCCCATACAGGCAGAAATCGGAGATATCAAAGAAGAAAAACGTGTCTAAAAGCAGTAATAAAAACACGTCACGAAATATTAATCAACACGTTTTCTTCGTTACAACGAATGGTGAGAGTATTGTTATACTGCCAAAGATTTGTAACGAATACAAGAAAAGGGGAAAAGAAAACGGACTTTCTTACGGTTGCTGAAATGGAAGAAACACTAAAGCAAATTATAAAAACTGTACAAAAAGATGAATACAAAGAAAGGAATATTATGGGGTGGAGGAAGACTACAAAATTCCAAACTTCCTTTCGACACGCAACATCCAATGATCCTGCCTAACCATAATCATTTAAATACGTTAATCATTTAAAGTTGTCACCAACGCTTTCTGCATGGAGGTACTCAATTGACATTGGGACTCATAAGAAATCAATATTAGATCATTAATGGTAAACGGACAGTGCAAGCAGCTCTTAAAAAATACATAAAATGCCTACGGTTCAGAGCAGAAACAGCTCAATAGCTAACGGGAGACCTTCCAGCAGAAGGGGTAACAGCGTCACCTCCATTTTCACATATGGGAGTCAACTATACTGGCCCAATCCAACTAAAAACGACAAAAGGTAGAGGTCACAAATCTTACAAAGGATATAACGGTGTATTTGTTTGCTTGGCACAAAAGCAATACATTTGGAAGTAGTTAGCGACATGACCACAGTATTCATAATATCACAAGCGTTCCTCGCTGCGTTTCGAAGATTCACTTCAAGGAGAAGACTTTGTCCTCATATGTTCAGCGATAACGTCACGACATTTGTTGGAGCAAGCAAATTATTATAAAAGGAGGTGCACAAAATAACGAAATCCGCTGACGTACAAAACCAGGTCTTGAATCAAGGTACACAATTGCACTTCATTTCGCCGGCAGCCCCCCATTTTGGAGGATTGTGGGAGGCAGGAGTAAAGTCCATGAAACACCACTTCAAAAGAGTAATTGGAGAAACAACCTTTACATATGAAGAAATGACAACGTTGTTAAATCAAATAGAGGCTTGTCTCAATTCAAGACCATTAAGTATACAGGGTGATTCATTAGCTCTATGACAAATTTTGGCAGATGAAAAGTGATGCGATTCTAAGGAAAAGGTGTTATATGAATATGGGTCCGATTCATTTTGGTTAAAGAGTTACAACATAACATAAAAAATAAGTTCAAAAATTACAAAAATTGTTCGAAATGTCCGCCTTCAGCTTGAATGCACGCTTCACATCGACGAAGTAAAGATTCTGCCACACGACTTATGATATTTGGATCATTCCGTATGCTATTAGCTCCATCTTGAATTCAGTCCAATAGTTGCTGACGGGTAGTAATTTCTAGATGGTAAACAAGCTGCTTCATGTGTCCCCAAAAATAATAATCCAGCGGATTTAGATCTGGGGATCGTGGTGGCCATACTGCTGGACCTCCATTGTCAATTCATTTGTTTGGAAAATGTTCATATAACATATTTTCCTTAGAATCGCATCACCTTTCAGCTGCCAAAGTTTGTCATAGAGCTAATGAATCACCCTGTATTTTATCCCGTTGGAGGTAATTGCAAAAAATTAAAAGAGACTTCTGGCATAAATGATCTACAGACAATCTAACAAATCTACAGCAAAGATACAAGTGGAAGACGCGAGAAAAGGATATGGAAATGGGAGACATTGCCATCATCAAAGAAAATAATATCACCCCAACAAAATGGCCTCTGGCGAAGATTATTGAGACACATTCAAATGGTACAACTGTCCGCGTTGTATCAGTTCAAAAAGGTGGTGGAGCAATAATAAAAAGGCCAATACACAATCTAATTCCGCTACCAATGTCAAAAATAGAGGAAACTGAAAAAAAATCAGAGTAAAACCTGACCTGCATTCCAATAAAGTACTAGAAGGTGATCACCGCTGCAGTTGGAAGACGAAGTGATCTCTCTGCAACCATTATACGTTGAAGTTCACCACAACAGCATCCACCACGAGTGAAGAGACTGAAGTGACTGAGTGCTTGTGTAAATTTAGCAATAAGTGAGTTTAGTACGTTAAGAAACTCTTTGAACTTTAATTCCAGCGGGCAGTCTGTTTAATTTCATTAAAACAAGATTTTTAATTTTTCAAATAATCGATTCTTTATAACAATTAGAATGTCTTACGTTGCAAATGTATCGAAATATTTGCGAGTTGTCCGGGGTTGGATATACCTTTCCCACAAACGTCTGGATTGTCCGGAGTTTGTTCAGATGCAAAATGACTTTTTTGGAAAATCTGACAGGTTTATTTAAGTACATTTGTGGTTAAATGGAATTTTATAAATTTTATTGTTTGATTAGTTTCGATCAAAGATCATCTTCACAAGCAAAATGACCTTTTTAGAAAATCCAGAAGGTTTATTTATGTACTTTTCTGACTAACAATAAGAAAGAAGTGTACATGATATTATTTGACAAAGGTTCCTTCCCAATTCTTCCGCCTTGAACTTCCTTGTTAAGTTACCGCTCGTCAAGATCTGCTTTTACGCTAACAAACTTCCATTATATAAGTTCTATAATAATACTATTATAAGTTAGCTTTTCCTTTCTCCCTTCTTATCCTCGTCGTGTCGTCGTCAGTAGTATTAAAGCACAAAGTAACATACTGAATGAAAAGTTCTACTTTAAAACTAACCATAAAGGAATAAGTCCATCCCTTTCTTTCAAATAAAATCTCATATCCTATGAGGAAAATTTAATATATCCAGGTATAGGTAAACTAGGTGAGTTTATTGACACGAAAACATTAATTAAACCGTCAGGAACGACCTTTTACGTTCATGTATAAATAAACTTCCTTCTTTTTTTTTGTAACCCCGAGGGAAAATTGTTTTAAATTAAGTTTCAGACTTTTACAGGTCATAAAAATCTTGTTAAAAATAATGTAAACAGCAGCAATGGCTTCGCTGGTTATTTGAGTATATTACGGATCGATAAAACGTTTCTTTACATTTTTCCCCACCCGACATCGTTATTTCTCGCTTATTACAGTCGTTACTCCACTCAAAATCTTCAAGACAAATTTACAGTTCGTTAAACACAAGATGTTATACTAATTAAAATAAACTTTTAATTAATTTTTATTAAGTAATAAAATTAATTAATGAAATTAATTACAAACATGTTAATTAACCATAAAGAATTTTCTTTTACAACTTATAAGTAAGGAAGTTGTAACTTGCAACATCTTCTAAGATCACTTTTTGGGGGAAAACTCCTATGAGAGTTACATAGAGAAACCCTTTAAGCTCGATAATTGCCGCACGTACGCTTTCCGTACTGCAGCTTTTCGGAATATCGCGAAACTCGCGAAGAACTTTCGTCAAGTTAGAACCGAAGCCAGCGCGAGCTCGTTTTAAGTAATCCCGAAATTTGTACGGGTCGTGAGGGTCGGGGGCGGAGTTCCCGAAATGATTAGGGCCGCGCACCCCCACGAAACGGTTCCGCTACATTAACTGTATGAAATTTCACTTACGAAACCCGCCTGAATCGAACAGAACAGGTGCTATGGTAACCGAGGGTTCGAATTTTGCCCCTTTCCCACAGTAAATTAGATGTTGGACGTAAACTATTGTCCCTTTCATCGGTTTCATTGTAATAATGTAACAATAATTTCTAGATTAAATTTGAATTCCTTTCAAAACCAGTTCCTAATTAAATTATGAAAATTCCTATATCATTAAATTTCCGTCTTTATCTAACCAGTCTGTTTCATCTCTTATCTTTACGATAACATAATAAACCTTTTCCCGGGGTGTGAAATCTGCAAGTCAGATCTATCACAAAATTTCCCCCTTGCTACTTTCACACCGTAAAAGGGGCTTATCCTTCATCCGCGCCGACAAGGAGCAAAATGACGATTTAATCGCACTCCGGTTTCTTAGCCTCGAAACGAATTTTCATCACGGAGTGTTTTAACGGGTCATAAAAACCCCGCCGATTGATATTCAGTAAGTAAACCGTCGGAGACGCGCGTTTGGCCACTTTCCAAAGAGAACCGCGGACTTTAAAGAACTAAACGCAGAACGAAGCCGGAAATACGGCCCTAAAGAGTCGCGTTCTCCCGGTACTTTAATTTCACTTTTGCAATCGATACCGAACGACCAGGACACTTTCACCCCACTTGAAAGCTTCTAGCTGAATGGAAAGCGAGGTAACAATGGGGAGACCCCCGGCGATTATGGTGATTATGTACAGTCAGTTCTAAAAGTCACGTCATCAAATGAATGCAACTCTTTTTACATTAAAGAGGTATGAGTCACACCTTTTATGTTATTCTTAAATCTTTACTCAATATAAATGTGTTGAATGTTAGTGAACATAAAGCTTTAATTTATTCTGCTTTATATTCGATCGAAAGTTATCACAAAGACCATCTTCAGAAACAAAAGGTCATTTTATAAAGAATTTTCATTCTAGTTTTAACCTGTCTTAACAAATTATTTAATGATACTGCCACGATCAGGGCAAAGCCCCAAAAGGGGGCCATTGTATATTGCGGAGTTAGCATAAACGACTAATCGAACGAATATAAGAAGGCAGGGAATTCAATGGAAGGGCGACTTCTTGGTTCTTGGTCATCAGCCCACCTTCGGCTCATTCGAGGAGGTTCCAGGTGTTAGCTCCGCTCGTGAGGACAATAAAGGCAGTTAAGGGAACATCGGCTAGTGCGTTACTTGTATGTTCCTCATCCTTGTGAGTGTTAGTGCAGCTCCAAGGGAAGCCCCAACAAGAAAGTAAGTATACCTCTTGCTTATTTAACCCCGTAACCAGCAACAAACGAGTGACTCGTGACAATACTCTCCATAATTTTGTAATTTTAACCAATTTTAATGCGTCTTGTTATGTCGAATTTATACAACATTTTAATTTCTTCATAAATCAAAAATTTGTTTCTGAAGATGGTCTTAAGTCTGTCAAGCAAGAGAAACACGAATCAGTTAAATAAATCAGAGATACCGAACACTCTTAAATTTGCAAATATTTAAGGAAAAGCAATTTTCCAAAATCGACAATGACATAAAAAACGAAAAGAAACACAAATCAGTTAAAATCAAATCAATCGAAGATGCTCAACACTCTTAAATTTGCAAATATTCAAAGCAAATCGATTTTTTAAAGAAATGGAAAATGATTCAGGAAATTTTCCTCCTTTTCTTAACATAAAAAACAAAGAGGAATACCAATCAGTTGAAATTAAAACGATTGCAGGTGTCAAACACCTTGAAATTTTCAAATATTCAGGAAAAATCGATTTTCCAAGAAATTAAAAATAGTTAAGAAAATTATTTTCTTCTTTAAGCATAAAAACGATGACACACACAAACCAAGTGAAATCAAACCAATCAGAGGTGTCAAACACCTTGAAATTTGTAAATATTGAGAAGAAAAATCTATTTTCCAAAATAATGGAAGATGATGATGAAAAAAACATATATTTCTTCTCTTAACATAACAAACAACAAAGAGAAATACCAGTCAGTTAAAATCAAACCAAATGGAGGATGTTTAACTTCACATACCTGATTTATTTTCTACATAAGTTAGAAAGTATTAAAGAAAATATAACATTTTTATTTTAAGTTGCTCAAGTTGCTTGACATTCAGGAATTTAATACTTCCTCTGTCCGAAAATAGTTGCTACATTTTGGTTTAATGTAAAAATTATCATAAATATATAAGATAAATTAATTTATTAAATATCAGTAGGTGGAACATATAATAATCCAAGTATAGCATGCCCTAACCTCAACTGAGCTATTACCCACCTTTTGTGATAAGTAATTGTTACCTGTAAAATTTGAATGTTTTTGAATTTTAACCGCTCTGTATCAAAAATGGTTCGAAATATTTCGGAAACTAATGAAATAGTTGGGAAAAAATGCGGAGAATTTAGTAATGAGCAAAAAAACCAAATTTTACATTATTTGTTGCAAAATGTGGAGGATAAAATTTGAAAAGAGGCGCGATAAGTGCAGCTGCATGTAAGTTTGTTTGCAGTCGTTCAACAATTTCGAGATTCTGGAAACAAATAAAAGATTGTTTAAATGAAAACGCAATAATTAATATTAACTTCCGTAAAAATAATTGTGGTCGAAAAGTTAAAGATTACAGTCAACAAATTGCTAATTGCTAATGCCACGTTGGGATTTTCACAAAAAAAATTCTTCTGACGGAAAAATAGGGATATGGCCATTTATAAACTCTTTACCAGCCAAAAGAAATAGCAAAAATTGGGCTAATGGAACACTAGTAACCAAAGCTGTAGAAAGTGTCAATAAAGAGGAAGTGAGAAAAATGATTTTGAATAAATTGATTCCAGCAATACGGGAGAGATAGTTGGTTCAAAAAACATACAATATTTATTCAGCAAGATAATGCAAAACCGCATTACTGACGATCCAACATTAATCCAATCTTTCTATAGAGATAGTTGGGATATTCAATTGTTATCTCAACCACCGAATAGCCCCGACTTAAGTGTGTTGGATTTAGGTTTTTTTTAGTTCATAAATTATTTTGAATTTTCATTTAAAAACAATAAACTGTTGTACATAAAATTCTTCTGTTTTTTGTTCGCCTTTAAATAAATAAATAAATAAAATGTAGCAACTATTCTCGGACAAGAATTAAATTAAAATGTAGCAACTATTTTCGGACAGAGGAAGTACTAAATACGTGGATGCTATGAAAAAATATTAAAAATATAACCCAAGGTGATAGTTTTACGCGACCAATTCATCAAAAATTGAACTTCTCAAATACTTGTCATCCATTAAAATTCTCAAACGTGTTTTGCTAAATCTGTCAAGCAAAAATCCCATATTTAACCCGAAATCCATTAATATCCATTCTCATTCTTTTAACTCTTTGGGCGCTATGAATTTACAGACAACCATTCAGTTTTGGCTATGAATTCATATATGAATTTTGCACAATCATTCAATTTTGGCTATGAACCCATATATGGGTTCCGACATAACCATTTGGTTTAGGTAACGAATGTATATGTGGGTGTAATTTGAACAGCTTAATTTAGTCTGCAAATTGAGATATTTCATAAAAAGTGCACAGTCCATGGTGGGCTTTCTCGTACAGAGTGAGTAGCACTCAAAGGGTTAAATCCTTCTTCCGCCTTGAACAGTCTTATTAAGTTCCACGTTACTGTTAAATCTCTTTTTTTACATATCTAAGGTGAACTCTAGGTTGATATTACAAATAAATAAAAATAAATCTCAAAATGAGCCAACAATGAGAACTAATTATTTAAGAGTTAAGTACTATACATATTTCGCCTTTAAGGCGTCATCAGGCACCAAATACTGAAGAGCAATGTTATGAATCATTCACAAGGTCAAAGACAGAAGATAAAAAACCAATTAAAAGCATAAGACACGTTAAAGAATTATAGCTAAGGGCACGTTAGCAATATAAATTAACTAAATTCGACTAAAGTGCTGAAGGCGCATAAATTTTTTTAATTGACATATTGGCTAGACAGTCTAAATAATTAAAATAAAAATAGCATCAAGGTTAAATTCCAAAAGCTTGATTCTTAACAGTTTCACAGTGTAATTTATTACATTAAACTAGACGGCCGAACAACTTATATTTTACTCGATAAAATATAAGTTATTCGACCTCGAAATATCTTGAATGTTGTTGAACATAAAGCTTTCCTTCATCCCTCTTCATATTCGATCGAAAGTTGTCACAGCTGAGCGTCTAAGAAACGACGACATCCCTTCGGGTTTATGCAAATAGGGCTCATTAGGGCGGAACGTGACCCCACGGCCTGTCACCCCACCTAAAACAAACAACCTACGCGCCCTTCGCGTCTGTCTTCGGGGGGTCGAAATTCGGTCGTTGCGAAACGTTCGGCCGTCGCAGGAAGGTCGGCCACAATCTGGACGAACTGGTCCTTGGGCAATTTACAGTTTTCCGAATGTCTGGGAAAATGGAACAGTGATGTATGGCTTCATTTCCTCTAACCTGGTACGTAACGAAAAACGCTTCACAGTATCACAGATGGTGGTAATGTTCGAATGTGAATCGGCTTACATGAGAAACTGTTGCAAAAAAAACACTCTAAAAGTCATTTCAATTTTCCTAAAGGGTTTTTTTCTTTTTAATATAAAATGATTTGTGTTGAAGTAATTTAAAAATCAATAAGAATTGTTTTTCCTTTATTTTTTAGTTTAAATTCCTTTAGTTTTTCCAATAACAAGAGGATTACTGTTTTGTGGTTCTTTTAATTTTTCTGGTTGAGAAACCTTTTGGTCATATTAATTAAAGTAATGTGAAGTAACGAAACCAGTACCATTTTTCTCAAAGAATATCTAGAAATAAATTATTTCAAATTTAACAACACACTGAATAGTACTTCCATGTTGTTAAAACCATTAATTATAGCAATGTCTATTTCTCGTTTCCCACTTTGTCATAAACTGTAGTTATGAATGAAGTATCCTCAAGGGAAAATTAATAGGCTATAAAACCGAACATCTCCACAGCCTATTCCTCTTCATTCACTATTTGTCATAATATACGAAATGTTAAATAAAAAGGTAGGTTGACATGCATCGATTTGAGTACTAGAGCTGATCCTTTCTAGATCCTGCTTATATAAAACCCCCTTCGGCATATTCTTTACATGGAAATATATACTACTTTATAGTCGAAAGATAAAAGGTTATATCTCCATTATTTTCAAACATTTTTAAAGTGTTTTTGAGAAATTCCGATTTGAAAAAAGATTTTAAATTAAAAATTGAAGCAACCCTTTAACCCTTTTATTAAAGTTGTGTATTGTAAAAGGTAACAGCTTATTTGTTATGGTACAAAGGTAGTACCTAAAAATCAATTACTCCAAATGTATTAACACCACACCAAACAGTTTCAAAATTATCAAAAGAACGATTTTCCCTTTAATACAAGATAATTTGTCCCGAAGTAAATTAAAGATCAACAAGATCTTGTTATCCTTTCCTTTTCCCAACAACACAAAAAAACTTCACCCTAAGGTAGGAGGGTTGCAAAGCACAGAAACGTTTTACTCCAAATTTAAGGGTAGAAACCTTTTGCGGGCAAAAGCAAATAATTACCCTAATTAACAACGACGGGGAAATCCTTTGAGATTGAATAATTTCCAGCTTCGGGTCGGAAAAACACTTTAATAAGCTGCAAGCATATCAAAAATGTTATTATCAGTTTTAATGAAGATGTTTTTCAAAGATGTTTTTCAAAGATGTTTTGCAAAGATGTTTTTCAAAGATGTTTTCCAAAAATAATTTTCCATTAAATCGTAAATTTCAATATTCTTCCACATCACTCCATCTCTAACAATCGTTTAGGCACATTGACAGCGTTAACGACGAGCCTTCGGAAGTCATTTACTGTGAGCATCGATTGGTAAATGGGCCTCCCGTGGCGTCTTGCCGCCGTAATTGCTCCTTCGGGAGTCCAGTTTAGTGTTAAGTCGCCACAGATTTACTATCCGAGAGCCACAATTCCGTCGGGTAATAAACCACCGACGTAACGGGAAAGAAAACAAAAGGACGAACCGCATCATCCGGTGAAAGAGTTGTGAAAAACCTTCCACTCTATTGGATGGAAAGTTTGACGTGAAGATCTGTGTTAACGAGATTCGTACGCGAACTATCGCTGCGGCCAATAACTGTAAATTCAGCGCAATATCGCCCGCTATTCGGGCACGAAACGCCTGTTTTACGATTTTAGAGGAGAGAAACTGATGAAATAACCCTCCGACCGAAATTGTACCACCACAAATTGAACCGACAAAGATGCAATTTCCTCTATTTATAGCATATTTCCTTTTTATAAAAATTGTCTTTATGTAATATCCTTTCCATGTTTGCGTTTTTAATAAAATTGTAATATACAGTATTGCTACTACCCTACAAAACGTGTTGTTCCTTATTTCGGCGATAAACCGTTTGAGATGCAGGTCGAGTCGCCTCCGGCATGTCCCTTACGACCGTACGTGATGGCAATTCTAAAATTTACGTACCTCCACCAATTCGGTAAAATTGAGGCCTGTACACTCGTCGCCGACCGCACAAAACATTTCAGAGGAGCGAAAGCCGTAACCTAAGCCGGCAATAAAACTACGTTTTTACCGATGCTACCTGGTGAAGGCCTTCCTCATTAATGAACCAAGCCTCTACGAATTAAATTATAAGTTTGAATCCAACGAACAGTCCTCGTAGGGTGAGTTTTCTAAAAATTTCACGATCTTCGAGGAGCTTCGTACTCCGAGGCTCGGTAATCTCCTTTTACATTTTTGATAAAGTCCTAGATGTACCAACGGTAGTAAAACCTTCTAGCAGAATTAAACTCTAACGGGCGGAGTAAATTAATAAGCTCGGAGATTTATGGGACCGCAAACGTTCGACGTAAACTCATCTTGATGGAATAATAAGATCTGGCTCCCCCGGAGTTATAACGTAAAATTACTTTAGGTCTTTTAAGTCCACCAAGGCATCGTTCCCTCGTCTTATGTAGATGCTCTACCTGCAAAGCTAATGAAGGTCGGTAGCGCTGCGAGCGAGACGACAACGAGTGAAAAGTTAAAGCTGCAGGAAGCGACACCTGCAGAAGACAACCACTTAAGTATATGAAAGACGTAGATGCTGGAAGTTATACGAAACATTTTTCACTTCAGTCGTCGAGAGGTTATGGATTTTTTTTACAACCTTCTCTCTAGCGATGTTTCGTCGCATAGCATAATTATATTTACGTGAGTATATCACGTGTCTTAATTAGCTAACATGGTTTTCATGTTACCTACAATTACTCCCATTGGAGTAATTTCTAAATGACAAGAAACATTGAAAATTCAAATCTTGAAGGTGAATATTCATTCTCCATTGGGAAATTTAGTCTTAACTTACAAATCAACCAGTCGAGAACTTCTTAAACCTACGGGGCGCTGTTGAGTAATCTGGAGAGATGTCGGGCGCGATAAATTTGCATAGGAAAGCCGGAAGTGGTCGGTTCGGGCGATACCCGGCTTCCGGCGCCAATTACGCCGGTTTATCGGGCGGTATTTGTCATCGGTTCTGGTCCGTTTAATTGATTATTAACGGGGTTCGGGCCGCACAGGTGATCGGCTCAATAACGGGCACCCCGCGTCCCATTACTCCGACGAAGCCATTAGCGTGTGCGCCAAACCGTGGCATAGGGCTCGATGATGGTCGTTGTTGTGCAATGCGTACGCGCCAAACACGCCCCATATAATACCTCGTCGCTTTTAATTACGACCGGAATTTGCCTTGGAACCCTGCCATTTGGAAGGATCGGACGTAATACTAAAAGTTACGCGGGATCCCAGCTTATCGGCCCAAACACGAATTCCAAACAATAACCATACCGGGGTTTATAAACGCAACACCATCATTAAATTTCCAGACAAAACACAACAACTTTCGGATAATACACTCGGTTCGAGATGTTTTAGATGTTTTTCTCCGTGTTGAACTTCATCGCTTCTTTCAACTCCGCGGGATCCGGTAAAAACAAGCTTAAACATACAACTCCCCGCCGAACCAAGTTGAATTATAAACGGCGGAACCGCCGTCATAAATTTATTCGGATTTCTTTGCGGAAATCCGAATCTCCGCGCCAATTCGAACTCTCGACGGTCAATCGAACGAAGGAACAGCGGGGATAACGCCTTAGGAGGCTAGTTTTATAAGTTTTCAACGTCAAAAGTTACATCAGAAAGAATATGTCACTTAAGGATAACAAAAAGTTTTCTTCTATAGTTTGTCCACAACATTAATAAAATAGATAAGAAGTTTGAGATGTTACAAGTCATATTTGCTCAGGAAAAATTTTAAGGATTTAAGTCTACTATTTTGGTCGCCTAAATATTCAGATTCTGCACGAACTATTATGTTCATTGTATTGAATGTATTTTTCTAATAACTATTTTCTATTGATTTTCCAAAAGACGATTTTCTAAACCACAATCAATCTAATTCACAATAAAAAATTGAAGTATCTAGATAAACATCTTCGAGCCAATCTGTTATGTGAATGGATAAAGTGTCCTCAGTTAGGAGAAGCTTTCTAACTTTTCAACGTCAATAGTTGGATCTGAAATACTCTTGTGTCACTCAAATACCATAAAAAAGTTTTCTATACTTCATCCAAATTTAATATCATATATTATCTAATATCATATATTCAATAAAAAAAACTTAAAAAAACAATTTTTACCTGATACAAAGAAATTAGCTAAATCTTGTAAGACTGGTGGTATACAAAAAATTTCTAAAATGTAACAGTTATTTTCTGACATTCTGCTGACTGTTTAATATAATTTCATGTTGTGATGAGTCAGCGGACTGAATGTACCATCGGTGCCCAAAAAATCTTGGGACACCGAAAATTTTTTTATTATGTATCATACTTTGGATTTGTTAGTTAATTGACATTTAATATATGAAAGCTACAAAACTAACAATTAAATTCATTATTGAACAACGTCTTCGAAATGGAAAACATTTGTGTGCTATATCCCTTGAAATGGGTATTAATAAAAACACAGTCTTGCTAGCAACACAAAAAACTTTGGAGTGCCTCAGAATAACGAGAAAAACTAATTCAAGAAGGCTAAATGTTACAAGTAACGAAGAAGACAAGCAGTAGTTGAGTAGTTTTCGACAAAATTCATTTGAATCGGTAGTTATTGCCAAAATGGGAAACAGACTTTCCTGCTAGCGTGAAAAAAAATATTAAAGCTTGGAACACAATTACTCTACTAGCTTTACTAACATTTTTGTTGCTAAAAAGCCCATTGCATGTTAGCAATTAGAGATGGGCATAATCAAGATATTTGAATAATCGATTAATAATCGATTATAGAAAAAATTATAGAAAAAATAATCGATTCAAATAATCGAATGAAATAATTGATTATTTTATAACGATTGTAATAATCGATTACTTTGTAATGTAATAAAATAATCAATCATTTTTCCATTCGATTGTTTGTTTCATTTAATGATGAAAGTTGAAATAACATTTTATATAAAGAATTCTATAAAAAAATCGTTATTTATTTTCTCCGTTCAAAAAGAAAACATGTATTGTACGTCATATTACGTATTACTATTTAAACACGTTATTTCATTGATCATATTACTGGTTAACCTACTCATTCTGTCCGTTGTTAACCCGCCTGCTTTTGAGAACACTCTTTCAGATGGCACTCATGTTGCTGGCACGCAGAGGTACTTATTTGGAAGTTTATAGAGCTCCGGCAACATTTCCTTCTTGGACTCCAAAAAATGTAAAGGATTCTGTTTCTAATCTACCAATGGTAGATCTAGGTACTGCTTTATATGTATTTCGGCAGAATGTGCGGTGTGGATGTGCTAAATTCCTGCTTAGCCTTTACTTCAAAATGCTTCCATAGTAAATTTGCTTGGTTATTCTTAGAATCTAATTAGAATCTAAAATTTACATTCTAATACACTCTATAATTTTTTATTACAAATTTTTTACACAAATCTTTGCAAAAACAATGTGTCGAGTATATTGAAACCCCTGAATCATCTATATCACCTAAATCCCATTTTTTTTTTGTAAAAATTAATTGTAATTCATATGTTATATCAGAAATTTCTGAACCAAAATAGGTGATTTGTTTAATGAGTTTATGTGTTAACTAAGCATAGAGAATTATTTGTTACTTACAGCATTTTATTACATAAATTTGTTAAATTATAGTCTTCTTTATAATAATCGAATTACGATTATTTCATTCGATTATTCATTCCATTGCTTTATAATCGATTACTTTATTCGATTATTTTATAATCGATTATTTTCCAGAATAATCGATATCTCAAATGATCCTGTGTAATCGATTAATCGATTATCGTCATTCGATTACGCCCATCTCTATTAGCAATGACGATCCTTACACAAACGATTTTCCTTAATTTAGCAATCTTTGTTGCCTATATGCCTCCAAAGACAAAAAAGTTGTTTATAGTTCATTTAAATTTAATAATAATATTGTATCGTACTGATACAACAAGCCTCTAAAATGCCATGAAAATATTGTAGGTTAGCACTCTATAGACAGCATAATGACAACACTGCCCTCATAAAGAAGAACGTGGTATGTCACAAAAACATGAAACTGAGAAAACACGTTTTTGTGTTCTCTCTCAGCCTTTAGATATATGCCAGAAAACTTTACTTTTTTGGGTGAATACCTTTGTTTTGTGACTATAGTTTATTCCATAAAATTAGTTATTACACGATTAAATAGATGTACGATAAACCATATTACGCCCTTAACTCAAATTTGAACAATTTTGAACATACCGCGTTTATCCTTATGGGGGCAGAACAAGCCTCTAAAATGCCATGAAAATATTGTAGGTTGGCACTCTGAATTCAGTAAGTTTTATACTTGTAAGTTGAAGCATTGTCCTGGGACCAAATGTTTAGAAAATTCAAATGTTAACCAATGAAAATCGAATATTCCCGGTAAAAGGAGGACTTATAACTCGAGTACGAACCGCATATTACAAAGCATTGATCAACTACAGATCTATAAACAATGGTTAAAGTTGTTAAATGAAAATAACATAAAAGTCTAATTTTTCACAATTCACCAAACGTTTCATAAGAATATACATCAGCAATTTTGGTTGCCTATAGATTCATGAATAATATTAATCTTCACTTCTTCAACATTTTTTAAATCTTCTATCCGACCATCTATTCTTCCCCAGCATGAATTTAACAAATCAAATTAACACCCTTATCAGGATGGTAAAATACCCATACTAAGGTTGGTTAGTTCTCAACATGTTAGAACCATTTCCGGGTCACCACCGATCAGATCGCACGTAGATGACCCGTGTGTGCCGTTTTCAGGTCGGATTCACAATCGAATCCGATTAGTTCGCATGCATACGCGAGGGACTCCATTAGATCTCGGCTTATGCACCCGCTTTAACCCCGGTTAAAGTGCGACCGGAATGTCGTAGGGCGTCGCGACGCATTCCGTCGCGGACCGGACGCTTTGTCGGATTATTAGGAGAGTTTATGAACTCTACGTAAATTGCGTTAAAACGACTCCCCAGTTACGACCACGCTCGAGAAACGCGGAGCCGCAATAAGATTACAAACGTTGTCGGTTAGTTGATGTTGGCGCATATTCACTATTCAAATGTTGGCTCGTGTGTGGTGTGTGGTCGTATTGCGGTTAGTTTCAATTCTCAAAGTTATACGAGTTTGCATGAATGAATTCATAGTATGTAATAAAATTCTTCATTTTCATATTTTTACTTGAATCAATAAAAAAAACTTCCAGAAACAAACACATATCCTAGTTATACAAAGTGCACAAAGTATTTTTTCCTCTCCCCCTCTTTTTTTGTTTGTCATCCCATCGAAAAGAGAATGCAAGTTGCTCAATAATACCGTCGCGCGGAGGCAACAGTAACGTTGGAGAGTCGCGTCGGTGAGACCTTGGACAAATATTTGCGAGTATCTCTTTCGTAATAGCCGGGGTCTCCGGTGCCTCCGGTTAACGATAATTTTCATTTACGGGCCTGTGTTTGCCGAATCGATATAGGGCGCTCCGCCCGGCCCCAATATTTATCCGGCACCGTGTAGTAACGAGATAGGGACGCGCGGTAATTATAAATGCACGCGTCGTCCCAGACAATAACGTCGACGGAACTCGCAATTCGCCTAACTCCGCGATTTCGGACCGAATTTGTTTACCCATTTCATTAGTTTTAGTTCCCGGCGTGTTAACTCGCCTCGCGTCATTTACAAATGCATTTCGCACGAGTACCATTATAATTAATGTTGTTACGGATGTTTATTAAATTTCGAAATATGTTTTACTAACTGTCAAAAATCTTTTTCAAATATGGAATTTTTAATTTTTTTTTGGTAATCCCGCTGCTCAAAAGAAAAACACCTAACGTTTCTTTATATGTATCTCTATCATTTTTATTTTTAAAATAATACAGATATGAACCATATGAATTTTGAAGACTTCATATCAATGCGACAAAGCAAGTTGTTGAGTAAACATTTACAAAATACGACAAACATTCAGCAATCAAATGGCATCAACTACTTTAAAATTAAACCAAGAATTTGGCAGATGAAAGTATAGAAATACAAAGAAGTGTTCCTCTTTATTCTTATCGTTGCATAATCGCATCGCAACCGCAAAAAATCTTCAAACATCTCTGAGGACAATATATGACTTACAATTAGATGTTTATGACTGAACAGAGAGAAACTCACCAAGGAAAGCTAATTTAAGAGGCAAAAAACTTTTAAAGAAAACTTATTTTGACAAGACGAGTACGTTAATTGATAATTTCAACATTGGACAAAACTGCTTTTCACCAAAGCGTCAAAATTCTGACTTATACGCTGTGGTGGTGTATAAACGTCACCATCAAGGATATTCTGCTCCTGCAATACGAGAAGTTTAAAAATTTGGAAGAAAGTCAATGATGGATTGGAGTGGAATAAGTTTTGAAGGAAGAACTGACCTATTAGTAATCCATGAATATCTAAACACACATATATCGATAATCTGCTACACGAAGATGTTGTACCTGCAGCTTATGGTATATATTCTAATTTAATACTGATGCAATCCCAAAGAATCTTCAAATATCTCCGAGGACAACTCGTTTCTTAGATTTTTGTGATTGAACAAATGTAAATTCATTAAGGGAAGTTAACTCTTGAAAAGCAAAAAAAAACATTTTTGATAAAAACCTTTTTTGACAAGACGAGCATGCTAATTGATAATTTCAGCATTGTTCAAAAGTACTCTTCACCAACAAAGTCAAAATTCTAACTTATACCCTATGGTGGTTGAGTACGGGTTTTTAAACTTCACCACCAACGATATTTTGCTGCTACACTACGAGACATTCAAAGATTTGACAGAGAGTTGATGATGGTTTGGAGAGGGATAGATTTTGAAAGAGGAACCGTTATTGGTAATCCATGGAAGTTTAAACACAGATACATCGATAATCTGCTAGACGAACATGTTGTACCTGTATCTTACAGTAAATTTCCAAATTTTATACTGATGCAAAATCAATTTTTGTTTTATCGTTACGTAATCGCATCCTAATCGCAAAGAATCTTCAAACATCTCTCAGAGCAACTCGTAACTTAGATGTTTGTGAACAGATATAAATGCATTAAGAGAAGTTAACTCTTGAGAGGCAAAAAACCCCTTTTGATGAAAACCTATTTTGACAAGACGAGTATTCCAATTGATAATTTCAGCATTGTTCAAAAGTATTCTTCACCAACAAAATCAAAATTGTAACTTATACGTTATGGTAGTCGAACACGGGTTTATAAACATCATCACCAAAGATATTTTGCTGCTACAGTACGAGAAGTTCGAAGATTTGGAAGAGAATGGATGATGGTTTGAACTCGGATAAATCTTCAAGAAAAGAACTAGTAATCTATTTACTGGTAATCCATAAAAGTCTAAACACAGATCCATCGGTATTCTGCTAGACGAACATGTTGTATCTGTAGCTTATGGCATATATCCAAATTTTATACTGATGCAAGATCAACTCTTTATCGCTACGTAATCGTACCCTATCCACAAAGAATCTTCAAGCATCTCTCAGAGTAATTCACTACTTATTGTTAGATGTTTCTGACTGATAAGAAATAAATTCATTAAGGGAAACTAACTTAAAAGGCAAAACCCCTTTTGACGAAAATCTATTTTGACAAGACGTGCATGCTAACTGAAAATTCCAGCAATGTACAAAAGTACTCTTTATCAACAAAGCCAAAATTCTGATTTATACGCTATGGTGGTCAAGCTCGGATTTATAAACGCCACCACCAACGACATTCTGCTGCTACAGTACAAGAAGTACAAAGATTTGGAAAAGAGTCGATGATTCTTTGAAATGAGATAAGTCTTGAAGGAAGAATCGATCTAACCTATAGCTACCTATACCTACCTATAGCTTTATGGTATATGTCCGAATTTTATACTGATGTAAGAAAATGAAAAAGCACATACAGTAGCTATTATTAAACTTCCTACAAAAACGAGATAGTCAAGTCATGGAGCATGTTTGGGATTTGATGGAGAGACGTATTCGAAAACGTAAAATGCACTTCCACTTCTATAATTGAAAGAAGCTTTGATCGTAGAATGGGAACGCAGACTCAAACAAGATCTTCGAAGGATCATAAAAAGTACACCTAGAAAGTTCTACTCTCCTACACAGGGGGTATCCCAACGGTCCGAAAAATCTCCATAATTTATTTATTATTGAAAACATTAACTTTTTTTGTGGATTACAGCTCCGATTCTACTACACATTTTTAAAATATCACGACTTGCATACAGGTGTCACAATATTACAAAACTACTTAAGTTACGATTTGTTAAATGGAATATAACTGGTTTGATTTTACTTTTGGATTATGTGATACAAAACGATCCATTTTTATACAGGTCTTTTTAGCTGAACTGACAGTAAATTTGATTAATGACACTTTTTTGGTCTAAATTCTTGCCATGACTTCATTTTTAACTGATCATGTTCAAAACATTACAGTACACAAATGCGATTAAACGAATTCTTGAATAAACATTTAGAAAACGCGACAAACTTTCGGCAATAAAACGGCTGAACTTTAAAATTAAGACAAGGATTTGGCAGATAAGAATTATTGAAGAGACCACTGCATTTAGAAATTTTGACAAAAAAATGCCATAAATCAAATTTGTTAACAGTCTAGGTAAAAATTACCTTTATAAAACTGTATCATATTATACCATTGAATCCAAAAATAAATCAAACCAGGTATATTACACTTAAAAAATCATAACATTAGTATTTTTGTAATATTAGGACATCTGTACATAAGTCACAATATTTTTAAAATGTACAACAGAATCGCAGCTATACCCTAAAAAAGGAAAAAGTCAATACCTCCAACAATAAACCAGTTAAAGAGTTTTTTGGGCCTTAGGATATTTGTACTATAACCCGAAATGGAACTGCACCATGAACAGAAAGATGAAAGAATACTCGGAAATGTTACGGAGAGGGGACTTACAGCCCACCCAATCCACTTGGCCTATGAAGGTCGCCAAAAATGCGTAGACGAAGGAGTGCGACAGTAAATCGTTGGAGAAAGATGAGTGTATTCGATAGACACAGAAGGGCAAGTATAGAGCGCGGCAAAAGTTGATCTGTAGAAAAATATGTACCGAAATGGATGTATTTGAAAGTATGTCGAATGCTGAACAATGACATGCAATTAAAAAAACCCAAATTGGTTCACTTTACTTTCCGCCATCTTGAACTTAAATATTATCTCTCGCACTTACACACAAACTTTTGCTTTGATCTGTATACGATCAGTACCTTGTTGAGTATACTACGGAAATGAGCTCCCTAAGAACCACCCCTAATTGTCACTGCGTACTTGACCTTGGAAGGCCAAGATGAAATGGGCCGGCTGTACTTTTTCATCTTTCTCTTTATGGTGCAGCTCCATTTCGGGTTATAGTACGTGTCCATGGAAGTCATATTAGATATTAATGCTTACAAAAAATATTACTAAAAGCTTTGTATAGAAAATCCTTTAATACATCTCTTTGATTTTTGCAATGATTTTACGTTTTTAACCGTTTCTTAACAAAAAATTGCTTCTTAATTCTTACATAAATTAATTTGTTAGAATACAAATGAAGTTATAGAGATGTAAAAAAGTGTTCATTTTTTTAATGAGCTGTATATTAGAACTAATTTGATTTCTATAATCAAAAATAGAATAATAATAACAAATTTTACATTTTTAACCCAAAATAAAATCTTTTAAGTTAAGTTTAATACTTTTTTTTAATTCTCATAAAGAATAAAGTCGTTATGATTTTTTAAAGTATGTTGAAAATTTGTAAGGTTTTCTAGGGTCAATTTTTAGGTTCAAAATTCTTCAGTTTAATTGAAATGTCAAACAGAAAATGTTTAACAATTTGATAAGTTAACCAATTTTCTTATCAATTTGAAAACAAAACAAGTTGTCTAAATAATTGATTTCCTGTACTAAAATTTCCAACAACACGCAACAAAACCTTATCGTATTGTTTTAATACGAAATTAGTTTATTTGGTAAAAAGCGATAAATCATCCCAACTTTCAAGATAACACGTCAGTTATTTCGTTTATTACTCCATAAATCTCACTTAAGAGAAAAAAAATCTCTATCTCGACTTCATTAAATTCTCTATTTTGACTTCATTAAAATCGCATTATTAATAAACAATCCGCAATAACATTCAATAATTATCCTCAATTACTCCGTCTGTTTACTATAAAACGCTATAATACGCCTCAAATTTCACGGACGAGTAAAAACAATCCCGATTTATCAATTTCAAGTTATGCAACAACGTCCGCTTTAAATGGTAATTTTTTCTCCAACTCATCAAAAAAAAATTAAAAATAGAAAAAAAAAATTTAAAAAGAAAAAAAATTAAAAAGAAAAAAATTAAAAAAGGGAAAAAAATTTAAAAAAAGGAAAAAAATGTAATAAAAAAATACAACAAAAAATCAAATGTTAAAAAAAAAGTAACGATAAAACATCGACAATGTCAGCTAAAATATTCAATATCAAACTTGTATCTACGGTTTTATACATCTATTTTTAGTACAATAAACCCGAAAACTGTGTCATTTGTTACATTCAGTATTTGTTACAAAAACGAATATCGTGTAACTTTTAACGCAGTTTTTTTTACAACTGAATATATTTTATTGATTTTTGTGTTTTAATCTACATAAAAGATTACTTTGATATTAATGACTTTTTTTGTTAAATTACTCAATAAAAAATACCACTAATACAAAAAATAAAATATATGTAAAACAATAAAAATATAAAATAATAGAAATCTAAAATAATAGAAATCCAAAATAATAAAACAATCAAAACAACATAAAAATAAAAAAAAGATTTATTCAACAATTTAACTAAAAACACTTAAAATAACCATTAAAACCACAAAAGACATAATATATTAATTCAACCGCAACGTATTGTTCTACCGCAAATTGTTCTAAATGAAACCGTAAAACCGGTTCGATAACAACAACACGTTACTAACTGGTAACCCGTAAATCTTACGTTTAAACGCTGACATCTGACGTAACAGGTACAAACACGACGTTTAAATGCCGAACCGAGCACGTTTGCTTGAAGCCGGAACGAATTAAACGGGGAAATTAAAGGGATAAAAGTGCATTCGGAATTCGTACGCGTCGAAATACGGCAAACGACGACGACAAAGCTTTTGTGACAAACCTCGGGTTCGATGCACGTGGGAATAATTTCGCTCGAGTGTACCTATTTTGCGATCGCACAAAATGCAGACAAACCAAACCCAACCCCTTTATGTGGGAGCGTCAATACCACTGTTGAGTGTGTATGTATATGTGTGTGTGTATCGATTGGAATTTTTAATGGATATTATGGAAGCTAAAAGAATTAGTTGAAAAGCTAATAATGATTTTTAAAAAAATGAGATATAAAAAGAAAAAAAAATTTTCTTATATTTATAAAATTTCACTTTGGAATAGTTACTAATTTTCTAAATTTTTTTTAATATTTTAAAAGGTCTAATAGTGGTATACACAAACGTTGACGGAGAGTTGACAATTCATCAGAGTTGAAATTTGAGGATACGTCAATAAGTTGTCAGAATATTGACGAAATATGAAATAGTGACGGTTCGATTATTGATGTTATTGATTATTGTATAAATTTTTAATAATTTCGAGATTCTTTCGTTCAATTTAATGAAGTTTTAGAACTCAATTACTTTTTTTATGCCAATAATATTTTTGATAATCTAGTGACTTTTTTTAGACAATTTTAATGACTTTTTTGATAATTAAGTAACTTTTTTAATCATTTATTGACATTTCATTACTGAATTAATTTTTGGGATTTACGACTTCTTTCAAAATTTAGTATTTTCCTGAAAATTTATTGACTTCTCTGGGACCTTTTAGTGACTTTAATAATTTTTGACTCTGAATAATACTTTTTTTTATTTCCATTTTTATTTTTAATGCAACATTTTATTGAAATTTATGTCGGTAAATTGGCTGGTAGCACGTAACGATCGACAAAACAATCATACGCCCAAGAGTCAATCAATTTATACTTATCGATAATCGTTCTTCCTTTTCTGACATGTTCTTCCCATCTCTTTAATTCTCTTATGCTTTTTAAGCGTCAACATCCTTTCTTCTGAAGAGTTTGCAAAGGCCAATAGGAATATTCTTTAGGGCGATTCACAACTTTTAACTTGCAATAAAAGGGAATATCATAATCGTCCTGTACTTGTTTTATCGGTAGTTCCGGAGATAAATTTGCGTCAAACGGAAACACGAATTCGGAAGCACATTCTTCGTCAGTTTAGTTCATGAGTATTAAGTCATCCGTACTTACAAATGTTGTCTTTGTCAAGATGTCGAGAGCAATATTTCTTCGCCAATTTACAGAGCTTCTTTTGAAATTTCCACGGTTGGTTCCACAGTCACAAGATCACTTTTCATTAGCAGTTTTTCAAAATGCAGCTATGTATCACTCAAAAGTAACGTTGATTTGCTAGTTTGAATCATTATCAGTATAATCATAATATCGATCCCTAGTGTATATGTAATATCATGTACATAGATAATAAGTAAAGCTAGATGTAAGCAATATAATAAATTATTTTACATTACTTATGTGCGTATTTCTTTTATAAACCGTAATACCATTTTAAATCGCAAAGAAGAAATTGGAAAGAATGATTCTAATAAAAGTACTTTAAGTTTCCTGAACATAGAAGGAGAGAAATTAAAAAGTAGGATAATGAAAGAGTGTCCTTAATTGACTATATTTTGTAATATCAAAATATTATAAAAATAAAGTGAAATGTTGCATTAGAAATAAAAATGGAAATAAAAAAAAGTATTATTCAGAATTCGAACCTTCGTATGTGGAAGCCTATACATGTTTACTACGGTTATGGGCGGGGCTTAAAGGGCGTGACCTTATCATTGACTTACGCTATTCGCAAACTTTAACACCAATTTTCTTGCGAACTGCTGAGTATTGCGCCCTAATATTTTATACGTTTGTACTATGTACCAATATCTATCGATTGGTACCACTTTCGTTAAAATCGGTGAGGGGCAAGTCGTAAGGTCTCCTTGTGAGCTATGGATTTTGCCTGCATTTTTGACGTATGTCCAATAAAACTTAATTGAAGCAATGTCATAACACAGAATTGTTCAATAGGTTATAAATAACGAGACAAAAAATGGAAGGAAATTAGCTAACAACTTGTTTTTGGCTAAAACCTACCTAAACTCTCGTCCTTTCAGTAATTGGTCGTCCAAAATTTCATAGGGATGTTCAAGTAGTGAATAAAATTATGCAGTAAATATCCCAAACTTCATCGACTTTCGAAGCAGCTTAAACGTAAGACTTGCCATTAAGTTTTTTGTCACAAATTGAAAACATTATCGATAAATTGCCAATACAAGCCGTTCAGTGTAGTTTGACCAGATTTGACGTTTGTCAAATTTGAAATTTAATTGATTAGTGTGCACTAATAATGCCACATACATTTTTTTTCTCTATCGTCGTCTAACAAAGTTTCAAAGCACGCTTGAGCACGAATTTAAATGAACACCCAATATATGTCCATAGTCTGTGTTAATAAAATAATAGCAATTGGATTCAATACTATACTGTAATTTAACACATCACCGAACAAAGTATTTAGTCTCCAGCGATAATTATGGCCAGTAGCACGCCGTTGACACGAAGGGTTTTCGATTAGAGTATTCAGCTGTTATTAGTTAGACATTTTCTTATGCAGTAAAAGTATGCGTACTTACAGGAAAAGCTCACGACTTGCCCGTCACCGATTTTAATGAAAGTGATACCAATCGATAAGTATTTTGGAACATAGTGCAAATACGTAAAATATTAGGGCGTACTATTCAACAATTCGTATTATGCAACAATTTGTACTATGTATCAAAATCTATCGATTGCTACCACTTATTAAAATCGGTGACTGGCAAGCCGTGAGGTCTCCTTGTTAGTCAAAACATTAACATACATACATTACATGCTAAAGGTTAAAAAAAGTCTTGTTTTTTTCATCAAAAACAACTTGAACTTGATTTGAAAATCCCATCGATCGCTGAGAGATATGACACAAAGGAAATTAGGGTTGGATTTAGTGTTCAAGTGACGATCTATATTGATGTCAGGACAGACGAAATGCGTTAACCATCGGTTGGTTGAGTCCTTTTGAATGCTTAGCTGTTTGACGGAAAACGATCGGAAATCACCTACATTTTCAAGAAATATGGTTGCGTTAACAAACTGTATGATACTTGGGTATCTCCTTCAAAGACAAAGTTGAAACAAAAAGCAAATACAGTGAAATTCCCCTTCGCGGACACCCCTCTTGAACGGACACCCCCCTTGGACGGACAGTTTTCGTGGAACCGTCCGACTCTCATACAATTACTTTGTATTTCTCTTAAGCGGACAGCTCTCTTGAACGGACACTTTGGTGGGTCCTGTTGGTGTCCGCCCAAGGGAGATTTCACTGTACATATCACAACATGTACAACAAGTATTGCAAGGAGAATTTTCAACTTTGTATTCAAAACTACGAAAACGCAGAGATAAAGTTTACGATTGCCTTAAAATGTCTGCCAGGTGCTTTCATGAATTAATAACGAGACTTTAAAACAATACAAAACATCAAAATATGTTTAGAGCTCTAGTATCCCTAACGATCTTTATACAAATTACGAGTTCAATCACGTAATTTTAGCTCCCATAATTGTGGACACAACTGAATTTTTGTCAATTTTTATTTTATTTTATTGTTAAACAAGACTATACGTACACTGACGAATCTATCAAACAATAAACGTTGTAATTCAAATATCATACTATGTCAGCTTGTTGTACGATAGGAGAATGCGTTTGACCGTCGTGATGGTCTTCCAACGTGATGCAATATCGAATGCGTGTAGCTATTCATCAGGGCGGTAGTGAATTTACTCATGCACATACGTCGATATAAGTACGCACGTACGCTATCAGCGCAAATCGACGGTTTGCGCTTCGTCGGTTTGAGGACCAATATCAACGTAAGTGTACTCTTATTAGAAAATGGAGAAATTAAAACATTAATAATAAAATGCAAAGAAATGAGTGGAAATTAAAATGCATTAACGAAAATTAGAAAGAATTAATTGAGTAATAAGAAAGTGATTATAAAAAAAATTGAAATTTCGTTTTTCAAAAAGGACAGTTCAGTCTACAAATTTGAGTTGGTGATAAACTCCACCAAGATTGTGGCTGTGAACCTTGTCAGTTGAAACTCTAACTGAAACTCTAATTTGACTTTCTAACACACAAAATCACTCGCCTCTTTGCACACGCCAAGACCCTCGCAATAAGCTAAAATAATATTTACAACTTACAAGGAGACCCTAACAAAGACACGACCTTGTATTCACCTATTTCGTTGAAAGTGTTACCAATCAATAGGCATTAGTACATAGTACAAATGTGTAAAATATTCAGTGCTTCGCGAGTAAATCGCGATTCAAGGCCACGATGCTTTACGTCAGCAGTTAATCACTCTCCCCGAAATCATCCCTGGGTCTTTTTAAATTAACGTAAATTTAAAATCAAAGTAAAAACAAAAAAGTGTGTTGAATTATTTGTTTTCAAAACATGTAACAATAAAATATTACAAAAAAAAAATAAAGTTTCCAAGATTCCAAACATCTTGTTCCGCATGTGGAAACCGGTTCGTGAAGAATCAACAAGGGGTGGTTTCTGGAGGAGGTCAACCATTGACATATAAGTGGCGTGGTCTTGAAATACGAGCTGAAATCCCGATTTATTGGAAAATTGCTGAATAGTGCGCTCTAATATTTTACACATTTCTACTACGTAAGTACGTACTAATAGGTATCGTTTGGTACATTTTAAATCAAAAACAGTGTATACAAGGTCGTTAATCTTTTTGTTAGATGGTGTATACTAGTCCTTTTTGTAAAACCAATACTGTTCTATTTTGATATGGCCTATAATATAGGCCATATATTACCCGACTGAAGTTGCACATTTATTGACGAAGCACAAACCACATTACTTTAGCCAAAAATAAATACTACTTAATAATTTCGCTTATTATGTTTAACAGTAATCTGATTGTGATACAAATTTCTAAAGTCCAAAATTCAGTAAAAATGATTGAAAAAATCATCTTAACACTTTCACAACCGCTAGGAAGGCCATTCGATTTATGTCGGTGACACATATGTGGTGTCATTAATAGGCCAGTCGTTATTCATTATTATACAAAATATTATCGGCCACTGAAGAAGTTTTACTATGCAAACATGCGGTTGTGAATGTGTTAATTTGTTGAAAATATGTAATAAATTTAAAAATTGTTAATTCTATTATGTTTAGTCAAATTTAGCAAAACTCCTCAAAATTTAATCATAATTCCTCAAAAATTCATTAAAACTACAACTAGTTTTATAAAATTCCCCAAAAATCTACAAAAAATTCGACGAATTTCTTGTTAATTTTATAAAAATTTGTTAAAAATTCGTGATGATTTACGTAATTTTTAAAAAAAAATCGGTCAAAGTCAGCAAAATGTGTTTACCAAGAATTAATTAAATATAAACATAAAATTAGTTTTATAAACTTCGTCATAATTTACTTTAATTGATTAAAACTTGACAAAATTCATTAAAAGTTTACCTTAGTTTATTAAAAATTTATTCATTCGTCGTTAATTTTATAAAATTCGTTAAAAATTCAAAAAGTTGTCATAAATTTAAAACTCGTCATTAATATTATAACATAATACTTTAAGGTAAATTTGTTAAAGATTTGTTAAAGAAGCATCAACATTCTTCAAAAACCCGTCATAAATATAAGATTGTTCAGTAATTTTTGAAATATTCATTAAAATTCGGGTAAAAATTGATAGTGAATCGATTGATTTTTAGGATTTTAATTTTTTTAAATTCGCTAAAAATCCCAAAAGTTGTAATAAACCTAAAATTCGTAATAATTGTATAATATTCGTCCAAATTTGTTAAAGAAATCATCAAAATTTATCAAAAACTCGTTAGAAAGCTTAGAAAACTTTGAAAACATGGCTGTTCCCTAAAAGACCCAGTATACACACCGTGTCTCAAAAAATATAGTATACACACGCCGGGTTAAATATTCTTCAAAATCATTTAAAATCCTATAATTTGATCCCAAACACGACTATATTTTGATTAAAACCAACGAAGTTACATTAATTTAAAAATTTTAAAGGTTGACAACCATCAAAAAATAAAAAAAAAATCGAAATTCTTAAATATTCTCAAAAATCATTCAAAATCCTATAATTTGATAACTAACACGACTATATTTCGATTAAAAACAACGAAGTTACGTCGATTAAAAAATTTTAAAGATTGCCAAATGTTAAAAAATAAAAAATATTTCAAAATTCTTAAATATTCTTCAAAATCATTAAAAATCCTTTAATTTGATACCAAACTATACCGACTATATTTTGATTAAATACAAGGAAGTTACGTCAATTTAAAAATTTTTAAAGGTTGCCAAACGTCAAAAAATTAAAAATATCTCAAAATTCTTAAATATTCTTCAAGATTATTAAAAATCAGTTAATTTAACACCAGACACGACTATATTTCGATTAAAAACAAGAAAGTTAAAGCGATTTTAAAATTTTAAAGGTTGCCAAACGTCAAAAAATTAAAAAATATTTCAAAATTCATAAATATTCTTCAAGATCATTAAAAATCCTTTAATTTGATACCAAACACGACTATATTACAATTAAAAATAAAAAAAAATTTGTCGATTTAAAGATGACGATCGTCGATTTAAAAATGGCGATCGTCGATTATTTTTTAATTTTGAAATAAAAACAAAAATTGATAGCAAACAAGACTATATTTTCAAAAACAACGAAATTACATCGATTTAAAAATTTTAAAGGTTGCCAACCGTCAAAAAAAAATAAAAAACATTTAAAAATTCTTAACTATTCTTCAATATCATTAAAAATCCTTTAATTTTACACCAAACACGACTATATTCCAACTAAAAATAAGGAAGTTACGTCGATTTAAAGTTGTCGATCGTCGATTGTTTTCAAAGTTAAAAAAATCGATAACTCCTAAACTATTTAAATTAGATAGGTCGTGTTTGTACTCAAATGAAAGGAAATTTAATTTCCTAACGTTTTTTATTAAAATTTTTATTATAAAATTACTTTATAATCCATCAAGGTTAAAAAACAAGATTTCAACTTACCAAATAATAAGTTTATACTGATTAAACTTGCACAAAAGTAACAAAAAGTCACAAAAAAGTCACAAAAAAATAAACACAAATAAAAATAAATAAAAAAAAGATAAAAATATAAAAATATAATTAAATACCGCTAAAAATAGAATAAAAAAATTAAAAAAATAAATAAATAATTATTTATATTTTCTTAGAAAAAAGAAATTAGTGTTTTGTTTATCCATAGTATATACGTAAGCACAATGGCGCTATCTATACAATGTATTATAAATAAAAAATTGATAACACGTTATGTAGATACGTGATAAATATGACCACGTTGAAAGTACACATAAACATAAAAATATTCCTCCCGTGAAAGTACAAATGTATTTCGGCACACACCCACATTACATAATTATTACCGATTACCTTCTTCCAAAAAAAGAATAAATAACTTTCCCTTTTTCATTCGGTGAAACGAGATTCTCCGAAAAATTTAAAGGTCCCGAAACCCCGTGCGTTTCTTACAGGTGTAAAACATTTTCTACTTAAATAATTTCAAGGAACGTTATCAAATAGAAAATGTATTTATTTTATCGGCTTACCAATTGTAAAACGGTATTAACGACCTCCCTGTTGGTCACCTGTCCGACTTCGATAAGCCCAATTAATACTGCAAATTTAAGACTGTCATTCATGGCCATTCTAACCACTTCCTCCGGGTGTTTAATGTCACTTAGGGGCGGTTTCGTTAGGTCCGCCATCGCGTCTCTTCACCCGCGAACCGATTTTACACTTAATTTATTTTAATTCGCACACGGTCACTCAGAACGCGAAGATTTTTACCATCACATCATAACACCGCGAACAGTCTTCTGCCATGTTTGGAAATTGACAAGCCGGCTCTGTTCTTCTTATTACTAAACGTAGGTTGATTTCGTTTTATCAAGTTGGTTACATTGCGCTGTATTTGACAACCAACCAACTTCACACCATATACAGTCAATACATTTCAACCCGACATATTATCCCACCATCTTTATATGGAAGTTTTAATCGGGTATTTTTATATAAACTATATACAAAAATCTAAATTAAATGCACATGACAGTTAACTTTTTGAGGTTAATTTCGTTTTTAAACTTGGTTTTTTAAGGTTAATTTCGTTTTTATTTTAATATTAATTGTAATTATCTTAGTTATTTTAATTATGGATAGTCCTAAAAAAGATACGTAAGTATTTAAAGAAATTTTATTAAAAAATTTATTTAATTTCTTAATATTTTTTATGTATTTGTTTTTTTAAAATAGGGGTAAAAGGAAAAATTTTATGGATTGGGAAGATTATTTTATGGCAACCGCTTTCCTAGCTGCTAAAAGAAGTAAAGACCCGGTAACTCAAGTCGGGGCTTGTATAGTAACCCCGGATAATAAAATCGTAGGTATAGGTTATAATGGAATGCCGACTGGTTGTAGCGATGATGAATTTCCGTGGGGGAAAGATTTAAAAGGAGAGAAAACTTTAAAATCTAAATATCTTTACGGTAGGTTGTTATGGTAGTTAAAATGGAAATTACAACAAATAAAATTTATTGAATACGATTTGTTTAATTTTTGAGAAAATTTGTAACTAAAAATTATTTGTTTTATGATTAAATCTGGTTTTACTTTACGCAAATAGATAAGAAATTATGATAAGATGTAATAAATCAATATTTGAGATGAAGAAATTTATCTAAAAGTTTATATCAAACAACAACGTTTTTATCAAAGTATTAAACTTAATTTTTAAAGGTGTAAATCTTTTGTAAAATCAAAAAATTAAAAAATCCTTAAAAAAGAACTAAAGTATTCTTAAGGAAATTTAAAAATTGTTTAATTTCATACCAAACATGATTATATTTTGATTAAAACTAAGAAAGTAGTCATTATAAAAAAAATATTACTAATACTAATTTTTAAAAAAGGTAAAAATTAAAAATACATCAAATTTTTGATTTTCTAATAGAAATTTTATTCTTATTAAATGATTTTTTAAGTTATTTTTGAAAAATTTTACATTAACAAATTTTAAAAACCTGAAAATTGTTAAATATTCTTAAAGATTATTAAAAATTCTTTAATTTGATACCAAACACGACTATAATCGGATAAAAAATAAGGAAGTTATGTTGATTTAAAAACTTTCAAAATGGCCGCCGTAGATTTTTTTTAGGTTAGAAAAATCGGTAACTTCTAAACTATTGGAGATAGATGGGTCGTGTTTATACTTACATTAAAGGAAATTTAATTTTCTATCGATTTTCAACAAAAATTTTATTCTAAAATTAATTTTAGAGATCTTACATTTCAAAAATATTCTCAAAAATCATTAAAAATTGTTTAATTTGATACCAAAATATTTCGATTAAAAACTATATTATGTCGATTTAAAAAATTAAAAAATAGTCGATCGTCGATTTTTTTAAGGTTAAAAAAATCGATAACTTTGAAAGTATTTAAGTTAGATGGGTCGTGTTTGTACTCAAATTAAAGAAAATTTAATTTTCTATCAATTTTTAATAAAATTTTTATTCTTACAAAAATTTTTTGGAAGTTATTTTTGAAAAATCGGAAAATAAAAAATTAAAAACACCTAAAAATTGTTAAATATTCATAAAATTATTAAATATTCTTAAAGATTATTAAAAATTCTTTAATTTGATACCAAACATGACCATAATCGGATTAAAAATGAAAAAGTTACGTCGGTTTAAAAAAATTCAAGATGGCGGATCATCAATTGTTTTTAATATTAAAAATATGAATAATTTCTAGATTTATAATAAAAATTTTGATTCTTATAAAGTTATTTTTAGACTTATTTTTAAAAAATCTAAAATTAAAAAAATAAAAATATTTAATTTTTTTTAATTTTCTTAAAAATCATTAAAAATCCTTTAATTTGATACCAAACATGACTATAATCGGATAAAAAATAAGGGAGTTATGTTGATTTAAAAATTTTCAAAATGGCCGCCGTCGATTTTTTTTAGGTTAAAAAAATTGATAACTTGTAAACTATTGAAGATAGATGGGTCGTGTTTGTACTTAAATTAAAGGAAATTTAATTTTCTAACGATTTCTGACTAAAAGATTAAGTCAATTTAAAAATGGCGGTCATCAATTATTTTTAAAAGTTAAAAATTTTAATAACTTTGAAACTATTTAGGCTAGATGGGTCGTGTTTGTACTTAAATTAAAGGAAATTTAATTTCCTAACGGTTTTTAATAAAAAAATTAAGTCAATTTAAATATGGCGACTGTTAATTGTTTTTTAAAGTGAAAAATTTCAATAACTTTGGAACTATTTAAGCTAGAGGGGTCGTGTTTATACTCGAATTAAAGGAAATTTAATTTCCTAACTATTTCTGGCTAAAAATTAAGTCTATTTAAAAATGGCGACCGTCGATTTTTTTTAAGTAAAAAATTTTAATAACTTTGAGACTATTTAAACTAGATGGGTCGTGTTTGTACTTAAATTAAAGGAAATTTAATTCCCTAACGATTTATAATAAAATTTTATTTCAAAAATTATTTTTTAAATATCTAATTTTTAAAAAAATTAAAAATTAAGCTGTTAATTTAACTAAAAAATTATATTTTTTAGTCTGTCACGCTGAAATGAACGCAATCCTCAACAAAAACGTCTTTAACGTGACCGGTTGTAAGATTTACGTCGCTTTATTCCCCTGTAACGAGTGCGCAAAGTTTATTATTCAATCTGGAATTAAAGAAGTTATCTATATGTCGGATAAATATTTTGAAAAAATAGAAACGCAAGCTTCTAAGAAGATGTTTGATGCAGTTGGGATAGTTTATAGGTAATTTTAATTTTATTTATTTATTTGTTTATTTATTCCTTGATACTTTTATAAATGTTTAACCATTTTTTTTTTTTAATTTTTAGGCAATATACACCAAAACAGAAAAAAATTACAATTGATTTCGACGAAATTAATTCGAATAACATGAATCAATTACCCGATACACCAGTTAAAAGACCTTACGATGAATGTGATAATTGACAAAAAAATATTTTTAATATTTTTAAAAGAATTTTTATTTTATACATCACAATATTAATTATAATTATTAAAGAAAAAAATTTTTCCTTATAATTTATTTTTTTAAATAATTAATTATCTTATCCTAGTTTTATTTTTAAAACCATTATCTTTAAACATCATTAATTTGGTGAAATAACAGGTCCTAAAACTTCATCGACGTATTTATACAAAGTGTTGCATTTAATTCGCGAACTGACGTCGTTGCTACTTCCCCAAATAATCACCCCGTCGACTTTTAAAGCTTTTAGTAACTTCATAATACTGTTGAGGTCGTCTTGAGGTATGTATTTTTGGGTATCTCGGTATTTTAACCACATGTAAGGTAGGATTTTGGGTTTAATTGGGATTTTATTTTGGTTGTTTAGTATTCTCATTGCTTCTTGTACTCGTCCTTCGATTAATTTTAAGTTGTCGGAGAGAGATTGTTGTTTTTCGGATAAGTAAATTGATGGGAAGTATGCTGTTGATCCGGAAAATAACCAGTTTATTCTTAAAAAAGAAAAAGAAAGAATGATGATTAAAAGTAATGATTAAGAATAAAAATAATTATAAAAAAAATTAGTAAAATGTTAAATTAAAATACCGATCATTTTCTTCTTGGACTTCTTTTGAACATTGACTATTATTATTTCCTGGTGACATGTTAAAACAGTAAGGATAAGCGTAATAACCCCAAAGAGCTTGAGGGCGCATTTCTTTGGCGATTAGTAAAGTTTCTTCCATAAAATCTCTTCCGAATAATTCGAATCTTCGTTGTGCTTCGAGTTTGATTTCTTTTTGACGCCAAGTCGGATGGAGTTCTTCTTCGATTTTGTATGAAAGTTCTTTGTAGGGGGTTAAAGTGCCGAAATTTTGACGGAAAATTGGACGCCAGCTTTCAAAGTCGATTATAGCAACACCTTGGAAAAAGAAAATATTAGTAAAAACTTATTTGAAGATAATACTTTGTTGGCCGGTGATGAGTTAACTCATCAATTACAAAATTATAGCTGGTGATATCGCCGAGTTTCTCTGTAAAATTCCTGGTCAACAAAGTGTTAAATTTTTCAAAATTCATTAAATTCGGGTTCGTTAAGACTGCAATACAGAATGTCCAATATTATGCCGACAAATTATTAGGTCGAATTCCTTTGATCATTTTAAGTAAGTACATTGACATTAAAACCTCTTTTCCAATTTCTTATAGTTTTAAGAAATTCATTCCTAAAGTTCTTTCTAGTTATGTCAACTTTTCTTAATAACTCTGTTAGTTTTGAAATGGTATGCCTTAAAATTTCACATGAAGCTTAGGATTTAACCTCAATTATACCTGTTGGAGATCCTAAAATTGATCCATAAAGCCTACGAATCGGATTTTGAAATAACGTTAGTGTGGGTTCCGGGACACTCAGGAGTGAGGGGAAATGAAAACGCAGACGCGTTGGCCAGCAAGGGACATCAGGAGACTACCCATAGAATTAGGATACATAGCGAGGAACTACTCCATCAAGTAAAAAAGAGAAATCAACCTAGTATGGGAGCAGGAATGGGGACGATGATGTTTGACCAAATAAATCAATACGCCGCATTAGTGTGACGTCAAATGTTGTGAAGGTTATGGAATTGAATCCAAACAAACTTTTTCTACATAGATTCAGTCCATAAGCGGCGAGAAAATAATTTTTTTAGAGTACTTAGAGACATATTTAAGGTATGAAAAGTTGGCAGTACAGTACAAAATACCGTGTTCTACATCTAAACCAAAAATGGCAAGTTAAATAAATTTTTTAACGCCGTAAAAGCAGAAATGAGTTCGCGTACACATAACCTCAAAAATCGTATCTGTCAAACATAAGCTTAAAAAGTTCGTAGTTCGGTAATTAATGAGATTTGGGCCACCAAATCTTACAAATGGGATGGTATTATCCTTACAATACCTTACAGCCCTTCTTTGGTGAAAAACAACACCCTCGGATTATTTTAGATTCAATGCTGGCAACAGGTGTAAATTTGATAAAAATATAGGTATTTTGTCATAAAGGAAGGGATTTTCATAATTTTATGACCTTTATTATTGTACCCTTTGTAGGTAAAACTTAACAACTATGAAATTTGCTGATAAAGAATGTCTATTAAAGGTATTTACCACAAGGCGTAGAAATACATCAAACAGAATCATAGTAAGAGCTAGGATACATGCTAAAAGGACCATACACTCTAACACAACAGTAAAAGTTATTCAAGTTCTTACAAATTTGTAGCTCCCTTTAGTTACATATGTAGAACATTGCCATTCTTCGAGTAACAGAGATTATCGTGGACTATTTTGTACATTTTATTTCTGGAATAACTAACGGTAAGTATCAGTACTACTAAACTAACTTTTTTCTGTTATAGAATTTCATAGGATCAAACTCTGTTGGGTTATTGTAGTCTTCTATGTTTTGACTTCACGACTTCTGTTTTTTCTTAGGTTCTTATAATGTGAATGTAATTTTAATTATAAATATTAAAGATTTTTAACTCTGATCTTTAGATTTTTAATATACCAGTGCTCATAGTACTCTTATTCTATATCTTATTACAGGAAGGTAAATATTTTAAATAAACTAATAAAAATCAGAACACAGGAAGGAAAATATACAAAACATATTAAAATTATAATAAGTCACAACAAAATACTTATATTATTGAAATAAAAATCCTAGCTAGTAACAAATGGGGGTGGTAGTAATAACTATAATGGTTAGGTTCAAAAGTTGGATATGAATGTGTACTTCTGAATTAAAAGTAAAACACAGCTACACATTTTAATTTATTTATTAATTAATTATTCAAGTTAAGTAAAGTAAATCTTTAAGAGTTCTAATAACTTATACTATGATGTCGGAGTGGCTTCAAAGAGTGTATTCGCACTATTCTGTTTGGTGTACATGTACGTCTTGAGGTAAAATGTCTCTTAATAGACATTCTTTATCAGTAAATGTCATAGTTGTTATGTTTTACCTGCAAAGGGTATAATAATAAAGGTCATAAAACTATGAAAATCCCTTCCTTTATAACAAAATACCTATACTGTATTCTTATCAAATTTATACCTGTTGCTAGCATTGAATCTAAAATAATCCGAGGGCGTTGTTTTTCACCAAACGAGGGCTGTAAGGTATTCTGAGGATAATACCCTTCCCGTTTGTAAGATTTGGTGGCCCAAATCTTATTAATTACCGAACTATGAACTTTTTAACCTTACGTTTGACAGATACGGTTTTGGAGGTTATGTGTACGCGAACTTACTTCTGCTCTTACGGCGTTAAAAAATTTATTTAACTTACCATTTTCTGTTTAGATGTAGAAAACGGTATTTTACATTGCAGTGCCCACTTTTCATACCTTAAATATGTCTCTAAGTACTCTAAAAAAATGATTTTCTCGCCGCTTATGGACTGAGTCTATGTAGAAAAAGTTTGTTTGGATTCAAGTACAGAGACTACCTCAACATGTGACGTCACACTAATGCGGCGTATTACGCTAGAGTTCAACCTACAGTCCAAAGAATCCCCTGGTATAAGAGATTTCCTTTCGTTTCAAGAAACTTCTAAACTTTAATTGTCAGTTTAAGACTAGGACACGCGTTCACACCATTATAATTATATAAGATTCGGATGAGAGATAACCCACTCAGTGTGGCAAAAAGGGCGACATAAATCATATTTTTTTGGCTTGTTAGATATATGAAGAACCTCGCAAGGCACTTATATCTAAATTCGATATTCAATAAAAAAGGAATACAAACTCTCTATAAACTTGACCTCGCTATTAGCAGCAAACTCTTTGGATACCTTTTAATGTATGAATTTGCTACTGTAACAGGAATCCAGTTGCGATAAATGTGTAATAATTAGTAGTATTACACTTAAAATACTGTGAATAGTAACTGACGGTGATAGTTTTTAGATCTCAATCAATTAATACCTTACCCTATCCCAGACAGTGTTCTGAGGGTCCACTTGTGATTCTATAAAAGTCGAGTTATCGAACCTCTGGCTCACAGAAGAAAATCCTCCTTATTGTGTGTTACTGTTTTATTTTAGTGTGTTTCAAGTCATAAAGACAAGATTTTATTAATAAAAAAAGAGAGAATATATATTTATTGAAGTATTATCCACGGGGCAGAAAATATAAGAAGCTGAAGAAAGAAAGAAGGACAGAAAAGGGAAGGGAAGACATATAAGAAAATTTGTGATGAACAAAAGAAACCTTTGTTGTTGGAGTATGATATGAACAACAGTTCGAACCCAACCCGAAACTCCCAGGGACGGCTCAAGGTTCCGCGAGGTCAAGTGCAAACTGTAAAAGCAAGGCCATTTATTATCATTCATATTACATCTTTTAAAAATTGTAATTGACGTCTAAAAAAAAGGTCACAACTTTATAAAATCGAACACCACATAATGCGGGGCGCAATATTCGGCCCCTGTTTAACCGAGGCAGAGCGCGAGGCCACTTTCAACCGCGAGGCCATGTGCAACTGCACACTTGCACATGCCCTCCCGCCGGCCCTGGAAACTCAACCCGAAGAAGTTGCATTCATTCTTAACCTCAACTACATCAATTTCAAAATTTTATTACTACCTTAACATGTTTTTTTATCAATCTTCCATAAAATTAAACTAATACAGTTTACTTTACATATCCTCCCTCACACAAAAGCATGAGATTAAGAAAATTATGAAATTATCATGTAATTGAGGTTAAATCCTAAGGTTCGTGTCAAATTTTCAATCTAAACGTTCCAAAAAATAACAAGGTTATTAAGAAAAGTTGTCATTAGTAAAAAGGAATTTAACGCTGATTATCTCGGAAACTATAAAATCGATATCTTATACACAATAGGTTTTAATGTTGGTGTATTTAAAATGGCTCAAGGAATATATCCTAGCAGTTTGTCGGTATAATTTTGGGACACTTGTATATCGTTGCTTTAGAACCAGATTATTTTATGTCTGTTTTTAAATTTTTTAGAAATCGTGATTGTAATTTTGGCATTTAATGTAACGTAATGTGTATCTACAAAAAGCGATTTGATTATTTATACAACAACTTGAAAAGTCGTACATTGACTTGGAGTAAACTATCAGAAGAAGCTTGAAACAAGGTATAGATTAGTGTTAAAAACATAGTATTAAGAGAAATTGGACATAGAATAGTCTGCTTACAAGATGGCGATATATCAAACACGTTAAAGGCAGTTCCCATTAGTCCCAACTGATTTCCAACAAAATCCGCCTAAAATTTTCTGTTTTCATATGATACCGTTCACGTTAATACAGTGTGATGATTAACCGTTTGCGTACCAGAGGGTTTTGAAAAGACACGATCGCGTTCCTCAATTATGTGCCGAAAAACCAAAGAGCTCAATTATGTGTCAGAGTGCCGTTAGTTGTCTGTTTCGACAAAATGCCCTGTCTTTTCTCGGCACAAAATCTGGAGAGTGCGAAAGTGGCTCGTGGTACGCAAACGGTTAAAGCGAAATTTTATTCCTTCGGAAAAAGTTTTTTGCAGCATGTTTGCACGGTGTTGCGTAGCACTGCACCTCTACGAACAAGTGCGAATTATGGTCCTACACGATGTACCATAATCCGAAATGGAGCTGTACCATGAAGATATAGATGAAAGAGTATTCGGCAATGTTACGGAAAGAGGACTTACTTCTTCATCTTTCTCTTCATAGTGCAGCTCCATTTCGGGTTATAGTACGTTCTGATGTGTGCAACTTTAGATCCAACTAGATTGGCAAAAATTGGTATTCATTTTAGATAGAAATAGTTGTGTTGTGCTGCACTGCGCTGTGTCGTACTGTACCAAAGTGTACGCTTTCCAAAAATAATGCAATGCGCCGTACTACGACGAGTTGCATTGTGCTAGACTAGGTTGGATTTTTGAGGTGTTGCTGTGATTTTAGAAATTATTGGATCAAAGTCAAAAGTATACATTTACTAACCATATTTTGTAGTTTCCACCATCAACCTCAGCATTTTGCAAGAGTTACCGTATGGTGTAGCGTTCTTATATGGAATACTAGGGCCATACTTTTCAAAGGAAATTGTCGTACGTTAATTGTAACTTTTCGGTGACATTTGAAAATACATTTTTTATGCAGATTTAAACATTTTTTATCTGCTGGATTGCAACAATTATAAGTAGGAAATAATGAGATAAGGTTTCCACAGAATGGGACATCAAGCCATACTGCGCGAGTTTGCATGGTTAAAGACATTTTTCCTATACGAATTTTATCACAACCTGATGATTTTAACTGGTTGTCAAAGTCTCCAGATTTAACTAACACTGATTTTTTTTTCTTATGGCGATATTTGAAAACTAAGGTTTCCGGAAATGAGGTCGTAAACGCAAAACGTTTAGAGATAACATCACTCAAGAAATCTGGACAATAAACCAGGAGATGCTGTTATGCATTAATTTTTAGACGTGCCTTGAATCATATTATGGCAATTGCGGTATCCATTTAGAAAATATTGTATTCAAAAGTTAACTATTGTTGCAAAACTGCATAATGCTGTTAATAAAACTGTAAGCTTTTGATTTTGATTCGTTCATTCCTATAACCATAATAACAAATTTAAATATGGGTAAAACCCATTGTATCAGTGTAATATTGATATTTACATAGCTGAAACCTCGTAAAATGAGGGTCAATAAGAAACAATCCTTTTAACAATATTGAACAAGCTAAGAAAAAGTTGCTTTTACTCTTAGCATTAGAAAATGTCGCTCGTGAAGGAATACTGCCGATGCCAACAAACAGAAAAAAAGGGAAATTGAATCACTGATAATCAGCAAATACTTAAAAAGTAATATAAGTGTTGAGGTAATTTTGCTGTTGTCGCAAGTTCAGGATTTGTTTAATATGGAAACATAAAATTGAAAAATATTGTTCCTGGTATTGTTTAAAGAATTAGGTACATATCTACATTACTTTTGTGTTAATTGAATTTTCAAGTAAGCAAGTATCTTTGTCCCACTCTACACAAACGAGTTTTTTTGTTCATTTTCGGAATGTCTTTCATTGTCACATGAAGTTCTTGTACTGACGTAATAATAATAACACTGATATTGAAAATTCAAATCGAATTTAGATGCTTATCTGCTTTGAAAACAGCCAGACGAGATGTTTGTACTTAAATTAAAGGAAAATTGATTTCCTAATGATATCTAACAACAAAATTATTCTAAAATTAAAATTAGATACTAACCACTAAAATTACTATCCACAATAAGTTCGTTTAAAGATTCCTTAAAAACGTCAATATGAAGAGTTAGATTCCCCTCTTGTGGTACTCCACCATTTCTTAAAAAAACACTTTGAGTCTCCGTATTTTGTAAAATAGCGGGAAAACTTCCCGGATCGTACAAAATAGCTATTTTATCTCCTCGAAAATTATCCTTTTCGTTTTGAATGATTCCATATTTTTCCGCTAATTCCATAAAAAGTATTTTAAACGGTCTACATTGAAAGGACGGGATGTTCCAATAAATTTGAAAATCCGGTGACTTTTCTATTAATACTCCACTAAAAAAAATAAAATAAAATAAAAAAATAAGAAAAAAAAATAAAAAAATTATACAAAAAAAAATTATTCCTTAAATAAGCAATTTTTTAATAAGCAACTCCTTAAATAAAATCTTAAAAAAGAATTTCTTTACCTGCCAACTTCAACAAAGAAGTAGAACAGGAGCACTTCTCGCCACATCGTCCGGCATAAAACTAACCGAGAAAAGACAAAACCAAACCAAACCGTAGAGTGAAAAAACCTCGACGTATTTTTTTTTATTCTCCTTTATTTATTTATGTACATAAATTTTGAAATGCAGATAGGCAAAGGCGCTATGTTGTCGCGTTAACGAAACGACCGACTTCTGCATTATCATACGCACAACTCAATTAATTTGCATTTGTGATGTACACACAGAGAGTTTTTTCAGGTCTCCTCCGCGACCTCCTCTCGCGGTTTTATTTTTTGTCGCCTTTAACACGGTTAAAAGAGTTGCACAATTTTGACTCGCATTCGTACGCTGTGTTTTAAATTAATGCGAAGCGCACGCAATGTTTGCACGGCTCGCGTGCTTGCTGCTTGCATACATGGAATAATGGGAATTATATCGCAACAAATCCATTTGTGAGTAATTTTCTTTTTGCTAATAATGGTCATTTCACAATTTGGAAAATTTATTGTAATGGGTTATTCATCAATTTTTATTCGTTTTTATTTTGCCTTCTAATATATAAAATTTAAATAGTATCAAAAGTCAAAATTTAATGAAATCCCCAAAAAGAAATTTAATTTATGAATGTAGCCTTATTTTTAACGTTTAAAAACGTCGCTTAAAGACATTAGATGATATTTTCTTTTCTAAGGGAAAAACTAAAAGTCGTAGAAAGTTCATTTTTGGTTTAAATAAAGATTAATATTTAATCTAAATTCTGATAAAATTTCAAGTCTCAACAACAATTAATTTTTGGTATATGAATTTTCGAAATCATCCGTGATTTTTGACACAATCTTAAAATTTTTTAACTAACTTTAAAAAATCGCCAACAATTTATTTATAAAAATTGAGGAAAGAAAATTTGGGTAAATGTAGATTAAAGTGTCTATTTTTTATTAAACTCGTTAAATTTTTCCTATTTCTTACCAAAAAATTAAAACAAATTTTCGAAATAGTCTATGATTTTTGACACAACCTTAAAATTTTTTAACTAACTTTAAAAAATCGCCAAGAATTTATTTATGAAAATTGAGAAAAGAAAATTTGGGTAAATGTAGTTTAAAATGTCTATTTTTTATTAAACTTGTTAAATTTTTCCTATTTCTTACCAAAAATTAAAAAAAAAATTTCGAAATAATCCATGATTTTTGACACAACCTTAAAATTCTTTAACTAACTTTAAAAAATCGCTAAGAATTTATTTATGAAAATTGAGAAAAGAAAATTTGAGTAAATGTAGATTAAAATGTCTATTTTTTATTAAACTTGTTCAATTTTTCCTATTTCTTACCAAAAAATTTAAAAAAATTTTCGAAATCATCTATGATTTTTGACACAACCTTAAAATTTTTTAACTAACTTTAAAAAATTGCCAAGAATTTATTTATGAAAATAGAGAAAAGAAAATTTGGGTAAATGTAGGTTAAAATATCTATTTTTTATTAAACTTGTTAAATTTTTCCTATTTCTTACCAAAAAATTAAAAAAAATTTTCGAAATCATCTATGATTTTTGACACAACCTTAAAATTTTTTAACTAACTTTAAAAAATCGCCAAGAATTTATTTATGAAAATTGAGAAAAGAGAATTTGGGTAAATGTAGATTAAAATGTCTATTTTTTATTAAACTTGTTAAATTTTCCTTATTTCTTACCAAAAAATTTAAAAAATTTTTGAAATCATCCCTGATTTTTGACACAACCTTAAATTTTTTTAACTATCTTTAGAAAATCGCCAAAAATTTATTTATAAAAATTGAGAAAAGAAAATTTGGATAAATGTAGATTGAAATGTTTATTTTTTTATTAAAGTTGTTAAATTTTCCCTATTTCTTACCAAAAAATTTAAAAAAATTTTCGAAATCATCTATGATTTTTGACACAACCTTAAAATCTTTTAACTAACTTTAAAAAATCGCCAAGAATTTATTTATGAAAACAGAGAAAAGAAAATTTGGGTAAATGTAGATTAAAATGTCTATTTTTTATTAAACTTGTTAAATCCTTCCTATTTCTTACTAAAAAATTAAAAAAAAATTTCGAAATCATCCATGATTTTTGACACAACCTTAAAATTCTTTAACTAACTTTAAAAAATCGCCAAAAATTTATTTATGAAAATTGAGAAAAGAAAATTTGGGTAAATGTAGTTTAAAATGTCTATTTTTTATTAAACTTGTTAAATTTTTCCTATTTCTTACCAAAAATTAAAAAACAAATTTTCGAAATAATCCATGATTTTTGACACAACCTTAAAATTTTTTAACTAACTTTAAAAAATCGCCAAAAATTTATTTATAAAAATTAAGAAAAGAAAATTTGGATAAATGTAGATTGAAATGTCTATTTTTTATTAAACTTGTTAAATTTTTCCTATTTCTTGTCAAAAAATTTAAAAAAATTTTCGAAATCAACCATGATTTTTGACACAACCTTAAAATTCTTTAACTAACTTTAAAAAATCGCCAAGAATTTATTTATGAAAATTGAAAAAGAAAATTTGGATAAATATAGATTCAAATGTCTATTTTTTATTAAACTTGTTACATTTTTCCTATTTCTTACCAAAAAATTTAAAAAAAAATTCGAAATCATCCATGATTTGATTGACACAACCTTAAAATTTTTTAACTATCTTTAAAAAATCGCCAAGAATTTATTTATAAAAATTGAGAAAAGAAAATTTGGGTAAATGTAAATTAAAATGTCTATTTTTTATAAAACTTATTAAATTTATTCTAATTATTACCAGAAAATTAAAAAAAATTTTGAACGTCAACGATGATTTTTTAACTTAAACTAATTTTTTGACCAACTTTAAAAAATCGTCAAGAATTTATTTATGAAAATTGAGAAAAGAAAATTTGGGTAAATGTAGATTAAAATGTCTATTCTTTATTAAACTTGTTCAATTTTTCCTATTTCTTACCAAAAAATTTAAAAAAATTTTCGAAATCATCTATGATTTTTGACACAACCTTAAAATTTTTTAACTAACTTTAAAAAATTGCCAAGAATTTATTTATGAAAATAGAGAAAAGAAAATTTGGATAAATGTAGGTTAAAATATCTATTTTTTATTAAACTTGTTAAATTTTTCCTATTTCTTACCAAAAAATTAAAAAAAATTTTCGAAATCATCTATGATTTTTGACACAACCTTAAAATTTTTTAACTAACTTTAAAAAATCGCCAAGAATTTATTTATGAAAATTGAGAAAAGAGAATTTGGGTAAATGTAGATTAAAATGTCTATTTTTTATTAAACTTGTTAAATTTTCCCTATTTCTTACCAAAAAATTTAAAAAATTTTTGAAATCATCCCTGATTTTTGACACAACCTTAAATTTTTTTAACTATCTTTAGAAAATCGCCAAAAATTTATTTATAAAAATTGAGAAAAGAAAATTTGGATAAATGTAAATTAAAATGTCTATTTTTTATAAAACTTATTAAATTTATTCTAATTATTACCAGAAAATTAAAAAAAAATTTGAATGTCAACGATGATTTTTTAACTTAAACTAATTTTTTGACCAACTTTAAAAAATCGTCAAGAATTTATTTATGAAAATTGAGAAAAGAAAATTTGGGTAAATGTAGATTAAAATGTCTATTTTTTATTAAACTTATTAAATTTATTCTAATTATTACCAAAAAATTTAAAAAAATTTTCAAAGTCAACGATGATTTTTTAACTTAACCTAATTTCTTGACCAACTTTAAAAAATCGCCAAGAATTTATTTATGAAAATTGAAAAAGAAAATTTGGGTAAATCTAGATTAAAATGTCTATTTTTTATTAAACTTGTTAAATTTTTCCTATTTCTTACCAAAAAATTTAAAAAAATTTTCGAAATCATCCATGATTTTTGACACAACCTTAAAATTTTTTAACTAACTTTAAAAAATCGCCAAGAATTTATTTATAAAAATTGAGAAAAGAAAATTTGGGTAAATGTAGATTGAAATAGCTATTTTTTATTAAACTTATTAAATTTCTTCTAATTATTACCAAGAAATTTAAAAAAATTTTGAAAGTCAACGTTGATTTTTTGACTTAAACTAATTTTTTGATCAACTTTAAAAAATCGCCAAGAATTTATTTATGAAAATTGAGAAAAGAAAATTTGGGTAAATGTAGATTAAAATGTCTATTTTTTATTAAACTTATTAAATTTATTCTAATTATTACCAAAAAATTTAAAAAAATTTTCAAAGTCAACGATGATTTTTTAACTTAACCTAATTTCTTGACCAACTTTAAAAAATCGCCAAGAATTTATTTATAAAAATTGAGATAAGAAAATTTGGATAAATGTAGATTAAAATGTCTATTTTTTATTAAACTTGTTAAGTTTTTCCTATTACTTACCAAAGAAATTTTCAAAATTTTCAAAATCATCCGTGATTTTTGACACAACCTTAAAACTTGTTAAATTTTTCCTATTTCATACCAAAAAATTTGAAAAAATTGTCGAAAAAATTGACAAATTTTAATCGACATGTGGTTTCATTTTCTCTGTTGAGAAAAGTTGTAAATTAATTAATTATAAACATTTTTTGTTATAAATATTTTTTTGATATTTTTATTATTAATTGAACCTCAAATGTAAAATTTCGACCTTAAAATAATTTTTCAAGTTTAACCTAAAATAATCAAAAAACTAAAAAGAATATGGAAATTTTTTTCAAATAAAAGTTGTAAATTATTTAATTATGAACATTTTTTATTATAAATATTTTTTTGATGTTTTTATTATTAATTGAGTTATAACCTAAAATGTAAAATTTTGACGTAAAATAATTTTTCAACTTTAACCTAAAATATTTGAAAAACCAAAAAAAATATGGAAATTTTTTTCAAATAAAAGTTGTAAATTATTTAATTTTGAACATTTTTTATTATAAATAATTTTTTGATATTCTTATTATTAATTGAGTAATAACAATTAGTTTTTTAGATATGAATTTTTAAAAATTGAGAAATTTTAATCGACATCTTAATTCAATTAGGTTAGAATTTCTGGTCCTTAGAAAAAACTAAAAGTCGTAGAATATTTATTTATGGTATAAATAAAGATTAAGTATCAATCTAAATCCTGATAAAATTTTAAGTCTCAATAATAAATAGTTTTTTATATATGAATTTTTTAAAATTGACAAATTTCAATTCGACATGAAGATATATTTTCTTTTCTGAGGGAAAAACTAAAAGTCGTAGAAAGTTTATCTTTGGCAAAATTAAAGATTAAGTTTCAATCTAAATCCTGATAAAATTTCAACTCTCAATAATAAATAGTTTTTTAGATATGGATTTTTAAAAATTGACAAATTTTAATTCGACATGAAGTTGTATTTTCTCTTCTGACGGAATAACTAAAAGTCGTAGAAAATTCATTTTTGGTACAAATAAAGATTAATATTTTATCTAAATTTTGGTAAAATTACAAGTCTCGATAACAATTAGTTTTTTAAATGTGAATTTTTAAAAATTAAATCTTAAAATTGCCTTTAAATTTTTTTAAATTTTAAGCGCCATCTAATAATAGTTCTAGTAAATATATAGTTTACAAAAAAATAATAGATGGAGAGGTTTATAAAACGGGAAATAATTATTAATCAAGGTTAAAATCGAATGATATCGATTAAATCAAACCACTACGTATTACATAGTCATTTTTTAATTCACAAAAAAAATCTACTCGTTAATAAATTGCAAGTAACGGTTTAAATAAGATTGGGTCAAGGACGTTATTACGTATTAAATGACGTATTTAATTAAATTCCCTTATTTAAACATTAGTAATTACCTTAAAATATCCCTTAAATCATTTTATTTTACCTTAATTAACTAAATTATTTCATTTTATAAAACCATTTTATTAATAAAATTTGAATTTACCGCCTTAGAAATGTCAAATTTTATATCAAGAAAAATATATATAAAAAAAAAGAAATATTAAAAATCAAAATTTAAATTTAACTAAAAACACAACTTTTAACTATTTTGAATTAATATTTAAATATAATTCTATTTTATAAATAAATTTCCTTTAAGATAATTTAAATTTACCGCCATTTTTTAAAATTTAAACCTTACGTCTAATTATAAATATTTCAAAAATAAAACTTTAAACTTAATCTAAAACCATTTAAACATTTTAATTAATTTATATCATTATTTAAAATTATTAAAATTAAATTTATTATAAATAAATTATTATTTTATTTGGGATAACCCACCTAATAATAAAAAAAAATCAAAGTAGTTTTCGGGAAGTTTCTGGAACACTGGATGTACGGTATTGCAACTGACTTCACGCCACTTCCGACAGTTTCAATCGGTACTCGCTGCCGGGTTGTTCGTTTTAAGCGATATCAAAGCGATCGAGACGATTTTTCGCTATTTTAGCGCATCGATTTCCATTCCACAGTGCATTTAACACGTGCCCTCAAAGATCTCGATAAAACCCACGTTTTTTATTTAAATAATTTAAGTTATGGCCGCTATGTCAGTTATTGGTATAGATTTCGGCAACGAATCGTGCTATGTGGCCGTTGCTAAAGCAGGAGGAATCGAAACTATAGCGAACGATTACAGTTTGAGGGGTACACCGTAAGTACTAAACGTTTAAACCCCCGTTTTTTGCTTTTTGTATTTTGGTATATTTTCGATATTTTCCGCTGTTAATAACCTGTCATTGCCAAATAAGGCTGAAGAGATTTACGGTTGTGACTAATATCGACTTATTTGGCGTTTTAAATTCTTTTTTGAAGGACATGCATTGCTTTTTCGGAGAAGAACAGGATCCTGGGGGTCGCCGCAAAGAATCAGCAGGTCACCAACATGCGAAACACCATTTACGGGTTAAAGAGACTTTTGGGAAGGAAGTATAGCGATAAACAAGTTCAAGATGAACTTAAACATTTACCGTTTAATACTAAACAACTACCCGATGATGTTTTGGGTATCGAGGTAATTTTTTATTTGGGTTTTATATAAAAATTTAGTTTTAAATTTAAATAAATTCATTTTATGTATAAAATATTCAAAAAATACAAAAATTTTTAAATATTTATGATCTTTTTAAGTTAGATTATTCTAGAATAAAGACATAACCTCACTTTTTTTTGATTTAGGCTCGATACTTAAACGAAGTTAGAGTTTTCACCCCAGAACAATGTCTAGCGATGCTTTTTACTAAATTAAAAGATACTTCATCAGCCGCTTTAGAAACTGCTGTAAAGGATTGTGTAATCTCCGTTCCTTCTTATTATACGCACGCCGAGAGGCAGGCTCTTCTTGACGCTGCATCGATAGCTGGTAAATTTATTTTAAATCTTCTTTCCGATTTAATCTAATAAAAATTTGTTTATTTTTAATGTATGTTTTATTAATTTTATTATTATATTATTACTACTTATAATTATTAATTTTTTTCCATTTTAGGTTAAGAACATTATATTGACATTTAAATTATGACATTTTGTGACCTTTATTACCAACATAATTTAAATTGATCTTCTTTGAAATCTAACATTTTTTTTTGTACTTATCTAAATTTTTTAATAATTTTAAGAAATCAATTTTAATAATTTTTAATACTTTCTTTTAAGATTTGGTAAATTTGGTAAAGTTTGGTAAAAGATCTTTTTTTTTTTTTCATTAAAATTAAAATTAAAATCCATGAAAATGAATAAATGAAACGATGCCATCTATGAGCGCTTTAATAAATTTCTTATGAATTCAAATTTAAATTTGACGTTTAAAAGTTATAACCTTATATTGCTATGCTAGTTTTAAAAAATCGTCCCGACTTTATTTATAGGAATAAAAACATGATTATGGTATTAAGTGAAATCTAAAACATTCTATTTTGATCTAAAAAGGATGGATTTTCTCTAATTAATATCAAAAAATTTAAAAAAATTCTTAAAGTTGGGAATGTTTATTGACATAACCTAACATCAAAATTTTAGTACATTTTACAAAAAATCGTACAGACTTTATTTATAAGAATAAAAATATGATTCTTGGATTAAATGAAATCTAAAACATTCTATTTTAATCTAAAAAAGACGGATTTTCCCTAATTAGTATAAAAAAAATTAAAAAGATTCTTAAAATTGGGCATGTTTATTGACATAACCTAACATCAAAATTTTAGTACACTTTAAAAAAATCGTACAGACTTTATTTATAGGAATAAAAAGATGATTTTTGTATTAAATTAAATCTAAAACATTCTATTTTAATCTATAAAAGACGGATTTTCTTTAATTAGTATCAAAAAAATTAAAAAAATTCTTAAAGTTGGGAGTGTTTATTGACATAACCTAACATCAAAATTTTAGTACATTTTACAAAAAATCGTACAGACTTTATTTATAAGAATAAAAATATGATTCTTGGATTAAATGAAATCTAAAACATTCTATTTTACAGAATTTTTTTAATTTTTTTGATGCATGTTCGAATCAAAATGATTATTTTATCAAAAATTATAGATGTTAACCTATCATTTTGTAAAAAATCTTTTCTTTATTTTCACAAATAAGATCTGTACGATTTTTTAAAAATATATCAAATTTGGGTTACGTTCTAAAAGTGGAGTTTTCTTAGAATACATATTTCGATGTTTAAAAACTACAACTTTATTATATACACAACTTTATATAATATTATTTTCTTTCTTTCCATCTAGATTTAAATGTTTTATGCTTATTAAATGAAACAACCGCTACCGCATTAGCTTATGGGATTTATAAACAAGATTTACCAGCTCCGGAGGAGAATCCTCGTAATGTAATCTTCGTAGATTGTGGTTACGCTTCTTTACAAGTGTCCGCTTGCGCTTTTCACAAAGGACAATTGAAAATGTTGGCTGCTACGGCCGATCCGAACCTTGGTGGCCGTGATATTGACTATAAATTAGCTGAGTATTTCAAGAGGGATTTTATGAAGCGCTATGGAATCGACGCGGGAAGTAATCAAAGGGCTTATATTAGGCTTTTGGCTGAAGTTGAGAAGCTTAAGAAGCAAATGTCCGCCAATTCGACTACTTTACCTTTGAATATCGAGTGCTTTATGGAGGATAAGGATGTTCATGGGGACATGAAACGTGCTGATATGGAGGAGCTTTGTAAGGATTTCTTCGCTAGGGTTAAAGTTACACTTATGAGGTGCTTACAAGAATCTGGTAAGATTTTTTTTTAATTAAATTCTAAATTGAATAAAATCTTTCAAAAATCGTCCTAAATTATCAACATTTTTGAAAAATCATTAAAAACTGTAAAACATTTATACTTATTTTATTTATTTTTTTTTTACTTTATAATTTAGGTTTGGATTTGGAAACGATTCATTCAGTAGAAATTGTTGGAGGATCTACAAGAATTCCAGCTATTAAACAATTAATAACTGAAGTATTTGGTCGTACACCGAGTACAACTCTGAATCAAGATGAAGCTGTAAGTCGAGGTTGCGCCCTTCAATGTGCTATTTTATCGCCGGCGGTTCGCGTCAAAGATTTCAAAGTCGAAGATGTTCAAAATTACTCGATTATGTTACGAAGCGGACCGGAAGAGGTGCACGAACTGTTCCCTAAGAACACTAAGGTGCCCATCACCAGAAAACTTACCGTCAATAGAAACGATTCGTTTGTAATAAGCGCGTACTACTCGGAGAAGGAAGATATACCATTTAAGAGCAAAGCGATAGGTAAAGTAATAATTTATTAAAACTGAAATTAAAAACTCTTAAGGCATTACCAAGAATACTGAATTAATAGTTCAATACCATAAGATATTTATACATGGAATTTCTAGTTCACAACCATTTGACATCACTGACTAAAGTCACTGGTCCTAAATTTAATTCAAAATGCATTGTTACCATTTCATAAACTATTCGGCAGTCAGTTCAACAATAAAATTCACGATTAAAGGTTAACAATCAAAGTCGATGTCAAAGGTGTTGGGTGATTATCGCAAATTGAGCTATTCTTGTTAGTCCATTATCCTTGTGGTATTACCTTTAGGGAAATTAATTTATCTGATGTTTACCATGATTATTGACTAAATAACTAGTCATGCCAAATGAAATTGTATTAACTATGGAAAATATGGGATAGATTAATTTATCCATTGGTGAATAGACTGGCCCTTAATAATGTTAAATATAGTACTAGTTTCAAGTAATTAATTAATGTAATTTGACTTTAGGTACTTGGCATATTAAGGATGTAAAGAAAATTACTGAAGGAAAAAGTCAGCCGGTTAAGATAACGTTTAATACGAATCAAAGTGGGATTTTTACGTTGAAAAAGGCGGTTATCGAGTGTACCGAGGTGGTGGAAAACGCGGACCAACAGCAGCCGATGGAGGTGGACGCGACGCCCGATCAAAACGGGGATAAGACCGCGCAGGTTGAGGCGAACAGCACACCAGAGGTAGGCTGGACGGGAAAATTAACAGCCTTGTTTAGCCGGGTATGCATACAACCTGGCACATACCCCTTGTTTTTCGTTATTTCCCTCAATAAAAAAGAAAAAATAATAATTAAAGCAATACAAACAAGCAAAAAAAGTATCATAACTAAACTAATCATAATTTCAATTCTTTCTATAATATTAGCTTTGTTCGTAGAAGCGATTTCCACTCATTTAGGTTTTTTCCAGCCAATTAAATTGTAGCATTTTAACCAAATCATACAAAAAATGTTATAGTTACATTTTGATTGGTTGAAAACATCAAAAAGTCGGAAATCGGTTTTATAATCAAAACTAGTATTTTTAAATCATTGCTTCTTTCTTAAATTTCATCATAACTATGTATATTTTTAGCATGAATTCTTTTCCTCCTTCCTTTTGTTGTTCGTAATTTTATGTTGCCATGCATACAAGGCTACTGTTTTATTTTCTTGAATGTTTTACTCGTTTATTTAATGTGAGAAGTATTAATGTAAATAAGCTGTTTTATAAAAAAAAATGGTAAGCCAGAAATAAATACTTCTGTGGTTTGGTTTTAAAACGATTAGAAAGGTTTAATGTTACGTTTTACCTTATTGACATTGGTGGTTTTAAAACCAAGTTAGAAAATTATAACCGAACCTAACAATATCTTCTAAAACATGCCGATAATTTTTTGTTTCAGAACGGCGAAGAAAAGAAAAAGAAGAAGACCATTAAGAAGGATATTGTGTTAACTGTTGACTCAGAAATACACGGTTTATCTCATAAGCAAATAGAGGAACTTAAAGAGGAAGAATATAAATTAATTGCAAGTAAGTATTGGATTTTAGTCCAAGAATAAAACTATAATATATAGGATAATAACATTTCGTCGACTTAACTCAAAAGCGCCTGAATTTTTAATATTAAGAAAAAAAATCGTTTTTATTTTTAACTGATTGTCGTATGGAATCCTGTTCAAGCATGTTCCAGTTAATACTTTGTTGACCGGGAATTTTGCTTACCTGTCACCGGCTATGAGGAGTTGATTCATCATCGGTCAGGAACGTTTGGGTATGAAAAAACGAGTTAAGTCGTTACTGGTCAACAAAGTGTTAACACTTTCACAACCGCATGTTTGCACAGTGAAACGTCGCCAGTGGCTGGCAATATTTTGGATAATAATGGATAGCGACTGGCCTATCAATGACACCACATGAGTGTCACCAGCATACAACGATTGGGCTGCCTATGACACCACATTGGTGTCAACGGTTATGAAAATGATAAGAGGCGAGTTGTCATGGGAGCAAAACACCTTATAATTTCGATACCAGATACAGTGTGAGTCTCTAACTTGGAATAAATTCACTAAACCGAATATAGTGTTTTTTTGGGAAATATGCTCGAACACGTCGATTAGTATTTTAATCTGTCCTATTTTTCAAGTAAGAAAATTTTATACAGCGTGTCCCAAATCTGAGATATGACGTCATCAACAATTTTTTTAAATGGCAAGCCTAATTTTTTTAAAGTGTTTTTAAAGGGTATATCAAGTTAAATATGCGTACTAAATTTCAAATCTTTATTCCTTCTCATTAAAAAGATTTTACAACAAATAATAATTCGAAAAATCAAGAAATCTGAATTAACTAATCAACTATTTCCGCAGAAGTAATTAAAAATGTTCAACATGAGTTTCAGTTCCGTGTAGGGCATTGTCAGGTAGTACATGGACAACATTTTGAACATTTATTATGATTTATACTTCGTTCACCGAACAGATGCAGTGATTTGAAATTACAACTCCTCCCACAATTACGCGCGAAATTTAAATCGAATTTTTTTATTGGTAAGCGCAGTTTACATAGGTTAACCAAAACGAGCTATCTTTGTTATTATTTTCCTTGTTATTACGTATATTTCTGACGTTTGTCATTCGAATTTCAAACTAATTTGCGTTCAATCCTTCTTCGACTTAACATTATTTTCCCGTAAATCCCGTACTTTTCAGTACGATTTACCGTAATTTTATAACTTATTGTTACTATGGATGAAGCCGCTGCATTACTTCAGCAAGCTGTAAGAAATGTTTCACCTGATAATTGGAGAAATGCTATTCGTCATGCCAAAGGTGAGGAAGAAAAAAATGTGGCAGGTCGACAATGTAATGGAGACTACAACAGAGCAGTTGGAAATTAACGTGGGGAATGATTCTTCCTCGGAAGAGAAAACTTCCTCTGAAACTGATTCGGACTAAATCAGATTATCCCAATTTAGAAAATTCTCCTTTTAACAATGAGCTGATCACAATATTATTTTATAATACGATATATAAAACGCCGTAAAATATTATTTAGCAGTAAACCTAGCCATATAAGGTGGTGCGAATAATTCTACAAACTGTTATGTGGCGTTAAAATTGTATACATAAATTAAATCTTGTTTGCATTTATTTTTTATTTGTTTTTATATAAAAAAGTTTAAAATCATTTTATATATTATTATTTTTACTATTCACGATTTACATTATTAAATTTATAAATAATTTGTGGAATTCATTTTGACACCTAACATACGTCACATAAGTAAATTTTTAAATGACATATAACCTCTGTCACTAACATTGCACTTCATGCTTATAACTCAATTTTATTCTGTTTTATTTTTTGTGTGTGAAACTGGCTATTGTGCAATGGTGGGAGTAATGGGCGTTCCTTCGTTCAGGTTTACTGCATCTGTTCGGTGAACAGGGTATAGTTGATTCATATTTCTTGATTTTTCGAATTATTATTTGTTGTAATATCTTTTTAATGAGAAGGAATAAAAATTTGAAATTTAGTACGCATATTTAACTTGATATACCCTTTAAAAACACTTTAAAAAAATTAGGCTTGCCATTTAAAAAAATTGTTGATGACGTCATATCTCAGATTTGGAACACGCTGTATAAAATTTTCTTACGTGAAAAATAGGACAGATTAAAATACTAATCGACGTGTTCGAGCATATTTCCGAAAAAAACACTGTATTCGGTTTAGTGAATTTATTCCAAGTTAGAGACTCACACTGTATGTTTTCATTAAATGTTACGAAAACGTCGGACTCGGCGTTGTCGGGTTAATTAGTAAATCATAGGTATATTATTCTACTGTGTTAATTCTAAAGAGCATATCCATACAAAACTACTTTTGCTACATTCACGTATGTTGGTTGCTGTGTCTGCTTTATACATTTTTTTTGTTGTAAGACACAAATGGCTGGATACTTAGGGACGATAGTATAACAGTTAAATGAAATCATATAATTCGAATTTATTATAAATTTATGTTCAAGTGAGTTCTTTTGTGTTTAATGGACAGAATTTCACAACACAACGAAAAGTTTGATTTTAAAAAATTCAAAATAGAGGTTCTTAAGCTCAATTTAATGCAAACATCGTTCCTTAACTTTTATAAGGTTGTTACAATTTTTTTTAAATTGATAACTGGACTTTTATATCTTGATTTTGATCGTTGTATACAAATTAAGAGATTTCGAACCTCAAAAGCTGTTTATAAAGGCTGTAATGAAAATGAGTCAAATGGAAAACGAATCCCAGTGAGTTAAACGGAAAGTATCAACTCATTACTTGGTTACAATTTATCGCGAAGTACTGACAGGTGGAAGGGATGTCTTTCCAAGGGAGTAATGGGCGCATCATCTGCACAGTGCGCTGAATGTGCAATGTAACATCGGTGACCAAAAAATCTGGGGACAAGGTGTCAATTGAAAAATGTCATAAATAACCATTTATATCAATTAACACTTTGTTGACTGGGAATTTTACACAGAAACCATGTCATGTTACCGGCTAAATGCATGTGTCACAATTCAATTTTTGAAGAAAAAAGTTTTTATTTCGAATTTCTCGGGTTCAGAAGTAGTTTTGGATACTTTAGTAGGGGACATTCTAAAAAAATCATATTAGCGCCATCATTGTATCGGGGTATGAACAAAAACAACTTCTATGTATTATTTTTCTACGGCAAGTGTAATGACGAGTTAACTCGTCACCAGTCAGTAACGTTTGGGTATGAAAAGACGAGTTATCTTGTCATTGGTCAACAAACTGTTAAATCTGGCTATTTGAAGGAAGGTTAAAATGCCAGGTTACGTTGTGTTATTCTTCTGATTGGGTGTGGAGTTCGAACACTCACAATCAGTTAATATTACACTCCACTTACAGGATTTTTGCAGACTTGATAGAATTCTTGGATTCTTATGAATTCTTATTCTCTTCTTTGAAATGTTTTTATTATTTTTTTCTCTACTGGTTTCTTTCTTGGTTTCTGAATTTATTAGGTTTTCCTTTTCAGTAATCTTTTCTCTTCGGCTCCTTTATTTAATTTCCTGCCTCGTTGTTAATTAATATTCACAAAATTCTAACTTCTAACTTAATGCCAGGTTACCATATTTGTTTGAATCTAAGCCGCACAATTTTTGCTGTATAATCGTTCACAAAAATGGACTGCGGCTTAAAATCGGGTGCGGCTTAGATTCGAACCTAATAAAATTTTATTGTAATATTATGATTTACTTATTTACCAACTTTATTTCAAGAAACTTTTTTTACTAATCACTCACAGATATAGGGTGCGGCTTACATTCGAACGAATACGGTATATTGCCCTATTTATTTTGAAATTTTGACAATCCAAATAACAATTAACTGATAAATCCAAAGTGTGACACACTAAAAAAAATGTTTAGCGTTCCAACATTTTATGGGCATTGATGATACACTGAGCAGCACTGTGTTAAGGTTTCAAACGTTAAATAAATCCAATTTTGCCTTTAACCAGAAATTATATTTGATCATTTTTCACAAGTTACAAAGTACAATTGATTCACTTTTAGGTAGATTTGATCATAAAAATAAACCGAAGCGTTACACAACCAATAGTTCTTACAATTAGTCGCCCATAAACAAAGAACGTCCAGCCTCGCATAACATTTCAACCAGCAAAAACCAAACTTTCATGATAACAAATATCAATTTGTACTTTTGTATACACCCTCACAAATCATTATTTATATGCCTAAATTATGCCTTCGTCATTCATTTTACGGGCCACTGTAGACTTTGACGAGTCAGACTCGTCAAGCGCTTAGCGCTTTTTTACGTAACCGTTCAGTTGAGCAAAATTAAATGGTATTTTTCGGTCTCATCAAGTACCATTTAATTCGTTACCAAATTTTACTAATTGACATAATTTTCTAAATTTTACCAGATGATAAAAGAGAGAAAGAACGTGCAGATGCAAGAAACGCCCTAGAAGAATACGTATACGAACTTCGTGGAAAACTATCGTCAGAAGAAGATTTGGCAGTATTCATCCTAGAAAACGACCGTACAAAGTTAGTAAGCGATTTAGAATCGATGGAAAATTGGCTATACGAAGAAGGTGAAGATTGCGAGAAGCAACAGTACAAAGACAGACTAGCGGCGTTGAAAAAACGTGGAGAACCCGTCGAAAAAAGAAAATTAGAAGCTGAAAGAAGACCGGCGATGATAGATAAAATGGGAGGCACTTTACAACAATGTCGTAAAATTTACGACGGTATTGTATCTGGAAAAGATGAAAGGGCGCCTCATTTCACAAAAGATGAACTTCAAAAAGTCGAGAAGAGTTTTATGGAGTTAGATGAATATATAAGAAAAGTTTATCACGAACATACGAATCTACAAAAACACGTTGATCCAAGTATTACTGTTGATGATATGCACAAGACTCTTGGAGCTTTTAGGTCTCAAGTAGATCCGATTTTGAATAAACCAATGCCGAAAGCTCCGACGCCTCCTAAAGAAACGAAACCGGCGGATGTTAATCAAGGAGGAGAAAATCCCGCCGAAGGTCAACAACAACAGAACCATAACGCAACCGAAGAAACGGAAATGAACGTAGACGGTTAAATTTAAATTAATGTTGGTTTAGTTCCGCAAATAACTGTTTTTGATTAACAGTTTTTTTCCTTTATAGCTAACATAATATATATTATACACTCGAGTTTCGGCTTAAATCAAATTTAACGTATCATTTACTTTTTGTTCATTTTTTTCCTCTCGAAAGAAAAAATATTGATTGGATTTTTCGTGGTTGATGAACAAGAAGCACTTTTTTCTATTCGTATTTTTCTCCTTCGCCACTTAACTTACAGTGTACATTTATTTTTATTTTCTTATCGTTACGTAGAGTGACTGAAAAGTACACTTTTGGTTTTTGCCTCATTCCACCAAAATAAAGTAAAAGTAATGGTAATTATTAATAAATAATAATTAAAAAAATGTTTTTTTTGATGTCCAACTGCGTAATAAATAGTAGTCAAACTTATTATTGGGTGTTTTTTCTCTCCATTTCCTTAATTCTAAAATATCAGTAACTCAATTCAAGATATCAATTCATTATTTTCTAAATTTCCCCATTTTTTTTAAACCTTTAAGTAATTTGGTAAAAGATTAAAAATAAATTTTGAATTAAGTTATAAATTATATTATGTAAGTTATAAAAAGATAATAAATTTAATCTAAAATATGATAAATGAACATCATCAATAAATTTTCACCGATGATAGCTGAAGGTAAATAAACTTGTTTTAAAAAGAGTAAAAAAGACGCGATGTTATGATTAGAAACTCGGTGAATTATGTAATGGGCGTGGAAATTAATTAAAAGGTAAACATCGTAACCCAGAAAGTTCATTTATAGTCGCCCAACTCTGGGTTTCATCACGTTTTCGATCTAACGCGACTCAAAAGTGCTAATAACTCCAACTTCAAACGAACCTAAACAGATAAATTCCTTCCTTTGTATGTATAAAATCTTCACCGACAAAACCACACTTTAAAACCTAAAAATACTCCTAAAACTTAAAAATAATCTTCTTTAAAAATTCTTAAAAAAATTCATTAATTAATACAACAAAAAAAAAATTTTTAATTGACACAAATTCAAATGTGTCTCGTTCACGAACCTTCTTTGAATTAAGCTTAAAAATAAAACGAAAAGTTGGTTTACGAAAATAGATCGCATTGCGTCTTGAAGGCAGTGCCTTAGTATTAATACATACACATGGTCACGGCTTGCACTTACAAATAGAAATTATCACACATAAATTAATCCACCGATGGATGCCCTTTTAATGTTCGACGTGTTGATGTATCTCAACTTTTTCTATTACCCGATGGCCGCTTTTTATCACCCGGTAATAATCCTGGTTAAATTTTACTCGTCGTTCGAAACGACAACGAACGATATCATAGTCGTTTCCGCCATGATTTTTACCGATTTAGTTAAACTCGGTATTTACAAGAAAGTTAGGGAAAATAGGAAAGGTAAGTGTGGCGAAAAAGAAGATGCTAAAAATGCTTCGAGTTGTATTAATTTTATTAATTGTAAATAAATTTTATGGTATATTGAGTATGGTTAGTGAATAAGTGAATCTGTTCTAATTAAAATGGTAAAGTTATAATTACTTTGAAGACACCTGTTTGAAAATCTCACTTTCCACGTTGACCTATTTTAAAATCAACGGGTGTAATAATAATAATGCAGTTTTTAGATGTCAGGTTTGGATGAGTTAGTGTAACAATGGAGTTGGATTGAATTCAGTGCCAAGATAACTGCTTGCAGGGTTGTAATACTTAAATTTTAATACTGTTAATTTACTTTATAGTACTGATAATCCACAAAAAAAGGATTATTTTATTGGTTAGAAAGAAAAATAATCTTAGAAAAAAATGTTTAATTTGAATACAAACTTGAACTATTTAGCTTTTGAATTTAGCTTAAATATTTTTGAAGTATGCTCTTTTCGCGGAAAGATGTCTCATGCGTCATTAATTGATTATATTATCCTAGACTACTATTTTCGGTTTTCGTCTCTATCTGACATATATGATTAAATAAAGAAAAAAATATTTGACATATGTCGAGAAAACGGTGACAAGTAATGACGCATCAGACATCTTTCCGCGAAAAGTGTATAATAGATTTTTTTGTTGGGATTGTTTAAAAATCGCCCAGATATTATTATTAAAAAGTAAGGTTCGTATCGATAGCCAATCTTTGATTTGAGATATGAAACGACATTTAAGGAATCCTTAAAGGTACATTTAAATTTTTAACTTGGGATGTTCATCTTGAATGAATCATCCAAAGTGACAAATGTAAATTGGGTTTCATTTTTGTTTCATCCAACAAAAAGTCAAAATAGTCTAAAATTGAATGTTGAAAGACACGCATTGACCCCTACTAACTTTTAATGAAAGACACATTTACTGCTGGTTTGTTTCTTGTATTAAATAAGTTTCCGTGATGGAATACAATATCGCCGTTCCGGAAGAACATCGACACAACTGCAAAAAAAAATAATTTTGCAGGAAATGCAAAAATAATTAAAATCAGCATTTTTTGGATACATTGATGGCCTTAACTCATTTTGTCAAAAAATTGCAGATACGTCGATATTGTTCCGGAACGGCGATATGTATTTTGTGTATGAGCTTACCATCTTTCAATGTACCTTACCGATGAAATTGAATTCAGTCTGTTTATCAGACCACATGAAATTAACCCCTTAACGCACACTTAATTTAAAAAAAAACGGCGAAAAAAGTATTTTTAATTTAGCCCTTTAAGATACATGCTCGAGTTAATGTGAATCCGCTAAATAGAATTATCTGGAGTGTGTACAGTTTGACCAGATTAGCGCATACGAATAAACTCGAGCGTGTACTTTAAGGGGTTAATTAATGCCTTCAAGTATTACTCTTTTATTTCTTCTCGAACGAGATATTCTAACAACACGAGTTGTCAATGATACTTCTTACAATAGCTAAATCCTCAAATTTGGATGAAAATGTGTAAGTAAAGAAGAACGATTGTCAATAGTCTGAATGACTTCACTCTGAATGATTCACTTTAGATGTTCATCAAATGTGATGCAGTGTAAAGGGAGTTTAACATCTATTCACATTTGTTATTTTGGATGATTCATCCGAAGAAATGATTGAAAATTACCAATTGGTTTTCAGTTAATTGGCAGCTTCGAATAGCTATATGGTGGAAAATTACTGACTTTTATTTTCGTAATGTTTGAAAAGACGTACGTATGACGTATATTCTGCTTATTTTATGAAGCAAGATTTTAGGTATAATCATTGTACACAATTAAAATCGCACATGTTAAATGATGCTCCTCATCCGATTAATACATAAACATTTGCGACTGCAGTTAACTTAAGTTGATCCTTAATTGATGGTCTAAACTCAGAGTATGGTAAAATGTTAACCAAAAACAAATAAAACTTTATTGAAGTGGAAAAAAATATTAGGAGAGAAACGGTAGATTGCGATATAGAAGAAATTCTGTACATTTCTTGCAATTAGATTATTTAAGTATTGAGGTTTATTATTATGCAAGTACTATCGATGAACATAGAATGTTGGGAGAACATCAAAGATGGATTATGTCAACAATAAGCGAATTTGTGCTACAGAGTATTCCAAGGCAAAAGTCAGTGACTTATTTTTGTAGTGTGTCCAAAAATTGCTACCACAAAAAATCCAAATATTCCTTCTCCACTTAATCATAGGCGGGTAAACACAAGACGCATGAAAGTTTCGAATGTAACTTAATTTTATTGCCCTTGGACGTTTTGACACATTCTTTTAGTTAAATTAACTTTTTTATGAGGACGGCGCTTATTACAAAAGCATCGCTGCAATTTTTCGACACGCGTATTTATACATTTTAACTTATTTGAATAAGTGTTGACACGACAATGGTTTTGGTAACTATAGAATGTTTAGAGTGGGATGTCAAGACGCTATCAAGTAAACGTAAAAATTACTGAAGACTTCAATGAATCATCGGCTTTGGTCTTGAAATGCTCTATAATTGGGTGGAGCTTTTTGAAATAAGATTATAATGCGACTAATCAAGTTATATTGCTGCATTAATTTAGAAGCTTTGGATATATCAAATGACAATTAACTAAGAAGTCCAGAATGTGATGCGTACTAAAAAATGTTTTTGATGTCCCAACATTTTCGGTTCACCGATAGTACATGAAAAGAAGTGTGAATTATCAACAAACATTTAGAAGTTATATATTTCAAATTCTAAAATATTCTACGATATTTTCATAGCTATTCATAAACTCTCCTATAGTAATCTAATTTGTTGTTTTTAAACGCTTATTGCGCGACGAACCAAGTTCAAAAATGTGCACTGGTTGATAGCCATATTTATAACTTTTATTAAATTCTTTATTTATATGTTTTTCAAATGCGTTTCTACATGTGTTACGTACCATACTCATAAATATTAAAAATAGCATTTGCTTGATGAAAGTTTTTTTTATTATCAGCTAAATGCCTGTTTATACACTGACTTAAACTGTCGATCAAAACTCAATCTACCTTTATCTACCACTCTCGAACACGATATGATAAAAACAGTGAAATTATGAAGGTTGATTGAAGAAAAAAAAAACAGCTTTTGTCACGACTATAGCTTTGTTCCTTAGGGCTACACTGCTTGCACTTTGCAGTTCAGTGCATTATTAAATTTTGGTTATATATGCGTTCGTTGGATCACAGAATAAACTCCTCAAATGTCGGCCCCCCTAAAAATGCTTCCTAAAGTCGGCCTTTCTACAGAAATTAATATAGAAAAACTGGAAGGCCGACTTTAGGTGCATGGCCAAGATTTGGTGAGTTTACCCAAGTTCATACCTGTACTAAAGTGCATCAAATTACATTGACTTACAGTCAATCAGTCCTTCCCCTTTAAATGCTGCACGAAACTGCACCTTGTGTACTTTAGGCACCATAGTGTAAGTTAGTGGAGTGCAAGTTTTAACCCAACGAACAAAGCTTATGATGGCAAGGAGTAGGTTTCTGGTCCCTGAACGCTAATTCTAAGTGTCATATTTTCGACATACAATGTGGAAGATAGTGTGGAAAACCTGAAATATCTTCCAAAGAATTTCATTCTTAAAAATAAAAACAGTTTGTGGGACCCAAACTCAATCCCTAGTAGTGTTTGCATGAAAATGGGAAAGAGTACATTTTTGTGAGTATTTTACACATTTTTAATCAAGTGTATTAGAAAAACTTAAAAAAAAAATTTCTTAAAAATTGCCCCCTTTTGCTCTGCAAAAGCACGTCGCTGTAAAACTAAGTTTAGGTGGCAAATCTAAAATCGGTTTTCATCCTCTCAAGCGTCTTTTTCCAGATACATATTTTACTTGTTCCAGTCTTTTTTTATACACTGTTAAACACTAAATTTCTGACCTTTTTTAAATAGCTAACAGTAATCCTAGTGAAAGTTTAATATTAAATTAGATTGGAATATGTATAGAAGTCAAACGTCTCATATCAAGCTTTGATTCTTCGATTAACGTAGTATGTCAAAAGAACATAGAAGAAATGAACATTCACCACTATCGATACGGATCCAAAAGATTTTTTTTTAACAAAATGCGGATGAAAATATATATTTTTCATTAAAATCTTAAAGATTTTCCCAGGTTTTACCGAAAGGATTTAAATTTTTTTCTCATTCTCTTCATTTTGAACGTTAATCTCAACCGTCAAAAAATTTTCAATGTTTAAAAAATCGTCCAAACTATTTATAAGAATTTAGAATTTTTTTTAACCAAATACAGATGAAAATGTGTAATTTTTATTATAATCATCAACATTTTTCCAAATTTTATCATAATGATTCTACAATTTTTTTTCTAAAAGTTTCTATTTCGAACCTTAATGATCAAAAAAATTGTCAATGTTTAAAAAAACATTGCGCATAAATCTTAATTCTATAACGTTACCATACAATCAATATCAATATTTATGAGCGTTGCCAGACTCATTAACCTGATATAACAAAGTAAATGCTGTGCAAACTAACTTTTTTGGGTTTAAAACAAAAATTTGACCCATAGAGGATTAAATAGTCAAAAAATTGTATTTAAAAATCGTCCAGACCTAATTTTAAGAAAAAAATTTGGTTATAAATTATAAAAAAATATATACATCTCAAAGACATCACATTTTTTTCTTCTAAATTTCGAAACTAACCCCAATAATTAATTTATTAATCAATAATTTTAACGGATTATTATTTTTTTTTAATTTCAGTAATAGCTGTGATAATAACAATTCTCCTATCATCAATAACATTCACTTGTACTCTTCACATCGTAATAATACAACAAAGCCCTACAAAAATGGAATGTATATTTTCTTCAATGACTGGGACGTTATATTTTTTGGAATTAATGTTTGGAATTTTACAATTTTTCCCTTGTTGTCAGAAAACCGAATACAACTAACTTATTAAAAAAAAATATAAACAAAAAACAGAGTTTTTTTTAATCCACAAACTTTCTTATGATAAACTTATTTTTATACAGCCTTCAGGTAAGATAAAAATAGGGTAGGTAACAAACAATTGGCGATAAATTTAAATCGCCGGCTCTTTAACAACCGGCCAGTACACCTCTGTTAGCTGGCAATAGTCAACCGAAACTGTTTGGGCAATTAACATTGGAGCGGGGCCGCTAAAAATAATGCTAGATTATTAATTACCGGCATTTTTGGGGATCGGGCCATTCGGATAATAGCACCTGACGCGCTCAGTTCGAGCGCCCCTATCGAAATGGATGGCACGCTTTGCTTCGAGGTGCTCCTCTACCTCAATTCCTTCTACTTCCTGCTTTTCGTTTTCGCCGAATTCGTCATCGTACTCGCCAAGTACACCAGCGAAGAGTTTTACACGCCAAACATCGATTTAGATGCAGCGGTTTTGTGTATTATTTTATTAGCGGAAACTATCAAGTTGATTATGTTTAGGAAAATACGTGATACACGACCAGGTAAATAAATAATTATAGTATAAATAAATAAATATCGGGTGTTCGTTTAAATTCATGCTTAAATGTGTTTTGAAACTTTGTTAGGCGAAAGTTTTTTTAAAAACTTTGGAGAGAAAAATGTGTGTCGCATTATTTCTTTTCTAATCAATTAAATTTTAAATTTGATAAATATCAAATCTTGTCAAATTACACTGGACGGCTTGCAATGGATATTTATCAATAACGTGTTTAGTTTCTAACAAAAGATTGATTGTAAAGTATTACAAGGAAAGTGCAAGGTTTTGGGGTAGTAAATTTAGTTCAAATTTTGTAGGATGGTAAATTTAGTTTCCCTGTTAACGAAAATATGTGGTTTTAGGAACCACTACTAAACAGCTTTTTAGATATTTGCAATTAAAAAAGCAATTCACTAGTTATATTCAATTCTATAGCAAATTATTAAACGTAATGGGCTTAGCGCAGAAGTAATAGATCGGTGTTTCTCGTGATTAAGTGCCGGATTCAAGTTTGGGAAGTGTGAATAATTTTGTTTATGTACACATTTTCGATTTGCCAATTAATTGTTGTTTGATTTGTCAAAATTTCAAAATTAATACAGGAGTACTATAACCTGACATTATAACCTTCCAAAAATCCCGACTTAAAATGAACAGCAATTCGTAATTTCTAACGAAATCTCCTTAGCAGTCGTTTATGTCGTTAGCATAGCAGAATTGATTTTTAAAATAAGTTATAAACTGTGGGTAGAAATTGAGCATCTTTCGTTTTATACGTATTTGCCTTCCAAATGTGTGAGGCTGTTTGGCATTATCTGTTGTAAAATTCATTTTTCGCAAGTTACGGGTTCTTGTATTTCATCCCTCGTTATGCTAACATTGAGAGATGTCACCAACCCATTAAACTCATTAGAAATACCGAGTAACATGCTCCGAAAACCGTATAGATTACTAGTAAATTTGGACTACGATTTTTTCTGAAATTAAACCATCTTCTTCAAGATAGCACAGAAATGCCCAAAGTATGACAATTTCTTGCAGCATGATATATGTTTAAATGAGTTATCAAGTATTATCAAAAGCAGACAAGCTTTGCCCATCGTCTCAATCTTTTGAAAACAAATTCATGAAAAATATCAATGATGTAACAGTCTTTTTCGGGGAACTAATATCAAATTTCCAACTACTTTACAAGAAATTACAAAAAACAATGGGTTTACCCAAAAATAGCTCCTTCATCTACTTGCGTCTTAATTGCCAAAACTTTTCAAAAACGGTGAAGTGTATTTCTCTGAGGTTGTACGTAAAAAGAGGAAGAGCACGCCAGATGACACGCCGCACTTAGTCTCCATTGCACTCTTTGTACAACTGTACAAACTGTCTGTCACTCACTATGTCCATTAACCAGCCTATTTTTTATTTATTTTTAAAAGTATGAACCGTCGTGTTCAAATCAACAATAATAACAACGCATGATAAGTTCCCCCGTCTTCTTCCCTTGGGACCACCAAGAAGGTATAACTTCAAGGAATTAAAGTTGGGAGCCATCATGTCCATCCTCGCTTTACACGTCATGTCTAGGGCATCACAGGTGCGGAAGGAGGAGGTGTCTTAATACTTCAAGACGCACCTCTCTCTAGTGTTCCATGGTTTCAGCTTATCTGCCCCGCAGATGGAATCGGTTCGTTATTGTCGTCAGGTCATCGTCAGTAATATTGTGAAAACTGTTGAAGGGGGGGGCTCTTAAGCCTGGATGGGTTTCTCTTCTCTACGTGTCTGTCAGATTTATGGAGGTTTATGGCAACAGTGCATCCATAGCCCGTTTCTTCGCCTTAAGTATTTTAGTGACAAAGTCAACTATCGCGTTCCACGTTTCTTGGTCATCCAGCATCTTGGCCACGACATTGTCCGGAGTCAAAGCCCCCACCTTGGTAGTTAATAGCGCTCTTTCCAGTCTCCAGTGATTGCAATGGAAAAATGTATGTTCGGCGTCGTCGATTTCTGAGTCCGTAAGAATACAGGTTGCAGTTTCTGTTTTTCTGATTGTTTGTAAATATTTCATGAAATATCCGTGGCCAGTGAGAAACTGGGTCAGGTAGTAACCCACCTCTCCGTGACGCCGATCGCTCCAAATCTTAACATCCGGTATTAACCTCGCCGTCCACCTTCCTCTAATTTCAGCGTAACATTTGGTGTGCCAGGTGTGATAGACCTGTTCACGTGCTTCCCGCTTAGCAGTCGCTTTGTCTTTAGTTGTTCTGCTTTCGTAGATGGTTCTCCTTAGCGAGGATATTAAGTCAAGCGGGAGTGTGCCTGTTACTACCTGTACTGCCGGTCCCGACACTATTCTGTAGGCACTAGCGATTCGTAGCATCCCCCTCCGCTGGATATTGCATCGACTTTTCCATTTAATGGCAATCAGATCTGCCGACCACACTTCACATCCATATAAGAGGATCGTATGTGCCACTTCCATCAGCAATCGTCGTATTTTCGCGGTTGGGCCCCCGACCTTCGCCATCATCCTTGACAAGTTTGAAACAACTCTAGCCGCTACATCAACCAGCCTAGGGATTTACCAGAGGTTAGGATGTAGCTCAGAGATGTGTCCCTGATTCCATCCATGGCTGGCCAGTCGTCACTCAAGTCCCTTATCTTACACTGTCCCCTCAGGAGCCCTCTGATTAGGCATAAATCCTCCCTGTTGAGACATGTAAAGAACCGGGATGCCTCACACGAAGGGTATCTTAGTAAGGATTTAGATACTTGGCATCCTTTAACTGTGTCCCAGTAGTCTGAATTCCTCTGAAGTTATGTTGTTAAGTCAAAAGAAGAACTAACATAAGATAAAATGTAACATATTATTCTATTTTTATATGAAAAACAAACATATGTCGTTACAGGTAAAATTTCTAACGACTGATTTACAAAATACGGTTTTTGCATAGTCGTTTGGGATTGGAATCGTTGGCTGAACGACAATTGAGCCAACGACAATTACAAAATAAGCCTGTAAATCGGAATAAATTCCGTTATTTTCGACATTATTCATTTTTGGACTTGTTCTAACGAACGAATTGCTTCTTCAATTGCAAATATTCAAAAAATTATTGAATATCATCTTACAAAACTTGAGCTAAATCCACGATCTCAAGACTTTTCCCACAGGATCCCACTTTTCTTGTTAGTTTCAAACTGCATCGAAAGTCGATTAAGTTTGGCAATATTTACTGCATAATTTTATTGATCACTTGAACGTCTCCATAAAATTTTGGAAGAGCGATTACTGAAAACATAAACATTTAGACAATTTTTAATTAAAAACAACTTATTAGTCAATTTTCTTTCAATTCTTGTCTTGTTACTTATAACCTATTGAATATTTCAGTGTTACCACATTGCTTTTACTAAATTTTATTGGACATACGTTAAAAAAGCAGATAAAATCCATAACTCACTTAAGCATGAATTTAAATAAACACCCAACATAATAAATTAATAAGAAAATTTTAAACTTAAATTTTTTTTAGGTTTATCAACATTTTTAGCAATACTTTTATCAATCATATCAACAACCGGTTTAGTTTACGTTTTAGTAATTCAACATCCAGTTTTAAAAATGGAATACATGGTTTGCGGCGTGATGTTAGCTTTATTAATCGGGATTTTAATTTACGGATTTTTACAATTTACCCCGTGCTGTAAAAAGAAACAACACATATAATAAAATAACTTTTTAAAATAACTCTTACTGCTAGTTTAAAATAAATTTTATAATTAAAATAAATCAACTTTGTTTATTAAAAAAAAAGATTTATTTTATTTCTAATCGTTGTAGATATTTACAACCATCGTTTTATAGATCTACAAAAATATTATTTACAAAAAAAAAGAAAAAACTAATTATAGAAATAACTAACCATTAACGTGTGTTTTTGTACAGATCAAAAACAAAGTCGTTAAGTTGTAAACTTAAAACGTTTAAAACCTTTGAGAACTTAATTTTATCTTTGTCGGTTTATAAACAGACGTAAAACTAGGAAGTTATTAAACTTGCATAATCACCAGTTAAAAAAAACTTCAGGTAATTTTGGTTTTTATAATTTTCCGAAAGAAAAAAAATCAAAATTACCTAAAATTTATTTCTTGGATGTAACAAATTTAAAAGATAAACTTATTTTAAGAGGTTAAGCTACTTTGAAAAATATTAACAATTTTTTAAATTGGAATTATGGAAATTTTAATCTGATTGATTTGAAATTTTAATTTAAGGTATATTTTTTAATAAAAATTTTAGTTCTTCTTAAAATAAAGGTAAGATTATGAGATTTGAGAAGTAGCTCTTACGACTACCAGTCACTGTGTGTATATGAAAACATGTGTAAGAACAGTAGTCTTAAACAAATAAATTTAATAGACAAAATAACTATAAATAGACAACTGATGAATAATAATAAGCTTTATTTATAAAGATATTTTTCTGGTATTGGGACAGATGCAAACACTTTATCCGTTTTTGATCAAAGCCGGAAACGAAATCCGAAAATTTTAGTTAAAATTGTTACTATTAAAAGAATAATAATAAATATAGAAGTCTGATTAATCGAACTAAAATGGGAGAAGTCATTTCACATAAAAATGTTCAAAGTGTCACCGACGATTATGTTATCAATTAGTCTCAATTTCTTCAAAAAAAATCCCATGAAAAAGTCTGGAACACTCAAATCGATCAAGTTTTTAGTGACAATATGTAAAATAGTCTGATTTTTCCGCTCCAGACCTCTTTCTTTGAGGATTGTTGAAGTCATTCCTCTAAGTAAACAAGTAACAGATTTTTACAACTCTGAAAGATAAGTATTCTTCATAACTGACGATATTTCCTGAAAAACCATGGAAAAGTGCCGTAAAAATAGCTCAAAAATTAATTAATTATGGTGTTTTTGTTTTGTGGTATCAGACCAGTCAAATACTATAAGACGAACCTAAGCCACACCATGGAGAAAAGGATGCAAGAGCGCGGTTCCTCCCCGTAACTTGACCGAGTAGGCCCGACTAGAATACAGTAGAAGGAAGGGTCGAAGTATCAACGGGTCTTCACTAACGTAAAGTTCTTCAGGCAAAAACGCTATCGGGAACAGGCCTACCGCACCTCACTACTTTAACTTTTTCGGTCAGAATAATAAATTGGTAGCAGTGAAAGCGAATTTGTGATGCCACATCCTAATATGTATAAAATTTTATTGAAACTATAACCAATAATTGTGGTTGGAGAGTTAACATTAAATTGCTGTAAGACCTGAAAAAGGGCCAAAAGTCTGACCGAAAAAGTTAAAGTAGCGAGGTGCGGTGGGCCTCTTCCCTACAGCGTTTTTGCCTGAAGACCTTTGCGTTAGTGAAGACCCATTGATACTTCGACCCTTCCTTCTACTATATTTTAGTCGGGCCTACTCGGTAAAGTTACGGGGAGGAACCGCTTTCTTGTATCCTTCTCTCCATGGTGTGGCTTTGTATAGCCTTATAGTACATATCTTTTTTCTCGTTGTCGAGTGAACCAAAAATCAAGATGTAAAAGGTTTTTTTTTTAAATCTTGATCCAGAAATTTTGATTCGATTTTTACCCATTCTATTTGTTTATATCATCTATGATCATACTAACCAATGTTGTGGGGCCGTTTGGGATAACCTGAATGTCGATTGAAGCGAGTTCGGATGATCGGGATTCTACTGTACATTGTTCGCCTGAGAAACGTAAAATTTTAAAGTGTCTAATATTTCGTCAAATATTAATTCCCGGGATACTTTTTTTTACAAGTCTGAGTTAAGAGAACCAAGCCAAATGACTTTTTAGAAATAATATCGCATAAGATAAAGGAAAACATTCTTCAAATCTTAACCTTATCTTCGGTATTGTTTCTTATAATACAAACAGTCCACCTTGCTCTTTAGAAACCTCCAAAGAAAATGTTTCAAACAGGAAAAATTGGTAAAAGAGAACAAAATATATCCATGTTTCGATAAGCGACACATTTTTAACGTCGTTGAATGAAATTTTCAATTTAAAGTTCATTTTTTATACAAAAACAGGCTTCAGATTTCTTTATCTCTAACTTTTCTCTTTAGGAATTTTCGAAGAACGGAATTAATATTTGAGATTTTGCAAAATATATAGCAATTGTACAGATTTATCCAAATTTGCTTTGAAAATTTTTAGCTTAAGTTTTGAAAAATCTTTTACACGGGAATGTTTTAACTTGTAGAATCGTGGGACAGGGTATTATCACCCTAACATACACCCTATCACCCTAAAACCCTATATCACCCTAATATAGGTCCCATGTACTATAAGTTGATCTTAAGGCCCCTACAGACGTTCCAACTTATCTTCAGGCATGTCTGCACAGGCCAAACTGCTCAGGCCGCCTAAACAAAGAGAATTGCATCCACACGCAACGATTTACCTGCGCAAACCGAGACTGTGCAGGAAAGTTGTTAGGTAAGTCAGAGCGTCTGTAGGGCCCTTTAAGCCTCACCATGAAAAAAAGTATGCAAGAGCGAGGTTCCTCTCCTCAACATTACCAAGTAGGTCCGACTGGAGTACAGTAGAAGAGGAAATCGGAGTATTATCCGATCCGCCTTAATGTAAAGATCTTGTAGGTCAAAACCCCGTCGAAAAGAAGCCCACCGCTCCTCATTACTTTAACTCTAGTGTCCGGACTTTTGGCCCTTTTTCGAGTATTAAAGCAGAGGCGAAAAGGGTTAACCAAGGTCTATAGAGCAGTTGTAATAAGATTTTCCAACTCTCTATCCTTCTTATACCGCAAGCGAAATTTCCCCTCTCATTCGTTTTACCCTTTATTTGTGATTTATATCTAATAAAAACCTATTTTAACTTACAAATTTAACATTATTTTTAATTTTCGTAGGTGATATCATCTCTTCTTATTGTCATTTAAGAACTTAACAATTTAAAATAAAGTTTTATTATATCTTCAGATCTCCGTTACGTTAAGTCCATTCCTCTTCCCTCAAACACGGCGCCACTCGAGTTGGACAACCCTATAACATTTACTCTACTGACTTTGGGGTTAACTCTCAAACTTTTGGTCTGCAAAACCTTTGTATTAAGGAGGATCGGACAATACTTCGGTTCGCCCTTCTACTGTGCTCTAGTCAGACTTAGGAGGTTTGTAGGTGTTGAAGTAACTAGTATCGCCTCTTCGCAAGCCACCCACAACCAAGACGGTGCGAGCGAAAAAGCGTATCTGGCTAATACAAACCTTCTACGCACAAGGGTGAAATAAAACTAGAAGTGTTTGACTAGTTACGAGAATGATGGCTTTACAACCTCTTCAAAAATCGCTAGAGCGACTCGATGTAGTTCTTACAAAAGAATAGTTTTCTCTTAAAAGCTATTATTTAAAAAAAGGCATAGTTTTATTATCTCAAACTTGTAAAAAAGACTTCTGAGAATTAATATTTGACGAAAAATAAATAATTTCATAAAAAAAGTAACTACAGTGATCCTTAGTTTATGAACATAATCCGTTCCTCGACCTTGTTCGTAAACCGAAAAGTTCTTAACCCAAATCAATTTTTTCTATAATGTTTACAAAATCTTTTACCACATCTATCTCTTCACCCTTCACCAGTTTTCGAAATGTCTGTCAGGCGCAGCAGCTGATCAAAATTTTCTCCCTGCTGATTGCTTTGTATGGCAAAAGACATGCTTCCAACAAAATTAATGCAGTGAGTACTATTAAAATAATATTTTTCAGCGTATCTTTATTCCTTAAAATAGTACAGATCGTTAATTTTGCTATATTGTGCGAATTTGTTTGCTGCTGAATTAAACGATTGACTCAATTATCCGCCCGTAACAAATAATTTATTACTTACGATCTTTCAAGTTTTGTTCTAATTAAGCGATTGACCAAGCGATATGCACTGTATGTACTGTGAATTTTGTTCATTCTAAGCATTTTGTGGGTAAACTAAAACATAGTTCGTGAAGCGAAAGAAAATATGTTCGCAAATTTTGTTCAAAAACTGAGGTTTGACTGTATTTGTCATCTAAAACAATGAATCTTTAACACTGGTAACTGGAAAAATTGAAAAAATTGATCATTTTTGTTAAGGTTAATACTATTTTGTGAAAAAATCATACATTTTTACAAAATAATTTCGCCAAAAATAATTCTAGAATAGTTTTCATTACAAATCGTTAAAAAATAAAATTTCCTTTAATTTGAATAGTTTTTTTAGTTAATTATCCATATTTTAATTTAATCTTTGGTATCAAATTAAAAAATTTGTTAATGAATTTTGTGACCATTTAAGAATTTTTTAGATATTTTTAATTTTATCTTAAAATTTTTTTTTATTTTTTTTTCCTTTTATAAACTAACTTCTTAATTAATTCAAAGTAGCTTAATCACTTAAAACTAAAAACTTACTTTAACATTACCCAAAATTAAACAATGAATAATAATAAATAAACCACTTTAATAACTTTATTGCTTCTTAAAACTCTTCAAAATAGGATAAATATTTTCAAACGCCTCATAAATTTCCTGCCTAACTTTCGCCCCGGTAAGTACAACCTTACCAGAAACGAATATCAATAATACAATCCTCGGTTTGACCATACGATAAATCAAACCGGGAAATAATTCCGGTTCGTACGAACTGAAGGCACCGTGTGTCAAAACCAATCCTTCTAAACGAATCGGAAACTTAACATCACAACTTCCCACCATATTTTGTATCTTAAAGTCTAAAAATTTCGCCGGAAAACCCAACTTTTGAATAATCCGGGCGTATTTTCTCGCTGCTAGGCGAGAATCTTCCTCGCTTTTTGCCCCCGTACAAACCATCTTTCCGGAAGAAAAAATTAACGCTGTCGTTCGAGGTTCCCTGATGCGCATAATCACAGCGGCGAAACGTTTCGGATTGTATTCGGCGTTACGAGCGTGTAAAGCGATTTTTTTTAAGTCGAGTTTGCAGTTTAAGTTCACAGTTGAAACTATATTTCTTTATTAAATTAAAATATATTTTTAAGGATTTTCTTTTTTATTAAATAAGTCATTTTACTTACTGTAATTGAGGCACTATTCCCGGATCTGTCGAATGTGGTGTCATTGGTGTCATCGGACTAGCTGGTACAGCTCCGATACTCGGTGGAGGTACGGAACTACTCGAACCGCCTATATTTACCATCGGAGATGCACCAGCTGGTTGCTAAATTATTAAATAACGATTTTACATACATAATAACAAATAATGATTTTTTATTTTAATAAAACCAAAAAAAATTATTAAAAAATTTAATAATTAATTTAAACTTACTGGTGTTTGTGGTTGCATAATACTAGGAGAAGCCCCAAATCCAGGCACGTAAGTATGTTTCGTTGGGGGAATCATACTAATTCCCATTCCTAAACCTAAAGTTGGTGTCATCCCGCCGATACAAACCGGAGCTAAAGGAGGCATTTGTTGATGGTGTTGTTGTTGTTGCTGCTGTTGTATAGCATTAGGGAGGATTTGTTGGTCCTCTTCAGGTTGATGTAAAGGAGTTCCTTAAAAAGTAAATGAAAAATTAAGTTATAAATCAATTTATATTTATTTTTAAATTAAATTTACCTATACTAGGGATACTAAACCCCGGACTAGGTAGCATATTATCCATTTTTTACGGATTTTTACTGATATTTTGTATGAAAACAACTTGAATAAACAAAATTCGTACATACAAATTTTTAGGTTAGTTTTAGTTGTAACGATAAATTTACTAAGTTTAAAATAAGTGTTACCAATCAATTTTTATAACCGACATTTAAAACTATTTTTAAAATTTATGTTAAATAAATTTTAAAAATTTCCCCTTTTATTAGTTAATTTACTTAATAATCATCAACTTTTAACTGATTAAATAATTAAATAATTTTAATTAAATGATATTAAAATAAATAATAAAGTAAGTGTTACCAACACACTTTAATAATCAACATTTAAAACCATTTTTTTAATTGATTTAAACAACAATTTTAGAATTTTTTTTATTTTATTAATTAATTAAATTAATAATTATTCGTTTTTAATTTTAAATATTATTATGTACATAAATGTTATTAAAAAAATTAAAAAGTTTACGTTTTATTTGGTTATAATGTGTCAAATTTTTGACAGCTCATGTCAAACTTCTCGCATATTGTGGAATGTAAAATTGGATAGTAGATTCACCTAAAATAGTAATTAAAAGACCGTTTTATAATACACCAATGGTAAGAGTATGTAAAAATTGGTTTTTGTAAGTCGGTAGATTGATTAATTAACAATGGGAAACGCCGGAAGTGGTGGTGTACCCCGAGATAGGACTAGGACCGGAGAAATAGCTCCTCCTTCACCGAGTAGAGATGGTCAGGTGTTTACATTTAATAGAAATGCTGACAAAATCCTTAATCAAGGATCTCAGGATGATGACGAGCCTTATTTTACTAAACCCGCTCAACAAGACTTGGATCCTTCAAGGCCACGATCTAATACGGTTTCCGAAGGGACTAAAATTAATGTTTCTGATAAGACGCCTACAGTATTTAGATGGGAAGGTGGTGGAAAAGATGTTCAGGTATTAAAAAAAGAGAATTTTTGTACTTTATTATAAAATAAAAGTGATTAATAAGCAAAAAAAAATTATAGGTTAGTGGAACATTTTCCGATTGGAAAACAATTCCAATGGTAAAAAGCCATGGTGATTTTGTAACAATTATCGACCTTCCTGAAGGTGAACATCAGTATAAATTTTTCGTTGACGGAGAATGGAAAAATGATCCTTCAACGAACGTAATTGAAAATGAAGGGACTAAAAACAATATGATTGTTGTGAAAAAATCCGATTTTGAGGTGTTTCAAGCTTTGGCTAAAGATAGCGAAGCGCCTACTACTGATTTACAAGAGGAATACTCGCAAATTATTCCTCCGAATAATCCTTGGCAGAAAACTGTCGGACCTCCGATTTTACCACCACATTTATTACAAGTTATTTTAAATAAAGACACACCATTATCGGTATGAACAATTTTAATGAAGAAAAAAATAATTTATTTATTTTATTTATTTTTTTTTTTTCTAAAAATCATTTTTATTTTTATTACAGTGTGAACCAACTTTGCTTCCGGAACCAAATCACGTGATGTTAAATCATTTATACGCCTTGTCTATAAAAGAAGGTGTTATGGTGTTGAGCGCAACTCATAGGTACCGTAAGAAGTACGTTACCACTCTTCTATATAAGCCTATTTAGTTTTGTTTCCTAGTAAATGTAAATTTTAAAAGTTTTAAAAATGAAAACACGAAAAAGGGAGTGCTACGAGCGTAAATAATTACCTAATAATATTAACCAGCATCGGTTTTGCAGCATTGTAAAGTATTTTTCAATTTTAGTAGATGTTTAGTTTTATTGCAGGTGCACTTTAAATTATATAAATACATTATATTTCTTTAAGGATATTTATATTATACAGTGGTATTTAAATAAAGTCTAAACGTTATAAAAAAATGTATTTGATTATTTTTTTTCTAATAAATAAAATGGGCGATTTTGAATAGTTAATTAAAAAAAAAAAATAAGTTATGTTATGTTTAATAATCATTTATTGTTGATGAATAATTTAAATATTTATACAATGTGCTTATGAATCGTCTTTATGTAAACATGAGATAGCGTCTTTCTTTGATGATAAATAACGTTAACAATATTATAGTATAATTAGTAGGAAGTCTATCTAATTGAACTTGTTGCATTAATCATTTTAAACAGGCATATACGTCGTATTTATACAGTGTTATAAGCCAATCTAATGTGTAAGAATGTGTTATTATTGTGATAGATATCAAGAAATTTTCTTGTTCGTCTTCTTTCCAATCACTAGGATAGAAAATGGGATTAGTCTGTTTTAGCTTAGCCACAAGAGGATTACCTCCCGGCTAGTGTTGGACTGTCACTATGCACTGGAATTAGCAGCTATGCACAATCGTGTAACTCTCTGATAGGCGAAGGGACACAATAATTGCTCAGGTAATAGATGGAGAGACAAGCTGGCTAAAATAGTCTGCCTAGCGGCAATCCTACTCACAAGAATTAGTTACCATCTTATCTTTAACTTTGTATCTCAATTGCCTTAAGCACATTACCCATTCTAAATTTGTAGATTATGAAGACGCTGTGAAGGGCCAAGAATCTAAGAAGCCAAGTATCTAAATTATTTCTAAGATACCCCTCATGTGAGGCGATTCGGTTCTTTATAGTTATAGCAAGGCCCAGACTCACTAACCTACGTTTTGCTAACTAATACAAAAATTCATCTCTCAACTTTCAAGGACTCTCAAGAGAGTCGATGGAAGCTCGTGGTACCAAACAGTCGACGTAATAAACCCCAAAAGGGATACAGGATAACCTTACAGTGTTAGTGGTGGTGTATGGAATCGTCTACAGAAGAAGCCTGGCCTTAAAGCAGCCCTCCACCGTAAGATCAAGCCGTGAGTTAATCGTCGTGTTAAGGTAGGATTTAATAGTACTTATTTTTTATATTATCTTTTATGTTAAATTGATTTGTTACTTGATTAACCGTTTGAGTCCCAGACGGTTTTGAAAAAACACAGTCGAAAAAACCCAAGCAGCGCGATCGCGCTTTCATATACGTATACGTTCATATACGCTGGGTTTTCTCGACATAAAATCTGAACAGCGCGATCGCACTTGGGACTCAAACGGTTAAAGTCGTGTTAGTTATTTTATTCCGTGTCAATAAACTCAGTTAGTGTGAAATAACTAGAAGTTTTCCTTAAATTCGTCCTCTGTAAGCGCAACCTGTAGGCAAGAATCGCGTCTGTTTTATTTAAAGTCAGCGCCATTATTTAGGTTGAAGGATAAAAGAAATAGGAATTGGATTCGTAATTTTCCCTCGTAGATCGAGGGTGGTAACAGCAGTAACAAACGCTGCCTGCGGTACAGGGGCAAGGCTCATAAAAAGGGGTATAAAAATATAAGTATTCTTTCGTCCTGTTTGCCCCCAAAACCCCCATATCTCTCGATCAACTTGTTACATAGTCCTCAACAGGGAGAACCCATGCTTAATCACAGAGTTCCTGACGGGACTCGGTAAGGTTAATAAGTACCTTTATAATTTAGGACTTTTTCGCTACTTAAGCTTACTGACGACTGGCTAATTATGGATGAAATGGAAACATCTCTGAGCTACATCCTAACCTTTGGTAAATTCCTAGGCTTGTTGATGTGGACAGAAAGAGTGACAAAGGGGTTGTGAAAGGGGCGCAATAGATTTTAAGTGCGGCGTGCCCTCCCGCTTCCTGCAAACATACATACATAAGTATATGGAATTTGGGAACTATGCCTTTATGATTCCCAAACACTATGTGTAAATGATAACAGGTAATTTATAAGAAATCTTCGAAAAAATCATGAAAATGCTGTCACGTGATTCACTGATGACGTGAAATAATCTTGATAATTAAAGAAACTTTAGAATTTTAGACAAACACAAACTATCAAGACATGAAGTTCTGGGTATACATCAAAACCTCTTAAAGGAACTCAGAATTGAACACGTCATGCTGCAGAAGTTACAAATGTTAAGAATGGATAATGCGACCTTTCAATTGATTGTATCGAAAAATATCGTGTTTTTGCAACTCTTCAGTTTTTGGTCACAGGGGAAAGTTATTCCAATTTAATATATTTAACTTGAACATCACAATGTGCATTAAGCTCTATAATACCTGAATAAGAAATGGATTTATAAACCTCCAATCTTTTATTTCTATTTTTGTAATCTATACCTTTTCAAGTTCAAATTGGGACTAATCAATGTCATATTGAGATTAATCAATTTCATATTGAGACTAATCAATTTCAAATTGGGAATAATCAAATTCAAATTGGCACTAATCAATTTCAAATTGGGAATGTTATATTTATATAAACAATACCTAAGTTTTGGTAGTTACTTAATATTAATGAACTATTTTTTTTATTTAGCTATAAAAAATATAATTATAAAAAATTAAAATTATAAAAAATATAAAGGGGCAGTGGCATGTACTATAACCCGACATAGATCTGCACAATGAAGAGAAAGATGAAAAGGTAAGCCTGCTCTTCATAATATTGCCGTGCAGCTCCATTTCGGAGTACTTTTGTGTACACAGTGTAAATTTCGTACATGTAGCGATAGATATCACTCTCTTTTCCTCACTAAAAAAGAATTGTCTGAATGTCGTCAGCCAGACCACTCTTGCCTCCAGCTTTAAAAACTGTCCGTACTACTTCTATGAAGACCTCAATGGAATCGTGGTATGGAGCATTATCTGGTACCAAAACCGCAGGTTCTTTGTATATACGTTTGGCATTGTGAAGACGTTGGCTTCAGGCTTTTTAAAAGCATCTTTTTGAATTTCATGATGTATCAGGCCCGTAGTGCCAATACAATCAATTAAATGAATATTTGATTCTTTCATCGATAGTGAAATAAAAAGATTTAAATTGATCTCATATACACCTTTGCAATGCCCAACGTATATACCAAGAAACTGTGGTACTGGTGACAGATAATGTAAAGAATACTTCCCATTTGGTCGGTAATTTGAAATTAATTGAATTTCAACTTTGATTTCATTAGTCCCAATTTGAAATTGATAAGTCCCAATTTGAATTTGATTAGTCCCAATTTGAAATTGATTAGTCTCAATTTGAAATTGATTAGTCTCAATTTGAAATTGATTATTCCCAATTTGAACTTGAAAAGGTATATATGCTGCATTTTATATAAAAATTCCCGATTTTCGTATTCGGTAATTAAGATTTTGATAGCAGTTAATGTCCGCATAAACATACTTGACGTCATTTTATTACATTGTAAAATTTCTTTGACAAAGATATTTTATAAAAGGTCTTTTATAAAATCTTTGATAGTGTAATAGCACCCTATAACAAAAATTTCAGAATGTACTTCTGATTCAGTTTTGACTAAATGTTAAGAGTGAATATAACATTTTGTGAAATAAAGCTTTAAAAGTGTTGTTGCCATTCGCAACATCTTATTTATGTGAAACAGGATCTTCTGCATTAGCTGCAATAAAATCGAAATATCGTAATCGGTTGGTTGTAGAAAGGGAGTTTCGTGTCGTTATATTATCAATAACATCGATATTTGATAAGCATTGCGCTAATAAGGAAGCACATCCATTGCATTAAGCGACAATAATAAAATGTTGTTTATCGTTTTTTCTTGTGAATGAAAGTTTATCTTAATTAATTTTTTAGTACTACATTTTTTGTATTTGTAGTATTTTATAAAAAAGAAGAGAGGCGTCAATATGTATGTACACATTGCAAACAGAAAAAATGCATAAACAAATCCATCAATAAATTAATATTAATAATAATACGAAAACTATATTCGATGTACCTACATCTTTAATAATTTAAATTTTTTCAGTTGATGTTGATTTTTTCAATAGTTCACTAACTTTCTTTCCCATGTTCTCTTAGAACTAACTAAACAATCGTTAACAAACTATTCTTCCACTTACGTTGCTTGATAAGAATGAATTTCTTCAAAATTAATTTCTTCCGATGAATACCATTTCATAAATTAGTATTTTAATCAAATTTTACTCATAATCCACCAAATCGTATTAAAATTTCAAAAAAATTCTTAACGGTTTTAAGTAGGAATTTTAAATAAATCGGTCGCATCACATTTGTAATTTTTACATATCCTGTGTAATTTTGGAAACTCATCTGTCTTATAAAATCGATAAAATATTTGTTTGTTATTCTCCATAAAATCTTTAAAGTAGGTTAATATCCTATCCCATTAAAAAAATACATATATTCTTTATCACGAGCAATGGTAATAAATACACAAGTTCACATTATGATTATTTTAGTATTATAAATGATATCATCTGCATAAATTAATGTGAATCGGAAGATAAAAGCGTTTTTCGTATTTATATTATATTTTAAAGCAATCAAACGAAAGAATACTATCGGTGCCAAAAATAAAGTCAATCAAGTTTCTTCATTTCATTCATTTCTGCGTAACATAGTTAAAATTCTAAAACCTAGATCATGCGGTTTAGGAAATACGACAAGTTAAATGAAAAAAGGACCGTTTTTTTACCGATTTGCGGAAAACTTTGACAATTTTCTTCTTAGGAACCGCTAAAGCAAAAAAATTAAGATCTTATGTAGGATGGGGCCTCATCTATTTACTATAACGTGATATTTCTTCTTTTTGCAATTGAAAACTTGTCATATTTTCTAACCCGTTTGATCTATGTTTCAAAAATTGGAGTACGAAAATTTTCGGAGTACGAGCATCAAGTGAAGCGTATAAATGCAAAACCAGACATTTGACATTCAAATAGTTTTGAGTAAATCGCGAAAAACCTCTCATTGTCGTTTAAGTCACTCAATCGGCTTGGTATTTTAACCAAAAGTAGATAATACATTGACGCGTCTTTATGTGCTTTAAAGCGCAAGTCAGGCTTATAGTAAAAAAGTTATTTTGATTTAAAAAATGAGAATGTCCTGTTTTGCAACTAAGGCTTGGAAATCTCCGCATCGTGAGCTGCAAAGTTCTGGATTTGGCGTTTCTGTACAAAAACTAGCAGTATCTGGCACTAACAAAATTTGGAATTGCGATAAAAAAGATTTTAAAGAAGCCGATTTTATTGAAAAGAGTACAAAATTAGTTTCTTATATACAAATTTAAATTCGTAAGTCATTATCAGATACATTATCAGAAAACACTAGTGTGTCATTCACATCCGCCTGAGTTTCCGAAGTGTTGGCTGGATTGTCTTGAAAGGTGTTTTTTAAGAACTCCAAACGTTCATCGTTTTCCCATTCTGCACCATAGTGTTTAGCTAGCAAAGAGGAAATGCTTCTTATCTTGTCAGGTTTAAGCCTTCTGCCTTAAACCTCTGCCTCTTTGTCTTGGATTTTTCACGCTTCCACTCTTCCTTACATGCTATTCTCTTTCGCCCTTTGCCAGGAGGACTTGGTTCAATGGTAATGTTGTTGAAGGTAATCAAAATTCCATAATACATTCGTTACCATGCTCTCGTTTAAACTAATCATGCAGAAGTGAGCAAAACTAACAGCTACTTCAATGTCACGGCTATCACGTGAGGTAATACGAGACCTGGATAGGTTCAAACACAAACGTCTGCTTTTGCACCTAACTACTTGGCGTAAATGTCTGCTTTTGCATTTAAAGCGGAATTTATTATTGCAATAACTCGCCTAAATGTATTGTTACGCTCCTGGGGGCCACAAAAATTGATTTCTTGCTAAGTTTACAATACAGATCCGTGTCTAACTAATTTTTGAAGAAAATATCGAATGTCTGCTTTTGCATTTATACGCTGCAAGTCTAGTCAGCTAAACTTGACTGCCTTGACTTTTGGCACTCATAGTAGTTTGTTTGGTTAGTAAACGATGATTTTAATCTTCTTTAAGTATTTAAAAAAACCAAATTTTTTATAACATAAGTATTTTTTTATCTTAAATTCTAAGATATTTACACATTTAAAATATGGAAAAATGTTAAAGAATTATTTAAAGTTTACCGAGAAAAAGGAACTTGTTTATCACTTGGATGATTTTATTTGCATTTATTTCCTTGGATATAAATATATTTCATCGTGTAACCATTATTCAGTGCCTAGACTTGAAACGATAGTGATGAAGACGTTAAAGGTGATTGTATTTTGCATATTCTTTTTGGTAACAATCAAGGTGGTTTACTCTAGAGGTATTTAGTTTAGTATTTAAGTATATACATTTAGTGATTTTTAATTTAATTTTAGATTGTATAATTGATACAGATATAGCTAAAAATGAACTTTTTCCAATTATTTTAAAAGATAACTATAAGAAATGTGATGATATTTTGGATGCTATATATCTTCCTGTAAAAGGTCAAAGAAACATCGAAATTCCGAACGGAAAAGAAGTTTATATAGCATGTCCTAAATCCAATGTTACTATAAATAAGAAGCCCTTTGATGATGTTATCAATTTGAAATGTCAGAATGGTCATTTTGGAACATATGGAATTTCCGACATAACGTGTAAAGATTTACCAAAAATAAAATTGAAAAATTCAAATAAGAAGTTTGATATTGGATTTGAGATTAAAAAAAAGTTTTTAAACCTTATCTCCGGTAAATTTAACCATACAAAACAAATTACATTATACACAAAGCATAAATTAGTGAATACTATAAACAGTTTTAAACCTGTTAGCAAAAGACCTCCATTTGATGAAGAACCATTCCCCGGCTGTAAAAGGAGTTATACAATAGATCATCAAAAACAATTTTTACCTAATCTTGTTACCGGAGGTGATTCTAATATCGTAAGGAATTATTTTGCAAACAATAAATTTTTGGCAAGAGGACATTTGACGCCAAATGTTGACTTTACTTTTCCTTACTTAAAGAGAGCGACATTTCTCTTTTATAACTGCGTACCTCAATGGCAACAGATTAACAACGGTAATTGGAAAGCTTTGGAGAAGGATGTTCGAGACATGGCTGCACAACATAGCGATAGTTTGGATATTTACACAGGAACCGTTGGAGTTTCTGAATATTTCAACAAAAACACTGGTTATAGAAAAGAATTATATTTGTGTAAGGACTCAAAACTTCCAATACCGAGATTTATGTGGAAAATTGTTGTAGATACTAAAAAGAAACAGGCGATTGCATTCGTTATGTCTAATAATCCTTATAATTACGATGAATCATCTAGCTTTAAGTGCACGAATAATTGTGATAAACTTCGTTATCACATCCCTGACGCTTATACTGATTGTAAGAAGTCTTTCGAAAAAGGATGTTTATATTGTTGCCAGGTTGATAATGTTTTAAGTCAATCAATTCGTGATTTACCTTCACATTTGGTTGGCTATTCACTACTTATGAAATTGTAAAAATATTTATCATAACACACTTACTATAAATAGTAGTAATATGAAATTTTCATACGAATATTATAGTGAGTGTTTTAATACTCACAATCACTTGCTAAACGATAACCACAAGTTCTAGAGTGAGAGGAATTTCATACTGATTCAATGTAAAACTCCTTATCTGAAATTACTTCCTAAGAGAGGTAAAACTTCTTGTAGAAAATGTATCAGAATAACTAAAGACATTTAACTCCAAAGGAAGATTTTAATTTCTCTATATTTAAGAAAAGCGACGTTTTATTATCATAATATCGCACTATACTGGAAATAAATTAATAGTGAACTGCAATTTTTTAATAAGTTGTTTTTCTACAATAAATCACGACTTCCTATATCGAAGTTTATGTGGAAGATTGTTGTGGATCCTGTTACAAGAAAGGCAAGAGTGCATTCGTTATGTCCAATAATCCTTATGATTATAAAAAATCATCTAGTTTTAAGTGTACGAATAGTTGTGATGATATAAATCAGTCTCATATCCATTTCCGTCATGCTAAGTGTAAGAAATCTTATAAAAAAGGATGTTTGTATTGTTATCAGGTTGATAACGTTTTACTTGAATCGATTCCTTATTTACCTCTACAGTTAATTGATTATCCACTATTTACTAATTTTTAAACTAAAATCTATTTTATAAGTTTATTTTTTAATATACAAATCCAATAATAATAATTTAAAAACTAAATTCTACTTACTTTTATTTTTATATTTTGTAGTTGAAGTTAATTTCTTAGGTGCACAAATTTTCCTTTCCATGTTCTCTTACAACTGACTGAACAGTCATTAATAAACTGTTCTCCCACCTACGTTGTTTGATAAATTTCTTAGGTGCACTAATTTTCTTTTCCATGTTCTCTTACAACTTGCTAAACAGTCATCAATAAACTATTCTCCCACCTACGTGTTTGATAAGATTGAATTTCTACATGATTAATCTCTTAGGTTGAATTAAAACACTACATGGATTCAAACTTTTTCTTTATTTTAAAGTATGTATCAAATAACAAAAAACAAACATAGATCCTGGTAAAGTTTCTTTAAGGGGGAACAACAGGGTGGAGACCGCGAAAAAAGGCAATAATTAAGATTTTATTTTGGTTCACTCATATATTTTAGAAAAATCGAAATTTGATATTTGTAACTACGCAGTTTAAACTTATTTTAGGAAGTATAGAGAAAAAAAAATCTGTCTTAGAATACATGTATGGAGGGTGTCCAAATGCACTAACAAAAAAAAGCATCTTGTTGGTTGTCACTATAAAACGTGTAAAAATAATCTGAAAATAAAAAAGGAAACGTCATTTTGATCTATATTAGTGTAGCTTCAGTTAAGCGTACCCGATTTAGAAAATAATACTTGCTGTTAAAATGGCACCCCTGCAAAAAAAGAGTTAAGAAAATCGATAAAATAATTAATCTTTCCAGGGGGTAAAAAGGCAGCAAATATTAATACAAATAAAAATCCGTACGCTTAACTGAAGGGAATTTTATATAGATTGAGGATGTCTCAATAAAATTTGAATGCGATTCCCGTTGGTAAAGAAATTGTGACAACAGGTTAAAAAAATTTTACTGTGAGAAAAACGCATTTAAAAAGTTAAGTTTAGTTCTAGATGATATAATGGAGGAAATTTTAAGAGTTACCACAATTCATCGATTCCTGCTCCATAATAAAGGTCTTTAGAATTTCTAAAACATAATTCGACTTTCTTCTTGTTGTCTGAATTGTTTAAAATACTTGAAATTGAACGCACTTGAGCTCGACTTATACGATGTTGGTCTTTAGCTGTACTAAATGCGTACATTTGGGGACCAATCTGGATTTGTATTTCATTTGCCACCTTTAATAAAGATGCCATTCCATTATTAAAAATGGAAACCGTCAAATAAGTAGCAATTTGCACAATAACTGCCCGACTTGATAAAATTTTCGGAGCGAACTTCCAAATGAGGGCATTAAAGCTCTCATTCGAATTTTGAGTAAATCCGCCTATACAGCGCTCAAGCAACTCCGTCTTGGACAAATCCATATCAATGGGAGTAATAGCATCGATAACATTTTGTGACAATGGTTGTTTATGTTCGTATTCAAGTAATGGCTTCGTGCGCTCGAGTAGAAAAGAACTATAATTCCATTATTTGTACAAATTTTGTTATAATATTGTAGGACGATATTCTAAAAGGTACACACTTGGACAGCGATTACGACGCCTAAAGCTCTGTGCGAGAGCGATAGCTAGAACGGGCTCGGGCACGGTCGGTTTTCGAGGGAAAGAAACCTGGCACGAGGTTAGGTGTAGAAACGTTCGACGGGCCGCAGCCAGAATCGCTGTCCAAGTGTGTACATACTTTCGAATTGCGTAAAGAAAAAAAAAACGATTTTTAAAAAAATTTACCCTGTTGTTCCCCCTTAACGCGAATAGTATTTTATTAAGTACATTATGTATAAACATTATAATAACATATTATATACAGTGTGGAAATCGTCGATCGCTATATAGGGATTTTAGTAAGAGCAAACGGCAGAATTGAATAAAGCGTCAGTAGAAGCGAGATGACTACAGACCTCCCACTTAACTTATTAAGTTATTACCAATCGGACGATCGGCTTTGTATGCTGTCACCTGTCACATTTGCGCTGTGACAGGGGTTAGAAGAAAACGCATAAAATAAACGGAAATGTGACAGGTGACAGCATACAAAGCCGGTCATCCGATTGGTAATAACTTAATAAGTTAAGTGGGAGGTCTGTAGTTATCTCGCTTCTACTGACGCTTTATTCGGTTCTGCCGTTTGCTGTTACTAAAATCCCTATACAGGATGTCTTGGAAAATGTGGGAAATCTCTTGGATTCTAATAGAACATTACAAAATATTTGAAGATAACAAGTTAGGATTCATTTTAACTAGTACTGTATAAAGGTGAAAAGTGAAAAAATGTACCTTTCTGGTTATGTAAATTATTTTATTTTGCTTGACTAGTTTCGACCAAATATGGTCATCTTCAGAAGCAAAAAAGTCAATTAAGTGTAGAAATAACAACCATTATGTGAAAAATTTAAAATTATTAAAATGTAGAACAAGTAAAACTTCTTTAAAGAATACAATAAAATTATTAAGAAGTTTTACTTGTTCTACATTTTAATAATTTAAAATTTTTCACATAATGGTTGTTATTTCTACACTTAATTGACTTTTTTGCTTCTGAAGATGACCATATTTGGTCGAAACTAGTCAAGCAAAATAAAATAATTTACATAACCAGAAAGGTACATTTTTTCAATTTTCACCTTTATTAAAAAATATGATTACAAGTTCCCATAATTTTTTTTCCTAGCGGCCTTCCCCTCGGAGATACGGCCTTCTAAAGGAAGCCACTGGAAAACAATTTTTTTTTGAATAACTTTTAAAGTAATTAATTTAATTTAATGAAAATTTAATATGATAAACAGTAGTAAGCACCTCTTAAAAAATGACCTTAAAACGTAATTAGTCTTTTTAGTTTACCAGGGGCGTACTACGTTATGCATTTTAATGCTTACATTTTTAACACCCTGTATGGTGAGGAGTTAAAAAAAATAAATGTAGATACCTTGAATATTCAGCTAAAGAAAAGGTACTCTTATTCATTGTCGATAAAATGAACCGTTTTCGAGAAAAAAATTGTTAAAGAAACCATCAAGATTAAAAATTTATTAATATTTCGTATTAATAGTAACGTTACCATAGTAACATTTGTAAAAACAGCGCTTTTTTAATACTGATGTTGCAGACAAAAAATTTAGCGCTGTTTTTACAAACGTTACTATGGTACCTATGAAATATTAATAAATTTTTAATCTTGATGGTTTCTTTTACAATTTTTTTTCTCGATAACGAGTCATTTTATCGAAACTGAATAAGAGTACCTTTTCTTTAGTTAAATATTCAAGGTATCTAAATTTATTTTTTTTATCTCCTTACCATACAGGGTGTTAAAAATGTAAGCATTAAAATGTACAACCTAGTACGCCCCTGATAAACTAAAGACACTAATTATGTTTTAAGGTCATTTTTTTAAAAGGTCCTTACTACTGTTTATTGTATTAAATTTTCATTAAATTAAATTAAGTACTTTAAAAGTTATTTTAAAAAAATGTTTTACAGTGGCTTCTTTTAGGAGGTCGTATCTCCGAGGGGAGGGCTGCTGGGAAAAAAGATTATGGGAACTTGTAATCATATTTTTTAAAGTTCTATCAGAATCCAACAGATTTCCCACATTTTCCAGGACAGCCTGTATAGCGGTCGATGATTTCCACACTGTATAAACGTTTAGGCGGGTGTCACACTGAGGCAACTGAATACATTATAAATAACACCGTAAAATAAAATAAATACTTATAAATTAATAATTCGAACGAACTGTACCTTTCTTCCTCCTTCATTTAGATTTTCATAGTTACTAGACTATAGTAGACTATAATGTCTTCTTTTCAGCGACTTTTAAGAAGATCTCTTTAAAGATGATTCCTTAAATAAATAATAAAGAATATCACTATGTTTCGTCTTTATTATCTCCATTTTTTTCTAAAATATGTTTCCACATAGTATTCTTAACGGATGTTGTTAGTAATGTCTAAAAAATTGAGTTTTAATTAATAAAAATTGTTATATTTCAACTAAAGTCTGTCCGGCAAAAGATATTGCATGCGTCATTACTTGTCATCGATTTCTTGACGTATATCAAACAATTTTCTTTATTTAATTGTATCAGCGGTGGGTTAAAAATATTGAAACACGATGAAATCTTTCATTGTCTTTTAACAAAATTTGAGAATTGATTAATTTAAGGGGTAACATCTAAGTAAAATTTTTAAAAAACTGAAAATTTTTTTTTACCTTAAATGATGCTTTAAAGTCTTAAAAATAAAGTATAACTGTTATTAGACCAAAAAAAAAATTTTTTTAAGTGATACTTACAGGCGACTTAGAAAGTAACGTATGACACATGTTCAAGATTTTTGTGTAAATTATATCGGTAACATTTTACAAATTAAGTTGGCACTGTAAAACCGGTTTATGAAGACTTGAGTAGGGATGACTTATTCAACCGCTGTTTAGAAGGTTTTACACAAAACAGTAATGAAAGTTTTAATTCAACGATTTGGTCCATCGCCCCAAAAATATCATCAAGTGAGAAAAAATTGGTTGACATCAGTGATAACCTCGTAACGTGCATTTTTAATGATGGATTATCAAGTATTATGGCTGTAATGCAAAGGTTACAATTAACTGTAGGTCATAATTGCCATAATTTCTGCGTCGAAAGCGATGCACGCCGCATCAAGTTTTCCGAACGCTCCCTTACTGATGCCACCAAGGAGGCACGTAAAGCCTCAACTTTTTCGAGGAGACTTGAACAGGAAGAAGATATTCATGTAGAAGGGCATTTGTATGGTGCAGGAATCGCAGAGTAATGGCAAAAATGGGAAGGTTTGTTAAGCAATACGAAATAATATTAGTGTGAACTTTAAATGCGATTTTCTCAAAATGACATTTTTCAAATTGGCTTGCAGTATAACTTTAAAAAAAACTTATCCAAGCGATTTGAAATTTTTACGGCATCTTCTAAACAAAATTCTCTAAAGAAGTACATAGGGTTTTTACGATCGGTTAAGAACTTTTGTTGTAAAAAATATTTTTTTGTTCAAATTATTGAGTAAAATTGATACTTTTGTTTGAATGCTTGCCTTTTGTAGAAATATCAATATTTTAACGAACACCTCTGTACTTCCCCAGCAAATATAATGTAGAAAATGTAAAGAAAAATTCTTTGTCCTCACTGGAAGTATACGACACTTCTGCTGCAAGCCGTGTAAGTTTGTTATGAAAACACTTGTCTACTTGGCCAGCATTAATACCGCCATATTAAAAGAAAAAAATTGCAGAATTAATTTTTTCATATTTTAACCTTTAACTGTCCAGGGACGTACGTGGTGACGTTGGGTCCTAAGGACCCATGTCTTTTTAACAGCGTTTGGTATATTTTTCTTCAATATTTCTTTTAGTTCGCCGTTTTATGCTTCACTTCAAACCTTACTTAATTAGAAAAGTGGATTCTGCTCATTTTATTACTATTAACAAGGGCGGTATTAAATAAATCAAATCAAAATCAAAAATCACGGGTTCCAGAGACCCATACGTCACCAGTTAAAGGTTAAAGGACGTACATTAAAATCTATAAAACCAAATTATTCCACGTCTTGTTGTTTCGGTAAATAAAGATCCCAAAGCTACTTCATGTTTTCAAACATTTACTTAGATGTTACCCCTTAAATTTAATTAAATTTGGTTAGTTTTGACATTAACCAACTTGGTACGAAGAATAAGGTAATTATACACGCATGAGATATTTTTCGCCAGATGGAGTATATCTATGATAATAATATACTTACATAAAAACGATAAATATCGTCAATAGTTTAGATCAGATTAACGTGAAATTTGTAATACGTATTAAACTGAACAAAATAACAAAATAAAATGTTTTGAATAAAATTTTTAAATGTTTGTGTGTCGCACTTTCCAAGATACCACCCAAAATTGATTGTATCTTACAATTAGATAACACTACTAATTTTAACTTAACGAAAACTTATGTTTTCTACATTCGAAAATATGATTTAATCAGTTTCATTAAAGCATCGTTTAATTGGCTCTACATAAAATACAAACGAAAGATAATATCTACAAACTGTAAAATAACTTCAACAATACGACGATATTAAAAGAAAAAAATAGAGCTATTTGTAACGGTAGGCTACGGTAGTAAAATGTAAAGTTCTGCACTATTCATATAATGCAGAAGTACCATCCTCTTAAATGAAATTATTGGGCATTGTCAGCGCACATAACAAAGATTACATCTTTGGTAAATTTTTATGAAAAATTTTTAATTTGTAATTAAAATTTGTAATTAATCTGTTTCTCCCAAAACCTTGCTGGTAATCTAAGTTCCTATTCGATTTTGTATTCTGTCATTTTATCTAAATTTTTTTTTCTTTATTAGTAAATTCAATCAATTTAGTTGTTGATATCTTAATATTGCAGAGTGAACTTAAATTAACACAGATAACTTAATTTTTTATTGGCCTTTATTTTCTTTTATATTTAATTATCCCCTGGTGTTATCTAGGTTCTGCTCTTCAAGGGCCATCATAATAGGTTTCTACAGAACTACTTATTATACGAGTTATCAATTAAGTGCATACCTAGGAATTATCTAATAAGTGGGAGCATTATGGTTTTTTTTGTCTCGTTTACTATCATTATCTATTTGATACGAAATTTCATACCTGATTGTCACTTTCAGTTTAGTGATCATTATTACCAGTCAGTAGACATTTCTACATAGAATGTGTTAGTTCTAAAGTTGTACTTAGTTTGAGTATGGAATGCACATCATTATAAGCGTAGGTAAGAGCTACAATTTTAATTGTTAATACATAAATATTGAAATGTATTGTTATAAAGCTTATTTGTAACTGATTAATCAATTAAATATTTTAAACATCTTGAAATTTGAGAATATGTTTTAATTTAAAAAAAAATTACAATTTGAATAGCCAATATCACTATTTTTTACGAGTTGCACAATTTTGCCATATACCGAGCATTCATAAATGATTGTTAGTACAATGTATCATTGCAATTGACAACCAATATCCAATAATTGTGAATGTGTGTGCATATATCCTTAATACTGAAAAGAATGAATCATGAATAAAACCGTCTATGCCACTGATATGCAAAATACGATATAGACATTTCACAGGTAACAATGTTGCAGAATCCCTAAATTACGAGCGTGCCAAATTCAAACATCTTACAATCATTTATGAACACTGGGTAGATATGTGAATACTTTACGACTTATTTCAAATTTTACTTTTTTGCACAAATTCCGCACAAATTTTTAAAAATATTGAAATGTTAAGTGTTAATAGTGCGGAATTTCCATGAAATTCCGTGACGAAATTTCCGTGAAATTTTATGTTTAAATATATGTTACTATATCATAGTGTTCAGCGACCAAAAAACTGATTATCTTGGTTATTACATGAGCTCTGTGAGTTGAACGCGACCATTGTTATTAACATTGTTATTTACAATCTCTAATATTTAAAAATGTATTATGATTTTGGATTTATTGTGATAACCGATTAATTTCAAGATAGGTTAAGTATTTTATAACGTTACAAATCGTAGTTTGAATTGGCTTTTATCGTGAATTAAATCTGTTATAGTTTATAATTGATATCGCTCATTTGCGATAAGGTCGTCATAACTTAAAATTCCTACTTTTTGAGATTTTTGTGGCATTGTATAAGATTCGTGTTACTTTCTTCCTGTAGGACCGAAATTTTTGAAATCTCTTTAATAACCAAACTTGTGCGAGAGTGACACTTAAGTTACGATCACCCTGAAGTTACTAATATTTTAGGTGAGTTCAGACTGATTGTGAGTATCACTTTAGTGATGTTTATCAATCTGGCCCTAGGATTTTTTAAGTCCACTAAGAAAGACTATTACCTAGAAAGACTATTTCTTCAAAAAGAAAGTTAGATACTCGAAATAATAAAACGCATTTTCGATTGGAACAGTGGTACTTTCTGTTGCCGTTTGAAATTTTGTTTATAAAAATTTATTCGCTTCATTTTTTAATACCAAACATGCTTAAACCCCGACATTTTGCACCTTTAGGTTCAAAAGTTTTTAGGAAACTGATGTCTGATCCACGAGTCTAAAAAATGTCGACAGTGGACTGCGCTGAACTTCAGCGATAATTCAGCAATACCGTTCAAAAGTCTAATGCGGCCCCTAGACGATCAATATTATTGTGCAATATTTGATTTTGCACAATAATATTGACCGTTTGGTGATCACATTGAAAGTTTGCGCAATATATTGAGTAAATCAAAACGGTTTTGATTTTTATTGTGCAATGTAGATAAAATTGCATAATCTATGGCTAAAATTGCGCAATACTAACTTAGTTTTACTTCGAACGTAGACTGAGTAGATTAAAATTACCGGAACAAACATGGCTACAGCGACAAAAGAAGCTGAAAGGAAATTTATTGTAGAATGTACTGAACTGTACCAGTCGTTACCGACTTTATGGGATAGAAAAAGTAAAGACTACAGCAATCGTGTAAAAAAACGAGCAATATGAACAAATCTGCAATTTGAATCTGCAATTTTAAAGCAAATTAGATACAATACAAATCAAAAATATTTTCACTGCAAAGATGTTGTTTTTATACCGCACGGGCCGAGCAGTGCAGAAAAAAAGAAAATGCAACGAATCGCAAGAATTAATTTTATTGGCCTGAAAACGTCTTCTACAACCACAAAGTGAGTTCGAAAAGATTGGGCTGGCTTGGGCAGTAGAGCTACAAAAGATGAATCCACAGCAACAATTGTTTGCTAAGAAGGCCGTAAATGATATTCTGTTTGAAGGTCAAATGGGCACATTCCATAGGGTTTCCGTACAAATTAATTCGAGCCGCACATCCACTCCCTACACTCTTCAACCCAGTTCTGTGACATATCAGTATGATCATTCATTTCAAGATAAAGTTCCGCTGCTCATAACACAAAAATCATTGTATACCTCTGAATATTTTGCACATTTTCAATAATTCTAACTAAATACTTATGATACCTAGGAAACGAACGCGACAAAGATGCTAGTAGAGCTCATAGGTCACTTGAGCACGAATTTAAATGAACACCTTATATTATAAAGTTTTAATAAAATGTTCAAAATGTGATTATTCAGGCAGTATGTTATAGGTGCACAAGTTTCTATAACAATTATGCCTAGTGATTATGGTGATACTGCAGTTTTGAATTTTAAGTCTTCAAAATTATTGCCAGTGGCAAGGTAACGAAGCGTAATTAACAAATGTTGGCTTGGAGGAATAGTATCTCTCATTTTCAGAAGTTCATCAAATGACATACCATCTAGATAGTGCTAGGAAGTTTCGAAAGTCATTTGGTTCACTCATTGTCAGTCGCAGATCGGCCAATAAATTTTCATGAGTGTATTTATTTATTTTTTTTTAACCAATCTTTCATCCACCTGCGCTTTCTCCTCTTTTTTAAACAAACAGCTAGTGCAATTGCCACGCATATAGCTTCATCATCATTTGTCATGTTGACTACTGAAGTATTAAACGTCAACTAAATATTGAGTAACTGTATCGAGAAATAATATTGTACCGTGTAGGATAACCAGCAATAATATTGTACAATATGTTGCCACAATATTATTGACGGTCTAGGGGCCGCTTAAGGCCCGTATTCAGAGACGTCGGGAAAGGAGCTGCTAGCCGAAATTTTTTGTTTAACTTCGTTTGCCTGCTCTGAGAATGCTCTCTTCGTCGGGGCTTGGTTTTTTGGATGATGCATCGGTCGGTCGCACTTTAAGCACAGCCGGGTTCTTGTTTATTTTTGTTTATGTATTTCGTATGAATGGTTTTAAAGGGCAAGTCATTGAAATTTCTTATTACAACAGTGACACCCCTAAAAGGTATCAAATGATACCACTTCTTAAATTACAAATTTATATTAGAAATAAAACAAATTTTTTTAAATAAGATTTTGATAAGAATTTTGTTCCTTTCATAAAAACACTGAAATTGGTTGGGGGCGCCACGCAAAATAATTGAAAATGTTATTCAACATTTTTAAATTCGATTCTTTTTGCAATAACTTGTTTTACAAACCACTATTAATGGTGAGTTCAAAGAATACATAAAAAAATTTATAAATAGGGGTGATGTTTTCGGGGTAAAGAAACACAAAGTTTGTAAGGAAATTAGGCGCAATTATGTCTTATCATAGGTACAGTCCGACAAGGGTCCGAAGGGTCCAGAGACCCTTGAGGAAAGCTGATATCGTTCACATGTTTATTACACAAATTGTAACATTTTTTGTTTCTTTACAAGTTTTCTTCAGAACAAAATAAATCGTTAAAATTCATTTCTGTACTAGCTGTTGTCCTGAACGAGTCCTTATTTTTTCATTTTCCATATTTTTTAAATTACTTTTTCTTAGATAAGGTCGTTTTTTACTTTTATTATATTACTTACATTAACATTTTTCTTTCATAAGTTCTAGTGGTAGTTGTTTTGACTAGGATTAATTATTTCTAGTGTTATTGTTAAATATTGGTAAGTAGTTGTAGATTCTTATAGTATTTTTAGAAATTTTAAGTAGTTACCTATTCCTAAAAATGTCCAATACCCCGACAGCTAAAAGATATATGAGTGAAGACGAAAAAAGGTTATTGCAAGAATCGGTTAAACAATTTTATGACCAAATTGAAAACAAAAAAAGCGATTCTGTCAGTCGAGTCGAACGCTTAAAAGCTTGGACGTCGTTAACCAAACAGTTTAATTCTGTTTCAAAGTGTGAACCTGTAAATACTGTTACTTATTACTATGTTAAAGCATATAATTTGTTACTTTTGCTATTTAGAAAACTGTGAAACAGCTAAAAAAGACTTGGGACAATTTAAAAAATAAAAGAAAAAATGCAACTTGCTATGGAAAAGCGGGAAAGGATGCAAACAGGTGGTGGACCATATAATTCTCCATCTGAAGAGCAGATAGATCAAATATTAGACAATGTAGATGTTGAAATTGAAAATGCAATTGACAGTGATTCAATTGCACTTGCTGCTGCTGTTGCCGGAAACAGTAGCTCTTTTGAACATAGTAATAAAAGGTATTTGATACCTTTTAGGGGTGTCATTGTTGTATTAAGAAATTTCAATGACCTGCCCTTTAAAACCATTCATACGAAATACATAAACAAAAGTAAACAAGAACCCGGCTGTGCTTAAAGTGCGACCGACCGATGCATCAGCCAAAAAACCAAGCCCCGACGAAGAGCGCACTCACAGAGCAGGCAAACGCAGTTGAACAAAAAATTTCGGCTAGCAGCTCCTTTCCCGACGTCTCTGAATACGGGCCTAAGTCAGGGACATTATTATCTGATATATCTATTTATCATCAACACATAGATGTAGCTGTTATACGCACATTTTTATTTTAGTTAGTCAATAACAATGAAGGACTCATTTAAACAACTACGTACACTCATTTGGGAACATCTGAAACTAAGAAGACGTCATTTTATACTAACACTCCTGGAGGTATGCCTCCCGATATTGATATTTCTTATTGCATTATGTATACGAAGCAACCATTCATCCTTCAATAAGGAACACATTCCAACCTCTTCAAGTTATGTGGTTTCGAACAGTGAATTATTAAGGAATATTAACAATGATACGAAATTTTTCTACTGTCCTCGTACAAACTTTACATCGAACCTAGCAGAAAGCGTACAGTTGAAATTGGACTTGAATAAAGAGGAGATAAAAGGTTTCGACAGCAAACAGGACTTGCTGCTACACTATAAGAATACAAGTACTGATGGTACCACGGTTGTAGTTAACTTTGACGACGTTAACCAAGAAATTCCAGAGAATTTAAAATATGATTTACAAATGTATGAAGAAAAAATCGATTGGCAAACCGACACTTTGTTTAGCGACAGTTCCTCAGGCGGGGGTAATGTGAAGTATAACGAAAAATAACGAACTAATGCACTACGACTTTTCTTTTTTAGCTTCACATCGCTACTTAGAAAATCATTTCTTAACGTTTCAATGGGCTCTGGACATTTCTTACATAGAAATACTTACAAAAACTCCATTAGATGTCACCATAAATTTCCAGGAGTTCCCAAATCCATCGCATTGGGTTAACAATGACGATATCTTTATGCACCTTTTACCACCCTTAGTAGTGTTGAGCTATATATTTCTCTTTCCATCTATTTTAAAAGTAATCGTTGAAGAAAAGACATCCAAGATGAAGGTATTCATCAATAGATTAATTATCATTACATAAACTAAATTAATTAATTTATAGCAACTTATGAAAATAAATGGTTTAAAATCGCGAGTTTATTGGTTAGGTTGGTTTTTCAATTCTTGTACACCTTGCGTCATATCAGCTGTAATAATATCGGTTTTACTAACTCAAAAATTTTTCATTGCTGAATATCCCTTTCTTCAACACGTTTCTATGTTTCAACTTACTTGTTTGATTATTTTATACTGCGTCGCTACAATAACCTACATATTTTTTTTAAGCGACATTTTAGAAGTGGTTAAAAGCAACATTTTAGAAAGTAGTAAGTACAATGATATTTACAATTTAAACTTAGTGATTAATTTATAACTATTTTATTGTAGCTACTTTAACAATATTTATAGGCATGATAATTTGGTTTCTTTCTTATACCATGTATGCTGCCGCAGCAGAAACGATGAAAGTTATGCCTCTTTCTCTAAAATTAATCGCTTCTTTAATGCCTCCAATAGCACTGTACAATGGATTTGAAGTGATATCGGTCGGAGAAGTACGAGGAACGTCAGTCGGGTTTACAGAACAACCTCGCGGAGGTAGTGATGATATGACTATGCTAATGACGTTTATAATGTTGGCTATAAGTACCATCTTGCACGCTTTTATATCTTTATGTACTGAAACTAATTCTCATGGAAAATATAGAATAGTAAAATTTGCCAACAAAATATTTCTGCCTAAAAGAAATACATCTAATAACGTAGATGAAGAGCAACAACTTAACGTTTTTGATGAACACTCGCCCGGTACACCTATATTGCAGATAAAAAATTTGACGAAAATGTTTGATGGTTACAAAGTAATCGACAACATAAGCTTGGATATTTATGATGGAAATCTAACAGTAATTCTTGGACACAATGGGGCAGGTAAAACTATATTGTTGTCCATCCTTGCCGGACTGGAAAAAGAAACAAGTGGGGAAGTGATTTTTAACGAAAAAACGAATACATCTAATCGAAAAAATAGACAGTTAGTATCAATATGTCCGCAAGAAGACATGTTCTTCTCTGAGTTAACGGTAGAAGAACATCTTGTCTTTTTCGGAAAATTAAAAGGGTTTTCTGACGATAAAATACGCAGACACGTAGAGTATCTGTTAAAAGAAAAGTTAAAACTTGACGAGAAACGTAACAATTTAATCAAAACTTTATCGGGTGGAATGAAACGTAAATTATCCATTGGTATAGCGATAATGGGTAAACCTAAATTGGTGATATTGGACGAACCAACGGCCGCCATCGACCCGGAAGGTCGAAGAGACGTATGGAATTTCATCTTAGAATGTAAACGGGATAGTAACATCATCCTGACCACTCAACTTATGGAAGAAGCAGAAAAACTTGCTGATCGCGTTGCAATTCTCTGTAATGGGGAACTAAAGTGTTACCAACCTCTGCAATCGTACAAAAAAGAATTAGAGTTTACATATCGAATAGATATTTTTTACCAAGATCCCACAGAAACAGAAAAAATAAAAACATTTTTAAATACGAAAATAGATGCTAAAATAGATGCTAAAAAAGATGATAAAAACAAGGAAATCACTAGTGTACAAAAAATAGAATGTAGCATCAAAAAGGAACAGCAACATAGGATATCGTGGTTCCTTAATGAAATAGATAAAAGCAATTTATCTATAACAAATTACGAAATTTATTCCACTACCTTAGAGGGTGTTTTTTTAAGGTTTATAAATCTAATGTATATACAGTAGAACCTCGTTTATCCGGACTAACTGGGACCAAAGGCAATCCGGATAATCGAAAATCCGGATAATACAGGTAATATGGATAAGTAAAAGAAAATCCTTTATTATGATAAAAGAAGCTATATTACGTAACCAAATTTACATATTTACGTATATATTTACAAACATGAAAGTTTATAAAAATATTGTGGATTGTTTCTTAAAGAATTCGTCCACTGTCTTTTCTTTCAAATATGTGTGACGCTTGAATGAAGAAGCACGGTCACGTAGACGTTTTGTCATTAACAGTTTAGCTGGAGTGGTATCAGGCTGACTCTCTAAATTATAATACAGTCAGTCACAAAAGTCTACATACACCAAGTAAATTCACTCTAGTTAAATAAAACAACATGTTATTGAACAATGTATTTTAAAAATATGTATTATTACCCAATTGGAGGTAATTTTGAAACGCCTTATCTATATTACCATAACACTTTCTTAGGAAAAAAATATAAACTAAAATTAACAGCTCACAAAAGTCTACATACACAGAACCCTATGAAATTAAATTTAAAGATATTCACTTAATTATGGACGAATACAAAACTTTTAATATTTTGTGGGACCACCTTGTAAATCGAGAACTGCCTGGAGTCGTCTTGGCATAGAAAGGACAAGATTCTCGGTCACAGTAGCTGGTATTTCTGCCCAAGCCTTTTTTTAGCACATCTTTCAGTGTTTGCTTATTAGTAATGGTGTATTTCCGCACCCTCCGTTCTACCTCATCCCAAATGTGCTCAATAGGGTTGAGGTCAGGCGACTGAGGAGGTGAATGTAGTTGTTTAGGTACATTGGAAAGGATCCATTATCGAACGACGCGTGCGGTATGCGTAGGGTCGTTGTCTTGTTGAAAAATCCAACGACCTCTAAGCCCTAAGCGCTCTGCTATTTTTTTCGGATTGCATTGCAATATTTTCAAATATTGTTTATGATCTATAATACCTTCTATAAAAATTACATACCCTAGCTTAGAAGCCGCCAGCGAACCCAAAACCATTACCAACCCACCACCATGTTTAATAGTTGGGTGAAATTTTTTTGCTTTCATTTCCTCATTTGCTTTCCGCCAAATTTTTCCTCTCCCATCCGATCCGAAAATGTTATATTTGCTCTCATCCGTGAACAAAACTGTTTTCCAAAACTCTAAATTTTGTTCAATGGATTTGTTGGCAAAGTCAATCCTTTTTTTCTATTTTGTTCGGAAATTAAAGGTTTTCTTCGCGGTACTCGTCCATTAAATCCGTTCAATCGTAATACCCTACGTACAGTTTCTGGATTTACTACTTTATCAGTAGCGAGTTGAATATGTTTTGCAAGTTGCGGAGCACTTGTTCGTGGATTTTCTTTTACTTTTTTCTTTAATTCCCCGAACATCTCGTTGATTTAATAGTTTTGGACGACCAATACGCCATTTATTTATTACACTTCCATTTGAAGCAAAATTTCGAATAATTGTTTGAACTATGGCTCGACTTTTTCCCACAATTTTGGCAATTGCGCCATGTGATTGTTCCTCATTTCGTAATTTTACTATTAAATGGCGTTTTTCAACCGATGTTTCCCTTCTTGCCATATTATCGTGTGACCGAAGTTTTAAATACTATATTTGTTTATGCAGTTGTTAAAAAGTAACTATAATATCAACTTTCTGAACTTAAAATAATGCAAAAATTGAATAAAGTCCACTGTGATAGCTCTTGTGTATCAAACGCGTAACTGTATGTTGACTTTTGTGAGGTTCATTTGTCCGGTTTTAATCGTTTACTCCGTCCGTGGAGTAATTAATGTTAGATTTGTTTAGTGTGGTATGTTCTTGAGTAAATAGAAGTAAATTTATATGTGTCGCAGAGATGAACTTGATGTTCTTTATAACGGTATTACTATTTTAGGTGGTGTATTTAGACTTTTGTGATTAACTGTATATTAAAGTAGTAAGCAAGCAGCGCCTGTTTAAAAGAGTGCGCCGCAGGCGCCTAGCTCTTTTTTTAATAGTTTTTTTTTGGAAATCGCTTTCCGGACGATTCAATGGTTTTACGTCATTCTGCCGACCATTATCTTCACCTCCCCGACGATTTTGGGGGGTCCGTGACCGATTTCGGAAAAACGGCCCTGAAAATCGAACGACGTTGCGGTAGCCCTAATTGAAATTAAAATTCTCGATCGTCCGCCGGTCATTTTCGTTAATTTTCGAACTCGATTTTTGTCCAAAAAGCCATCGGCTCCGCGTCTCTGCTTCCGGCTAACCTTCTGAACGACTTTATACCGCAACGTTATATGCGAATCGGGGCTCATTTAGACCTGAAACGGCCGATTTAAGCCCTAAACGAAGTCCCCGTTTTCCGTCATTTTCGATTTGGGCCGATAAAACAGTTGGTTCAATTTTCATAAACGTTATTTATTATTCTAACCACGCTAATGCCACCTGAAATGTCAAAACGATCGGTGTATTAACCCGGCGTGTGTATACTATATTTTTTAAGACATGGTGTGTATACGGGGTCTTTCAGGGAACAGGCATGTTTTCAAAGCTTTCTAGGCTTTCAAAAATTCTAGAAAAATTCTGAGTTACTTATTGAAGCGTCTACTACATGGCCGAACAGTTACCAAATTCTAAAGTTTAAAACTGTTGTCAATAAAAATGAAACAATCGTCTGAATCGTCTAAAAAGTCAGAAAAACGGAAATTTTGACTGTTCCTTCAAAGACCCAGTGTACACACGGAGGGTTAATAATTATCAAATATTTAATTTATGCAGAGCAGAAATTCGAATAAATTTCACTAAAAACTAATTAAATTCTTGAAAATATCACCAAAAATTTAAGTAAATTTGTAAAAATTCCACCAAAGCTACTAAAATTTTTAATAATTCCACCAAAGCTTTCAAAATTTTTAACAATTCCACCAAAAACTTGCTGAATTTTTAAAAAATATACTAAAATTAAGATTAATTTCGTCAAGAATTGATTAGATTTTTAAAAATTTCACAAAAATAAAAAAGCAACAATAAAAATTCCACAAAAGTTAGTTAAATTGAATATAATTTCACCAAAAATTATTAAATTTGGAGACAATTCTATTAAAAACTTACTGATTTTTTAAAAAATTCCACCCAAAATCAATAAAATTGGTAAAAATTCAAAACTTATTATATTCATAAAAATTCCACCAAAGTTACCAACATTTTTAACAATTCCACCAAAAACGTACTAAATTTTTTCAATTTTCCACCAAAGCTACAAAAATGTTGAATTAATTCCACCAAAAACTTACTGATTTTTAAAAAATACCACCAAAAGCTTACCAAATTCATAAAAATTCTACTAAAATTACCAATAATTTTAACAATTCCACAAAAAATGATTAAAGTTAATAAAAATTCCACCAAGTTATCCACTTTTTTAACAATTCCATCAAAAACATACTGAATTATATAAAAATTCCACCCAAAATTAATAAAATTGGAAAAATTTCACTAAAAACTTACTAAATTCGTAAAAATTCCATGAAAAAACACTAAATTTTTTTAAAATTCCATAAAAAATGAATAAAATTCGCAAAAAATCCACCAGTGTTATCAAAATTTTTGATAATTCCACCAAAAATTAATACAATTTGCAAAAATTCCACCAAAAACTTACCAAATTCATAAGAATTTTACCAAAAACACTGATTTTTTTTATTCCACCAGAAATGAATAAAATTCGCAAAAATTCCACCAATGTTATCAAAATTTTTGATAATTCCACCAAAAACATATTGAATTTTTTAAAAATTCACCAAGAACTTACTAAATTCATAAGAATTTTATCAAAAACACTGAATTTTTTTAAAACTCCACCAGAAATTAATAAAATTCGCAAAAATTCAACCAAAGCTATTAAAATATTTAACAACTACACCCAAAACTTACTGAATTTTTTTTTTATTCAACCACAAACTTACAAAAATCCTAAAAATTACACCGAGATTGTCAACATTTTTAACAATTCTACCAAAAAACTTACCAAATTTTTTAAAAATTCCACCAAAATGTCCAAATTCTTTTAAAATTCCGCCAAAAATCAATCAAATGAGAAACAATTTCATTAAAAATTAACTAAAATCTTCAAAATTCCATCAAAAACTTGGTAAATTCATAAAAATTCCACCAAAGTTACTAAAATTTTTAATAATTCTATAAAAAATAATGTTTTTTAAAAATTCCACCAAAAAACTTACAAAATTTGTAAAAATTCCACCAAAAATTTACCAATTTTTTTTTAATTCCACCAAAAACTTACTAAATTCGTAAAGCTTCCACCAAAGTTACCAAAATATTGATCAATTCAACCAAAAACAATAATTTTTTTTTTAAATACTAAAAATAAAACTAAACTAGTACGTCATAATATTCGTAAGCTGATGCGCAGCATCTCTATGTGTTGTTCGCTGTTGTGGTGCGATTGCTCCCTGCTCATTCACGTCATCTTTTTCCTCGCTCTCAATTCTAGGTGTACATGCCGCCACAATTTCTTCTTCCGTCATAGTGCCATATCTACCATCATTGTTGTCTTTCAACCACTCACTCACGTCTTCCCTGTCCACATGTGAACACACACTTATTGTTCCCAACATTTGTAGAAAATCGTCTTCAGTCACTTGCAGTAAATCATCGCTTGTCATTTCGTTTGTAGCACAAATGGCTGGCCACAGTTTTTTCCATGATTTTTTCAATGAGCTGTTTGCGACGCAATCCCAAGCGTCAGCAACCCTATAAATCACATCTTTAATAGTTATTGATTTCAATAAATCAATCACACATTTTTCTCCTTCCTCTTCAAATATATCCTCTTCTGTACACTTTTTTAATGTTTTCAAGGACTCCATGGTCCATAGGTTGTAGGAGTGCGGTTACGTTTGGTGGAAGAACTTTCACTTGAATGCCTCCACTCACGAGTTCTTTTTCTCCCGGATGGGATGGACCATTGTCGATCAGTAAAAATGCCTTTTCTGGTAAACTATTTTCTTTTAGAAACTTTCGAACATTGCATTTTTTTGTGGTTGATACTTTTTAACGCTCGGGGTTTATTGGATTTTCCTACTATGACAAGGGGAAATTTATGTGTCTCTGATGCATTACTGCAAATCATAGCAGTTAACCTATCTTTACTTTTCTTATAGCCCTTAGCCGAATCTTCAAGTTTTGACGCTAAGGTTTTGCTCGGAAGCATCCGATAAAACAACCCGGTTTCATCAGCATTATAAATCTGGCCTGGTTTCAATTGCTCAGTTAAAACAAACTGTTCAAATTCCTTTTTAAATTTTTCAGCACCAGCAACATCACTAGACAAGCTTTCTCTAGTCAGAGAAAGTTAGCGAACACCGTGTCGGGTTTTCCAACGCTCTAACCACCCTTGGCTAGCGGTGAATGTTAAATCAGAATTCGGTAAAACTTAAAAAAATTCAAAAATCTTAAAAAAATTAAAAAATCTTAAAAAATATTTTTAAATATTGTCTAAAAATCTGATCCGGATTATCCGGAGATCCGAACAAATGAGGTCCGGACAAACGAGGTTCTACTGTAGTTTATAAATATCAGTTTATTTAATATTTCCGTTTTAGATATTTCGAAGGTCCTTTTCTAAATAAGGACCAATCACGACGACGAGCTTCGTATCAAGAATCAAATAGAAGAATAGAAAACAACACACATTATTGGAAAGATTTATTCAACAAATTTGTCTGTACCACTAAAATGAAATTTAAGATATTACGATCTATGGCATTTCCATGGCTTACAGCGGTAAATAATTAAAATAATTGTTGGCGTACATGATTTTATTAACAACAAATCAAATTTTATTTTATTACTTTTATATAATTTTCTAGATCGCATTCTTTTACTTGTTATTCTTTCTAACGTTTGCTATGAATAGCGGTAATAAAAATTTTAATAGAGATGGTAAAACGCTACCGTTACAATTAAATCAGTATGGAAGAACGAACGCCTATTATCAAATAAATTCGGCTGAAGAGAGGAAAATAGAAAGCATATATGAACATCTTATAAAATCATGGCAGTCGTCTCCACATAAAGTCGAAAACATTACAGAAGGTGTTGTGAGAAAATTAAAATGTTAAAAAGTGAAAATTTTATAATTTTTTTGTAGCTGTTATCGATGTGGGAGCGAATGACATTGTGGATTATCGTCAAAAGTTAATAGTTGGAGCTAAAATAGTTTTTAAAGAAAACGAGAAAGAAATCACAGTAATGTACGGTACTCAAGCAATACATGGCGCACCGATTTCATTAAATTTAATTACCAACTTGCTCACTAAATACTTTTCGGGCGAAAACCACGCGATAATAGCTTCGCACACACCTCTACAATATCCTAAGTACGTAGAAGATCATATGGAAATAAATATTCCGGATAATTTGATATACTGGATGATACTTCTACCGCACGCTTGTCTATTTTCTGTAATAGTGTTTTCTGCTTTACCTACTTTGGAAACAAACACATTTATAAAAACCTTATCGAGGATATACAACTTACCTTCATATTCTTACTGGTTATTTAATTATTTAACGGATATCATTATTTATTTGATGATAATAATTTTGCCGATTATAATATTAGTTATATTTTCTGATAAAAACCCGATTTTACTGCAAATGGGCGGAGTTGGTTAGTATTTTTAATAATCTAAAACAGGAGTCGGCAATCTTTTCTAGACGGCATGCGGCGCACCGTCTTTCAAAAAGAATATAGCTTTGTTCGTTGGGTTAAAATTCGCACTATACTAACTTACACTATGGTGCAAAGGTGCTGTTTCGTGCAGCATTTGAAAGAGAATGTCTGTAATCTGAAATGTGATCCATCGAACGCATATATAACCAAAATTTAATAATGCACTGAACTGTTTAGTGCAAGTACTGCAGCCCTAACGAACAAAGCGTATTTTTAACACGTTAACTGCCGGGCCATAGTTAGTGGTCAGGTCCATGGCGCCAAATGACTGTGTATTTTTTTTTCTTCATCAAATGTTACAAAATAGGCTTTAATAATGATGTAAATTCTAAAAAGTTTTTATTTATTGTATTTGGAGGTGTGCATAAAATATATGCACGTGGCGTACAGCTACATCTTGATGGTCCTACGCCGTGTGCATACATTGTATGCACAGGTAATTGCGCAGATGCGTGTGGTGTTGGTATGATAGGGTAAACTCACCAAATCTCGGCCATGCACCTAAAGTCGGCCTTCCAGTTTTTCTATGTGGATTTTTATAGAAAGGCCGACTTTAGGAAGCATTTTTAAGGGGGGTCGACATTTGGGCAGTTTACCCTATATTCAAACGGCGTGCACGTGGTGTTGAATTGCAGCGGCCCTCGTGGTATAGTGTGGCGTGGAATATGGAAGAAAAGAACGAATTTTTAGATAACTGGGACGCAAGCGACGAAGATCCCTACGCTACAGACGATGATGATCCAGACTATGATAGCGAAACACATGAAGTTGAAACAAGCAGTAGTGTAACAAGTGACAGTGAAATTAGTGCCGGTCCATCTAAAAAAAGAAAGCGAAAACGCGCCCAAACAAGCCGTGACGATCGAGTAAATTTGGCTAAAAATGACAAAGAGAGTGATGAATACGACTCCGAAACTTCATCTCTTGACGATGTTGCGACTTCAAGTGATAACTGGGGTCTCATAACAGGAAATTACAACAATTTCAATTTTTCAGAACGTGATGGTATTTGCCCTCAGGTCGCTGCGGACTATTTAGATAAAACTGAATTAGAATTTTATAAATTACTTATTACTAGTGAAATCTTGGACACAATGGTAGAGCAAACCAACATCTACGCTGAACAAACTATTATAGATGCCATTGTGCAGGAAAAAATAGGCAAAAGTTCACGTCTAAATGATTGGGTACCTACTAACAAAGAGGAAATGCAGGTATTTCTAGGCTTACTTATGTGGACGGGTCTAGATCGTAAACCATCTCTAAAGGATTATTGGAGTCGAAATATTTTACATAAAAGTGGTGTTTCCAAAGTAATTTCGAGAAATCGGTGAGTTACTTATTTTTATTGTTATTTTGGTTGTATCTGTATGTTTTACTAGATATTTATTTTATTTATGACTACTTATTATATTTATTGTATATGTTTTTTTAGGTTTGAAATGCTTCTCCGAATGTGGCACTTTTCTAACAATGAATTATGTACACCGCGAGACCAACTGTATAAAATACAACCTTTGATAGACTTTGTCAATACATCATATCAGTCTGTCATGATAGTTTCAGAAGAATTTTGTATTGACGAAAGTATGATCCCCTTTCGTGGAAGGCTAAGCTTTCGTCAATATATAAAAGGCAAAAGGCATAAATTTGGAATTAAGGTTTTCAAATTATGTTTGAAAGGAGGTTATACTTATAAATTAAAAATTTATGCCGGCCTGGAGAAGCAGCACAACGAACCTGTTGCTGATAATGTTGTTATGAGTCTCTCGAATAATGTACTAGATTCTGGTCGTACATTATATGCGGATAACTGGTATACAATCGTTGGTTTAGCTAAAAAACTTCAAGAAAGGCAAACACACCTTGTAGGAACACTAAGGAAAAAAGACGGGATAACCCAAAAGAAGTGGAGGAAAAAAAATTAGCAAAGGGAGTAATCTTTGGCCGACAAAAAGGTTGTATATCAGTTATGAAATGGAAGGACAAGAGAGATATTCTCTTTCTTTCAACCAAACATAACGACGAACTACTTCACGTGAACACTAGAATTGGTGCTCGATTAAAACCAAAACCAAATGGATCATAAGTAGTTGTACGCCGGCCGAAACCATTTATAATTTAAAATACATAGGAAGCGTAAAAACAGGCTATTCACACAGCGTATAAGCACAAAATAGCTGTGCATAATACATATGCACATGGCGCTGGTATCTTTACTGCTGTCCATAATATATATGCACACGGCAGTTAACGTGTTAAGTGGGTCAAACAGTCAAGTGATTGACATAGAAAAGTTAATACGCGCCAATTTCTATTGTCGATTGTCGTTTCTATGTTTATTTATTATAATTAGATTGATTGGTGGACCACACATACCTGGCAACGAGGCACAGGTTGCCGACTCCTGATCTAAAGAATTTATAAAAAAACAAGTATTTTTAGGTCCCTTGGTTTTGATTCTTCTTTGGTATGGTATCACTATGATTCCTTATACCTACTTGATGTCATTTTCTTCCAAATCCATTTTAAATACAGCTCTTATAATACTTCTTGTAAAGATGTTCCTAAGTCCTATTTTAGCTGGAATTATTATGTTAACAGAGTCGGTGGACTCACTATTAGTTATATCAATACTTATTCTTGTTATTTGTTCCATTGTCAGTCCTCATGTTATTTTCACTTACACATTATCCAATCTCTGTCTTAAACTGATCGCCAATCATAACTGGGACATAAAATCCAAGACTGAAAAGGAAGATAGTTGTAGGAACAGGCCGTTACCATGCTGCGGTAAATTTAAACTTTATTGCTTCGGTTATACCTTTTACAGCCGATGACACTTATAGAATTAATTAATTTAATTGATCAATAGTTATTAATCATTGTCTTTTAGATCCTGAAAGTGTTGAATGCTCCAATGATAGAGCTTATATACCTAACCCGATATTTTTCATTATAAGCTTTCTTGTTGCTTTAATCTTGATCGCTTGTAGTATTTACTGGGATAGAAACAGGAAATGGAAGATAAGAGAAGAGGAAAAAGTTGTAATTGGTGCTGAAGAACTGACAAAAACGTATCGCAGAAATAAATGTTGCCGAGTGCTTCAGTGGTTATCAAAATTAAAGGACGAGAAGTGTTGTGTACGTGAGGTTTATTGCTAAAGAAAAAAAACAAAACGAATAGTACAACACAAACTTAACAGACTACGCGCCACACTAGTATTTTACTGACTAACTTCATGCCTTTCTTAACACGTTCACGCCGGAGCCGGTTTTCATGCTGCGTTTCATCTGGCGGCAAAAAATATAGTCCTATATAATGCGTACCACCGGTGGTACGCGCCGTCCGATGAAACAGTTTAGTGCGGGCCACCGGTGGTACGCGCCGGCGTGAATGTGTTAATTGTATTTTTAAGGTCATGATTGCCAACCTAACAATAAAAAAATAGTTTAACTATAGAAAATAATTATTTACGAAAGGAGTAGTTTAACTAGTTTGTTATAATTTAGAAAATTGGGCATCAACACAATCACGTAACACCTTTGTATCACACTGAAGCTGAACATAATTACAACAGCATACTCGGAACTAATTTCTTTGACAACTTTAAATTTCTTGATTAACTTATAGGTAAATTCAAGGTTCAGATTAATATCAAGGTGTAACACTTATTGTTAGTTTCCCAGTACATTATTTCCCCCATTAAAATATTACTTTTTGTGTAACATTGTTTTGCGGTTCATTATTACTTCATTATTGAAATGAGAAGCCATGAATAACCGTTTTAAACGGTTAAAATTGAAGTAATGATCTGATAGATTTCTTTTTGGTAGATCCTCTTCAATTCAAATGTATTTAAATAATATTATGTACCAATAATTCATCTAAATGATTTGTCGTTTATAAAATAATGTCTTATTTATAAATATTATACCTGTTTCGTATTTACTGATACCGCACCGAGTCGGGCTGCAGCGCTGTTAACACGTTTCTATGCTTTTAGAAACGTTTCTACGCCCGAGACTGTTCTAGCCACTTAGTCACTTGGTCTGTGGTTCTAGCTAAAGGTCGTACCATCTATAGTGAAAATGACTCATCGATTTATGGTACAATATTGCGAATGCGGTACAAATAAGTTGATGTGTGTTAGAAAGAGAGCGCATATTATTAGTACACCTGTTCATACGCTTTTAAGCAATGAGTCACTTTCACTATAGATGGTACGAACTTTATCACTCTCGCACGAAGTTTTGGAGTTCATTTTCACTGTCCATGAGTTTACATACAACGACATTGTTCGCCCAACGACCCCAATCTCAAATGATTTTTTATAAAAACCGTACTTTGCAAATCAGGCGTTAACAAAAATGGAATTTCACAAGCAATTTTCGTAATTTCTTTGATATATATTTTCCTTGATATACTATACAACTTGTTTCAAAATTTAATTTTGATATCGTTCACCAAACGACCAAACCTAATCCGGAAGTCAATGAACAACGATGTCTTTAAAAGTTACAAAATACGAATTGTCGTTCATAAACGATTCAAAACAACGTCGTTACAAGTAGAGTAAAGTACTTTTCATTGCGAATTGGACCACTTTGGAAGTCACTTTTATCATTCAAATTGTCGATCAAATCTCTTAAAATACCGGGTGTTTATAAATCGACGTTTTAACTTTTTTTGACAGAGTTGCATGCCCAAATCCATCAAAAAATTCTTATTGGCTATATAGATAGACTTATAAATGTACGCGACATATAGGCATATTTGGATAGCGCTTATCTAAAAGGTACCAATCGCCAAATTATAGTTTTGAGCAAATGGTGATTAAAGTTTTATAATGCTGAAAAATAAGTTTGTGGATGAAACGGATCAGCCTTAACAGAGGTCCCTACGAGCAGTTTAGTGTTTCGATCTTTTTAGAGTCACTAACAATAAGTTTGTTATAAAAGGCGTTTAGTGCATTTATATGAAAAAACGTGATTTGGCGATTGGTACCTTTTAGATAAGCGCTATCCATTTATGTATATGTTACCGGTCAAATCCGATTTTAAGAAGAACTAGGTTCGCTTAGGCCAAACTAGTTCTCCCTACGCACGATAGGACAAATCAGTATAGCCTAGGTGAAATCGGTTTATCCTAGTTAGAATTCATATGGTTTAGGATAAACTGGTACGTCCTAATCAGAACTAATTTCACCAATAGTCATAACGCACGTCGCTGCCTATACGAATCAACCTAACATAACCGCTCTTCGCTCGCCCTGTTCGTTAATTTGAACGGTATTTTGTATCGACGAGTGCGAGAGTTAAGCCCGGTTCACATTATTCCAGTCCAGTAATCCAGCTAGTCAATTCAGTCCAGTGCTAGACTGGATCATATCGTTCACATTATTCCAGTCCAGCAATCCAGCTGCTCAATGCAGTCTACTCCTGAACTGGATCGTATATATTATGTTCACGCATGTATCCAGCACTGGATTAGCTGTCTACATTATTCCAGTGGTCCTGGAATGGGCGAGCTGGATTGAAAAAGTAGACCGTCAGTCCAGTCACTGGACTGGATTGCTCACTGGAATGAGTGCATTCCAGTTTATTCCAGTGAGAGTTCACATTATTCCAGTAGCATTCCAGCACTGGTTTCGATCACTGTACTGGAATACTACTGGAATAATGTGAACCGGGCTTTAAGTTGCTGGTTGCATTTAAAAGATTTCATTACAGTTCTAGTATAATTATTGTGAGGCGCTTTATCACGGATGAGCCTTCGTGTAGGAGACAAGCCTACACGAGTCAAAAGCTGTGGAAAGAAAAGTTTTTGGAGGAAATTTTGCAGGGTGAAAACAAAAAGTCTTCTCATTATAATGTGTTGCCAGTAGACAAATATGCGGATTTGGTTAATCAAGTAGAAGACGCGGAAAAGGTCGAGAAAAGAACATCATTTATTCTATTTGATTTCTATTCCTTTATTCAGTTTACTTTGAAAAGCTTATAGAAGATACAAACTAGGTGAAATTAGTTCAGACTAGGACGTATCAGTGTATCCTAAAGCATGTAAATTATAACTAATTGTAAGATAAACCAGTTCGACCTAGGCTAAGATATACACCGTTTAGCGAAAGATGTCTTATGCGTCATTACTTATCACCGTTTTCTCGACGTACATCAAATATTTTCTTTTTATGTAATTATACATGACAGAAAGAGACAAAAACTGAAAATGTTCGCCTAGGATAGCACAATTAATTAACCCCTTAAGGACCGATTCTTTTTGGAAAATATGCACCAAAAAATCATTTTTTTTTTAATAATTAAAACTAACATTTGGACATATTAGGAACCAGTTACAAGAGTACTTTTACAAGCTACTTCGGGCAAATACGTACTGGAACGTACAAATATGCCTGGCCGAGTTATCTCGGGTATGGTCTTTTTAGACCGTGCACTCTATCCCGAGATATCTCGTGCCTGGTCCTTAAGAGGTTAATGACACATGAAACATGTTTCACCGAACAGTGTATAAGTGAATAAACCGGCTCAAAAAGTATAATTTTAATGCAATATTTTCAAGTCACAGGAAAATCATTGTAAACAACACGTTTCCAAACGTCCTTATATACTCGTTTGAATTATGGCAATAAATCGTTGCCCAAAGTTGTTGTTTAAAACTACTAATTTAACATATTCTTTTATTTGTTAAGGTATGTCCACATAAGAAAAATGAAACCAACAAACCAGCCGTTGAGGATTTATCATTTAAAGTAATATAACTATAAAAATCTATAAGTATTTTGACATATTGTTTAGAAACTTGTACTTAAAATAAATTTTCATACAAATTCTTTGATTTGTTAAGGTATCCAAAGGAGAATGTTTCGGTCTTCTGGGAGTAAGTGGGGCAGGAAAAAGTACCGTATATAAAATACTAACAAAACAGAGACAATCAGATGCAGGAGAAATTCTTATAAGTGATATAAAGGTATATAAAAAAACAAAATACCTATTTTAAGTATTTATAAATGTCTATTAAATATCTCTATAGGTGCCACCGTCGATTGGATATTGTCCTCAACAACATGTTATAATAAATCACTTGACAGGAAGAGAACTCCTTTCATATTTCGGCAAACTAAGAAATCCGAATATCGGCGAGGAAGACGTCGATGAATTATTATCAATGTGTGGCTTAGATGAATACAGCGACCGTCCGTGCCGTATTTACAGCGGAGGCTATAGAAGGCTTTTAAATACTTGTATAGCATTAATAGGATCCCCGGACATTATTCTTCTTGACGAACCAACAACTGGAGTTGATCCGATAAATAGGAAAAAAATAAAGGATCTCATATTGAAAACCAAAGCAAAAGGCAACTCGGGTATAGTTTTTACGTCACATAACATGGACGAGTGCGAAGAAATTTGCGATAGGTCAGTTTTAGTTAAATTCATTTTAATAATAATATTAATTATAAATGTATACGATACGATCATTTTAGCTTGTCGATAATGAAAGCGGGAAAAGTTAAAACTGGAGAGTGCCGTACTATACAACAACTAAAAGAAGAATGTAACATTGGTCACGTTGTACAGATCAAAGTCAATTACGACCCCAATTCTGATCCGAATTATAGAGACATATTAAAAGCTCTAATAAATTCGCTTCCGGAAGCTCACATTGAAGTAATTAATGCAAGAAGGGTAATATATGATAAATAGTTAAAACTTAACAAATTTTATTTATTAAAATTGCGTATTTTAGACTTTATTAATAATATCCATAAAGAATTCTAACTGGAAATCTATTCTAGAAAAAGTTGAGGAAATAAAAGCGAAACATAATGATATTATTGATTATTTAGTTAAAGAGCCATCTTTAGACGAGGTTTTCTTAAAAGTCGCTAAAAGTCGCTAATTTTTCACCAGGAATATAATGTTTTGTGTAATTATTTTTTCTCTCGAAGGAACGAAGTGCTTCATCAACAGCTATTAAGAACACGTATATACGTACATGGTGTGCTTCTCTAGCGTCGTGGGAATTTAATCTTACAATTAGTTTATCTTTTTTTAGTTTAGTTTAGTTCAGGGATGTTACATGATAGGAAGTAATACAAATAATTAACCGATAAGTTGCAAAGGGTAAAAACCATAAACCGATAAGTGTAAAAATATGTTAAATAAACATTAATAAACAAGCCTTTTTATACTTGACTTAAATTATTTAATATTTCATTTGGAACTGATCATAACATGCTTACCTTTAAACAAGAATTGAAGAGTGGACATATCTTTAATAGACCGAAGGAAAGGCTCCTTACTATTGGGGCCATAAGTCAAGTCTTTCGGATAAAAATTGAGCGAATCTCCAACTTATCACCTGGATGCCCGAAAGCGTCTGGCGAAAATCATATGTAGAGGCGGAGTTATCCCACAAGTGGGGAATCGCTACCTGCGCGAGATACGATATTTCCATTAAACACAAAATAATTTTTTATTATTATTTAACAATCGAAAAGTGAGTATATTTCTAGGAACTGATATAGTTTGAATTTTTCATTATCACCTTGTGGCAATCCCGTGAAGATATGACCAGCGGTTCTTGAGATCGACCATTTCGGAATTTGATTTTTTTGTCAAAAATAGATGGAACTTTTAAAAAAGAAAAAATACCACATTATAGTAAACAGATGAGGCAACGTCCTACAAAAGGCCCGATTTTTTTTCTTCAGCAGTTTCCGAGAAACAAATTCCCAAAGTTTGCGTTCTCCGCGAACCAGTCAAAAACCCGATCCTTTTTTCATTTAATTCGCGATATTTCCTAAACCGCAGGACCTACGATTTTGAATTTTGGCTATGTTACACAGAAATGGTCACCAATCATGTGGTGCGGGTCTCTAATTAAAAGAATGACCCAATTATTTATTAATTGGTATACCTGCTGCCACCAGAAGCAGTTATTTTTGCGCTAATTAATTATTTAATTACCCTCAAAAGCGCGCGGTTACTACTTCAGAACCGTGAGTTCTTGCACTAAAGCTCTAGCAGAAAAGGGGAAATGAAATACCCTACTACACGGATGGTCCCTAAGAGGTGATCACGAGAATTTGGCAAACAGACTTACTCTGGACTTGCGGATGATTGTTGCAATTAATCCTGATCGTCAATCTGGATTCCCCTGGTGCCTTCTCGAACTGGGCCGCTCGTGAATATCCAACACCTTGCAAAGATCACACCACACCGAAATAACACGCGTCGCAGTTTATTTCCAAAGTCCTGAAGTTTGAATGCACCGAAGAAACGAATACTAAGATTCCAAGCTCGTGTCAAAGTTGTAGCTAAGAGTTTAATTGAGATTCTCGGGTTGAGAGTCCGATTGAGATTAACAAAAATAATAAAGTTCTCTCGCAAGTAGCCTCGGTTCTAGGAGTTGGTAATTCTGAGTTACTTGGGCGTACCTAACGTCTGGACAACCCCTCGCAGGAGGCCAGTCCAGATGATTTGGGCGGACGTTTTTACAATAATAATTAACCAATCCGCACCTTAATAATTAACCTAACGCACCTTACGTCGACACTTAGGCCACGGGACCTACCAAAAAAACCCTCGCCAACTAGCTAATTGCGAAAACCCTCACGTAATTCCCAGACTGTGGGACCATCAACGATTATGTGAGCCAAAACCCCTAATTTTTCAACGGTTATTTTGTTCCGCGGAAACCCATAAAGTTGAGGATACATAACTTCCCTAAAAATTCCTCAAGTTTAGGTGTTTTTACCGGACGTCGTAAACAAAAGACGTGGTTTTCGACTTTTCTACCAAACACGTTACATAACTCGAATCCCTAATGTGAATGGTATTTTTTCTAAACCCACAGTAATTCCCGAATTACTACAATCATGACAGTCTTTACCCCGATTTTTTTCGATGAAAACTTTCGGAGTACGGTCATCCGAAAGTTTACTGACTTGACTTATGGTACCAATAGTAGTGATAAATTCAGAAATAAATTAAACTTGGCGGAAACTTTAATTGGTTATCAACCATTAACTGATTTTTAAAAAAGTGTATCATAAAACATTTTCCTCTTAGTAGCTCTGTTGTGCATTAAATATCCACAGTATGATTTTTTTAAAGTTTTTATGGCTGAATAAGTCCATCAAGAAATCCAATACTAATAAAAATATGTACTAAATTCCATTTACCTTCATCTTTAAGTTTTTCAGTTTATGATTTCTTCAATGGTACGCTAACTTCGTATTTTATGTTCTACAAGTAACTAAACAACCATTAACAAAATATTCTCCCACTTATGTATTATAAGATTGAATTTTTCCAAAATTAATTTCTTGTAATAAGTTGAAACAGTGCGCTTATTAAATTTTTTCCCTGATTTCAAAGGATGTATGAAATAACAAACCTAAACATCGATCTTGGCAAAGTATTTAAACCGAATACCATTTCATTCCATAAAATAGTCCATAAAATATTTAAATTAGATTAATATTCTATCCTATTAAAAATACATACAGAGTGGACCAATGAAAACAGTGAACGCAAGTTTTGGCCACTTCACATCATTTTTTCGAAAAACGCTCGAACACGTCAATTTTATAATGAAGGGGAATATCGGAATGGATTAGTACTATTTGCATAACTCCAACCCTAAGATTGCTACTTAATATTAATAACGCATTCTGCTCCTTGGAAAGGAATTATAAAAACTTTAGAAGAGGGTAAGATTAGTGACTATTTGATGAACATAATAAAGTCCTATTTCTCAAACAGAAGCGTGATATCTGAAAACGAGGAAATCTACAAGGTAACTTGCGGAGTTCCTCAACGCTCTCTTTTAGGACCTTTCTTTTGGATTATTCTTTATAATAAAATTCTAAAAATTAATCTAGAACCAAATATTCATTTTATTGCTTACGCGGACGATCTTGCGCTCGTAATTACACACAAAGATAGCACTCTTCTACGAGAAAAGGTTAATTATGCGATTCAAATGGTCACAGAAGAACTTGATAGAATGGAACTTCAAGTAGCACCAGAAAAAACAGAAATCGTATTATTACATGGAAGAAGAAAGCTAAAAGAAATACAACTAAAAATAAACGAAAATGAGATAAGGAGTGCCAAGAAGGCAAAATATCTCGGGGTCTAATTAGACAAAGATATTAAAATAACAGAACATATAAAGGAAATTTGCAAGAAAGCAAACGTCATGATAAATAATTTATCGAGAATTATGCCAAACATCAGAGGACCCAAAGAGAAGAAAAGGAATCTCCTTGCTTCTACTATTCTTTCGGTCATTTTGTATGCCACTCTGGCATGGAGTAGAGCTCTAAATTATAAATACTGTTTAAATATGCTTTCCTCAATTAATAGAAGATTAGGAATCAGGATATCTTCTGGATATAGAACGGATTCTACGGTGGGTATTGAAGTGGTGGCTCGTCTACCGCCCATTGACCTATTAATTGAGGAAAGATATAACCTATACAGTAGAGGTAAGGAACATAAAAAACTATTTAGAGAAGAACTATTGGAGAAATGAAACAGGAGATGGGATCACGGAAATAAATGGACCAACGTATTAATCAAAGATTTAATAAAATGGTTTGAATTTTTGACGGGTCATGGAATTTTTTGTAGTTATTTGTTCAAAATAAAAAAGGAGGAGAATGAATTTTGTTGGTTTTATGAAGAAATAGATAATCCAGAATATACGTTTTTTATTTGTAATAATTTTGTCGAGGAAAGAAATATTTGTCGTAATAAAAACGGAAAAAATATAGAAAAAGAAAACATAATAGATATAATGCTAGAAAAACAAGAGCACTGGAGAGCCGTAGATGAAATGGTAACAAACATCATGAAAAAAAAGGAAAAGCATGAAAGAGAACTAGAAAATAGAAGAAGAAATGTACAGTAGACCCCGAAAAAAAAAACATTTATATGCCTCTGAAGTTATACCTTGATGGGTGGTTCCGAAGGCGGAGGGGAAAGGGTTTTAGTTGGTCGATATATTCAAGATGAGTACATCAACCCAACACAGGATGGTCATCGATACGAATCACTTAGATAGTGATTCGGACCACTCGTCTGTCAACAGATTTTCTAAACCCCTCCATAAAAAAAACCTAAGATGGGGGTAGATTGCACCCCAAACATTTTAAATTGAAAGGGGTGTCAAACGCTACACAGTTTTAAAGGCCTTTCAAATCTCTTTTCAGCAGTTTTTTTAATTTTTGAAATCCGATCATTAATTCCGGAGAAAAAGCAAGTTGGTGGCAATCATTTCGAACACTTAATAAAATGATACTTCACTTTCTGTCTGTAATTTTGAACATTTAATAAACTTTGTTTTAAACGATTTTTTCTCTGGAAGTAATGATCGGATTTCAAAAATAAGAAGACTGCTGAAAAGAGATTTGAAAGGCCTTTAAAACTGTGTAGCGTCTGACACCCATTTCAATTTAAAATGTTTGGGGTGCAATCTACCCCCATCTTAGGGTTGGAGTTATACAAATAGTACTAATCCATTCCGATATTCCCCTTCATAATAAAATTGACGTGTTCGAGCGTTTTTCGCAAAATTGATGTTAAGTGGTCAAAACTTGCGTTTACTGTTTTCAGTAGCCCACTCTGTATATTCTTTATCATGAGCAATATTAATAAATACTCATAAGTTTACATTATGACTATTTTAACATTAAAAATGATATCATTGGCATAAATTAATGTGAATCAGAACGTAAAAGCGTTTTTCCTATTTATTATATATTTTAAAATAATCAAACGAAAGAATACCTTGTTTGGTTATTAAACAATGATTTTAATTTCCTTTAAGTATTTTTTAATAAACACATTTTTATGACAATTTTTTTTATCCAAAATTATAAGGTTTTACACATTTAAAATATGGAAAAATATTAAAGAATTATTAAATATTTACCAAGAAAAAGCAAGGTGTTAATCACTTGGATGATTTGACTTGCATTAATTTTCTTGGATATAAATAAATTTCATCGTATAACCATTACTCAGTTCTTACAATTAAACTTGAAACGTTAATAATGAAGACGTTAAAGATGATTGTATCTTGCATATTCTTTTTAGTTACATTCAAAGAGGTTTATTCTAGTGAGTAAAATAGTTTAATTTAATATTAATTAAAATTAATTAATTTGTGTACTTTTAGATTGTGTAATTGATACAACTATAGCAAAAAATGAACATTTTCCAATTATTTTAAAAAATGACTATGATAAATATGAAGATATTTTAGATGCTATATATCTTCCCGCAAAGGGTCAAAGAAAGATTGAAATTCCGAACGGAAAAGAAGTTTATATAGCGTGTTCTAAATCCACTGTTTCTATAAATAAGAAGTCCTTTCAGGATCTTATGAAATTAAAATGTCAGAATGGTCGTTTTGGAACACACAGAATATCCGATATAAAATGTGAAAATTCACCAAAAACAAAATTGAAAAATTTAAATGATGAATTTCAAATTGGATTTGAGATTAGAGGAAAATTTTTAAATCTTATCTTCGGTAAATTTGATAATACCAAAAAAATTACATTATACACAAAGCATAAATTAGTGAATACTATAAACAGTTTTAAACCTATTAGTAAAAGACCTCCATTCGTTGAAGAATCGTTTCCCAGCTGTAAAATGAGTTATAAAATTGAGCATCAAAAACAACATTTACCAAGTCTTGTTCCCGGAGGGGATTCTAATATCGTAAAGAATTATTTCACAAACAATAAATTTTTGGCAAAAGGACATTTAACGCCAAACGTTGATTTTACTTTTCCTTACTTAAAAAAAGCGACATTTCTTTATCTTAACTGCGTACCTCAATGGCAACAGATTAACAACGGTAATTGGAAAGCTTTAGAGAAGGATGTTCGCGATATGGCTGCAAAACATAGCGATAGTTTGGAAATTTACACAGGAACCGTTGGAATTTCTGAATATTTTAACAAAAACACTGGTTATAAAAAAGAATTATTTTTGTGTAAAAACTCACAACTTCCAATACCGAGATTTATGTGGAAAATTGTTGTAGACACTAAAAAGAAACGGGCGATTGCATTCGTCATGTCTAATAATCCTTATAATTACGATGAATCATCTAGCTTTAAGTGCACGAATAATTGTGATATACTTCGTTATCACATCCCTGACGCTTATACTGATTGTAAGAAGTCTTTCGAAAAAGGATGTTTATATTGTTGTCAGGTTGATAATATTTTAAGTCAATCAATTCGTCATTTACCTCCACATTTGATTGGTTATTCACTACTTACGAAATTGTAAAAATATCTATCATAACACACCTATTGTAAATGGTCGTTATTGTATGAAATTTTTTACATAAATATTATAGTGAGTGTTTTAGAACTCAATTGCTAAACGTTAACTACACGTTTCAGAGCTGATTTCATACTGTTTCAACGTAAGTTTTATTCGAAATTATTTCCTAGGAGAGCCAAAACCTCTTGAAGATGATATATCAGAAGAACTTTTTTTAAGATATTCAACCGTATGCATAGCTATACGTCTGGTATGATTTTAACATGCTGTTAATTAGTAACCACTAGTTGTAATGAAAATCATTTTTAAAAATAGTATGCATTCATTTTAACTTATCACTAGTTAATAGACAACTAAACTACCTTTTAAGGCGGAAACATCGCAAAATTTGTATGGTTTTGGGACTATTGATAGGTGAAATGAATGTCATGTGGAAACATATTATGTGACACGGTGGGTTTATTTAACCGTTTTATTTAAATTAGAAGGCATTAAACACCGCAGGTTTCAAAAAACACCCCAAATATGATGCATAAGTGTCCTACGTTAATGTAACAATAATTGAGGACCTTAGTGCAAAAACGGGATAAGTCACTATTTTTTCAAAATTGAGATGTATGTTTTACAACAGTCTACAAGACTTTATTTACCTTTTGGCGCAAAAACGGGAGTGTGCTTTCATAAATAACAATAAGTTAAAGAATGTTTTATATAAAGTTCTTGCGCCAAAAGGTAAATAAAGTCTTGTAGAATGTTGTAAAACATATATCTCAATTTTGCAAAAATAGTGACTTATCCCGTTTTTGCACCAAGGTCCTCAATTAGAAAAGTATAATATTAGGTTGGGGATTCCTTCCATATATTAGGTTGAGGAAAAAAGAAATCCATTATTTTTACGTGAACAACATCGAAAAAATAATGGATATCTTTTTCCCCAATCTAATATATGGAAGGAATCAAAATAATAGGATCCTTCTAAACTGCAAGAAGTTTGAAATATTTTGATTCGATGTCGAAATAAGAATGTATAAATAATTATTATAAAGAAAACAGATAGAGCATGAATTATTTTTCATAAATGTATCTTTGTCTTTCATTAGTCTTCATTGAAGCAAGATTTATATATTGTTTTAGACTCTGCAATCAGTGGTGCGGTAAATAATTAGTGAATAAATAACCGAATGAAGATTGTTTCGCTTACCTGTATTCAACAGGCAACGTTTTTTATGATTCGTCTGCGATTACCTAGCTGCTAAGAAGTTTACTAAGTGGGACATTTTAGCACCCGAGTTCTCTCTTTGAAAAGTAACAGTACATTTTTTTAAAGTTTTATCATCAAACATGCTCTGGGTTTGACGAACATGTTCGTCATCATTTAATTTTTCACGACACACGTAGGGGATACATTTTCTAACAAAGTCGAAACAGTTTACTGGTCATGTAAAATGATGTTAGTAGTCACTAAAAAACCTATGTATACGGCTGATTATCTTTAAAACGCCTTTAGCTATCACAGTGAAATTTAGGGAATTTATTAAGTTGGAAACTTATCATCGTAAAGGTGTTAGATGAGAAGAGGATATTTTAGGTGCCAACTTTTTATTAAAATTTAAAAAAAATACATTGAATACACAACTTTTCATCTCTTCGTTTGTGTTAAAACCTCTTGTCAGCGAACGATGAAGCACTTTCAAGTTAACATACACCATAATTTTTTTTTTGTGGTACCTAAAGACGTTATTAAAGTATAACAAAAAACCTGTTCAGATGTTCATCATTTTCAAGCAGCTCTAGCTATCTTAGGAAGCAATTTTGTATAAAGAGTTTTATGATGAACCAATATGAAGTTAACTCTAAAATATATCATTTGGCAACTTAGTTCTTGGTCATTTGTATATTATTTTAAGGTGTTTATTGTATGTATACAAATTTATCAATAAATTCAATAATAATTTAAAACTAATTTCTATTTACTTTCGTAAAGAGGGGTCATTTAAAACAAGAGTAAAAAGAGAAAAGGTTTTTCTAATTATTTGAGGTGTAAAAGAAACATAAATTATTATTTAAAAAATATATACAGGAGTCTCCGAAATGCGTGTATAATGTAAGAACACAGATTCCTTGGCTCGAAATAGGTCGATTTAAGTTAACTTATCTATTTTCAAAGTTGCATCGTTTCGCTGCTAGAAGGTTTTAAAAATCCTCATTAGATTTTAACCATTTTTTGACCATGCCTTTATATCAATAAGCTAGAGCTTGTTATGGAACACATTCGAATTTCGAAACACTATTTCAAGATTAGAAAATTTTAAGCAATAAATTACTTCTAAACGTAATATGTGGTTATCTTGAAAGAGCTTCATATGCCGTGAAGAAATTGCCTCTTTGAATTACCTTCACTTACGGATTTGAGCTTGTAGGGAATTTGAAAATGTTTTTTTTTTATTAGTAAACCGTTTACCCAACTGAAATTTTGTAAAAGAGAACATAGTTTCTTAATTAGTGTAGCTATTTAGAAAAAAATTGACAGAAAATTATACAGGTGGTTAAAAGGATTTGAATGTAGTGAGATAACCTGTAGTGAGAGTGTGTCTAAACACCCAGTATATTTATAAATTCGAATATGTTCCACAGAAAGCTGTAGCCTGCTAATATAAAGACATGGTTAAAAAAGCGAACAAAATCTAATGAAGATTTTTCGAATAATTTAAGGGAAATTTACGGAAAATATTAGTTTAAAAACCTATTTCGAGCCAAGGAATCTGAGGTCTTACGTTGAACACACATTTCGGAGACACCTGTATATTCCGTGTTTTAGTAGTGGGAAAGCCAAGATTTAGTTTATAAACACTTTGATCTTCAATAATAAATTTAATTGCTATTTACTCGTGAACTACTAAATGTTTACTACATTTTAATCTATCTAAATGGTGCATTAATTAGACATACGTCGTTGTTAATATATTATAGAACATTATTCGCTGTTTCAAGTTAAACGTTAATTATAAAAAATGGCAAATGTAATTACCATACTTAACTTGTTCTTTTTAGTAACATATTTTAAACTTATTTACTCTGGTAAGTAGATTTAATTTGTTTTTTAACACTTAATAGTATATCTTATTTGTGTTTAATTATAATTTCAGATTGTATAATTAATACCGAAGATATATCCATGTACTTTCCAGTTATTTTACGCGACAATTATAACGATTACACAAATCTTCTAGATGCGATATATCTTCCCGAACAAAATAAAACTAATATAAAAATTTTAAATGGAACTAGTGTTATCATCGCTTGTCCTGGTTCTTATATCTCTATGAAAGAAATGTTCCAGACGAAAGTTAAAAGATTTAAATGCCAAAATCATAAATTTAATGGAAAATACAAGCTTTCCGATATAAATTGTACAAGTACACCAAAACCAAGATTTAATAAAACCAATGGTAACTTTGAAATTGGATTTCAAATTGAAGAAAAGTTTTTAAAACTTATATCCGGTCATTTCGACAATAAATATAAAATTACACTATTCACAAATCATAGAGTTGTTAACTCTATTAATACTTTTACATGTAACTTTAAACTTAAATGTCGATTTGTTGAACCTCCGTTTCCCCAATATTCACAATGTTACACGCAAAATAACCAGATAAAACACATACCGGCACTTTTTAACGAACCTGGAAGGACTAAATTAACTAAAGTGAAAAGTTATTTTCGAAAAAATTGTTTAACAAAAGGACATTTGACTCCAAAGGGGGATTTTAATTTCCCCTATTTAAGAAAAGCGACGTTTTATTATCATAATATCGCACCACAATGGAAACAAATTAACAGTGGGAATTGGAAATATTTAGAAGAGGATGTTCGCGAAATGGCTGTAAGACACCCAAACTATGTGGAAGTTTATACGGGAACTATTGGAATTTCAAAATTTTTTAACAAGGAGTTGTTTTTGTATAGTAAATCACGACTTCCTATACCGAAATTTATGTGGAAAGTTGTTATAGATCCTATTGCAAAAAAGGCGATTGCATTCGTTATGTCTAATAATCCTTATGATTACAAAGAATCATCTAGTTTTAAATGTACGAATAGTTGTGACGATATAAATCAATCTCATATCCGTTTTAGTCATACTAAGTGTAAGAAATCTTATAAAAAAGGATGTTTGTATTGTTGTCAGGTTGATAACGTTTTACTTGAATCGATTCCTTATTTACCTTTAGAGTTAATTGGTTATCCATTATTTACTAATTTTTAAACTAAAGTCTATTTTATAAGAAGTTTCTTTTTTTGATATAAATCTAATAATAATAATTTAAACACTAAATTCTACTTACTTTTATTTTTTAATTTTTTTAAAGTTGATTTTTTATGTGCACTAATTTTCTTTTCCATGTTCTCTTACAACTGGCTAAATAGTCATTAATAAACTATTCTCCCACCTATGTTGTTTGATAAATTTCTTAGGTTCACTAATTTTCTTTTTCATGTTCTCTTACAATTGACTAAACAGTCATTAATAAACTATTCTCCCACCTACGTTGTTTGATAAGATTAAATTTCTTTACGATTAATTTCTTGAATGCGATTCAATTTTTTTCTTTATTTCAAAACATATAGAATAACAATTATCATAACAATTTTTATTGAGTATATGATATATGACCGTTATAATATTATATACAGTGTGATGATAAAGTTTGGAACAGAAATCATGACTCCGTTATTTAACATTTTCATGAAAAACGCTCGGACAAGTAAATTTTAATTTTTAAATGGCCACCTCTTGAGTAAAAATTTCATTTATGAGGTCACCAATTCTTGAACGGTGATGTCACCCCTGAAAAAAAAATTAGCATAAATGTTCAAACTGTGCTCCCCCAACCATTTGGCATTGACCAATCCGATTATTACACTTGATACGCTATGTTGGACAATGTCTGGAATAATTTTCTGTACTTCAGTACGAATTCGTTGTTGTAGTTCCTCTAAATTGTTTGGTCTGTTGAAGTACACCTTAGATGATCTCGTAGAAAAAAATCCAATGGAGTCAGTCTTATCCATTATCCATTGGTCAGTTATTATCCATCTTTCGGTAAATCCGGTGTTTAGATATTGACTAACCTCTATACCAAAGTGAGGAGACGCCCAATCGTGTTGAAACCAAATATTATCCAGATTAGACTCGGCCATTTCTTGACTATTTCGAAAAAGTACGGCTAACGCTGGCATTAAATCCAATTGCAGGAAATTTAAATAACGTGCCGTTGTGAGATTCTCTTGGAAAAAATAAGAGCCTATAAATCGGTGTCCAATTATTCCCATCCACACATTCACTTTGCCTCGACGTTGACTGTGAAAGTTTTGAGTCCAGTGAAGATTTTCCCGAGACCAATATCTGGCATTGTGACGATGTAGTGTTCCATTCAGACAAAAAATTGGCATCGTCCGAAATAAGAATGTTATTAAGAAAATTGGGATCTTCGTCTCATCGTAACATTAATTGTTCACAAAACTGTAAACGGCGATCTGAATCATCCTCGTTTATGTATTAGTTGGACTTTACAAGGATGATACTTCTCCTTTTTCAAAAATTTTACCACAAAGGATTGATCTACGTTATTATTTAGGACTAGATGTCTTGTAGAATGATGATTTTTTTCAACTTCAACTGGCACATTTAATTTAACGTTTTCACTTACTGAAGGTCGACCCTGCCGAGGCAAATCTTTTACGGATCCCGTTTCTATGAATTTGGCAACCAGTTTGCTTACTGTAGATCTTGCAATTGGTGGTTTACCAGGAAGTTGTTCGTTAAGGTTCCAATTTTTTTATATCACCTGTTAGGTAGTATGAAGTTCTAAAAAACAGCAAAAAAATGGGGTTGTCATTTAAAAAAATTAGGGGTGACATCACTGTTCAAGAATTGGTGAGGTCATAAATGAAATTTTTACTCAAGAGGTGGTCATTTAAAAATTAAAATTTACGTATCCGAGCGTTTTTCATAAAAACGTTAAATAATAGAGTTATGATTTTTGTTCCGAACTTTATTATCACACTGTATAAACATATGCAGATACATTATAAAATAATACGATGAAGTAAAATAAACACTTATAAATTAGTAGTTTGAGTAAATTTTACCCTTCATTCTCCTCCATTTAGACCAGTGTTTCCCAACCTTTTTTGTGCCAGGCCCCACCTTAGCTTTTCTAATATTCTTATGCCCCCCTATGTAACACATAATTTTTAATATTAAAAAATTGAATTGTTCTCCTAAGAAACTTAAATAATAAGTTTTAGGAAGAAATCACTAGGAAATTGTTAACGAAACAGCGTAAGTAAATTTTAGAAACATATAATGAAAACTGAAATTCAAATTTCAAATGATTTTAAAGAATATTTTTATATATTAATTTATTATTTTAATTCAAGGAAATCCTTGTGATTGATGCTTTCTGCACAAAGACTTTATATTAGGTTCCAATTTGGTTAGCTTCAGTTTCAAATCTCTAAGTTGTGTTATATCCAGCCGATTTTTTTTTACCAGTAAATCATTTATAGCACTAAATCCACATTCTGCTAAATTTAAAGATGGAAACGGTAGCAATAGTTTTCTTGCATATTTGGTTGAATTTGGTTGAATATGGGTATTTGATTTCTGTTTCCTCACAAAGCCATGCCATCGCTTCTTTTATAAAGTTTTAACTGACTCATCATTTTGCAATTCTACAAGTTCTTCTTGATACTGCATATTTTATAGATCAGACAAATCCACTAACATTGATCGCATAATCCATGTTGGAAAATCAATTTATTTTAAATTAGAAAATCTTTCTTTTAAACCAACCGATAGAATATTTTGATGATTGACAATAACATGTAAAGTGGTATCAGTTACTTGATATTTTTGGAGCTAATGAAACTGTTCCAAGTTTTTGTTATTAATATGCTTCTGATATAACTCAGTATATGTGTCACTTCCATAATACCAAGAAAGAAAAAAAAATTATAATATTCTTTAGCGATTGACCTGATGACGGCCTAAAAACCGAAACCCGGGTAGTCAAGATCAAATATATTCAACTCTTCAGTATTATTGATTGTTTGATTCATGATATTCCACTGAAGAATGGAGAAATACATTGCATATTTAAACAACGTTTGATTCCTCAATATTGGTAATGAAACAAAATATCTTCGCTTTAGCATTGATAAGAGTTTTATTTGTTCCTTAAAGTTACTTATTTAATATATTTAGTTTTTCAAATATATCGGCTAAATAACACAAATGCTTTACCATCAATTGCTGACAGATGCTTCATTTCAGATTTGTCGCTTAAAAAATTACTAAGAATATCAATTGATTCCATAAATCTTTTCAAAGAGTTCGCTTTGGATAGCTATCTTACTTCAGTATAAAATAAAAGTCTCACATGGTCTTCATTTTGTTCTTTACAAAATAACTTGAAGAGATGATCACATTTGGTATTAGCTTTAAAACTATTAATAGCATTAACACACTTTATTACTGAATGTAGTACTTCCTTTAGAAGAGGTGAGATGTTTTTAGCTACCAAACACACCCATTTGATATTTTGATTTTGTCAAACGAAATTATAACTAATAATTATGTACCGCAGAAATTTAAGAATTTATTCTTTTCGTTAAATTTGGCACCGAAATCCAGCATTGTATTTAAATGGCCCGGAGCGAAAGGGTTAAACTCGTGTCGAGTCCATTTTCAAATTGCCCCCCTGTGGGGCGTGAGCCCCACGTTGGGAAACACTGATTTAGACTTACATAGTCACTATAACATCCAGCAAGATTTCACACCAAAATTGAAGTAGTAAAACTAAGAGTGTCTCTTTTATTACTGGAAAAATTCAATTGATATTGGAAATGAAATCATTGGTTTGTTTGTAAGAAATTTAGAATAAATAGTTCCGAAATTAAAGTAACTATTCAACAAGAATAAAATTATAATGATTATACAGAGCGTTAAAAAGATTTGAGTGGATAATTTAAAGCACTAGATAGTGTTTTTAAACATTTTGTAAATGTCGAACTTGGAATTTATTTCACAGAAAGCTGTAGTCCACTGGTATAAACACATTGCTAAAAAATAAAAAAAATCAAACAAAAATTTTTCGATTTATTTAACAAAAAAAATAAAAAGTCATCTTTGAACTCTTTTAGCGGCTAAAATAAGCGACTTTGTATATAAGTAAGTTGAGTTAAATCATATTTTTGGTCAAGAAATCTGTGGTCTTCCGTTGTAAAAGACATTTCCGGAAACCTGTATATAATTACGATATTCAACAAATCTGTACACATGGCAAACATTAAAAAAATCTATTGGCGTATATCGATTACTTTTAACATCCAGATGACCCTCAATCTACATTATCTTTGGTATAAATAAAGCTTGTTAAATTATCTAAACTGAGTTCATTATTGGCCATCATTTGTATTGAGTACTTTGATTTAAAGTGGCATGAAGAAGGAAAAAACAATTTTATTTTGCATATTCTTATTTGCAATATGCTTTAAATTAGTAAATTCTTGTAAGTAATTTTAATGTAATACATTTTAATTTTTAAATATTAATTGAAAAAACTACTCAGCTTTTACGAAAATTAATCCTGGAGATATAAGTCAATTCTTTCCACTTATTTTACAAAAAGACGAATTAGAAAAGAAGAATGATAATCCAGATATTCTGAATATTATATATCTTCCTAAAGGTGAACAAGGTTTACAAATTCCAAATGATAAAGATGTTATCTTTGCCTGTCCTGAATCTATTGTCTCTGTAATAACGAATCAAGTTGATACATTTAAATTCCAAAATGGTCGTTTTGATAGAAGATATCGAATCAATAATATAGAATGTAAAGAAAGACCAAAAGCAACAATAAAAATTAACGATGATAATCCTACTACTAGCAGGCTTAAACGACCAAAACTAGAAAACGATGAGAACTTTAGCATTGGATTTAACATCGATGGAAGATTTTACAAACTCATCTCTGGTCGTTTTGATCGTAATTATGGTATTACATTATACACACGTCATAGGATTATTAACACTATAAACACTTTTAAAATTGTTGATAAGTCTTCACCTTCGTTTAGTGAACCAACGTTTCCCAGCTGTGAAAAAAGTTATGAATACAAAGAACAAGTACATCACATATCAAGTCTTTTTTCCCAAAGTATAAGGAAAACAGTGGAGGGTTATTTTCAACAACAAAAACAATATTTAGCTAGAGGACATTTAGCACCAAACGCTGATTTTATTTTTCCTTATTTAAAAGCCGCAACGTTTTATTATATCAATAGTGTACCACAATGGCAACAAATTAATAATGGTAATTGGAAAATTTTGGAGAAAGATATTCGTGATATGGCTGGAAGACATCCAAATCATGTGGATGTTTATACGGGAACTGTTGGAATTTCAAAAATTTTTAATACGGAATTATTTTTAAGTAACAAGAAACTTCCAATTCCGAAATTTACGTGGAAAGTTGTTGTAGATCCTGTTGTAAAAAAGGCGATTGCATTCGTTATGTCTAATAATCCTTATGATTCCAAAGAATCGTCTAGTTTTAGTTGCACGAATAGTAGACATCGTATTATAAATCAAAAGCATATTAATATCGCTAATACTGATTGTACGGTAGCTTTCACAAAAGGTTGTTTATATTGTTGTGAGGTTAATGACGTTTTAAAACAATCAATTCCGCATTTACCTCAACATTTAATTGGTTATCAACTCCTTACTAACTTTTAAAAAAGATTTTATGCTTTATAAAGCTTTTTTGTCAATGGACAAATTCATATGTATATCCACCAATGGTAATACAAAAATCTTACTTTCATCTTTTGATTATTCTACTGCAGTTATTATACTAATAATTACGATTTGAATAATTCATTAAATATTAAGCTTTAAACAATATGTTTTGCTGCAGAATTACAACCCAACTGCAAAATTTTATATTTCTATTTAATAGTAATTGAGGACCTTGGTGCAAGAACGGGATAAGTCGCTATTTTTGCGAAATTGAGATATATGTTTTACAACATTCTACAAGACTTTATTTACCTTTTGACGTAAAAACGGGAGGTGTGCTTTCATAAATAACAAAGTTATTGGTTACTTTGACTCCTCCCTGTCCCAAATTTTGTGTAAGAACGGGATAAGTCATGATGACTTATCCCGTTTTTGCATCAAACGAGCTATTATTATTATTCAGCAGAATTTACCGCTACCAAAAGTACCCTCTTACCCTCTGCAGATGCCTTCTATCTACGACAACTGTGAGTTTATAACTTTTGTATCTATTCTGCAAAAAAACAAAACGTCGCATTTTTATATGTACAATGAAACAGTTGGCAAAAAAGGAGCTATGAAGTTATAAGTTTTGTAGACCACTATATTACCCATAAATTGAGTCCAAATGTTAAAAAACTCTACATATTTTCGGACAATTGCTGTGCACAAAACAATAAGAATGCGATGGTTCGTTACTTGGCAGGACTCTGTAAAGTACAAAATTCTGTATCTATAATACATAGATTTCCTGAACCTGAGCATAGCTTCTTGCCATGCGACAGTTCATTTGGTATTATAGAAAAGAAAAAAAGATCACTGGAACGTATTTACCTACTCCAGGAATACGAGAAATTAGTTGCAACTTGTGCGACGAAATTTCATGTTATTACTGTTAATCAAAATATGATTTAGAATTTGTGTACCCTCTTAAAGAAATTTTCATTCCTGGTCCCAAAAAATTCTGATAGAGATTTGCAGTTATTACTTATCGACTCTTTGTCTATTCAGAACTTTCTGATGCAATCGAATGTACTGGATCTGCTAGTGGATCTCTAATGTTGCAAAAATTTACTGTGCTAAATTCAAAAAAGACCGTTAATTTTAATGAAAAAACTATCTGTTATAATACCCCGTTGCCCCTTAAGGATGCAAAATTTAAAAATGTTATCTACCGGGCTGCAGAGTATGTACCAAAATCCGACATGGCATTTATTATAAAAATAACACTTTACAAAGTGATTTTCTTTCAGTGGAAAACGATTACTCGAGCACAGATGGAGATGAAAATTACTCTGAGTAATCAGTAATCGTACTTATTTATTGTTTTTTGTGTTGTTGCGTGATTTATCCCGTTATTGCACCAAATAATAAAATATTGACAATTACTGCGTTTTCTTTTTCTAATAAATTATCTTATGTCTCATTTTTATGATAAAACAAAGCGTGATCTATAGATAGATACAAATAAATTGTCAATAATTTTTTTTTCTTTCCGTTCCCCTGAAAAATTTTTAAACAGCGACTTATCCTTCTTGCACCAAGGTCCTCAATTGAACTTAAAATTAAAATATATTTTTCGATTTCCAACATTTGCTATATAAAACATTGAAAGGTGTTATTTTTAGCTGAACTGTATATCTTTATAAAGCTTCAAGGTTGAAACTTGGGAAACTTATTAGTGAATTCTCTAAAAATCTAACAAACAATATAATTTTTTTCTCGTCCTTGTTTAGTTTTTGTAGAGGAAGGGCGATTTTTTAAGTTTTTAGTGTATGTGCACACTACACACGATGACATTATACAAATGTTTACAGTATTACAAAAGCGATTTAGGTGCACATAATAATACCACACGAATGTTTACATTGCCTAACATTAATAAATATAGCAATACAGAATTGACAACAGTCACTATTTTTGGAACTTGAACCAGAATTTTGTAATTTGTGTATTTTTGGTTTTGTATTCGCATTTTATAAAATGTAAAAAAAATACAACCAGTAAGTTTGCGTGTATTATTGGAAAAACATTTCCCTGCATGAAACTTCACCTTTAAGATACATTACAGATAAGAGTACACAAAATGGAAAATTGTTTCATTTTTTTTTCTTGTACAAATTAGCGTATGTCGGTATTATTTTTTAATAGTAATATTAATTACTATCTTAAAATAGAATCTTTTGATATTAGTGAAAAGATTTGTACACTGTGCACATAAATTAATAAAAAAAACCGACTCCCGCTTGATGGTAAACAATGGAAAATTCAACCATTTGTATCATAAATTAAGACAAGAATCCAATTAGACATCATGTGCAGTACTCTTATATATAAATATGTTGCAAACTTTTCATCACAATACACTACTCAGTGCTTCAACTTAAAACGTTACCATGAAGAGCAATGGGGTAACATTTTTCTGCTTGTTTTTATTACTAACATGGTTTAAACTTGCTTACTCTAGGGGTAAGTTGATAATTTGAGGTTTATTATATTTTGTAGCTGTTAATTTTAATTTCAGATTGCATAATTAGTAAAAATATATATACACAGAAAAATTTTCCAATTATTTTAAGGGACGGTTATGAGAACCAAGACTATCTTCTGGATGCCATATATCTTCCCGAAATAGTTCAAGAAAACATACAAACTCCAAGTAAAGAAGAAATAAAACTTTCAAATAAGATAGAGTTTTTATCTCTTTTATTTGAAAGGATAAGAATTCAAAATAAAGAAGAGATACGAATTTCAAATGGAAAAAATGTTATCATAGCGTGTCCTGGTGCTTTTATTTCTGTAAATAATAGAAACTTAAACGATGAAGTTAAAATATTTGAATGCCAGAACGGCCTATTCGGGGAATACAGCGTTGCTGATATAAAGTGTTCAAAGATACCAGAAGTACATCTTAAAAATCCTTCTGACAAGTTTCAAATTGGATTTATGATTAAAGACAAGTTTTTAGAACTCATCTCCGGTCATTTTAACGATAGACATAAAATTACTTCATTCACAAAACATAAACTGCTAAGCAGTATAACCGCCCCGCAGTCTTATAGAATTAAATACGGTTTTATTAAGCCATTATTTACAAATTGTGCAAAATATTATACTAAAAATTTTTATAAACGCATTATACAAAGAAAAGGGAATTTAGCAAGAGGACATTTGACCCCAGCCGCGGACTTCAATATCCCTTATTTGAGAAAAGCAACATATGTTTATTACAATGCCGTACCTCAATGGCAACAAATTAACAATGCTAACTGGAAAGCATTGGAGAATGATGTTCGCAAAATGGCTAAAAAATACTCGAAAGGTCTAGATATTTACACGGGAACTTCTAAACTTTCAGGTAAAGAGCTATTTTTGTGTGACAGGTCAAAACTTCCAATACCGAGTTTTATGTGGAAAGTTGTTGTAGATCCTAACGCAAAAAAGGCTATTGCATTCGTTATGTCCAATAATCCTTATAATCGCAATGAATCTAAGTTTACATGTAAGAATAAATGCAATGAAGTTAAAGAACACATCCGTATCGCTCATACTGACTGTAATCAAACTTATAAAAAAGGATGTTTATATTGTTGTCAGCTTGACGATGAGTTGTATGACTCGATACTTAATTTACCTGCTCATTTGAGAGGTTATCCACTACTTACTGATTTTTGAACAGATTTGTCACAAAGCAAATAAGTGTTAAAATTTTTCAATTTAAAAAATCTTCAAAAATCTTTCAATAACTTCGTTATTCATGTTTGCAGTGTGCATAGAAAGTTTTTAAGGTTAGTATTTTTCGATATAGTTATCATTAGATGATCGAATGATCGGATTTTTTACTGGCATCCTGGACTGATATGGCGAATATTCTATTGTTCTGTTTGTTAAAGAATCGCTCTATGATCAAGAACTTCTTATTCAAAAATACCCACTTGCAATGGTGTGAAGCGTCAAGTCGCTCGAATATTTAACGACAACGCTGAACTCTTTTCAATTTCATACACATGGGTTTTTTGCATCTTGATGACTTCAAATCTCAAGAGTATCTTTAACAATTGTGTGGGCTGATTGCTCACTTATATATGAGCGGTGTAGCATCCTCTTTAGCAATTCCTCGCATAGAGCTTTCAGTATTTTGGCAAATCTTTTACGAATAATAATAAGAAGAAATGGAAGTATCAGTCATCGTGTAGAACTTGGGGCTCAATTATTTAAGATAATTAAACCCCATGCTGTACCGTCATTATTAAATATGAACGGGGTAACGTAGCCGCTACCAAGGTAAGGTTTTTCCCCGGGAAAACCTTCCGGAAAAGCCGTGGATTCTTGCGCCAAGGCTCTTAATTCGAAATGCAAAAGTGTTGTAGGGTAGAAAATGATATAAAAAAAACTACTTTATTTTTATTAACAAAACTTTAATTAAACCAGATTCAGAAAAGGGAAAATTAAACTTTATTGAATAAAAACACAAACCTATCTTTAAAAGTTTATTAAGAAAATGCAAAACTTTATTAATCTAATTAATCAAGAGGATAGCTATGCAAATTCCTAACTCAAATAATTATTAACCGGAGAGATTTGTTTACTAGTAATTAATTACCTAGGCTCAGAAAACTCACCCCTTTTCCTCAACCACAAAACCCATTGGTTTCCGGTTATGCCCTCAGTTTGCGCTCGCGAAGATGGCGAAATTACCATAACGGAGACGAACTCCGGATGCGAGCACGCGCAAGTCTATCATGCGAACATAACCGCCGAGGAACACTCAAACTCGGACGCGAAATCTGAACCCGCGAAAAACCGTCGATGTGTTGAATAGCTTCTCAAAGCATATCCAACACATTTTCGCGAAGAAGAAAAATCTTCTTGACTCGAAGAGAACCCCGGGAAGAGAGAGCGATTCAAGCCCAAAACTTCCCTTTAAAAGCACGCGTTTTTTGTAAAGTTGGTGGGAGAATATCTTTAGGTGTTTTTTTTTCTACTAAGTAAAATTCCATACGCGCATGTCTCGAGTTTAACAATTTCTAGAAAACCCCTGACTTAAAATCTCACTACCTGCGAACGGGCTCCATTAAAAAAATGACATTTTTATTGCTTACAATTTATTACTTTAGGATTTTTCGAGCCCTCCGTACCTGACTTGAAGTGAAAACACCAAAGTCAAAACGAAAATTTAATTTAAAAAAAGATCTTTAAATTTAACCCGTAATAATTGAAACAACCGAATAATCCGAATTATTACAATCGCATCAGTAATATATTACCTGACACTTATTACGCGACGTTTTTAACCCTACAGCAAGCGCGCCATTAATTCTGTTATATACAAGGCAATACAGGGTCTACACATGTAGACCACGCGCCTGCCGCAGGGTTAACTATGGAGAGGTTTGTTGTAGACATAGTAACAAACACTTGTGCAAAATACAACCAATGTAAACCAATTTATAAGGTTCCAAATATATCCTTAAAGATTTTTTAAGCACTCTGTACTTATAATTAAATAAACAATCAAAAATATGAAAAAAAAAATCTTTATTTCAAAACATAAAATCACAAACTCAAACATCTTGGCAAGATTTCTAAAGCCAATACTACTTTATTAATCTTATTTAAGTACATCATGTATAAACATTTATAATATTATGTATAAACATTCAAGTATATAAATAATACAGTAAAATAAAATAAATACTTATAAATCGGTAGTTCGAGCAAATTTTACCCTTTTTTCTCCTTCATTCGGATTTTCATCGTCACTCAAATGTCCATCAAGACTTCTCACCATCGAACTTGTAAAACTAAAAGCGTCGCTTTCATTACTGGAAGAATCCAAATCGGAGATAAAATCGCTCACTTCCTTATAAGAAACGTATTTAACATTTTTTCCTGTTTTCACGTAAATACCCTTCTTAGAACTTCCCAAATATTTCGGACTCGTCAAATCGACTTTATAGTGTTCGTAATCCTTCGAATCTTCGACAATTTTAATCACATCGATCGCCGCAAATTGAACGACGAACAAATGATTATTTGTAAAATAAAAGGCACTTGGTAAATGATTCCATTTAATATCATTCGATCGACTACTTCTTCCGTATTCATCCACAAATATTGCAAATTCATGGAAACATAATAAATACTCAACGGGGTGTTTTGAAATTTCTAAAATCGCCAAAGGGAATGATTTTAATTTATAACAACTCACAGCTGAAGATAAGTTTCTATCAGAAGTATCCAAAAATTCATCGACTTCGTAATTATTTAAATCGATTTCGAAAAATTTATCCGCGCCAATTAAAAGAGTATGTTCGGTAAATAAAATACAACTGGTTGGTTCAGCTGTGTCTAAAATCCTTTCTGGAATGTATTCTCTTAATTTTAAATCGTAAAACATCACGACTATTTGTCGAGCGGTTGCGGCACATAACATATCTCTTTTCGTGTGGGAAATTCCAAAAATATGAAAACCGTTTATATTTTTTACTTTTACCAAATCAAATTGTAAAGTTGGTTTTGAACACGGAGCGCATTCCGATAAATTATACAAGTGTTTATAATCGCAAGTGATTAAAACTCGATTTTCGTCGACAATCATTAAAACCAAGTTTAATTTTGGAATGCAAGTTATTTGATGGACGTGTAACGGTCCTGAAATATGAAGTAAACTTTCGTTTTTATGCGAAAATAATCCTTTATCGGTTCCTAAAAGTTTTAAATCGTCGCTTAATTCTATTAGACAATTCACTTCGATTTCTTCTTTTAGTGTTAAGATAGTTTCGCCGGAATATTTTTCGTTTGAGTGATTGAAGAGTTTATCTAACGCTTTGTACCATTTATCTTTATCTTCGATGCTTAAAGTCATAAAAATTATGTATTTTGGTGGCCAACAAGTTGTGTTTGGGGAAATTTCGGTTTTTATTACGAAAGGTAAATCGCTATTTGCAACTGGTATTCCGATTTCTGATTCAACTGGTTCGAGAATAACTTTTCCGTGTGTATCAGGTAGATTTAATTCTAGTTTTTCTATTATTTTTATTGAGGGGTTGTTTGGTGGTTCTTCGTAAATTGTTAATGATTGAGTTGTTAAACATGCGTAATATTTTTCCCAAGAGGATTTTCTAAAAATAAATTAGAAATGTAGATATTAATATATTTTTTTTTAAATAATTTGTACCATAGAAGTTAATAAGATAATTTTTTAAGAGTATACACACAATTTAATAATCACATTGAATCACTTTAGGAAATTATTTTAAACGCTTTTTATTTCACCTTCTAACTCCGAATTTTACATTGAATTCTTGAAAGTTTCACGTAGCTTTTAGATAAAAAATTAGAATAGGTTTAAAACTGGAAAAAATCTTTGTAAAAAAAAATTAAGATCTTGAGAGAATTAAATGAAATTGTTTAAAATTTTAAATTAGAACAAATCTAACATGAAAAATTAAAAAAATTTGTCAAAATTTGAAATTAAAAAAGTTAAAGACTGAATACTAAAAACCGGAGAGGATCAATGTTTTGTAATTTGAAATTGAATTTGTAAGAAGTTAGAAATTGAAATAAAACTTGAAATTCGAAGAAGTTTCTGACGTCTTGGAATTGAAGATGAAAGTAACCGAAAAAATTTCGAAATTGGAAATAATTAATGTTCAAAAAAGATTGAAAGCTCGAATTTAGATAGAAAGATTGAAAATGAAAAAAATTAAAACCCCGAAGAAGATGGAACAAAACTGAAGATTATAAACGGTTTGAAACCTTTAGGAAGAAGCTCGAATTTGTAAGAAGATAAAGCTGGGCGATACTCTAAACAGAAAGAAATCTAAAGAAGCAAGATACTAAAAGGTCAACATTGAAAAAAGATTGAAACGTTGAAGAAGTTGGAAATTGTAAGAAGTTAGAAATTAGATAAATTTTGAAACCGACAACTAGCAAATTGATGAAGTAAGAATTGAAAAAAGTTAAAGACTGGAAGTTAATAATCGAAAAGATTAAATGTGGAAAATTTGAAATTGAAGGGAAGAATATTGCATTTATAAAATTGAAAAAGTTTAATCTCGAAACTTTAAAATAACAAAAACTTAAAGAAGGGAGAAGCTAAAAACAAGTTTAAATTTAGAAAAAGGCGACAGTGAAAAAAAAACTGAAATCCCGAATTTCTAAGAAATTTGAAATTGAACAAAACTCAAAACTGGAAGAAACTAAAATTGAAAGAATTAAAAAAGTTGGAAAAAAGATGAAGATTATAAATTGCTTGAAACTGGTTAAAAAATCTATAAGAAGTTAAAAATTCCACGAAACTCGATATTCCGAAAAGTCATAAACCTGAGAAAATAAGGATCTTGCAAAAGTTTGAAGCTGAAGAATTCAAAATCTCGAAGAAGCTAGAAAGAATTAAAATATTATAAACTGTTTAAAAATGTTAAGAAGAAACTTCAATTTGTAAAAAGTTAAGAGTTGAACGAAACTCCACAAAGTTTCCTATACAAATAGTTTTTTAAGCTTTTTATCAAAGCATTTTGCAAATCAATTCATTTACAAGAAATTTGAAATTTGGATAGCTTGAACTGGACGAAGAAATTAAAAGTCAAAAGTAAAAATCTTAAAAAAGCTAGAAGCTAGAAATGAAGGGTGGAGTGCAAGAAGTACCTAAGTAGCATTTTTATAAAATCTGCCTAACCGCGATATCTAGGTTTATCATGTTTGATAAACCATGTTTGTAATGATTAGGCAGATTTTATAAAAATGCTACTTAGGTAGTTCTTGCACTCCACCCTTCAAATAGACTTTTTGACTTTTCTAAAATTTTCCTGATCAAATCTAATTTTCTCATATACACTGCTCGCCAAAAAAAATCGCAACACCCAAAAAAGATGGTCGTACAAATTTTAAATTTTGATGGTATGTACAGCTTATGCGAGATAGTAAATGATTAAAATTTGGTCACAATCCGTACACTGTTTGGTTGTTTTTTGTCTGGTATTGTATGTTTTAACAGGTATATTTATTTGAGACGATTGGCATAGACTATGCCAAATCTTTCACTTGTGTATGTGTTATGTCCAGCGTCTACCGAAATCAGTATTCCATTCTATTAACCTCTTTTAAGGAGAGTACGAGTGCGGACAACGTTTCCGGCGGGTAAATCACCTCACTAAACATCGGCTTATCCATTCAACCCAGAAACCGCATAAATGCTCCAAGTGTGTACTATGCTTCTGGCATGTGTACTACCTCACTCAGCATTATAGGCTTGCTCATTCGGATGAGAAGTCGCATGAGTGCTCCGATTGCGGAAAATGTTTTCGAAATGCAAACAAACTCGATCGCCATCGATTAATTCATTCAGGAATGTTTGATTACTCCGAGTGAGGAAAGCGCTTCAAGAGTCTATTTAGACGATGCCGACCGAGGATTTTACTCATACTCTTGAAGCGCTTTCCTCACTCGGAGTAATCAAACATTCGAATGAACTCATTCGAGTGAAAAGCCGCATGAGTGCTCCGAGTGCGGGAAGCGCTTTAAAAGTATACAAAATGTATGCATAAAGTTTCGAATATCCATTCGCGAAATTACCAGAAAATTAAGTGAAAATGACTTCACAATGTGTTTTTTTCAAAACCTTCTGGTACGCAAACGCTTAAGGAAGTCAGGCATCGATGTAAAGAATTTATCGAAGAATCCATTACTATAGTTAGCATTACACCTACAAATTTCTCAGAAATCTTTAATCTCATAGCATCTAATTTTCTGACTCAAGTAATATAGGTTGAGGAGGAATTAGATCGAAGAATGGCACCAAATCATCTTTAGTGATGAATATCAGTTGTGTCTATAGCAATTTAATCCACAATTGTGTCTTATTGTTAGAATATCTAGAGCAGAAAGACTAAATTTGGACTTTGCGTATGGACATTATTGTAACTTAATATATGATGTTATGATGGGGCGAAATACAGTTTGAAAACTGGTAATCTTAAGTCATCATTCAAGAAAAGTATAACTGCGATGTGATTCATCAACGAAATTTTAGAGCCAATTTTGTTACCATACTTTCAAAGACCTCGCAACAATGTTTTTCAATAAGACAACACTGAACCACGCTCAGTATGATTCACACTAAGGCCCGTATTCAGAGACGTAAGATAAGCAGGTGCTCACCGAGATTTTTTGTTCAACTGTCAAAGCAGGTAAACGCACAGCAAAAAAATCTCGGTGAGGAGCTGCTTAACTTACATCTCTGAATACGGGCCTAAGACTTGTAATAAGGACAATGTCAATTTACTGCCACAATACGCACGATCTTCAGATTTATCTTCCGGTAAACACCTATTACTTGTGAAACCGAAAATTTCCCACAATTTGACTACTTTTAAGAGGAGTTAATTGAATGTAAAGCAGAATTCGATGTCCGCGGAGTTTAACAGCAACACAAGTAACGGGTTTGACAAGGTTTAAATTGCTGGTGACCATTAGTATAGCTACGCAATGAAAGAGGTATACCTAAAACGTACTAAAAACCAGACAAAAAAACAACCAAAGAGTGCACAGATCGTGACCAAATTTTAATCATTTACTATCACCCTTAAGCTGTACATATTCGTGTACACCAAAATTTCAAATTCGTGTTGCAATTTTTTGGTGAGGAGTTTAATTAATAACTTTCAACGACTTTTTTCACTTTGCAAATAATCTTGAAAACTTACAAACTACAAAACTTACAATTAACTATTTTTTCAAACTCTTCATTAAAGTTTTTTTCGATCGAATTACTTTAAAAAAAGTTTGATATCTCGATAAAGCTTGAAACTGAGAAAACATACAAATTAAAAATGAAAATCTTAAATAAGCCAAAAATTGGAATTTTCCGACTTTTATACAATGGGCCTGTCCACCATTTTTCAATTTTTATTGCATTGGATAGAGCAGAAAAAAAAAGTTTCTCCGTATTTTTGCGTTTTTTTCATAGCTTATCCCATCGTTCAGAAAAAAATTCTAAAGTTGGCCAATTTAAAAGAGCGTTTAAACAAGGTACTGTGTGACGTCAGAGCGTTCGATCCCCTCTACCAAAAAACCCGTTCAAATGGTCTGAAGTTGTACAGCAAAACGGTTTATTTACGGGCGGAAATCACCAGATGCTAATAATAATATCTGTTTTATGGCTAGGTTATTTTTTGCGTATTTACGTGTTGTTTACTTCCTTATATGAACTTTTGAGGTGTATATAGCCAACGATGTGGCAACACAGCCAGCCTACTGCTGTCTGGATGAATAATTCGAGCCAAATCGTGAAGGCAACATAGAATCGGTTTGTTTACAAACAATTCTCTGTTATTGTTTACATTTTCTTAGCGACATCTGTCGGCCTGTGTCGTAAATGTAGTATATGGTATTGCAGGTTACGTTTTATTAAACTATTATTTAACTTATTACAATAAAAACATAAGTAAAATTTAACTTTGTGATAGAGGATGGGCGTAATATGTCATTTCCATATAATTAAATAACTGTTAACGTGTGTAACTGAATTATTAAGGAAATATATTGCAGGATTCTCGTTTTTACTAAAAACTTTAAGTAAATTAACGTACTAAAATAATTTGTCATAGTAATTGCCTAATCGACATTGAAAAGTATCATTAATAATGAAAATATTAATGAATTTAAATTACCATCACAAAATTCTATTTTTAACACCAGTATTAAAAGTAATTTTTACGCGCTACGTTATAAGCGTTAACTTTTAACCATGGTAGCTTAAATTTAGAATGTAATTTTTAGTACCAGTGTTATAAAAAAAATTCATGTTATTCACTGCACATAAAATTTAAAATTAAAATATGGCGGCGTTCTGATTGTAAACACAAAATGTCAACAATAACACAGCATTGAGGGTTATGGAGGGGATAATGTTGGCTACAAACAAACCAGTGTAAAAAGATAGGGCGTTACTCATCCAGAGAGAGCGTAGCGAGCGACGTTGCCAGATCGTTGTATATAGCAAATAATACACATATTAACAACAAAGAAAAATAATTTGTCCACTGACTTCTTAACAATATCTACTAGGTTATTAGAAAGAGATAGGTACAACGAGTTCCTATAATAGAAAAGGATGGATATATATCTTTGCGTCGGATTTTTCTTTTGCCTACCATAAGTATTGTATTAAATCTGTGGCAATTAAAACAACACCAACTTCACGGGGAATTTCAACATGGCCGACGGATTCAGCCAATGAGCGATCAATTAACGCTTCGACGTCATCAACAGGTCACGTTATGAATCGCATTTCAAAAATATGGGTTTTAAGATCGTTATTTGACGTAATACCGTAAAAATAAATTCTAAATTCTAATTTTTCAAACATTTCAACAAAGTTCGAAATTTGGAAAAAATCGAAATTGAAAATAGAAACTAAAAGTTAAAAAAAACTTATTTTTTACTTACACAGGAATTTTAACATATCCTTCAACATCAATCTTCTCATCGACTTCATCCCTTTTTTCCTCATCATCTTTCCCATCCTTCTTCTTCGTTTGCAACCGACTTAAACTATCAGAATAATGCTTAGCAAAACCTTGCGGTAATCCACAAGTCCTCGGTACATTCTTAGCACAAACATTATGCACCTGAATTAAACACTCCCTACAAACGCTCGACCCCCTTCCAATTTGTAAAGAATCCCCACATTGTCCGCAAACAACCGACTTCGTACACAATTTCGACTCAAACCTATGCGGAATATTATGTTGCATCCTTTGAACCGAATTTTGCCTAAACAATTCATTCCTTTGAGGCGATTGAACGATTTGTTCAAGTATTTTACGTTGATCTTTAATATTCATCGTAGAATTAAGTTTATCCGAAAAATGCGAAAACGTTTCCGATTTTAATTTAATAATTTCTTGTTGTAAATTTTTACTATTTTCCCTTTCTTTTAATAATTGTTGTTCTAAATCTTTATAATTCATTACTATCGATAAAGGTGGTTGATTTTCTTTTTTATTACTTCCAAATAATTTATCCGATAAAGTTTTTTTCTTTTTTTCTTCAACTTTAGATTGTAAATAATCGATAAGTTTGGTTTGTTGATGAATCGTAGCTTCCATTTTTATCTCTCTTTCTTTATAACACATTTCTTTTTCGGATAATAAATTTTCTAATGTATTTACTTGATCGATTACAGCTTTATTAACCGTTTTATATTCGGTTATACTTTGTGATAATTTATAATTTGATTCTTTAAGGTTATTTAAGTAAGTTAATTGAGAGGAATTTTCTTCTTTTAAATTAAAATTTTCGGAAATACAATTTTCTAATTTACGTTTAACGTCTTTTAATTCTACGTCTAAATCTGTTATTTTTTGTTCGGCTGAAGTTAATTCATTAGCAAGACTTGATGAATAAGATTTAAAATCGGCGCATTCTTCCCGGTAACTTTGAAGTTCTTGTTGTAAACTTTCCAAGTCTTCAAGTTGTCTTTTTACTTTCGTTTCGGATAAAAGTCGAAGTGATTTTTCTTCGTTTATCGATCGTTTAGCTTCTTGACATTCATTTCTTACCGAAGTTAGTTCATTTGTAATTTTTTCTATTTCACTTATAAGTGATGTACGTTTATTTTCTGAAACTTGATATAAATTTTCAAATTCTTCCAATTGAGTTTCTAATAAAGAACAAGCATCTCTTAAAGCGCTTTGATTTTGTTGTGAATTATTAATTTTTCGTTTTAAATCATCGATTTCTTTTAATAAAACGTTTCTTTCGTTTGATTGCCTTTCAATTTGAACGTTTATGTTTTCGTTTTTACGAATAATTTCTAAAATGTGATTTTCGCGTTTGATTTTTTCACCGTTTAAGAAATTAATTTCGTTTTTTAGTTGATTTATTTCGTCGTCTTTTTTCATTAAGGCTTTTCTTAAGTCATTAAAGGTGTTTTTATCGTCGTCTGATTTTTCGCGTTCGAGGTTTAGTTTTTCTTCCAAGTTTTTGACTAAATCCGATAGTTTTACGATTTCGCAAGTTAGGTTTTCGTTTAAAGCGTTTAATTCTAACAAAGCGCTTTCGTGGGTTTTTTTGGTGTCGTTCATTTTTGCGATTATCGTTTCGATTTCTTGGGTTAGTTGGTTATTTTGGTCTTTGGCTTCTTTGTAATCTCGTTCGATTATTTTTTTGTCTAGGTTTGCGTTTTGTAATTCGCGTTCCATTCGCCAATATTTTGATTTTAATTGGGATAGTTCTTGTTTTTCTAATGCGAATTGTTCGTGAGTCTAAATAAAAAAGAAAAAATATTTATCAACATTTTTTCATATTGATTGTTATCTTAATTTAAAGAAGAAAAATGTGGAAAAAGCTAGACATTTAAGAAAATAGCAAATTGGATCAAATTTAAGAATAAAAGAAATCGCAAACTCAAAAAATTCAGAAATTGAATAAAATATGAATTTATAAAACATTAAAAACTGAAAGGTATCAATTGGAATACTTTTTCCAATGTTTGAAACTTGCAATTAAAAGAAGAAAGTTGAGTTTCTAAAAATTTTAAAGTTGGATGCAATAGTAAACTTCAAGTCAAAAACTTGAAGATTTGAGAGGTTGGGAAAACAGTTCTATTTTTAGTTGCCACGAATCGAACGTGCTTTTCTGAGTCTGAGTTTTGATTATTAATTTCAACCCCATTCCTTCCGATATTTTTGTTGAGCGGAATTATTAATGTCCGCCCGCGCTTGAAATTATTAATTAGCTTCATTATATTGGCCTTTAGCTGACGATTATCTATTTTTAATTTTTATTCAAGTGATTGTCATAATAAATGATTATAGAATCGTCGATGTGCGGGTAGTGTAATTGAGAAGTGAGGAAAAAAAGACTTCAGTGCGTGAAGTATCTTCGCTAGTTTGAACAAAAGTGTACCAATTTGAGCAAGACATTAGGAAAATCGCTGCCGAAGTCTGGAACTATTTTGAGATGTCAGAAATGTCGTTCTGTAACACGAGAATCTAGAACTGGATCTACCCATAGACCACTTGAGTCTGTTAAAGAGCTCCACCTCATTCCACTATCATTTTGAAATCGGTTTACGAGATGGTAAGAAATATGTACACAGTGATGCAGTCCAAAAATGATATCTGCTTGGTTCTGTCGACTTTTATAGTAGTCGTAACTTTGATTTTGAACAAATTGTGGAAATTGGAACTCAATGAAAACGTAAAGATAATTGATAGGTTGACGATAGAAAATGAATTGATTGTGTGAAAGGGTAACGGATTTTGAGTCCCGAGTGGGTGAGTTTGAGGAGTATTTCCATTGAAATAACCTAAAGATTCAAGAGATTCCTCAGAAGAAGAATGAAGTCAATTTGTTAAATATATTAGAGGCAGTGGCAGGTCATATGAATTTTGTTTTGTGTACTGATATGAATGTCATCCATCGGATTCTATACTTTAATCGCCAGAATGCTGCTCCCAAGTTTATTGTAATGCATGTTCTTAATTATCTTATGAAGGATTCCTTTCTGGTCGGGAATGTACATTGTTGGAGTTGGCGATAGATGTTTTGTTAATGGTTACCTGACTACTATGAAGAAATCAATTTTTCTCGCGCTAGGAAGAGAGGAAAACAGAAGGAGCATCTCTTTATCTTATGTGAGTTAATTCATATAAAGAATGGTGACAACCTTACAGATATGTAGTTAAATCAATTAAATTTAGCGAACAAATTTGATACCTTTTTGGTTTGATATCCCAAAAAGTTAAAAATTTGAAGCGGGAAACTGGAAGAAGTGGACGCTGTGAGGAGTAAAAAAAATTGTACAAAACTCCAAAAAGTTAGAAACTTGAAGAAACGAAAAATAACAAAAAAGTTTAATATTTGAAAAAAATCGATGTTGAAAAAACACTAAAAGTCTGAATTTATAAAAATTTTAAAAATGAATAAAGTTGGTAATTGAAAGTAGTCAAAATCTTGAAGAAATTAGACATTGTATAAAATGAAAAACTGGATGAAACTCAAAATATCAAAAAATTGATAATTTGAAAAAGAACCTAAAACAGTACAAAATTTGAGACAAAAATCAATATTGAAAAAAGACGGAATTTGGAATTTATAAGTTTGAAATTGGTAAAAACTCGAAATTAGAAGAAGCTAAATCTGAAAAATTCAAAATCTCGAAGAAACTAGAAAGAAGTTAAAAATTGTAAACTACTTGAAATTGAAAAAAAGAAGCTCTCGTAAGAAGTTCAAAATTGAACGAAACTCGAAACTTCAAAAAATCAGAAACTCAAAGAAGCTAAGAATTGGAGACATAGAAACATGAAAAAGTTTGCAATTGGAAAAAAGACTAAACGTCTAAAATGAAAAGATCCTAAAACCAAAAACTAAAAGAAGCGAAAAACTGAAATAAATAAAAGATTATAAGTTTGAACTTCTTTAAAATTAAACAAATCTTAAAACTGAAAAGCTAGAAACCAGAAAAGAGTTTCTTTTTCAAAGTATTTATTTATTATTACATTTTTAATAATTCTAATTTAAAATATACCTCAACGAGTTGTTGTTCTAATCTTTTAACTTGCTTCTGTAAAACCGTCTTTATCAGAAGTAACTTCAAGCTCTCAAACACCTCTATAAAATTATTGAATTTTGTAGAAAGAATTTGTAAAAAATTAAAAACTGGATGAAACTCGAAATACCAAAAAATTAGAAACTTAAAAAAAAAAACGAGAAACTGTAAAAAATACGACTCCTTTGGAAAAATTAATATTGAAAAAAGACAATAAGCTGAAATTTATAAGTAGTTTGAAATTAGTAAAAATTCGAAATTAGAAGAAGCTAAATTCAGAAAAATTAGAAATTTGAAAAAGGGGGAAGCTAAAATAGTACGAAATTTTAGACAAAAATCAATATTGAAAAAAGACAGAAAGCTGAAATTTATAAGTAGTTTGAAATTGGTCAAAATTTGAAATTAAAAGAAGCTAAATCCAGAAAAATTCAATATCTGGAAGGAGATAGAAAAAAGCTGAAGATTATGAAATGCTTAAAACTGTTAGAAAAAAGCTCGAATTTGTAAACAGTTAAAAACTGAACTATATTTCTCTATACTCTATGGTCTAAAAAGTTAGAAACATAGAAGTAAGAAACTGGAGAAAATTCAAAAATAAAAGAAATCGACGCTGGTCGACTATAAATGAAATTATAATGAAACTAGAAATGAAAATAATGAAATTAGAAGAAGCTATATCCGGAAAAATTCAAAGACTCGAAGGAAATAGAAAAAAAGCTGAAGATTATACAATACTTGAAAATGGTAGAAAAAAAAAACTCAAATTTATAAACAGTTAAAACGAACGAAACTCTACATTCCAAAAAGTCAGAAACATAAAGAAGTAAGTAGTTAGACAATTAGACTAGACAATTATAAAATACTTAAAACTGGTAGAAAAAACACTCAAATTTATAAATAGTTTAAACGAACGAAACTCTATATTCCAAAAAGTCAGAAACACAAGGAACTAAGAAGCTGGAGAAAGTTCAAAAGTAGAGGAAGTCGACGCTGAGTCAACTATAAATGAAACTATAATGAAATTTGACGGAGCTATATCCGGAAGAATTCAAAATCTCGAAGGAGACAGAGAAAATCTGAAGATTATAAAATACTTAAAATTGGTAGAAAAAAGCTCGAATTTATAAAAAGTTAAAGTAACGAAACTCTACATTCCAAAAAATCAGAAAAATAAAGATGTAAGAAGCTGGAAAAAGTTCAAAAGTAGAGGAAGTCGACGATGAGTGTTGTGTCTTTAGCTATAGAGCAGACGAACAAGTGTCGGCTCAAGAACGCAAGACCAGTTGAGTTGCCAGATCGCTTGCTAACAGACGCATGTAATGAAAGTGTATCTAACAAGGAGACCTTACGACTTGCCCCTCACCGATTTTAACGAAAGTGGTACCAATCGATAGATATTAGTACCTAGTACAAATGTATAAAATATTAGGGCGCACTACTCAGCGGTTCGCAAGAAAATTGGTGTTAAAGTATGCAATCGGCTTATATGTCAATGATTTGTCATTTCCCCTACAACCCCCTAATAGCCATAGTGGAAATATATCGGTTTCCAGATCCATAGTTCGGTGGTTCGAATCTCGAATAATACATTTTAATTTTCTTTTTTAATACAATGTTCTAAGTTATTTTTATAACATGTTGATGTAATATTAAAATATTTTTAAAATAACATGAAATATTGTATTCAAAATAAAAATAAAAAAGTTATTGTTCGAGATTCGAACCACCGAACTATGGATCTGGAAACCGATACATTTCCACTATGGCTACTGGGGGGTTGTAGGGGAAATGACAAATCATTGACATATAAGCCGATTGCATACTTTAACACCAATTTTCTTGCGAACCGCTGAGTAGTGCGCCCTAATATTTTATACACTTGTACTATGTACTAATATCTATCGATTGGTACCACTTTCGTTAAAATCGGTGAGGGGCAAGTCGTAAGGTCTCCTTGTAAGTTTATTAAGGGGTTAGACCACTCTAGAATTTTCAAAAAATCGAATTTTTATTTTTTGCGCTAAAAAGTGCCTTATGGTCTTAAAAATAAGATGCAATGTCAGTTATAAGTGGAAACAGTTTTTAAATGCCTGTACTTTTATTCTGAATGTTGTCCGATAACGTGTGCTCAGTACAGGTAAAACAAACTTTAAATGCGTTTTTCTCTAAATCACTTTTCTTGAAACGGCCGGAAACATAACTCATACAATTCTTTACCGATTTACTTGAAATTTTAACTGCACCTTCCAAGTAGCATTATCTAGAGAAAGACGTAGGATTTTTTTGATATCAAACGTAGTTCTTTAACTATAAACAATTTAGTAGATATTTTTTTAGACTAAAACGCAAAGCTTTTGTAATATGCCCACCATTTCTGCAAAAAAATAATTAAAAAGAAATCCCTACGTCTTTCTCTAGCTTTTGAGTTGTAAAAACTAAATACCTTTTCGTTTTTGGATTAGATTGAAAATTGTAGGTAAAATCGTTCCGGCCGCGGATCCCTTAGCGCTTAACAAGGTTTTCATCAAGCAGTTACATCGCGTTCATTTTTTATGTTAATTATTTAGCAAAATATATTTCTTATTCCTAAATGTATGTACAACAAAGATATATAAACAATTTTTCCACAGCTCTTATTGTTTTCTGGGAAAAATATGCGGAAATTAGGTTAATTTTCCACGGTCTAAAGTGGTCTAACCCCTTAAGTATCAATAAAGTCAACCAAAACTAAATATTGGGTTCTATTTGGGTCGATCCCTTAGACCAGGGGTCTCCAAACTACGGCTCGCGGGCCAAATCCGGCCCGCTACAGCTTTCAACAGCGACTATTCCAGTCTAGAAATATAATTAAGGGCAGTAAAATTAAAACTGTTTTGACCCTTGGAACACACTGAAAAAATCATTGTGCCCCGAAAACTTCAAAGTTTGGAGACCCCTGCCTTAGACGAACACAACAATGAGTCAAGTATAAAATAAAAAATTCCATAGAAATGCAATTTTCTAAATTAACTTTCCAAATTTTTTATATATATTTGTAATCAAAATCAAAAAATGAATCTTTTTTCAGGGTTCGTTCAAAAAATTTTTATTTCAAATTAGCTTCGCTTAAAGATAATTTAAAAACATGATTAAATTATCCTTAATTAGTTAACCGTCACCGAAAAAGATAGTTTTTTTCTCTTATTTCAATTTAAAATATGAATCTCTTTTTAATTTTTATTGTTTACGTAAATTAAATTAATAATATTAAGGTAAAAAAAAGTAGAAAGAAAATTGAGTCCAAAATTGAAAACTAGAAAAAGTAACAAACTAAAAAAATGTTAAAAGTTTAAATCTCCATAAAATTATATAAATCTCGAACCTAAAAATCTAAAAACGAGAATAGAAAAGTATATTTAGAAATATACCTCAACGAGTTGTTGCTCCAATCTTTCAACTTGCTTCTGTAAAACCGTCTGTTTATCAGAAGTAACTTCAAGCTCTCCAACACCTCGTTCGAGTTCCTTCACCAAACTCTCCAAAGTAATAATTTTTCTCTTGTGATTCTCTTCCTTCGATTCGGCTTCTTTCAATCTACACTCTAACTCAGATTTTTGAGACAAAGCGTTTCTTATTTCAGCCTCTAAACTTCTAAGTTGACTCTTAAAACTTGTCGTCAATTCTTCAACCGTATTTTTATTCGAGATCTTTTCAAAATTTAATTCCGTCTTTAAATCCTAAAAATAGATTTAATTAATTTTAACCTCATTATATATGTCAAAATCAATAAGTTATCAAAACAACTTAAAATTGAAATTATCAAAAACACAGCTAACTGAATAAAAGATAAAATTTTTATAATTTAATGAAAGATAAAATGTTTATAACTTAATAAAAGATAAAATTATTGAAATAAATAAATAAAAATTACCTCAATTTCTTGTTTAATTCGTTCATTAATTTCTTGTTCAAATTTAATTTTCCCCTCAAGTATTTCTCTATTTCCAATTTTACCTTTCAACTCTTCAATTTCTTCTTCATAAGCTTTAATTGTCTTTTTATATTCATTATTAACAGCTTCGTGGTTCCTCATATTATTTATAAAACTATCAGATTCAACGCATTTTTTCTTTAAGTCTTTTAATTCCTCGTTTAATTTTTTAATTTCCTCTTTAAATTCCTCATTAATCGATTTATACTCAAAAATAACTTTTTCAAATTCCCCATTTTTTAAACACTCTTCATGTAATTTACTTTGTAATTCTGTTAATTCTCTTTGCGATTGACTAGTTAATTTTTGTAGTCTAGTTTCTAAACCAACAACGCTACTTCTTCGGAGATTCTCGACTTTTTGTAAAGAAACTTTATGTTTGTCTTCTAAAATCGCAACTTGATTAAGTTGATCGATTAAACATTTATTTTCAACTTCAATTTGAGATATTTTTTCTTTGTATTTTTGTATTTCTAATTCTAAAGCTTCCATTTTTGGTTTTTCCGTAGCTTCCCATTTTAATTTAGACGCTTTGATTAATTCCAAAGCTTTTTTCTCGACTTCGCTTCGATCTTTTCGTTCCAATTCTAATTTTCTTTTTAAAGCCGAACATTCAGCTAAAGTTTTAGCTAATTCTTTCTCTAAATTTTTCCGTACGTTTTCGATACTTTCCAATTTTCGAGATTTATCGTGTAATTTTCTTTCGATATTTTCCTTTTCACCAAAATCGCTCAATTGACTTAATTTTTTTTGTAACTTTTCAATTTCTTTTTTTAACGTTGTTATTGTTTCATCTTTAACGATATTTTTCGATAAACTTTCGTTAATAGCGACAAAAGGAGTGTAAGTAAATCCGATAAAGGGTAAATTTTTCCCGGAAAATTGAGTTTTTTTCTTAAAACTATCGATATGTGGTTCATTTTTCTTACGTTCGATATCAATAAAATTACTTGTATCGTCTAATGAAGTTATTTTAGGAACGTACGGAGGAACTTGATCTCTTAACGAATCGAAATCGACGTTTTTATATACGGGGTGTTTTAAAATCCCTTCGTAAGTTAATCTATGATCTTCATCGGTTAATAAATTTCTTATTAATGAAACATAACCTTGTGTTAAAACGATATCCGAAGGAAATTTTAAACTTGTCGCGTGGTTCATTATTTTTGAATACGTTGCTGTTGTGTTTGAACCGTTAAATGGGGTGTTTCCTACTGTTAGTTCGTAGGCTAAGACTCCTAAAGACCAATAATCACAAGATATCTATAAATTAAAATTAATTAAAGGGTTTATTTAGTGTTTTTAAAAAAATAATTACTCCGTAAGATTTTTTTGTTCGATTATCAAACGATTGAAGTATTTCTGGTGCTATATAATCGGGAGTTCCAACTGGAACGACGTCGGACATCTCTCCTTTTGAATTAAGTAAAGCGGCTGAACCGAAATCGACAATTTTAATATGTCCACATCTGTCTAATAAGATGTTATCTGGTTTTATATCACGATGGACGTAACCCATTTCGTGTAAATCATGAACAGCAACCACCTAAAAAATCAATTTAATTTATTTATTTAGAAGAAAAAAATAATCTTCATTGAGAAAAATATTGTGGTTTTAACACATTTTTTTACAATAATAGTACATTACTAGTGTATATTATATTGAATGTTAGATTAATTGTAAGTCATCTTGATGTAAATTCCCACAATCTACCCATTTTATGATTTAAATAGATATGCGCTCACCCCTAATAAGAAATCTGTAATCGTACGGATTCCCAAGATTTATATTTAAAACACATGTCTGAACCCTTAAACGCATTTCCAAATTTCGACTCTTATTAGTTTAGGAATTTGTCCAGACAAGTGTGTGTCTTATGAGGAGGCTCTCCAAAATCTCAGACAAGCCTCAGGTATCCTGAGAACGATTCCCTAATTTCTGGTATACAGACATCAAGAAAGTATAAAAAGGAATAGCCGGAGAATTTCCGGAACATTCACAATACAGTTACATTTATATTAACATTCACATTGACAGTCACAGTTATATCCATAGTTGAGAATCAAGAATCTATAGTTAAAAGTTTTTAGTGTACAACAGTTTTAAAAGTCGTCCGCAATTCTGTCCGAATCTCGAATCAAGAATAAACCAAGATCAAGAAGTGGTATTCTATTTGCAACATAGCCTTAAGAAAAGGAGTATCATAAGACTTCTCCAACTCCGATGAAGTCGATATCCCTAACATTGGTGGATGCTCCTAACATCCTGGGCAGCTCCTTAACAAAAATAACAATTAGAATTTTTACGACTTCTTTTAAGTGATTGTCAGCGTCTCGTATAGTGTAGCGTTTCGTTGTCTTTGGATAGTATCAGTTTAGTCATAGTCTGTCTAATATTTCTTTGTTTTGAGGATTTCGAATAAAATTCTGTTTAACAATAAGGCAGCGTCACAACAGACTTAAGGCCGGTTCCCACCAGTCCAGCGCAGCACGTATCATTTTTGTAATACATACACATTAGTGCAGCACGATGCACAGTGGTCAATGAGCAGAAAAATCCAATTTTTTGACTTTCAATATTAACACTTTACCGACCGGCCGTCGATTAGTCGACATTTGTTCTCAGCGCTTACCGACCGGTCGTCGATTATTCGACTTTTGTGTTATTATATCCTATAATAACAAAACGTACCATTTTACCAGAGCATAAGAAAAGCGCGTATGTTCCCGCGCGACAGTCTAATTGTAAGCAAAGATTGAGCCGGTGTCTCGTACTATAAGTTGATTCTAAGCCTCACCATGGAAAAAAGGATGCAAGAGATGGTTCCTCCTCGTAACTTTACCGAGGAGGCCCGACTGGAGTACAGTAGAAGGAAGAAGCGGAGTATTGTTCAGTCTTCCTTAATACGAAGGTCTTGCAGACCAAAATACCGTCGAAGTCAAGGATTATAATGCAGAGTCGATTTTCTGATTTGAGAGTTAACCCTTCTCGCCTCTGCTGTAAGCGTTGACAAAGGACCAAAATTTGATCGAAAGAATTAAAACATCTAGGTGCGGTGGGCCTCTACTCGACAGTATTTTGGTTTGCAAGACTTTTGCATTAAAGGTTGAGAGGTAGAGAAGCTCCCTTCCAACGTACAACAGTCGGGTCTATTCGGTGAAGTTACGGGGAGGAACCTCGATCTTGCATCATTTTTTCCATGGTGAGGCTTAGGATCGACGTATAGTACAATCTGAGACTGAGGGGCCGGTGAGAAGGGCATAAGATTCTCGAACCGCTACTGGTCGGTAAAGGGTTAACAAAAAAATATTTATAAATCAATTCTTAAAACTCCTAAGACGTAGAATCAACTAAAGCCACGTCTCTTACCACCATAGTTTATCTGTAAGGAAAGTTTAAATTTGTACGTTTTAAGTATAGGTAATCAGATCGTTATAATAGCTCGTGAGAACCCATAATATTGTCGCATCAGTCTTATATTTTAAAAATATATTGGTTATTATTAAAAAATATATATATTTGAGTTAATGATAATGGATTTAGCGAAAAAATTTTCTTATTCTTCTGTTACACCGATAGGTAAAGATGCTTAACACATTGCGTACGGGTCACGAGAATTCTCGTTTTTAGCAAACTGAACGTTGCTATGCGAGAGGCTTCGTTACCATCGTAACGTAATTAAAATATATCGATACCTTACTTTGAAAACCTCGTAAATCCATATCAACTAATTTTACAAGAGCAACAAAAAACTTTTTTTGCAAAGTACTGTTGGAATTTTGGCATGAATGTATGTTTCAAAATACTATTTCACTTGTAAATTTCATTTGTCGATTCAAAATTAAAATAATTTTGTTCCCGAAGGGTTTTACCACAACTTACGACTTTTTCTAATCAATTACGGAAAAAAAGACGAGTTACGAGTTTTGTAGTCCCGTTTACGGAGAGAGATTTGGGTATTCTACGTACGTTTTTTATTTTTAAATAAACAGTTCATTAATTTTCTATCAAGATAATAATACAAAACTTAAAGAATGAAATATTTTATTGAAATATTAAACGTAAGTATATTAGGTAACAAACAAAACGAAATTAACAAAATTTTTAGTAACGAATATTATTGTGCAACTATTTAAATTTTAGATTGTCATAAAATGAGTGAAGATCGCTTAGCAAATTATTCTTTAACGCCTGCAAATTATCAAATTTGTCTTTTGTTAGTTCTCTAGGACTTATATGGACCAGAATATATGGTTATATGGACCAGAATATAAATTTGGTAATGAGTCGTTTGGTATATGTTTAGCAGCCTTATTGAAACGCTTATTTAATAAAGACCAGTCATCACTATGACTTAAGGGGTTAGACCACTCTAGAATTTTCAAAAAAATCGAATTTTTGTTTTTTGCGCTAAAAAGTGCCTTATGGTCTTAAAAATAAGATGCAATGTCAGTTATAAGTGGGAACAGTTTTTAAATGCCTGTATTTTGATTCTGAATGTTGTCCAATAACGAGTGCTCAGTACAGGTTAAACAAACTTTAAATGCGTTTTTCTCTAAATCACTTTTCTTGAAACGGCCGGAAACATAACTCATACAATTCTTTACCGATTTACTTGAAATTTTAACTGCACCTTCCAAGTAGCATTATCTAGAGAAAGACGTAGGATTTTTTTGATATCAAATGTAGTTCTTTAACTATAAACAATTTAGTAGATATTTTTTTAGGCTAAAACGCAAAGTTTTTGTAATATGCCCACCACTTCTGTAAAAAAATAGTTAAAAAGAAATCCCTACGTCTTTCTCTAGCTTTTGAGTTGTAAAAACTAAATACCTTTTCGTTTTTACTTTACATTGAAAATTGTAGGTAAAATCGTTCCGGCCGCGGACCCCTTAGCGCTTAGCAAGGTTTTCATCAAGTAGTTACATCGCGTTCATTTTTTATGTTAATTATTTAACAAAATATATTTCTTATTCCTAAATGTATGTACAACAAAGATATATAAACAATTTTTCCACAGCTCTTATTGTTTTCTCGGAAAAATATGGGGAAATTACGTTAATTTTCCACGTTCTAAAGTGGTCTAACCCCTTAACTTAAAATGAATTTCTTTATTCGGAGAGTATTTAATGGCTTTTAAATCATTGACCACTGGGTCTCCCGACCGCACACCTGGTCCAATGGAATTATAGAAATTCACTTTGGAATAATCACGAAAAAACGTGTAATTTAAGTAATGAACATCATACGGTTTAGGCAACTTTCGAGCTTTCTGACAATGTACGGCATACATAAAAAATTGAACTTACGAGGTGTTCGGTTTCTAAATAATGAAGAAATTCTTACGAGGTTTACAAATTTGTTTATAGATCGCGTAATATTCATATATAATTCTCGAGATTTTCACAGTACTTACAAGATGTGGGTTTTCGCAAGATATTCCAAAAAACTCAATTTCGCAAAAAAATGAAGTTACGAGGTTTTCAAAGTAAGGTAACGATATGCGGCTCGTTGTTTAGTTGAAGAATGAATAAAAAAACATGAAAACGAGATATCTCGTGACCCGACCGCAACGTTCAGTTTGCTAAAAACGAGAATTCTCGTGACCCGTACGCAATGTGTTAAGAAAATGATTGATTTTATGCACTTGTTGGATTAAAACTTGTTTGCGCCAACTGCCGCCAAGCAACTCTTTATATCTACATCTTGACTAATTGATACTTAACACATTTCAGTAAAATTTTGCTACGCGTATGTGCGCTTTTGTTTTTATTTAGCAAATTTCTAAGTTTTATCAGAATTTTAATCATTCGGGGGTTTCAATTCTGATTAAACCACCGAATATCCATAATCGTGACTCAAGTAACTTTGTATTGTCTATACAATCAAAAAGGTTGGTTTCAATTTAAAAACATCAAGCGTAGTAGTGTGAGTTATGAGGCAAGTGATGAAGTATGATTGTTCACAAATGAACAATCTTAGCACTATCAAGAACCGAACTAGCAGCGAAGATTCGTACAGATTCCGCATATCTAGTTTACATCGACGCTGCCAAGCCAAAACGGCATAAACGACATTTACCTAATTTTTCAGAAAATGCAAAAAATGATTGATATAATGAATCTTAAATGGCTTTTACGCAAACTTTAAGCCAATTTTATAGCGAATGAAGTTTGTTTGCAGGTACTTTTTTTATGGAGGGGTTTAGGAAATCTGTTGACAGACGAGTGGTCCAAATCACTATCTAAGTGATCCGTATCTATGACCACCCTGTGTTGGGTTGATGTACTCATCTTGAATACATCGACCAACTAAAACCCTTTCCCCTCCGCCTTCGGAACCACTCATCAAGGTATAACTTCAGAGACATATAAATATAACTTTCGGGGTCTACTGTACATTTCTTCTTCTATTTTCTAGCTCTCTTTGGTAAAAAAAAATAAAATAAAAATTGCAGGTATGCCGCTTTAACTGTTGCATGCAGATTTAAAAATGCTACTCAACGGTGCAGCTAACTAAAAAATGGCCGTTTTGGCGTTAATGCCGTTTTGGCTTGAGAGCGTCGACATGCACCAATAAAATTTATGGAATACATTTTACATGTTCCATATAATATGCCTTTCCAAACGTGGAGCACCAATTCCAAAACGCAACCATTAAGATAAAAAGGGAAGAAAGAAATTTAAGACGACATTAGAGAGCACTTGGGGTTGAAAGTAGATTGTATAAAGGAAGGTGCAGGTACAACAAATGATGGAAACACATATTGTTTTAACCCTTAACTTCCCTGGTCATGTTTTTGTCACACTAATAAATAAAAATCAGCGATCTGTGACACCGCATGTGGGAATTTAAAGGTTAACACAATACATATAATAAAGAAATTAACGTTTTCAAGTTTAGTTTTTACAATTTTTAAGGAATTTCAGAAGGGTTTTACTTTAGAATTGGGACGAAAATAAAATTCCTAAAAAATCCACCAGTTATTAAAATTTTTAACAATTCCATCAAAAACTTTTAAATGATTTTGAAGGATTTCTTCAAAAAAATATTCAAAAATCCAATAGTTTTACTGTTTAAGTATTATAAATATTTGAATCTTACAAATTGTATTATAATTTTTAATAAAATAACATAATTTTGATAACATTGTGTAAAAATTATTAGATTGGCAGCGCTCCAATAAAGTTACGAAGCGAAATCCCACAAAATCACCCAAAGAAGCGTTATTTGATTGATTTAAGTTGAAAAAAAAACTTCAAACTTAAAGAGTACACTTGATTCTAACGGTTTTTGTATCAACATGTAGATCAGCAAATGTTGCATGGTCGAAAAGAGCAAAGAAAAAAGCGGTCGGCTTGACATTAGAAATGTCAAAAATCTCATGTGATTGATCTATTTCCATTAGTTCAATACAAGATATATGCAAAAAGACGACAAATTAACCTACTCTCTTTTCGCGGAAAGATGTCTCATGCGTCATTAGTTGTCGGCGTTTTCTCGACATATGTCAAATATTCTTTTCTTTATTTAATCATATATGTCAGATAGAGACGAAGACCGAAAATAGTAGTCTAGGATAATATAATTAATTAATGACGCATGAGACATCTTTCCGCGAAAAGAGTATATTTCAGTATAATCGGAAGTAATAGATGTCTGTAGTTTCCTAAATATTTTTAAAATGTTAGATATTACCTACTAAAGTTGTGTATAAAGTTCCATATTGATTGTAATTGTTGAACAGTGAAACAACCAGTATAAAGTTATAAACGACTTATTTGTTTAAGTTAACTTTGTATCTTTTATTCTTTTTTTCTAACATGTATTTATTTAAATTTGTGCTTAGATATCCTTTGAAACTTTGTTAGGGAAGATAAAGACGATAAACCATTCAGACTACTTAAGGGGATTCACCACTGAAAAAATACTTTTTTTTAAATACACAATAAAAATGGCCTAACTATTTTTTTCTAAAGTGTAGTAAGTTATAAAAAATACAAAAATATGAAATGGCCAAAAAGTTGTCGCATACAGGCTACAGCTAATAAAAATGATTTTTTTTCCACGTTTTCCAGACCATACTTGAAAGTGATATATCTAAAAAACTTTTCAACATATTACACTGATCCTGGTCTTATTTTGAAGATAATGATCTATTTTAAATATTTAGGTAGATATATTTAGGTAGCTTTAGTGGTTTTCAAAAAATCATAGACAATTTTTTACTTTTTTTCAAAAAACATACATATATGTATGTATAATTATGTTTCTAAGCAGCATATGCACCTAAAATTCTAATTCTACCTAAATATTTAACACTTTGTTGGCCGGGAATTTTACATAGAAACTATCTCATGTCACCGCAATTTGACATAACAAGTGCTATTACGACGAGATAACTCGTCACCAGTCAGCAACGTTTGGATATGAAATGACGAGTTAACTGATCACCGGTCAACAAGGTGTTAATAAAAGATCTACTGAATATGTGGTGAAAATATGAACTCTCTATCTAAATTGGTCCTCAAGATATATCAATTTTTGTCTGAAAATTTGTCGGAATTAAAACTTTCGGAAAACTGCAGTACTCTTATTCAGTAGGCTCCAAATGACAAAATAAGACAAAAAAAAATTTTTTTTAATTTAATGATTTTTCACCATTTTCAGTGGTGAATCCCCTTAAGCACAAATTTAAATAAACACACGATACTTACCACTTCTGCAATATAAAACCTAGCAGCACTTTCAGGTAAAGTCCCACCTTGTCGATACAAAAGCCCTACTAAATCACCCCCAGGATGATAATCCATAACAAAATATAAATTAGCCCTGTCTTGAAAAGCATACTGCAAAGAAGTCAACCACGGTGAAGTAGAAAAAGCCATAATATTCCTTTCTCCTTCAAATGATGCATATTTATCCTCCAAACTTTTATATTTTTTAATCGTTTTCATAGCGTAAACATGTCCCGTTTGTTTCTCCTTAACAACATGTACCTCTCCAAAATGACCTCTTCCGATAACATTTTTCACTTCAAAATCATATAAGTTAACACGTAATCGTTTTAAATCCCCAATCGTTTTCTTATGCTTTTCAACGAATTTTTTAATGTTTTTATCCGTGTTTTTAAGACATTCCGAGTTGCATTCTTCGTATAAAACGTCCAAAGCGTCCAGTAAACCTTCTCTCGTTAAAAGGGATAAAGTTTCTTCGACATTTGAAGAATTACCGACTATATGGTTGATAATCCGTTTTGTTCTTACACTAATCGGTTCCTTTGACGGTTCCATGATGATTTATTAAGCATAACTTCTTTAAAATACCATCTATATGTACACATTCAATTCCACCGGTAAACTAACGTGCAAAAACGGTTATAAGTTTGAAGTTAGAAACACGGTTATTGGTTGACGTTTTAAAATGCTGCAATTTGATTGGTTGTTTTATCAACACCTTCAAAAAAATTAAAATAAATTATTACTAATTTAAAGTTTTAAATAAATATTTTTTAATTATTTAAATAATATACTAAATAAATGAAGTTTTTATTTAAAAATAAAGTTAAATTTTAATTTTTAACATTTCAATCCGTTAAATTAGATTTTTTGAGGTTGGTATCAAAACATTATTTTAGGTTATTTCGTGACTTTTTAAACGTCAAAGTTCAAACTACTGATCAAACTGGTCAATTTATCATCATTATTATAATTTGACGTATTATTTTAATAATTTCATTAAAATGGATTACGAACCGATTCATAAAACATTCACCGAACCGATGTACACGATTAATTTACAAGAAAACGGTCCTATTTTAGCCGTTCATTATTCAACTTACGAATGGTCTCAAGATATCATTTTATTAGCTTTTTCAAAGAAAATAGTCGTTGGGCAAATACAACATGAGGTTAGATTTATAAATTAGATAGATTTTTAATCGTTTGATTAATTTATAGTCATTTTTTAATGATTTAGTAAAACATAACCTCAAATATTTTTAAGTTTTAATTTATATTCTTTGTAGGATAAGTTGGAATTGAATATTTTAGCTGAAATACAACACGATTCACGTTGTACGTCCCTTTGTTTATCTTCGGAAACCGCAACAAATATAATTCCAATTAACGTACAATTTTGTACGGCCGGAAGTGATTTTAAAGTTAGGTTGTTTAAAAGTAATCTAACTGATGAAAATTCTTGTTTGGTAAGTTGTTTTATTATTGATTAATTATATGAATTAAATAAAAAAATTTTTTTTAGGAAATGATCGGACATGAAAGTTACATTAACGATATTAATTACGATCCACCTAATACGTACATTGCTTCGGTTAGTGATGATCATACAGCTAGGGTTTGGTCGACTAGTGATAATAAATTAGCTGCAGTATTTAATTTAACCTCTCCAGGTTATTAAAAAAATTTTTTTAATTAAATTAATCAACATAACCTCACTTTTTCCTTAAATTAATTTTTAACCCCTTTTAACTTATTTATTTATAGGTGTTTCATGTTGTTGGCATAGAGAAGATCCTTCAAAATTATTAGTAGCTGAAAAAATAGGTGTAATTCGTTTTTATAATGTGTCAGCGATGAAACCGATTTTATCGTGTAGTTATTCGAAGTCATTATCTTCAGCTCATTGGTCTCCGAGTGACGCTCAATTGGTGGCTTCTTTACATACGGGAGAGCTTTTACTTTGGGATGCTACACGTTGCAGGTAAATAATTATTATTGAATAATAATTTTTATTTAAAGATTGTAATAAATTCATTGATAATAAATTGATTTCTTTTTTTTTTATTTATTGTTTAGTCGTCCGATTCAAACGAAATTAATTTATACTGAATCCGGAGGTGATTTGAAGTTTAATTTGTCCGGAGAGTTTTTGGCTGTTGCAAACAAGTTGGAGAATTCCGTCAAAGTATTTCACGTTCAAACTCAACAAGAAAGGTTAAACGCGAAACTTTCTTCGCCTACAAATGTAAGCTGGCATTTTAGATATCCTTTGATATGTGTTGGGGATGATCGGAAGTTGTATTTTTGGAAAATATCTGGAAAATAATAAAAATTGCATTTTTTCTATAAATATGTTTTAAGATTATTTTTTTTGTAATATTTTTCAATGTACTTTAAATAAATTGATAAAAGAAATTGAAATTTGATTTTATTTTTGTTGTTGACAATGAGATTTTATTATAAGAAAAATTTAGGTTGATAATAACTTAATTTACTAATAATTAAATTGTGTGAGCGGTGTCCGGTGACGAGATCGACAGATGTTCGGATGGCTCCTGGACGGAAGTTATCGAGCAGTCAGAGGAAGCAATCGCAAAGCCGTTTAGTGAGGAGATAGAGCTGGCTCTAAAAGTGAAAAAATCGACTTCACTGGGTTTTAATAACATTACCTTTGCCATGTTGCGCCGCATCCCTGACGAGGGCAGGCGCCTTCCGCTCGATACATTCAATGGAATTTTGGGGGGGTGGTGGCTTTCCTGGCAATTGGGACGAGATCGCGGTTGTCCTTATACCGAAAAAAGGTAAAGATTTAACTAAGGCTGGACCGAGAATAAAGTAAGATATCGGCCGAGACCGAGAATAGACAAAGTGTGAAAAAAAAATTAGAAATGCTGTTAACTTTTTAATACAGTACTAAATGTTTAACAAAAAAACTGTTCTAATAATCAAAGTTAAATAACATTATATTATAACATAAAAAAAGCAATTTTTCGGCATTTTCGCCCTTCAAAGACTGTCGCCTCCCGTCGTACAATTGTCCAGCTTTGCTAAACAGTTGTTCGCTTGCTACGCTAATATTCGGCGCAGATAAAAACTTATTTGCTGTAGGCCTAAGCATCTTATAAGTTGACGAAAACCAATATTCAAAAATTTTAGCATTTCTTTGCAGTCTTGGCTCTCTCAGAAAGCTTTCTAGCGCTATTTCGATCACAGAGCTTGAATTGTATTCGTCATTGGTCAATGACTCGTCTTCCAACTCTAACTCACGATTTGTTGCAGCCATGTTTGACGAGTTAGTTGAAGATGTCAATGTCGTCTCATGAGAATCTGATCCTACATTTTCATTAAGAGTCTCGATAATATGAAGTTTGGCTGAGTTGACTTCGCTTTCAGTTAGATATTTGGTTTTAAACCGTGGATCAATCAGTGTTGCAGTAATTAGTGGCAAACAACTTTTAACAAATGAAAACCGCTGATCAAGAGCATCCAGTAGCTTGCTCTTCATCGTCTCTGCGTGATTTTCATTTTCATTATCATCTTCCTGATCATTAAAGGACTGAATGTTTTGTATTGGCGTCAATTTTCCATTTAACATTGCCAGAAACGGTATTACTACTGAAACACACGACGAGTTGGAAGAGATCTCCAACGTGGCTTGGTAAAAGCATTGCAAAACGTTCACTATATCTTTCATCAAATTCCATTCACCACTGTTAATTTTTAGTAGGCCTCCTTTTTCAATACGGTATAGGTTCAAAGCATTTTTCTGCTCAAGCAGTCGTTTCATCATTAAGTAGGTACTATTCCACCGAATTTCGACATCTTGAAAAAGCGCATGCTTCGGTCAATTTAAGGTTTTTTGAAAGGTACTTAAATGTCTTCGAGCTTGTTCACTCCTGTGAAAATGGCCGACTACTTTATGACATTTTTTTATCAGCGTTTCAACTTCTGCGATCGAAAAAATGGCATCATGGATCGTCAACTGCAGAGTATGAGCAACACAACCCAACGATGTGAATTCAGCTACTCGAGTGGCGCGGACCATGTTGCGAGCGTTGTCTCGTACAGCCAAGTGAACTTTTGTTGCGATGTTGTAAGTTTCGGCAATTTCTTTGAGTTTTTCTGCTATCTTGGTCATGACCGAGAATCTCGGCTATTATTAGCCGAGAACCGAGACAAATTTCTTTGTTGTATTTGAAGCCGAGAATGCCGAAACCGAGACCAAGATTTCGGTCGAGTCTTAGATTTAACCCATAGGGAAGGGTACAGACCCATCGCAATGATTAACTGCACAAGAAAGAAGTCATGTGGGCATCGCGGGGAACGAGGAGGCCGACGAGCTGGCTAGAGAAGCTACTGGACTCCTTTATTCAATTAAAGCGGACGCAACGAGCCTTATGCGAGGCGCGAGAGATGAAGCATGGGAGGCGTGGCAGGAGAAATGGAACCTGAGCGGTCGTTATACAGGAAAGACATTGAAAGCACTAAAATCTTCGGTTAGGGAGACTTCGTGGTTTCTGAAGTTGGATCGTCCTCCTAAACTCTTTGTCGCCACTATCAACCGTATGAGACTGCGCCATGGCAATTTTCCGGCGCACCTGTTCAGGATTGGCCTTGCGGACTCCTCCAGTTGCAACTGCGAGGAATATTGTGATTTAAACCATCTCATTTTGGGCTGTGATCGCTACGAATGCGTCCATAAGATACTTTTCCAGCAGCTAAGGAATTTAGGCTGCAGCCCTTCATATTGCGTGGCCGATTTACTGACCTCTAATAACATTAGAGTGTTCAAATTACTTTCTTCGTTTCTTTGCAAAATTAATTGGTTCATTTGATTGTTTCAGATTCGATCTTAGTTTTTGTCTGGCTTCCGGGTTTTTTTGTCCCTTAGCCCTTGACCCCGATTTGTAGCTTTGAGTAGCTCCGAGGGGTTGACCCGGGGACTATTAGCTGTCGCTTTGCTCGTACTACATAAGGAAGGGCACATTCCCCCCGTTCCGTTCCTTCAGTTTTCCCAATTTGGTGCTCTTTAGTCATGTTAAAGGCTTCTGCTGAATCTCCCACAGAACTACTCAGAACATTGGCGAAGACTTTTTAACGACTCCGCGTCTGGTGAGATAAGAGCTGCTCATAGCTCATACACCAATATTCTTTCCTTTTTGAAGAAGAAGATGAAGAATTAAATTGTACGAAAGGTTACAGCGAACTCGAATTGAGGAGGCCGTAGAGAGAGTTGGCAGTTTGTCAGAAAGACAGTACGGTTTCCGCAGCGGAAAATCCGTGATTGACGCTGTTAGAGATGTATTCTCTTGGGCGATGGTGGTTCTGATGACCCTGGATGTTCCGAAATGCATTCAATTCTGCGCGTTGGGACGACATCCAACTTCCTCTAAGATAGAGATTTCTTATGCCAGCATACATAAGAATTATTGAAGACTATTTCAAGGAGAGGATACTTATAACACGTCCAATGGTCAAGTGACTAGGAAAATTTCATGCGGAGTCGCTCAAGGTTCTGTTCTGGGGCCGACCCTGTGGAATATCTTCCACGATACGATCCTCCGGATTGGGATGCCCGGCGATTGCTCCTTGGTGGGCTACGCAGACGACCTGGCGACTGTTATCACGGCTAGGGGACGTACTATAACCCGAAATGGAGCTGCACCATGAAGAGAAAGATGAAAAAGTAAGTTCTCTCGCCATAACATTGCCGAGTACTCTTTTATCTTTCTTTTTATGGTGCAGCTCCATTTCAGATTATAGTACCTGAAACACAGAGGAAATTAAATGGAGTCCGAAGAATGGAAGACCAAGATAGTACTCTTAACACAATAACAAACAAAATTATTATTTGGTATATAATTTTTATTAAATAACTTATACAGAAGAACTTGTGATCAAAACAATTTGTATATATAGATATATAGAAGAAGAATAATAATAATAAAATCGATTAATTATTGCTTACAACTTTTTCTTTTCTTTTATACAAAATAAATAATTAATGAGGAGGTTTTATGGGATAACAAAATAAGATTAAACTAACTTAATTATTGGTAATTAATTATTAATAAATTATTTTCGTTCATTTAATATTATTATTATCATTATTTTTTTAAATGTACATAAAACGGTGGAAGACAGAGTAATTAACAGGTAATTAAAAAAAACACTTCAAGAAAATAGATTAAACTTGGCACATTTAGTTATCTGTTTTTACAAAAAGTAAATTAATAATTAAAAAAATATTTAAAAAAAAAACAAAAATTGTATTTATTAATAAATAAAAATCCAGAAATCAAAAAAGAAATTTTAGTGTTGTTATTTTAGAGTATTTTCTAAACATCAGGCATTTAACTTGTATTGCTATAGTTTTTTTTTCTCTTTATTAATTCTTATTTTAAATTTTCTTCTCAAGAACGTTTTATTAAATTTAATTTATTTTTTCGACATTTTATTTTTAAAATCTTTTCGACATTTTATTTTTAAAATCTTTTTTAATTTAAACCGAAAAAAGACATCCAAACGATGACTGATAGATTTAATAATGATGATGAATGATTGTTTCGCTTTTCTCTTAAATTTTTTAAATTGCTCGACGAAAAAAATTAAATTTACTCGCGCGATACACGATAGGAAGAGCGTTTTTATCACGGGTGATAGAAAAAATATATATATTTATGTATACATATATCAGTTTTTTTTATCTTTACTTTTTTTTCTTTTCTTTTCGTTTCGTTTCATTTCAATCTTTACTAGAATAGAAATATTGTACGCGCGCAACAACTACGATTTATCGAAAAATTATTGCTTATCGTTACGACGATTTTTAAAAGAAAAATTAGAATTAAAAATAGAAATAAAAAAATAAAGCCTAAAAAAAAAACGGTGAATATCACTCATTCTATTTATGATAAAGAGGTAATTGTAAAAACGAAAAATCTTGAAGTCTTAAAGTCTATTTATAATAACATTGAGAACGATTCAACTTTAATTTTTTAATATTAACAATAAAAAAAATGTTTTTATTTAAAAAAAAAAGGAGGAGCAAAGAGAAAGTAATAAGTTGAATCGTCTCTTTTGACTCAAATTGACTACATTATGTTTATTTATATTTGGTTGTTAAATAAAAAATAGTTTTAAAAATATAAGTATGTAAGTATCTTTTGTAAATATTTATTTTCCATTTCTTTTCGCCGATTTATTTAAATATTTATATACTGCGTAATATTAAAATTACAACATTTAAAAGGAGTGTGTATTTTTTGATAAAATTTAATGTGAAATTGAAATATTGCTTAGAAATGTTGCTCTATAGAAATATAAAAATTGAAATTTATTAACTTCTTATCATTCTGGCGGTAATTTGTGTATTTCTTGATGGGATTGTTTGTCAGCTTAACTTCTTGCAAAATTCTCATTATTCGTAGACTAACAGTACACAAAATCTTTTGTCATTCAAAAGAAATTGATGGGGCGACCATAACGATATGAAAGTGGTCCGTTTTTCATTTGCTAAAATTGCTGTTCGTATAAATTGAAAGTGAGCAGTCCACTGTTATCAGATGTTGCAGAATAAATCTTTCTAAAAGTAAGGTACGTCTCATACTGAGGCAACCAGCAACAAGCAATATTGCCTCTTGATGGCATTTTACATAAAAGTAAAGCAAACGTCTCACATTGAAGCCATTTGATATCGCAAATAGAGAGGTGATATCGAATTGCTACAATGTGAGAGTCATCACTTAATTCTGACACGTGCCTTACATATAGGTATCACACTGAGACAGCAACAAGCGATATTACTAGTTAACATTTTACATGGAAATAAAGCAAACATCTCACATTGAAGCAATACGATATCGCTTCTGTATCAACGATATCTAGTTGCTCCAATGTGAGAGACATAATTTAATTCAATGTGAAATCTTACCAAGTAGCAATATCGCGTATTGGAGATTGCTGGTTGCTTGTTGCTGATTGCCTCAATGTGAGACGTACCTAAAATGTTATCAAGTGGCAATATCGCTTGTTGTTGGTTACTAGTTGTCTCAGTGTGAACCCCCCTAAGTGGCCAGTAATATTTTGAATAATCATTAAAGACTGGCCTACCAATGATACCACATTAGTGTCACCGGCATACAATGATTGGTCTGCCTATGGCAGCACATTAGTGACAGCAATTGTATAAGTGTTAAGGTTGTCATACATTTTCGGACTGATTCGAATCTGCTATCAAAGTCAAGCCCAAGTCTCTCAATATCTAATTAAAGATTGCTTCTCACTATATATTCCGTTTCCTTTCCATACGCGAACAATTCCGTTTACATAATATATTGTCAAACAAATCAACGTATACATATTTTTCAGTCCGTTTACATACCGTTTCCATATCTGCCATCTTCAATCAGGTATGTACCACATCGGTATGCTAGGTTTTTAAATAACAAATTTTAATATTTTGTGATACTTTTCAACAAATTTTAGACTATAAATGATTTTCAAATAGTTATTATGAATTATTAAAAAATGTTTGTTTCTTTAGGTAGTTTGGTTAAGTATATAAAATGGAAATAGTATTAATGGTAATGTACATAATATTACGCATTCACATTGTGTTGGAATGTCACATGTGGATACCAAACGGTATGTAAATGGGACGTAAACTGTGAACACGTCCATTGATTGACAACTAAGAATGCTTTTATAGAAATGGAATGGACACGAAACGTAAAGCGAGAATCAATCATATGTCCTTTTTCTTCATTAATTTAGACAATTAATGGGTTTAGCCCTATTGGACTGAAGAGTAGGGTATAAATCATGGTATTCTGTATGTTTAAAACATTTAATTCAGGAGTAAAGTAACCGCAAAATTAATGTGTATGTTAAGAAGTACCTTTGTTTGAGTACCTAAGTTAAGTACCTAAGTTTGATCAGAAATAAAAGCACTTAGATCTCATAGCAGTATGTGAAGAAACTGGTGGAATTAAATCTTATTATTAGTTCGTACATTTGAAAGTTGGAAATCCATTTTTCAGCTAAGAAATGTGTATCCACACGCAGAATTGCTTTTATAAAGCTCATCCAAACACTTCTTACAGATGTAAGCACTTTGAAAGTACACAAAAAGCAATTTCAGAAAATGATAAATTGTTTACTTCCATATAGTTTTTTTCTACCGTCTCAGTTTCTTTTAAATTATAATTCATGCGCTCTCTTGGCTTAGGAATAACTGCAAACTCATAAGAAGTTAAACTGATAGACAACGTCGTTAAAATATAGACAAATTGCCACCAAATTAGTAAGAAATTACTGCAACATGCACGCAGAAAAGAAATGTTTATTGCGACAAACCTAAGTGGGTTAGGGCCATAAAATTTTAATCAATTTTTATATTTCTATGGAGCAAGATTTCCACCAAATTTAATCAAAACGTACTCATTCTTTCTAAGTGTTGCAATTTCAATGTCACACAGTACATATTTATACAGGATGTTTTACTTAAAGTTTAGTAATTAATGTTTAATTTTAAGGATTAACTTCAAAATTTGAAGATTTAACAAATCATCTATATTTTATTTATAGGAGTTAAGAGAAGATTTCTTAACTAAAGATAAGTGAAAATGTCTATTTTTTATTAGAATCTTTAAATTTCTCCATTTCGATGTTAACTATAAATAGTGAAAAAGTTATGTTTCAAAAATCGCCCAGACTTTATTATTAAAGATATGAAAGAGATTTTTTTTAAATTAAATATAGAAGAAAGTGTCTAGTTTTCATTTAAATGTTCAAAATTTTCCCAAATTTTATCAAAACGATTTCACAATTTTTTTCTAAACCTCTACATTTCGATCTTTACCTTTAATAATCAAAAAGTTATGTTTAAAAAATTACCCAAACTTTATTTATAAGAATTCAAACGAGATTTTTTAACGAAATATAGAGGATAGTGTCTAGTTTTCATAAAAATGTTTAAAATTTTTCCAATTTTTATCAAAATGATTTTACAATTTTCTTTTTAAATCTCCACATTTCAATCCTTACCTTCAATGATCAAAAAATTATCTTTAAAATTGCACCCAGACTTTATTTATAAAAATTTAAACAGGTTTTTTTAACTAAATACAAAATAAAGTATCTAGTTTTTACTAGAATATTAAAATTTTTCCCAAGTTTCATCAAAATGATTTCACAAAATTTTTTCTAAACCCCTACATTTCAATCTTAACCTTAAATAGTTAAAGAATGATGTTTAAAAAATCGTCTAGACTTTATATATAAGAATTCAAACGAGATTTTTTTAACCAAATACAAAAGAAAGTGTTTAGTTTTCACTAAAACGTTCAAAATTTTCACAAATTTTATCAAAATATTTCTAAACCTCTACATTTCAAACTTAACTTCATTAGTTAAAAAATCGTATTTAAAAAAATCTTATACAAATGAAAATATCTACTTTTTATACTTTAAGTAAAACACCCTGTATAATAATATTCCTTTTCTTGTAAATATAAATTTTTACACATACAGATATCATATTATCAGTCGTTTAAAACATTCAAAACTCTTTAATTACTTTTATATCACGTTAATGAATAAACCATTTTTTCCTCTCAAATAGAATTAATTATTTCAATTTTACAATTTTACTTTAGATTTAGAATAATCTTGTGAATGGCAGAAGCGTTAGGAATTTCTTTCCCGGAAAAATCCTTCTTCATTTAAAAAATCTTAAAACCTCTCCCTTTTTTGTATAATATATATAATATAATATATATTTTTTAATTATTATTTTAATTATAAATCAATTATTTTATAACAAAAAAATCCCTTCTTCCTAAAAAATAAAAATAAATAACTTTTCCATTTTACTTGTTTTTTTCTTTCGCCAGTCTAAGAAACAATCCTATATACATTTTGATATATATATATAATATTTTTTATAAAACTTAACGTAAAATATATTAAATTCACGGTTAACAACACTCAGAAAGCATTTGAAAAATCATCTCTCTATCTTTTTTATAATGAACCTATTTATATCTAATAATAATAAAAATATCTCTTCTTACTATTTCATTTTTTCTTTTTTAATCTATTATTAATTATTACCTTCCTTGGTTCATTTCTAATTCGCGTCGGTGTTTTACCCAAGCGTCATCCGTTTGATGAACAACTATACTATTATTATTACTCATCCTTTTAACGTCTCTTTTCTTCCTTAGTAATCTCGGTCGAAAATGTTTTTCACCTTCTTCTTCTTCGTTATCTTCAAGTTTTATCCTCATACGTTTTTCTACTTCATCGTGACGATATGAAGAGGTTGAATTTCCACGTTTTCTCGTTGTTATACCGGCTAGATTTAATAAGGTTTCAGCTCCTTCTTTTATTTTACGTTCTTCTTCATCTTCGAAGTCGATTCTTCTACATGTTGATGATTTTGGTAACCTAAATTATATAAAAATTAGTTTCTTTTTTATTATTAAAAAAAGTTGGATTTTTTTGCAATTATTTTGAACTAAATTAATGAAGAAATTTGAAAATTTTTGATGAAATTTAATAATTTTGGATGGCTTTATATGAAATTTGGTGAAATTTTAGACGATTTTATAATAAATTGAGCGAAATCTTGGACAAAATTCGACGATTTTAGAAAATGTTAGACGAAATTTTAGAATTTTAAGCTAAATTAAGTTAGTTTTTTAAAGAAATTCAAAAATTTGAGATAAAATTAGATTAAATTTGACATTTTTGGACAATTTCATTTGAAATTTCGTGAAATTTTGTATGAAATTCAGCGATTTTAGAAAATTTTAGATGAAATTTTATAATTTTAAGCTAAATTCAGTTAGTTTTTTAAAGAAATTCAAAAATTTGAGATAAAATTAGATTAAATTTGACATTTTTAGGCAATTTCATTTGAAATTTCGTGAAATTTTGTACAAAATTCGACGAGTTTAGAAAATTTTAGACGAGATTTTATAATTTTAAGCTAAATTAAGTTATTTTTTTAAAGAAATTCAAAAATTTGAGATAAAATTAGATTAAATTTGACATTTTTACGCAATTTCATTTGAAATTTCGTGAAATTTTGTATGAAATTCGGCGAGTTTAGAAAATTTTAGACAAAATTTTAGAATTTTAAGCTAAACTAAGTTAATTTTTTAATGAAATTTGGAAATTTTATATGAAATTAAACGAAATTCAATCATTTTAAATGATTTTATACGAAATTTGAGTAAATTTTGTATAAAATTCGACGATTTTAGAAAATTTTAGAGGAAATTTAGTAATTTCAAGCTAAATTAAGTTAATTCTTTAATGAAATTCGAAAATTTTAGACGCAATTAAACGAATTTTAATAATTTTATAGGATTTTATGCGAGATTGAGTGAAATTTTAGACGAAATTCTACGATTTTAGAAAATTTTAGACGAAATTTAGTATTTTCAAGCTAAATTAAGTTAATTCTCTAATGAAATTCGAAAATTTTAGACGAAATTAAACGAATTTTAATAATTTTTTAGAATTTTATGCGAAATTGGGTGAAATTTTAGATGAAATCCTACGATTTTAAAAAATTTTAGATGAAATTTCATAATTTTAAGCTAAAATCTTTATCAACTTTAAATTTTTTTAATAAGATTTAGCATGAAACGGTCCTTTTTAATTCAGAGAAAAAATTAGTTCAAGATATGTAAAATTCGATTTTTTATGAATTTTTAAAAAATGATTTTTTAATAATCAAAAATTTAGAAGCTAATTTTTTTTTCAACTTTGAAAATTTTTTTAAATTTTTTGGCAAGATTTGGAATAAAACGGTCTTTCTTAATTAAAACTAGAATGTTTTTAGTCTCATTTAGAAAAAAAATCAGTTTAAAATACTTAAAATTCGATTTTTTATGATTTTTTAAAAAATGATTGATTTTCTAACCTAAAAAAATTTAAAAAAATTTAAAAGTCTCAATAACATTTAGTTTCTTAGATATGAATTTTTAAAAATTGATTAGTATTTTATATAAATTTTCTCATTAATCGACGTTCAATCGAGAGATCTCCTTCCGAACATCACATTGAATTAGTTAATAAAAATAAATTTCTACTCTTTTTATTTCTTCGTTTTCAATTTTTCAAATAATATGTTTCGTTATAAATTCGTAACAAAGACAGATTTTAACCCAACAACATTAAAGAAAGAAAAATCGATTGTAACCAACATGGCGTCTATGATTACCGACATTTTTTTACGAAAATGACTTTATCGACCAACTCCCATTTCTTTAATCTGATTGGTTGATAATCCAATAACTTGATTGAGGAAGCTGAATAATCCCGATTGATAGACGTCCACAAGATTCCCGATGAATCAATTGGATTACAAATATAAAAAATCTAATTCCAAAAATTTACTCATTTTTAAGAATTCTATTTCATCCTATAAATGAAATAGAATTATTAAAAATTTTTTACTTACTTTAAGTCATCATCGTCACTTTCAAAAGCTTCATCAACGTAACTATCTGCAGCACTGTAAGTATGGTCTTGACTCGGTGAACTTGTTATAACTTGACAAGTTCGTTTTTGACGATGTCTCAAACTGTTTCTTAAACTTAACATAACAGCTGCGGCATCAACTTCGTCTAAAGATTCCTCTTTCGGTTCGGATTTTATCCTCCGATTCATTTCTAAAGCTAAGTAGGGGAAAAGTTGTGGATTTGGAAGTCTATTAACCCCACTGGAAGGACGTTCGTTTGGTTTTGATTTGTTATTATTGAAATAAACACTCGGATCGAGGGTTGAACATCGGTGAAACGGTGATCTTGTTAACGCTTGTAAAAGGTTCGGTCGGTATTGTTGATCGACTGTCCATAAAGATCCTTTACCTAAATTCTAATTTAAAAGAAAAAATTCGTTTACTTATTATTTTTATTAATATTAATAAAAAATACAAGATTGTTTCAAGTTTCTATCTTTAATAAGTTGTACAGACTTTATTTATGAAAATTAAAAAATGATTTTTATCTTAAATTAACAATTAAACATTCTATTTTTAATTATAAAACTCAAATTTATTTTAATTATCGCCTAAAATATTAAATTCAATGAAAAAGATTGTAAACACCAAAGATTCTTAATGAACATAACCTCAAATTTATTACCAACCTTAAAAAATAAAAATTATGACCTCTTTAATATTATTTTAAGAATTAAAAAATGATTTTTATATTAAATTTAATTAAAAAACTTTATTTGTGGTTAAAAAATCAAATTTACTTTCATCCTAAATAAAAAATTTAAATTAAATTAAAAATTTTTATTTCTAAAAAATAATATTTCATCGAAAATTTAACGAATTAAAATACAATTTTTTCTAAATAAGTTAATTTAATAATCAAGAAATTAAATATATTAATTTTAATAATATATCAATTAAAAATAAATTTAAAAATCGATTTAAGCACAAATTTATTTCTATAAGAATAAAGTTTAATAAAAATCTTTTAGATGGCGCCTCCACGATTTACTTTATTTTTATAAAATTTTATAAAATTCTTTTTTAAATTTATTTCTTATTGATATATTCTTTTTCTTAAGTATTAAATTAACTTATTTAGAAAAAATTGTATTTTAATTCTTTAAATTTTCGATTGATTTTATTATTTAAAATTTGACAAATAAGCCAAACTTCAGAGCTGTCAACCTAACCTAACTTATTGTTAGCGTGAACGTCTTAAATGGAATATTACGTTTTTATTTACAAATTAAGATTGTTATATTGATTATTATAAAAAAAATTAGTGAATTTTATCAATAAAAGTTAATTTTATCAATAAATCTCTTTTATTCTTTGTATCGATCAAAATTTTAAACATTAAACTTACCGGTGCTTTTTCAATTTTTTGAAAACACTTATTCAAAGACAAATTATGTCTAACGCTATTCTTCCAACCCATCGGAGCGGTTCTAAAGTATGGAAAATGGTCGAGTATCCAAGTGTAGATCTCTTTAACTGGAAGAGCTTTTTGTTCGGAATCCTCGATAGCCATAAAGATAAGACATGAGAAAGAATATGGAGGTTTGCTATTTGTGTGTACCAAAGGATCGTAAAGGACATTATGAGGGTGTTTGTTCCTTTGGGAAACAGTTTGTTGATGGAGCGGGGGAGGTATTGGAGAGTTTAATGAGCTGTTTGAAGAATCAGCTGTCGAAGCCGAAGAATCATCTACAAAGTCACTCGTTGGAGATTGATCTAATAATAGGTTGTTTGTTAGGTTGTTTGTCGTGTATTTTATTGGAGTTGAATTTAAACTATTCGATGGAGATGGATTTACTATATTCATACCTAAAAAATAAAATATTTATCAATCTTTATCGTTAATTTATTAAAAGTCGTTTTTAAATAAGATTTTAGAATAGAAATTTTATTAGAGATCGTTAGGAAATTAAATTTCATTTAATTTGAGTACCAATACGACCTATCTAGGTTAAATAGTTTAGAAGTTATCGTTTTTCTTAACCTAAAAAAAATCGACGGCGGTCATCTTGAAAATTTTTAAATAAACCTAATTTACTTATTTTTAATTGTAATATAATTGCGTTTCGTATCAAATTAAATGATTTTTTGACTTTTTAATAATCAATTTTTAAAAAATTAAGTTTTAAAAATAATTTTTTAATAAAATTGTTGTTGTAGATCGTCAGGAAATACCTATTTATCTTAAATAGGTTAGAAGTTATCGATTTTTTTAACCTAAAAAATAATCGACGGCGGCCATCTTGAATATTTTTAAACCAACATAACTCCCTTATTTTTTATCCGATTATAGTCGTGTTTGGTATCAAATTAAAAGATTTTTAATGATTTTTAAGAAAAAAATAAATATTTTTATTTTATTAAGTTTGGATTTTTGAAAAATAAATCTAAAAATAATTCCATAAAAACAAAATTGTCATCAAATATGTAGAAATTATCTATATTTTTAATATTAAAAACAATTGATGATCCGCCATCTTGAATATTTTTAATCAACGTAATTTTTTCATTTTTAATCGGATTATAGTCATGTTTGGTATCAAATTAAAGAATTCTTAATAATCTTTAACAATATTTAATAATTTTAAGAATATTTAACAATTTTTTAAAATATTTAACAATTTTTAAGTGTTTTTAATGTTTTAATTTTCGATTTTTCAAAAATAATTTCTAAAAAATTTTAGTAAGAACAAAAATTTTATTAAAAATCGATAGAAAATTAAATTTCCTTTAATTTAAGTACAAACATGACCCATCTAGCATAAATACTTTAGAAGTTAACGATTTTTTTAAGTTTAAAAAAAATCGACGATCGGCCATTTTTAATTTTTTTTTTTTTATTTTTAAATCGACATAATATAATTTTTAATCGAAATATTTTGGTATTAAATTAAACGATTTTTAATGATTTTTGAACATATTTTTGAAAGGTAAAATCTCTAAAATTAATTTTTAAATAAAATTTTTATTAAAAATCGATAGAAAATTAAATTTTCTTTAATTTAAATATAAACACGACATACCTATCTTTAATAGTTTAAAAGTTGTCGATTTTTCTAACCTCAAAAATAATCGACGGCGGCCATCTTGAAAATTTTTAAACCAACATAACTCCCTTATTTTTAATCGGAATATAGTCATGTTTGGTATCAAATTAAAAGATTTTTAATGATTTTTAAGAATATTTAAAAAAATTTAAAAATTTTTATTTTTTTAATCTTTGATTTTTTAAAAATAGGTCTAAAAATAACTTAATAGGAATAAAATTTTCATCAAACATTCAGAAATTATCTATATTTTTAATATAAAAATCAATTGATGATCTGCCATCTTGAATTTTTTTAAAAAGATGTAATTTTTTCATTTTTAGTCTGATTATAGTCATGTTTGGTATCAAATTAGAGAATTCTTAATAATCTTCAAGAATATTTAATAATTTTAAGAATATTTAACAATTTTTAAGTGTTTTTAATTCTTTAATTTTCGATTTTTTAAAAATAACTTCCAAAAATAATAATAAGAATAAAAATTTTATTAAAAATCGATAGAAAATTAAATTTCCTTTAATTTAACTACAAACATGATCCACCTAGCATAAATACTTTAGAAGTTATCGATTTTTTTAACCTAAAAAAAATCGACGATCGACAATTTTTTAAATCATCATAAAATAATTTTTAATCCAAATATTTTGGTATCAAATTAAACGATTTTCAATGATTTTTGAGAATATTTTTGAAATGTAAGAACTCCAAAATTAATTTTAGAATAAAATTTTTATTAAAAATCGATTGAAAATTAAATTTCCTTTAATTTAAGTATAAACACGACATATCTATCTTTAATAGTTTAAAAGTTGTCGATTTTTCTAACCTTAAAAATAATCGACGGCGGCCATCTTGAAAATTTTTAAACTCCCTTATTAATAACTCCCTTATTTTTAATCGAAATATAGTCGTGTTTGATATCAAATTAAAGCATTTTTAATAAATTTTAAGAATATTAAAGAATTTTTAGAGTTTTTAAATTTTTCAACTTTCAATGTTTTATAACTTTTTATCAAAATGTTATGAAGAAATGAGAAAAATCGATTTTTCACCTTTTAATAAATCCCTTTCATGTAACCAAGCCAAATTAGTAAGATCATCATCGCCACCGATTTTATTAACAACCTGACTCTGGGCGACGGCCAAAAGAATGGACATGGGCGATTGTGCTTCTCTGGTTGGGGTACCAGCTATCGGACTCGCCGGCACTGACATTTTTGGGGCCACTATAGTCTCTTCTTGAGGTGTTACAGCCCTTTCCGGAGACATTTTAATCCTATAAAGGATAAAAATAAACGTTCCATTTAATAAAAAATATTATTCGAGGGATTAGTTTTTAAATAAATAATTAAAAAGCGTCTTTTGTGTCATAAACTTCATTTTCGTTGTCTTGGAAATAATCAAAGAAAGATTTTTTAAGTTTAATAAATGTAAAAAATAAAATAAAAAAAATTAAAAAATTATTTTTTTTATTTTATATATTAAATAAATCAAAATTAAGCAATAATAAAACGTAATCAGTTCAAAATACAAGGTTATATGCTAACATAACCTCAAAAAATAAAATAAAAAAAAATTCTTTTTTTGGTTAAAATTTATTTATAAATTTTTATAAACTAACCTTAAAAACACTTTTTTATTTTTAAATTAAACGTTTAAATTTATTTATTTGGATTTATTTTTCTTGTATTTTAAGAAATATTCACTAAAAATTATCACTTGAGGAGGTTGTAGGTTGTCATAGTTACCCATTTATGACCGACACAATCCGTTCGAAAATTCTACCCCCCCTACTATAGTGGGGGGTATTATCGTATCTCCGTCTCTTTCTAACGCGTTACGTAAAGCCGATGACGTACGCGTAGGATTAGTTCGCAAAGAGGATGGCGTCATCGTTGCCATGGCAACCGTTGGATCGTGGTCTCGCGAAACAGGGATAGAAAGATGACGTAAGGAATGCTATTCGAAATATAGATAGAGATATATACATAACGTATTTATGTAAATTGGGAAATTGTAAATCAGATAAAATGCGTTTTAGATAAAAAATAAATTTTAATTTAAAATTAAATTTTTATTTAATAAAAAGATTTTTAAATAAATAAATTAATAAAGAAAAATTTAGAGGTTAGAAACTAATTTAGAACTAAACTTGTTAAATTATCTAATGTGAGAAAGCGTGTGGCATCTGAATTTATTTTTAGAAAAAAATCCCTACATACGTATAAACGTTACAAAGAAGCAACCTTGAACGATTTACACTGTACTTTTTATGTTTATCATTTTCACCCAAAAGACAAGAATTTAAAAAAGATCACCTACCTTAAAAAATTTTAATTTATTAGGAAAATTCTCAACACACACGATAATAACCTCTAAAAATGAAATTTAGAACACGTGTACGATAAGTACAATAATCGGTAAAGAGGTAAAGTAAAAGATGTAGGTCAAAATTCGGCCATTGGCGATCAACAAAAAAAGGCAACAACGTGATTATTAACCGAGGGTTATGTATTCGTGGAAAGATACCTTGAAAAATTATCTGTATATTGAAATAGCTAGGGGTTAGGTTGGTTTTGAACGTTGTGGGTTTTGGTTTGGTTAGTGTAGATAAAGATTTGATGGTTGGTTAGTTTCGTTTACCTTTCTGATGGTTGATAAACAAAAAATAACTATCACTCGGTCGCTGCGGTTATGATGAGAACACCATTTTCTGCCAGCAAACATATGATGCTAGATTTGTTTGAAGCTTTATTCTTCTTAGTAGTTGGCTGGAATTCTTTTCGCTTTTTGACAGACGCGCCAAATTTAAATTCAAATATTTATATGTACGTAAATTTGTTAAAGACATTTTTCTTATTTTGAATAAAAATCCAATTTATTTAAATTTTTGTTTTAAATATAAAGAATAAAAGAAATAAGAAGAAAAGAAAAAAGAATAAGATGAAATTATTAAAAAGATAAATTGAATTATAAATTTTCATATAAATAATTGAAATTGAAATAAATATTTAAAATTAGACGTAAAATTTATATTATAATACTAAAAATTTCATATATTTTTAAAAAATCGATTTTGTCAATTTTAAATTTCCATTTGACGTTTTAAATGTCAAAAATGACAATGTAAACGTCAAATTGACATTTAAAAAATTTACGTTTTAAATATAAAAAAATAATAATGAATAGAAATGTCAAAAAGTGACGTTTAAAAGTAAGGTTAATACTTTATCAAAAAAGAATTAAATATAAACGGCAAGTTGATGTTAAATGTCAAGTTTAATTTTTAAACGTCAAAAAATGACTTTTCATGTCTTAGGTTGGTACATTAGTCACTTGGTCTGTGGGTTGGTAGTTGAAACTGACAGTGTAAACGTCAAGTTGACATCTAAATGTTAAATTTGATAAAAGCAGACAATGTAAACGTCAAATTGACATTAAGAACGATTCCGTTTCCGGCTTTGGTCGGGAACGAATGAAGTGTTTGTGTTCGTCCTAAAATTTTGAAAATTCTTTAATTATCTACTTTAATTCAAGCCATCAGTAATTTGTTCAGGTTTACTTTGTTTATCTTTTTCATCGTGCATATTTATGTGACAATATTTTCGTAATTTAACTCTAGTTTTCTTTAAAACACGTGTTTCATATTCTTTTACTCAAGTGTCTGGGAGTCAGAAGAGCTGAACGCTCAAATCCCATTACCTATCCCTTACCTTAGGGGCCAAAGAAGAAGAAGAAGAAGACATTAAGAAAGTTTACGATCCAATCAGTCAAAATACCCCTTGAGGATCTGTACAACCAAATGAAAGAAGTTATACATCAAGAATGGGGACAAGAATGGATCGAGTCCACACAAGTGAATCAATTACGCAAAATGTCAACGGACACCCAAAAAGCCCTAGTTCGAAAATGTCCCTTTTATTTTATTTCCAGACAATTCTATTCTCTCATAACAAGGTTGCGTTTGGGTCATGCACCAACCCTATGCTATTTGTATAAGGTTTCGACTTAAAGAGAACTCACAATGTGACTGTGGAGAAGTGGGGCATGTTAATCATATTTTCTTTGGCTGTGTTAAATTTGAGGAAGCTAGAAGAATATTGATCAAAAAACTATTGGAATTAACCTTTAACTGGTGACGTGCATGTAGAGGGACGTGCGTGGTGATGTTGGGTCCTAGGGACCCATGTCTTTTTAAGAGCCTTTGGTCTTTATAACTGAGACCCAAGAGTCGCTGTCGTGGGCTCAATACAAGCCGTAAACAATTATTAAAACATTACCGGCTGAGTAGGTTGCTATGTTTTAGGTATTGAAGAGTTAGGTCTGAAAGTGTTTGTATATGTTATTCAGCAACCAAAATTAACAGGCACAGGTCCCAGAGACCCATACGTCACCAGTTAAAGGTTAAGATATAGTCTTCCCACAAATATATCCTCTTTATTAAGTATTAATTCATTCGAAATATATTCAGGGCCAAAGATATAAAACAGCAAGAGTTTCCTTTCAAGAGATGGATGGAGATTTTGTGAAATGGATAAATCTTTTAAAATTGTTGCTGGAGTATAATATAAATGGTGGTTCGAACTCTAAATACCTTCCGGGAAGAAGAAGTTTATGTTTTCAATATAAAGAAAAATAATGAATAGAAATGTTAAAAAGTGATGTTTAAACGTAAAGTTAATATTTTACTAAAAATAAAAATAAAATATAAACGTCAAGTTGATGTTAAATGCCAAGTTAAAGTTTTAAACGTCAAAAAATGACTTTTCATATCTTAGATTGGTATTTAAAAATGACAGTGTAAATGTCAAGTTAACATCGGATGTTACATTTGAGAAAAAATAATATAAATGTAAAGTCTACATTAGACCAGACTTCAAGTTAATGTTTTAAGTATCAAAATCAACAATAGTGTCAAAAATTACATGTAAATGTATTAAGTTGACATTAAGAAATGTCAAAAAATGATGTTAAGTAGTTGTCGATTGCTTTAATATTTAGTAATCGACCTAAACGAAACCCGGGTCGAGCTCAATAAAAAAGTGGTACATCTTGAGTTCACATTGATTGTTTTATTTTATATATGAAGTTCAAACTCCAAAACCCAACCAGAAGAAGTTTCATCATCATGATGTTACATAGGATGACCAGATTTATCAACTTTCACTGCTGTTCACATGCAACATATGTATAGGGTTGGATATATTTAAATGGAGATTCCTGTTTATATAAAAGACAGAAGAAAATTGATATCGGTGTCTGATGCTCGATTTTTATAAAAAATTAGATGGTCAAAACTACATAATGATACCCAGGGTAGTTCAACTCAGCAGGAAAAAGTGAAATCAAAAAAAAGTACACATGCCGACACACTGCTGGCGCTGATGTGCTAATTTTGAAAAATTACAGAAATTTATAGATGTTTCCATGACAGTTTGATTTGTTCAAATAAATCTACGTCATTTCCTGCTTACCGTTACTATTTACTTGTTTATTTAAAAAAAATTAACACAAATGCCAAAAAATGTAGAATAAAATCTAATATTTTTCTGATTAATCCTGTAATCGGTAAGGTAACTAACTTAAAAATTTTGAATCTCGGCATTACAACGTTTGTTAAAGTTGATGAAGTCTAAAGAAATTAACTATGAACCAATTCAGTCCTTCTCAGTTGAAACCCCCCAATCTTCTCAAATCCAGTACTCTGCTAAGCTTTGTCATTCTACATTATGTAAGTATTTACTGGTTACTTTTGTTAACAAAAAATTGGTAAAGATTACGTTTTGACTAGGTTGCTCAGTTCAGAAACCACCAATAGGCAACTTATTCTAAGATTCTGTTGACTATGGACAAGTAAAAACAACAAATTTTGCCAAATATGCACCCTTCCAAGAACAAAGGGCTGCCAAAAACTTTGTAAATTACAAAACTTTTCAAAGAAATAATTGAGAAGGCAACAACCAAGAGGCTATTAATTACCTAATTGGGCAAAGACATCTACCGAAAATATACCAAGTATCCGCCCTATCTTATTAAAGGAATAAGGAATAACTTTACCAAAAATTATTATCTATACTTGTATTAATTACGTAAATGAAAATTAAAAAATATTTTGACTTATTTTAAAACCGTTTTTTGGCATTACTACTTTCCGTACAATAATAAGTGTGCTATAGTCACTTATTGTTGTATAGGTGAAATAAAGTATAAATTAAAAAAAAAAAGAATTTTATTTCGAATTTCGCGGGTTCAGAAGTGGTTTTGGGTATTTCGGCAGGGGGCGCTTTCGAAAAAATCATATTAGCGCCATCAGTGTATCGGCATAGGAACACGAAATCAGATTTCACTGATCTAGTGAGAGTTGACCTTCTATGTATATTATTTTTTCTATGATGAAAATCTATACCTCTTACGATTCTAGAGATACAGGCTGTTCTTTGGAAAAGTACATTTTTTAAAACTCTTCATTCATAATGACAAATTTGATGGTGTAGGCCAGTGATGGCGAACCTTTTTGAGAAGTGGGTGAAATTTTGTTGATTGTATTTTTTTTGTGCTTCCTCGTGGGTCACTAATTTCAAATCACTTGCAAAAGAGGAAGGTCATTACTTCTAGGATTAAAAGAGCTTTGTGGGTCACTTAAAATGTTTGTGTGGGTTAGTGTCTGACCCACGGGTCATAGGTTCGCCGTCATTGGTGTAGGTTATTCTCTATAAGCAATAATTGAATAATTATAGGCATAAAAATGATTTTTTAAAATGGAATATACTGTATATTTTGACACATTTGATAAGAACTTCCCTTTTCAAAAATTTGACACATGATATTTTACTGAAATGCAATTTATTATAAAGAAATGCGTTATTTATGAATGTGAATTAATCCGGGTGGCACTAAAAACATAACTTTCATCTACAGTTGCTCCCAAAAGTGTCCGGCCGCCTGGCAAATTCTCACATTTAACACTATATTACTTAAGAATTAAATAATATAACCAATAGTTATTTTTTTTATGATGCTAGTATATTATCATTCAACTTTTGATACATTGCAAATATAACAACAGCAAATAATGTAACAAAGAACATAAATAACATTATTATAGGCACACAAAAGTATCCGGCCGCCTATACAAAATAGCTTTAAAAAAACTAAATATGTAACTCTTAAAAGCTATTAAAATAGCTTTTTAATATTTTGTGGGGTAACCTTTTGAATTTAAAACATATCTCAATCTGTTGGGCATTGACTTAATCAATTTATTCGTTAATGAAGAGTTTATCATCTTCCATTCCAGCAGTAAATGGTTTTTAAGCATTTCTTTACTGGAAATACGCTTTTTGTTCAGACTAACAAAACTTTCAAAATTGCCCATAAATGCTCTATTGGGTTGAGATCTGATTTGTTGCGCTATATAATAACCATTCTCCCGTTCTCATGCCACAATATGTATTAAGTAATATAGTGTTAAATGTTAAAATTTGCTAGGCGGCCGGATACTTTTAGGAGTAACTGTGCAACATGAATGTCACTACACTACTCATTGCAAAAGGTCACAAATTCAGTACAGTGAAATCTCCCTTGGGCGGACACCAACGGGGCCCACCAATAGTGTCTGTTCAAGAGGGGTGTCCGCTTAACACTTTGTTGACCGGGAATGTTACATAGAAACTATCTCATGACACCGCAATGTGACATAATAAGTGCTATGACGACGAGTTAACTCATCACCAGTCAGTAACGTTTGGGTATGAAAAGACGAGTTAACTCGTCAGTGGTCAACAAAGTGTTAAGAGAAATGCGAAATACAGTGAAATTGCCCTTCGCGTACACCCCTCGTTGGACGAACCAACGGGGGTGTCCACGAATGGGAATTTCACTGGAATAAATTGCGAATGCTGTACGTTTGTTGTACACTCTTGTATGCTGCACCGTGCATCATATTGCTGTACAATACAGCAAAATTCTGTTCGTCTGGTCACCTGTTGTTAAGTTAAAGTGACATTAGACCTTCAATTGAACTTCCAGTTGATAAGAAATGTCTGATCTACGTTTAAAATTTTGAAAGACGACATTTTGTACCCCAGGTTGACATATAGAAATGACAGTATAAACGTCAAGTTGACATCAGAATTACGAGATGTTAGATTTGACGTTTTAAACGTCAAAAACTGGCATTTCATATCTCACAATTGTCAGATTGATATTTAAAAGTTATCATTTGACATCAAAATGACATATAAACTTGAAAAACTAACAATATAAATTCAAAAATTCATATTGTAAAGCTACTAATTCTACGTAAAACAGTAAAAATTAACATTTCAGACTTCAGGATGACGTGAAACTGTCAAAACATGACCATATAAACGTCAAATTGATATCAGATGTTAAAATGACATTTTAAATACAAGAAATGTCAGCATAACGTCAAATAAAAAAGAGCTATAACATTTGTTTAAAGCTAATTTTACTCGTTCTTTTGTAATACAAGGATATGTTTATTAATTCATTTAAACCATCTTATAATACAGGGTGGTTCAAAAAATAAATGTTGAAATAATTAAATATGTAAAAATGACACGTAGAAAACTTCATCAAATTTATTTTGTTTTGTAAAATTTTATAAGTGATTGATATATTTTATGAAATAAGCAAATAAGTAATAAAAAAAACTCATATGTAATGATTTTTATTTAACAAAAAGAAACAGATTATTACATATTTATTGCACGCGCCAAATAAAAGGAGAAAAAATAGGATAGTTATTAATAAAACTAATCGTAGTTAAATATTAAAAATCGTTATTTTTATCCAAAAATCGTCCCTTTCAATATCAACATAGGCTTTCTTTTTTGTCGAAACAAACTTTTTAAACGTTTATAAAAAGTATAAAATAGACTGAAAATACTTATTAACTATCGTAACAATACTGTTTTTATTTATAAGTTTTTTTTCTTTTTCATTAAATCGATTTGAAATGTATTTTTTAATAGCACATTATAATATAAACCTTTTTCTTTATTTTTATACATATTTTTCCATATTTATTATGTATATATATACTTTTTACATCCAACTTTTTTTAGTTTTTTTTCATCTTCGATTTTTTAAACTTTTCCCTTTCCCTTTTTAATCATCACATTTCTTACACACTCTCACAGGATAATCCCAGCCCCTAAAAGGCACCTTCTTCCGCCTTTGCGAACAATCGTCACAAACTCCTTTTCCGCATTCTCGGCAGTGATGTAACGGAACGATCGGACCAAAAGGAATTTCACAACAGATGCAATTTAAACATTCAGAATCGGGAGTCCAATAACTCGGTCGTGCTGTGTCTTTAATAATATCTTTTGGGATTTCTAAGGCGTAGGCGACTGCCGATATCGAACTGACAACGGTCTCGCCGAATTTCCGGATTTTCACTTCGTTATCGTCGATCGTTTGACTTAAACTGGGATAGTTTTCCGTGTAACAGTTGTCGCAAACTCGGACGGGATCGCGCCAACCTCTCGAAGGAACCGGTTGCGATTTTGAGGAGCATTTTTCGCAAAAACCTTCTCCGCACGCTCTGCAGTGGTGTTTTTTTGCTGATGGGGGAAATGGTGTTTTACATTTATGACATTCCTATAAAAAATAATAAAAAAATTTAATTAATTTTTAAAATATTTTTAATGAAAAGTATTTGTTGTAACATTAATTTAAATTGACGTTTTTAATGTTATATAAAGGTTAATATAAACGTCAAGTTGATGGTTTGAATGTCAAAATGATTTTTTAAATGTCAAAAAAAATTAGATATAAATGTCAAGTTGACGTTTTAAATGTCAAAAAATATGATACAAACGTCAAGTTGACGATTCAAATGTCCAAAAAATATGATATAAACGTCAAGTTGACATTAGATGAAAAAATGACGTTTTAAATGTCAAAAAATATGATACAAACGTCAAATTGATGTTTCAAATGTCCAAAAAATATGATACAAACGTCAAGTTGACGTTTCAAATGTCAAAAAATATGACACAAACGTCAAATTGACGTTTCAAATGTCCAAAAAATATGATACAAACCTCAAGTTGACGTTTCAAATGTCCAAAAAATTTGATACAAGCGTCAAATTGACATTAAATGAAAAAACCACGTTTTAAATGTCAAAAAATATGATACAAACATCAAGTTGACGTTTTAAATGTCCAAAAAATTTGATACAAACGTCAAGTTGACGTTTCAACTGTCCAAAAAATTTGATACAAAGGTGAAGTTGACATTAGATGAAAAACTGACGTTTTAAATGTCAAAAGATATGATATAAACGTCAAGTTGACGTTTCGAATGTCCAAAAAATTTGATACAAACGTCAAGATGACATTACATAAAAAAATGACGTTTTATATGTCACAAAATTTGATACAAACGTCAATTTGAAGTTTCAAATGTCCAAAAAATTTGATACAAATGTCAAGTTGACATTAGATGAAAAAGTGACGTTTTAAATGTCAAAAAAAGAAGATACAAACGTCAAGTTGACGTTTCAAATGTCCAAAAAATTTGATACAAACGTCAAGTTGACGTTTCAAATGTCCAGAAAATTTGATACACCGTCAAGTTGACATTAGATGAAAAAATGACGTTTTAAATGTCAAAAAATATGATACAAACATCAAGTTGACGTTTCAAATGTCCAAAAAAATTGATACAAACGTCAAGTTGATATTAGATGAAAAAATGACTTCTGAAATGTCAAAAAATATGATACAAACGTCAAGTTGACGTTTTAAATGTCCAAAAAATTTGATACAAACGTCAAGTTGACGTTTCAAATGTCCAGAAAATTTGATACAAACTTCAAGTTGACATTAGATGAAAAAATGACGTTTTAAATTTCAAAAAATACGACACAAACGTCAAGTTGACGTTTCAAATGTCAAAAAAATATGATACAAACGTCAAGTTAACATTAGATGAAAAAAATGACGTTTAAAACGTCAAAAAAATGACAGTGTAAATTAAAAAATTGATATTATAAAGCTAATAATTCAAAATAAAACAATAAAAATTGACATTTTAGATTTGATATTGACAACAAATATCAAATTGATGTTTTAAATTTCAAGAAATGACAATATAATGGTAAAAATTTATGTTTTAAGGTTCATATTGATTTTTGAACTGTCAAAACATCACCTAATAAACGTCAAATTGACATCGGATGAAAAAATGACGTTTAAAACGTCAAAAAATAACAGTGTAAATTCAAAAATTGATATTACAAACCTAATATTTCAAAATAAAACAGTAAAAATTGACATTTTAGGTTTAAAATTGACAACAAATGTCAAGTTGACGTTTTAGATTTCAAAAAATGACAATATAATGGTGAAAATTTATATTTTCAACTTCATACTGACATTTGAACTGTCAAAACATAACCTAATAATCGTCAAATTCACTTTGAATGAAAAAATGACGTTTAAAACGTCAAAGAATGACAGGGTAAATTCAAAAATTAATGTTTTAAAGGTAATAAATCTAATGGCGTATTCGATTGGTTGCACTCAGTTGCACTGGTGCGCACCAGTGCATAGCAGCGTGTTCTATTGGTTGTTTCGTTGTGTTCTATTACATTTTATTATTGTAGTTTATAAAACATTTTAAACATCATCAAGCCTTAAACACACTTACAAGTGATGTTATGATTATGTTTGATTTCATCGCGTTCTGTTGAATTTGCCTTTTTTTGCACTAAGCTAGTGTGACATATGTCACATTTTGCACTCAACGAGTGCGCACCAGTGCACACTAGTTTTCCCAATCGAATTCGCCATAAATAAAACAGTAAAAATTGACATTTTAGATTTGAAATTGACAACAGATATCAGACATTTTAAATTTCTAAAAATGACAATATAATTACAAAAACTTATAATTCAAACTTCAAGTTGACACTTGAACTGTGAAAATATAACCTGATAAATGTTAAGTTGACATTAAATGAAAAAATGACGTTTTAAATGTCAAAAAATAACAGTATAAATAAAAAATTGATATTATAAAGCAAATAAGTTAAAATAAAATAGGAAAAATTAATATTTTAGAATAATATATAATAGAAAAAATAATTAATAATATAATAGAAAGAAATGACAATATATCGGGAAAAAATGATGTTTGAAACTTCAACTTGATATTTAAATTGTTAAAACATAACCTAATAAACGTCAAATTGACATCGGAAGAAACAATGACGTTTAAAACGTCAAAAAATGACAGTGTAAATTCAAAAATTGCTACTATAAAGCATTTAATTCAAAATAAAACTGTAAATCTTGATGTCTTAGATTTGAAATTGACAACAGATATCAAATTGACGTTTTAAATTTCTAAAAATGACAATATAGCGGGGCAAAAATGTATAATTCAAATTTCAAGTTGACACCTGAACTGTCAAAATATAACCCGATAAATGTCAAGCTAACATTAAATGAAAAAATGACGTTTTAAACGTCAAAAAATAACAATATAAATTAAAAAATTGATATTATAAAGCAAATAAGTCAAAATAAAATAGGAAAATTAATATTTTAAATTTGAAATTGACAACAAATGTTAAATTGACGTTTTAAATTTGAAGAAATGACAATGTATCGGCAAAAAATTACATTTGAAACTTCAACTTGACATTTGAATTGTTAAAACATAACCTAATAAACGTCAAGTTGACATCGGATGAAACAATGACATTTAAAACATCAAAAAATGACAGTGTAAATTCAAAAATTGCTACTATAAAGCATATAATTCCAAATAAAACTGTAAATCTTGATGTCTTAGATTTGAAATTGACAACAGATATCAAATTGACGTTTTAAATTTCTAAAAATGACAATATAGCGGCAAAAATGTATAATTCAAACATCAAGTTGACACTTGAACTGTCAAAATATAACCCGATAAATGTCAAGCTAACATTAAATGAAAAAATGACGTTTCAAACGTCAAAAAATAACAGTATACAGTCAAAAATTGATATTACAAAGCCAATAACTCAAAATAAAGCTAATAATTCAAAATAAAACAATAAAAATTTACATTTTAGATTTGAAATTGACATTAGATATCAAGCTGACGTTTTAAATTTTAAAAAATGACAAACTAATGGTAAAAATTTATATTTCAAACTTCAAGTTGACATTTGAACTGTCAAAACATGATCTAACGAATGTCAACTTAACATCTGATGTTAAGCTGACGTCTTAAATGTTAAAAAAACGACATTTAGACGAAAAATTGACATTATAACGTTAATAATTCAAAATTAAAGTGGAAAAATTGACGTTTCAGACATCAATTTGACAGTTAAACTACCACAAAATGACCATAAAAGCGTCATTTTAAATGTCAAAAAATTACATTTAGACGTAAAGTTGACGTTATAACGTCAATAATTTAAAATAAAACAGGAAAATTGAGATTTTAACATTAAAGTTGACATTAATCTGTCAAAAAATAACCCTGTAAATGTCAAGTTGACGTTTCAACTACAAAAAGTTACTAATAGAACGTCAAAAATTGAGGTTATCATATCTCAGACTTTGTCACTTTGAGAAATGTCAAATTATTTCTAATTTTCTTATTAGATAAGAAAAAAATTTAACAAAAAAAAATTTTTTTTGCCGAAAACGTAGTGGACAGTCAGCCAACCCAACCCAGGGTTTGTTACAGACGAGGGTTGAATTCCTACTGAATTAAATTTTTTTTTTCTTTTTTCTGAGCTAAATAAACGTTTTTAGGTTAAAAAACTTTTTTAACAAAGAAAAATTTTTTCGCCGGAAAGACAATAAAACGCCCACCGAAGGGTTTCCGCTACGCCGTTCGATCGCTAATGGTGGAATTAGGATGTCAAACGTAAAGGCTGCAATCGTAACCGTAGCAGTAACTCTAGTGTTTAACCCTTAACGGTCCTGCTATTTTGACATATGTTATTAGCTGAGTCCGCATTTATTTTTTCGTGAAATATTGGTTGCCTAAGATCACGGGCTTTACAATTGAAAAGTATATATCTATATATATTTTTCTTTACCAATTTTCTTTTCATAGTCATTCCCAGAACGTCTGGACAATGAACCAACTTGTAGAACAAGCCTTCATAACAATGAAAACTATTTAATTATTTGTCTAGATACTTCAAATATTAAATTTGTTGTGTCTAAACGTCATGTCCACAACGTCTGGACATAGGACTTGACAGGAATAATGCAATGTCCACAACGTCTGGACAACGGACCGTTAAGGGTTAAAAAATGTTCAACTATTTTGTTTCAATAGAAGTGTTTAGGCAACGCCAAGAAATTACATCAAATTTCATGGTTATTACAGCTAAGGTTGCGGTTAAATTTGACATCCTAAACCAACCATTACTAACTATTTAGGACGACAGGGTTCTCGTTGCATCGTCCGAATATAAAAAGAGGCAACGGCACGCGGTGTTCCCAAGCGGTCACCCATCCAAGTACTGACCGCGCCCGACTTTGCTTAACTTCGGTGATCGGACGAGAACCGGTGCTTTCAAAGTGGTATGGCCGTTGCCTACAGTTTATGCTTCTCCATAGAACAACAAGGGGAGTTGCGGAAAGCGAGGGCCGAAGCGAACATCGAGCGGTGTTCGGTGATCCGTCGGAAGGTTACACGCGAAAATTTGCCGATCTGGCGGTCTAGAAACGTTCGAAAACCGCTTGGGAGAAATTCTCAATTTCGCCCACTGAAGGGTTCGGCTTATGCCCGCTGTCAGCCGCGGTGAGCGAGAGTCGAAGAGAACGTCGAGTGGTATTCGGCGATCGAAGCTGCGAAAAACAAATTTCGTCCGATTCCGCGCCCACTGAACGGTTTGGGTACGTTCGGCGAGCGCGAGTTCGGCGATATTTAAACATCAAAAACTGACATTTTAACCTCAAAAATTGATGTTTCAGACTTAAAATTGACATTTAAAAACGTCAAATTATTATTTTTTTCTTATTAGACTGAACAAATTCAATTTTTTATTCTTATCTTAATCCTAATTTCAAATATTTAAATGCTGGAAGAAAAATCATGTTAAAAAATAAATTGTTTAGTTATTCTTTAATCAATTCAGATAATAAATTTTGATTTTTATAATAAATACTTACAACAATATCTCTATCAGGTCTCCAATAAGAAGGGTTTATCTTCTCGGTAAAAAAAGTTTTAACTGCATTAGTAGGTTGCGATCCAACATTAGCAACGACATCGCTTAAATATGTAACGCTATCGAGTACTTTTTGGATGGAATTCGTTGAACCGACAAAGTTTTTGTCGTGATATAAAAATTCTCCCTAAAAAATTCAACAAAAACAAACAGAAAAAAAATTAATTAGTTAAATTGATCAAATTTGATTTTAAAGGGGGATCTTTTACATTGTCGGGTCTTGTTTCACTTACACCGGGCCAAACGTGTACATATTCGACCAAAACAGCACTTTCTTCCGGACTTTTATTCCCGTACCAATGTTGTCTACTCCGATAAATCTCCCCGCAGTTTCTACATTCGATTATGTAACCAGACCAAACGTAACTTAAGAGATTTGTCCATGATTTTTCTGTTACCGATTGATAACTGGGTTTTACTATTACACGTTGTCCATTTTTAGAACATTGCTATAAAAAAAACATTATTGTTAAGTAATTTATTGATTGTGATTTATAAAAATCAACACAAAAATCATTATTAATGAGGATTAGTTTTAATTTGTATCAATTTTTTATAAATAACAAAAAGTTATTGGTTATTACTAAGTTTTATGTATTTTTTAACGTCGGATAAAAGAATTCGACGTCATGGAGGTCTGTTTATATGGGGTTAGTGAGACTCTACTTAAATTTTCTTTACTACTTCTTTAAAAATGAAGTTATAACATTTTCTTTGTTAATTGTAACGATTTATTTTCATACAATAAGTTATGACTTTTATATAAATTAATAATTATCAAAAAATTAAACAGTTACCTTGCATAAATAAACACAATTTTGAAATTGATGTTGAAATTTACACCTATTACTATTCTGATGTGGTTCTCCTTCCTCTTTGTGACCCATCGAAAGAGTGCATCCTTCGTTACAAGACTGGCACTTAACTTGACACGCGAAATAGTCTTTTAAGTGTAGTTGTGGCGGAACGTTTCTTATTTCACTGCTAAATTTATCATTTAAACCCTAAAAAAAAAAAAATAAATAACAATATTTATATAAAAAAATCATTCAATCAATTTATTTACATCAAAAGACACAAAATCAAAAGGCTTCATCAACATTTTTTTTTAATTCTAACTTTAAATTAATGATGTTTAATGATAATTATTGTAAATATTTGTAATTATTGTTGAGAAGTTTGAAAAAGATTGAAGAGATCGAAAAATTTTAATCGAATCTAACATAACCTTATATAATTTACAACCAACTTTAAAAAATCATAACGAGTTTATTTATAAAAAGAAAGAAATGATTTTTATATTAAAATAAACTTAAAAGATTCTATTTTCAATTAAAAAAGTCAAATTTGTTCTAATTGTTACCAAAAAAATTAAAAAAATTCTTAAACTTGGTGAAAATTTTTGACAGGTAACTAACCTAACTTTTTAAAAATTTCCATCATCGTTAAAAAATCCTACAGAGTTTATTGAGATTAAGTAATGATTTTTACGTTAAATTAAAGATAAAAGATTCTATTTTTTATTAAAAAAGTCAAATTTCTTCTAATTATTACCAAAAAAATTAAAAAAATTCCCAACGTTGGTAAAAATTGACAGTCAACTAACCTAATTTTTTAAAAAATTAAAAAATCACCCAGACTTTATTTATAAGAATTAAGAAATAATTTTTATATTAAATTAAAGCTAAAAGATTCTATTTTTTATTATAAATATCAAATTTATTCTAATTACTACCAAAAAAATTAAAAAAATTTTTTAGTAAAAAATGTTGATGACACCCTGTTATTCTTTAATTATTTTCTTCCTTACTTTTAAAGTTAGAAAAATAACTTTAGGATTCCTCTTCGATCTCACACTACTATTAGCTAAATCCAACTGTATATACTTCCTCAATTCCCTAAAATCCGTTTGATCCTTCGTCTGAATACCAACATATTTCAACTGACTAAACGCGTTACACTCCAAATTTAATTTCCCAAATTCAGCCCGAAGTAAATCCTCTGGTGATTCCTCAACGCTCGGACAAGAATTCCACGTACACGTATGTAAAGTCTCATGAAAGATAATTAAACTCGGTCCTAAAGCAGCCGGAATTGGTTCCGTTTCAAACTTTTGCCAAACTTGTTGTAAAGCCGTTTTAAAATGTTCATTGTAAGCTTTCGAAGCACTTCCCAAAAACGCGTACATATCAGTTGGTAATCTTTCCGCCCTGGTTCGATAAATAACAACATCGGAAACAGCCAAAACTTTTAATAACAACCTCGTACGTTGACTTTGTTTACGACTTATCCCTAATAAACCCTCCGTGTCTAAACAAATCACCTCTAAATTTGAATCGTAAGCGGCCCAAACTCCCAAAGTACATGATTTTTGTAACGGACTCGTTTTAAACACTTCGTTTCCTTTAAAAAACACTTGATTTAAAGTATGCGACTTTCCATCTCCGGTATTTCCAAATATAGAGACGACTTTTACTTTTTTTGTCGGATCGGTTATTTTTAACCTTTTTAAAAATTCCTCCGGTGTGTTTACGGAGAGTTTTTCGTTATCGTTTAAAAGTAGGAATGAAGGTAGGTCGTTTGATATGAGTAAAGAGTCTTGATCGCCTAAAGGAAGCGATTCTAAATGATTTGAAAGACTTGTTAAGTCATTTGAGACGTTTTCCAGATGAATATTTAGGTTTAAAGCTGATGTCTCCGTTGTTGGGGTTAGAATCGATGGGTTTGTGTACTTCTGAGTCGCTGCTTTTGCTAACGTTTGAGGCATTTTTAAAGTTGGTGTATTTTATTTAATTGAAACACTAAAACAAAATAAAAATATATTAATGAATTATATAAAAGAAATTTTTTATAGATAAATAAGGTTATCGGACACAAAAAACATCTTAAGTAATGAAATATCAAAGTTGCATAAGATATCTTGGTTACTTGCTTGGTTAAAAGAGAAATTCGATTCTTACTTTATATGGTTTTAATTTTTAAAGTAAATTGTAACAAAAAATTACTATACGAGGGTAATAAAGTTGTTACTTTTAAGCTTTAAAATGTAAATTTTGACGTTTACAGATCAAAATGCTCTTTTAAAATGTCAATTTTGACGTTTAAAGATCAAAACTCTCTTTCAAAAAGTCAATTTTGACATTTAAACATCACTTTTCATCTTTAAGGTGTCATTTTTGACGTTTAAAGATCAAAATTCTCTTTTGAAATGTCAATTTTGACGTTTAAATGTCCAAATCCATTTTTAAAATGTCAGTTTTGACGTTTAAAGAGCAAAATTCTCTTTCGAAAAGTCAATTTTGGCCTTTAAACATCACTTTTCATCTTTATTGTGTCATTTTTGAAGTTTAAAGATCAAAATTCTCTTTCGAAAAGTCAATTTTGACATTTAAACATCACTTTTCATCTTTATTGTGTCATTTTTGACGTTTAAAGATTAAAATTCTCGTTTAAAATGTCAATTTTGACGTTTAAACGTCACTTTTTATCTTTAATGTGTCATTTTTGACATTTACAGATCAAAATTCTCTTTAGAAATGTCAATTTTGACATTTAAACGTCACTTTTTATCTTTAATGTGTCATTTTGTCAAAATTATTTTTTAAAATGTCAGTTTTGAGGTTTAAATGTCTAAATCCATATTCAAAATGTCAATTTTGACGTTTAAACGTAACTTTTTATCTTTCAACTGTCACTTTTGACGTTTAAAGATTAAAATTCTTTTTCAAAGTGTCAGTTTAGAGATTTAAATGTCGAAATCCATTTTTGAAATGTCAAATTTGATGTTTAAACGTCACTTTCTATCTTCAAAATATCAATTTTGACGTTTAAACGTCACTTTTTATCTTTCAACCGTCACTTTTGACGTTTACAGATCAAACTTCTCTTTTAAAATGCCAATCTTGACGTTTAAACGTCACTTTTTATCTTTCAACTGTCACTTTTGACGTTTATAGATTAAGATTCTCTTTTTAAATGTGAATTTTGACATTTACAGATCAAGATTCTCTTTCAAAACGTCAGTTTAGAGATTTAAATGTCTAAACCCGTTTACAAAATGTCAATTTTAACGTTTAAACGTCACTTTTTATCTTCCAACTGTCACTTTTGACGTTTACAGACCAAAATTCTCTTTTAAAATTTCAGTGTTGAGGTTTAAATATCTAAATCCATTTTCGAATGTCAATTTTGACGTCTACAAATCAAAATTCTCTCTTAAACTGTCAGTTTTGAGGTTTATATGTCTAAATCCATTCTCAAAATGTCAACTTTGACGTTTAAACGTCAGTTTTTTCCTTTAAAATGTCACTTTTGACATTGACAGGTCGAAATTCTTTTTTAAAATGTCAGTTTTGAGGTTAAAATGTATAAATCCATTTTCGAAACGTCAATTTTGATGTTTAAACGTCACTTTTTATCTTTAACATGTCACTTTTGACGTCTACAGATCAAAATTCTGTCTTAAACTGTCAGTTTTGAGGTTTAAATGTCTAAATCCATATTTAAAATGTTAACTTTGACGTTTAAACGTCACTTATTACCTTTAAAATGTCACTTTTGACGTTTACAGATCAAAATTGTTTTGTAAAATGTAAATTTTGATGTTTAAACGTCACTTTTTATCTTTCAACTGTCACTTTTGACGTTTACACATCAAAATTCTTTTTAAAATGTCAGTTTTGAGGTTTAAATGTCTAAATCCATATTCAAAATGTCAATTTTGACGTTTAAACGTCACTTTTTATCTTTCAACTGTCACTTTTGACGTTTATATATCAAAATTCCCTTTTAAAATTTCAGTTTTTAGGTTAAAATGTCGAAATCCATTTTCGAAATGTCAATTTTGACGTTTAAACGTCACTTTTTATCTTTAAACTGTCACTTTTGACGTTTACAGATCAAAATTCTTTTTTTTTTATGCCAAGTTTGAGTTTTAAATTTTTAAATTGATATTCAAAATGTCAATTTTGACGTTTCAACATCACTTTTTATCTTTCAACTGTCACTTTTGACGTTTACAGATCAAAATTCTCTTTTAAAATGTCAATTTTGATATTTATTAATCAAAACTCTTTTTTAAAATGTCAGTTTTGAAGTTAATATGTCGAAATCTATTTTCGAAATGTCAAGTTTGACGTTTAAACGTCACTTTTTATCTTTCAACTGTCACATTTGACGTTTACAGATCAAAATTCTCTTTTAAAATGGCAATTTTGACATTTACAGATTAACATTCTTTTTTGAAAAAAGATTTTAAGTGATTTTTATAGTGTTAAACGATTTTGGGAAATGGTTAATGATTTTAAGAAGAGTTATGTAATTTTAGTTGATTTTAAACCGATACTCAACCATTTCGATCCACTTTTAAGGATTCTTAACGATTTTGAAGGACTTTGAAACGATTTTACTAAAATTTAAATAATTTTAAAAGAATTGGATCAAGTTTTTAAACGATATTCGATGATTTTCAAATGATTAATAAAGAATTTGAACGATTTTGGATGATTACTTTACAATAATTTTAATGATTTCGAAAGAATTGGATCGATTTTTCAAACGATATTCGATGATTTTCAAACGATTAATAAAGAATTTGAATGATTTTAGACAATTTTTTGAATTTTAAACGATTCTTAAACGATTTTCGATGACCACAATAATTTTAATGATTTCGAAAGAATTGGATCGATTTTTCAAACGATATTCCATGATTTTCAAACGATTGATAAAGAATTTGAACGATTTTAGATCATTTATAAACAATTTTTTGGATTTTAAACGATTCTTAAACGATTTTCGATGACCACAATAATTTTAATGATTTCGAAAGAATTGGATCGATTTTTCAAACGATATTCGATGATTTTCAAACACTTGATAAAGAATTTGAACGATTTTAGATGATTTATAAACGATTTTAGACGATTTTTTAATTTTAAACGATCCTTAAACGATTTTAGATGACTTTACAATAATTTTAATGATTTTGAAAGAATTGGATCAATTTTTCAAACGATATTCGATGATTTTCAAACGATTGTTAAAAAATTTTAATGATTTTAGATGATTTATAAACGATTTTAGAGGGCTTCTTGAATTTTAAATGATTCTTAAACGATTTTAGATGATTTTACAATTTTAATGATTTCGAAAGAATTAGATCGATTTTTCAAACGATATTAGAAAATGTCAATTTTGAGGTTAAAATGTCGAAATCCATTTTCGAAATGTCAATTTTGACGTTTAAACGTCACTTTGTATCTTTAAAATACGTCAATTTTAAAAAATCACTACGACTTTATTTATTAGAGTTAAGAAATGATTCTTATGTTAAATAAAAGTTAAAAGGTTCTATTTTCAACTAAAAAGTCGGATTTATTCTAATTATTACCAAAAAAATTTAAAAAAATTCCAAAGACATCAATGTTTTTTTTTCTGCCAACCTAACCTTAAAAATTAGTCAATTTTAAAAAATCACTACGACTTTATTTATTAGAATTAAGAAATGATTCTTATGTTAAATGAAAGCTAAAAGATTCTATTTTCGATTAAAAAAGTCGGATTTATTCTAATTATTACCAAAAAAATTTAAAAAATTCCCAAAGGCATCAATATTTTTTTCCTACAAACCTAACCTTAAAAAATTGGTCAATTTTAAAAAATCACTACGACTTTATTTATTGGAATTAAGAAATGATTTTTATGTTAAATGAAAGCTAAAAGATTCTATTTTCGATTAAAAAAGTCGGATTTATTCCAATTATTACCAAAAAAATTAAAAAATTCCCAAAAACAACCAAGTTTTTTTTTCTACCAATATAACCTCAAAAAATCAATTTTAAAAAATCACTACGACTTTATTTATTGGAATTGAAAAATCATTCTTATGTTAAATGAAAGCTAGAAGATTCTATTTTCGATTAAAAAAATCGGATTTATTCTAATTATTACCAAAAAAATTTAAAAAAATCCCAACGACATCAATATTTTTTTTTTCTTTCTACAAACCTAACCTTAAAAAATTGATCAACTTTAAAAAATCACTACGACTTTATTTATTAGAATTAAGAAATGATTCTTATGTTTAATGAAAGCTAGAAGATTTTATTTTCGATTAAAAAAGTCGGATTTATTCTAATTATTACCAAAAAAATTAAAAAAATTCCCAAAAACATCAATGTTTTTTTTTTACTAATCTAACCTTAAAAAATTGATCAACTTTAAAAAATCACCACGACTTTATTTATTGGAATTAAGAAATGATTCTTGTGTTAAATGAAAGTTAAAAATTTCTATTTTCGATTAAAAAAATCGGATTTATTCTAATTATTACCAAAAAAAATTAAAAAAATTTCCAAAGACATCAATGTTTTTTTTTTCTATCAATATAACTTCAAAAAATCAATTTTAAAAAATCACTACGACTTTATTTATTGTAATTAAAAAATGATTCTTATGTTAAATGAAAGTTAAAAGATTTTATTTTCAATTAAAAAAGTCGGATCTATTCTAATTATTACCAAAAAAATTAAAAAAATTTCTAAAGACATCAATGTTTTTTTTTCTACCAACATAACCTTAAAAAAATCAATTTAATAATTAAGTTATTTAAATAAAAACTTATTGTTTAGTTTTTTATAAATTTAACATAATAATCTAAAATGTTTTTGAATCGTTTTATCACTCAAGTATTAAGATCATCAGACTGATAACCGTTTTAAAAATAAATAACACAAAAACACGGCTTTATTATTCTTTTCGTAATAAATAAAAACACAAAGAATTTACCTTATATATCGCAAGTATTAACGATTAATAACTTAATATGTTTGTAAACACGTCCAATTATCTATAAATAAATTATAAAAACGGTAATAACCACCCACGTTCGAGTTGTTTTTATTATGATTTGTCAAATATGATTCAATAACCAAAATACCTTACTTCTTCTAAAAACATCTAAATTTTACATAAAAAAATACCTTAATTAGTAGAATAAATTCACCTTACCGAAAGATTTTGATAAATTTTCCTCAATAACATCCTATAAACACACCAAGAAAATAATCACTTTGACAGTTAAAAGTGAGGTTATGTTTTAAATGACATTTATAATTTTTAAACGTCAAGTTGACAGTTAAAAAAATATATTTTTTATTTAATTTAATTATTCACTTTTAAGTTATTTCACTTAACAAATAAATTTAACACTAATAATAAGTAAGAATCAATAAGAAATACTTTTACGCTGACGTCTAAAAACGTTTAACGGTTTCACCAAACAAGCAAAATAAAAGCATGTTTACGATTTAACAGACGTTTAATTTATCCTTTTTAGGATGTTCTTACCGTGAATTTCGGATGAAAATCATTCCGTGTAACTTCACACGTACGTTTGCACACGTTTTAACGTTAAGAATATACGCATGTCAATGGTAAATTGGTGAAGAGAAGTAATGTTGACAAAAATTTGCGTACTAAAGAGGTGTTCAAGGTCACAGACCGTTTTAAAACCGCACAAAGAAAGGAAATTGTATTTTCAATATTGGAAGTATTGAACAACACAATTGAAACCGTAACTTTACAAATTAATTGTTATTTCAAATCGTTTGTCTTTGTTAAATTTTATAAATTAAAAGTTGAGGATTAAAATCAATCACATTAACAACTTGGTTTGGTTCGTTTCAAAACGTAAACTGTATACGTTCTTTTTTGCATTATTCATTTATAATAAAAGTGATGCGATGTGTGTTTTATTATAGACGTCATAGTGTTATCTTTAAATTATCTCTGTGTTTTGTCATATTGCACGTTTTATGTAAATACCAAAACTATTTTATATGCAATTATAATATTTATTGGGTAAATTCTTGTTAAATGTGATAAAATAACAAATTTCTTATAAGATTAGATTGAAAACAAGTTAAATTTCACTTTGTTTTTATTGCTTTTTCACCAAATTTTTTATAAAAACTATATAAAAACTTAATAAATGGTTTTATCATAATTTTTTTATTAGAAATCGTTAGGAAATTAAATTTTCTTTAATTTAAGTACAAACATGACATATCTATCTGTAATAGTTTAGAAGTTATCGATTTTTCTAACCCTAAAAATAATCGACAATCGGCCATTTTGATTTTTTTTAAATCGACGTAACATAGTGTTTAATTAAAGTATTTTAGTGTCAAATTAAACGATTTTTAATGATTTTTGAGAATATTTTTTTTAAAATAAGGTCTTTAAAAATAATTTTAAAATAAAAATTTTATTAAAAATCGATAGAAAATCAAATTTCCTTTAATTTGAGTACAAGCACGATATATCTATCTTAAATAGTTTAGAAGTTGTCGTTTTCTCTAACCTAAAAAGTAATCGACAGCCGCCATCTTGAAAATTTTAAAATGAACATAACATAGTTTTTAATTGAAATATTTTGATATCAAATTAAACGATTTTTAATGAATTTTGAGAATATTTTTCAGAAATAAGATCTTTAAAAATAATTTTAAAATAAAATTTTTATTAAAAATCGATAGAAAATTTAATTCCCGTTAATATAAGTACAAACACGACCCATTTATCCCAAATAGGTTAGAAGTTATCGATTTTTCTAACCTAAAAAATAATCGACGGTGGCCATCTTGAAAATTTTTAAACCAAGATAACTCCCTTATTTTTTATCCGATTATAGTCGTGTTTGGTATTAAATTAAAGGATTTTTAATAATTTTTAAGAAAATTAAAAAAAAATTAAATACTTTTATTTTTTTAAGTTTGGATTTTTGAAAAATAAGTCTAAAAATAATTCCATAAAAACAAAATTGTCAACAAATATGTAGAAATTATCTATATTTTTAATATTAAAAACAATTGGTGATCTGCCATCTTGATTTTTTTTTAAAAGATGTAACTTTTTCATTTTTAATCCGATTATAGTCATGTTTGATATCAAATTAAAAGATTTTTAATAATTTTTATGGATATTTAACATTTTTAAGTGACTTTTATTTTTTAATTTTCGATTTTTCAAAAAAAAATTTTAAATAATTTAGTAAGAATAAATTTTTTATTAAAAATCAATAGAAAATTAAATTTCCTTTAATTTGAGCACAAACACGACCTATCTATCTTAAATACTTTAGAAGTTGTCGATTTTTCTAACCTTAAAAATAATCGACAGCCGCCATCTTGAAAATTTTTAAATGAACATAACTCCCTTATTTTTAGTTAAAATATAGTCATGTTTGGGTATCAAATTAAACTATTTTTAATCATTTTTAAGAATATTTTTCAAAAATAAAATCTCTAAAAATAATTTTAAAAGAAAAATTCTTAATTTATCAATAAATAATTTGACACTTTTGACATATGACAGTAAACATTGCTAACTTCACTTCTATAAAAATTAACAAAAAAGTTTTAATAAGATATCTTTAATTTAGGTTGGCTACACTGTTAATTGACATTAAAACGTCAAGCAAAACGTCAAAATGTTGACATTACACGTTAATTCTAGCAAATAACCTAAAAAGTTTAAATTAATATTATGGTTATCAATATCAATAATTTGACAAGTTGTTGACACTTTTGACAGGTGACAGTAAACGTTGCTAACATCACTTCGAAAATGATTTGCAATAACGTTGTGTTCTATAAAAAAATTTTTAAGTCCGCTTGGAACTGACATCAAAATGTCAAACAAAACGAAAAAATATCAAACAAAACGTCAAAATTTTGCCGTTTATACATTAACTCGAACATCTAACCTAAAAAAAAATTTAAATCATAATTTATCAATAAATGATTTGACACTTTTGAAAAAAAGTGAACACTGAATAAAGTTAGAAATTATTAATTTTTTAACCTAACCTCAAAAATCTTTTTTAAAACGTCATAATTTGGTTATTTTTTATCCGATTATAGTCGTGTTTGTACTTAAATTAAAGGGAATTAAATTATCTATTTGATTTTAAACAAATATTTTTTAATAATTTAGTTTTAAAACAAATTAAACGATTTTTTATGATTTTTGAAAATATTTTTCAAAAATAAGGTCTCTAAAAATAATTTTAAAATAAAAATTTTATTAAAAATCGATGAAAAATCATCTTGATTATCTTGAAAATTATTTTGATAGCAAATTAAACGATTTTTAAGAATATTTTTCAAAAATAAAATCTGTAAAAATAATTTTTAAATAAAAATTTTATTAAAAATCGATAGGAAATTAAATTTCCTTTAATTTAAGTACAAACACGACATATCTATCTTAAATACTTTAGAAGTTGTCGATTTTTCTAACCTAAAAAATAATCGACGGCGGCCATCTTGAAAATTTTTAAACTAACATAACTCCCTTATTTTTAATCGAAATATAGTCATGTTTGGTATCAAATTAAAGGATTTTTAATCCTCTTTAAGAATATTTAAGAATTAAAACAATTTCTTAGGCAATAATTAAATTTATTGAAAGTAAACGCCCATTATATACAAACTTAATACATATTCTATCATTTTTTTTTGTAGGTAATGTACACGAAAATGAAAAAAAGAAAAAAACAAACTTAATTTATACTTTATATTTTTTTTTCAGACTTTTTTTATTCTTAACTTGTCTATTTAGACGAGTTTTTTTAGTTTAAGATTTTCTTTTTTAAATAAAAAAAAAGAAAAATTCTTAAAATCTCACTATATCGTTCCGATGGTTCGCTTTTTTAACACTTTTTTAACAGTTTTTGATCACATTCAATCAATTCTCTTAAATTTAAATCTTTTAAAATCTAGATTTCTTTAAAAAAATCTAAATTTTGAAACTCGTTTTTATTTTTTACAAACAAACCAAATAAAAACTCTAAAAAAAAAGTACGATGAGCGCTTTTTCTTAAACGATTTTAAGTTTTAAGCGTCGCGTTTGGTATAAAAAAAACGATAATCGATAACTAACAATAAGTACAAAATCGAAATTAAAGTCGGTTTATATTTCAAAAATAAGTTGTTTTTTGGTCGAAAAAAAAAAAAGTTAAATGGAGATAAATAAATTAATTATGATTACTTATTATAAACGAGAAAGTCCATGTTGGTGATTAATTACATAAAATAAATCGATAATGTGTTTATTTATAGTTGGGAGTAAAAAATTAAAAAAATCAAAATCAAAAAATTTTGAAATTCAAAAAATTTGATAACCAAAAAATTTTAAAAATGTACTTTAAAATGATAAGAATATTCCTAAAGATTATTACAAATCCTTTAATTTGATACCAAACACGACTATATTCCGATTAAAAATAAGGGAGATATGTTGGCTTAAAAATTTTCAAGATGGCCGCCGTTGACTATTTTTTAGGTTAGAAAAATTGACAACTTCTAAACTATTGAAGATAAATGGGTCGTGTTTGTGCCCAAATTAAAGGAAATTTAATTTTTTATCGATTTTTGATGAAAATTTTATTCTAAAATTATTTTTAGAATTTTTGTTTTTAAAAAGTCGACAATCAAAAAATTTTAAATTGTGTTAAAGTCTTAAATATGATTAAAAATCCTTTAATTTGATATTAAAAGTAAATTATATTTCGATTTAAAGCAAAGGAATTAAAAATGGCAGTCGTCGATTATTTTTTTAGATGAAAAGAATCGATAACTTTGAAAATATTTAAGATAAAGGGGTCGTGTTTGTACTCAAATAAAAGGAAATTTAATTTTTTATCGATTTTTTATCAAAATTTTATTCCAAAATTATTTTTAGAATTTTTATTTTTAAAAAATCGACAATCAAAAAATTTTAAATTTGGTTAAAGTCTTAAATATGCTTAAAAATCCTTTAATTTGAAACAAGAAACAATTACATTTCGATTTATAACAAAGAAATCAAAGATGGCGGTCGTCGATTAATTTTTTAGATAAAAAAAATCGATAACTTTGAAAGTATTTAAAATAAATGGGTTGTGCTTGTACTGAAATTAAAGGAAATTTAATTTTGTATCGATTTTTTATCAAAATTTTATTCCAAAATTATTTTTTAAATTTTTATTTCTAAAAAAGTAACAAAAAAAATTAAGTATGTTTAAAAATTACTAAAAATCCTTTAATTTAGTATAAAAAATAACTATATTTAGATTAAAAAAACAAAAGCATTTCGTCGATTTCAAAATGGTGACCGTCGATTATTTTTTTAAGTTAAAAAAGTCGATAACTTTGAAAGTATTTAAGATAAATGGGTCGTGTTTGTACTCAAATTAAAGGAAATTTAATTTTTTATCGATTTTTTATCAAAATTTTCTTCCAAAATGTTTGGAATTTTTATAAAAAAATAAAAAAGATCTTAAATATGTTTCAAGAGTACTAAAAATCCTGTAATTTGGTAAAAAATAACTATATTTCGATTAAAAAAACAAAAGCATTTCGTCGATTTCAAGATGGCGATCGTCGATTATTTTTTAAGTTAAAAAATCGATAACTTTGACAGTATTGAAGATAAATAGGTCGTGTTTGTACTCAAATTAAAGGAAATTTAATTTTCTATCAATTTCTAATAAAAAATTTTATTTTAAAATTGCTTTTTTGGCTTGAATTCCTTTATAAAAAGGTTTAAAAATGGTCAAATTAGTTGTATTTAATTTGAAACGATAAAATTTAAAATTTTTTACTCCCAATTATAAAAATTCGAAAATAAAAATGAAATAATTTACTAAATATGAAGAAAAGATGTCTATATGTATAAAAAAAGTTATTATTGCTAAACGATTAAGTCGTATTCTTTAATTATTTTTTAATTGTATCAATATTATTATAAATAACAAACTTATAAACTGAGGATGATGATATAAAACATTTACAATATGAAAAAATACTAATTTACAAATCTTTTAATTATTTTCTTTTTTTGTTTGTTTGTTTTAATAATTATTTTTACCTTATTCAAATATTCAACGATTATAAATTACACTATGTACAGTTTTGTCAATATTTTAAAGTTTCTTAAAAAAATATTTTCTCAAAAAATTTCCGTTTTAATCTTTCACTTTTTTACCAATTTAACAATTTTTAGATTTATAGTCTGTTTTAAATAATTACTTTTTAACGAGATGTAAACGGAAAAAATAGAGGCACTTGGAACGTTTATCGACCACTAATCATGATCTTTGAAATCCTTTCGATTTAGTAACTTGTAAAGTTGGACTTGACGGTCTTGAAGGTTTCCTCGGAACGGTTTGTGGTATCACCGTTAAAGATTTAGGTATCTTCGGGAGGATCATAACGACCGGTTTAGGTTCGTTTAATTGCATTTCTAATTTTTCAACTTGTTTATCTAATTTTTCTAAACTACTTTCTTCCTTTTCCATTTCTAATAAATCGTTTGCTTTTGGATTTAATGGATTTAAAATAGATGTTCCCTTCGAGACGGTTATTTTCTTCGGTGGGAGTGATTTAAGCAATGAATTAACCGATTTCGTTTTTTGTACGTCTTGTAATTTTTTTTGTTTTAAATCAAACGTACGTTTTATAGCACACATTTTTTTATAATCTTCTACTGTGATATGATAAGGTTTTCCACCGGAAATAACCTGAACTAACCCGGGTTTCTTTTCTATTTTTTTAGTCGGATCAATTGGGATTAAATTTGGTCTCCAATTTTTTGTAATAGGGAATTTTATTTTTTGTGGTTGGGGAACTTTAACCAAAGGTGCTATCGGTTTACTCGTTCCCGGTTGAAGTGGCATTAAACCGGGTGGAACCCCCGATTTAATCGAATTCACTAATAAACCGGAATTATTTAATTGATTTATTGTAATCGGAGTGTTTTTAGGTATATTAGCAGCGTTAATTACATTTAATTCTTTATTATTTTGTCCGGTAGGTTTAGGTTGTTTATTAAATGGAATCATAGTTAACGGTTGGATGTTTCCGGAACTTGTCGGTGTGTTATCGTAAGCTCTTAAACGATTTTGTACCGATTCACTATAATTAATCGAATGATGACTTGCATTCGGTGATAAAACTAAATCCCCATTTCTAAAATATTTCTCTAAAAGGATTAAATGTCGTAAAAAACTACTTTGGTTTCCATAGGGTTTTTGTAATTCTTGCCATAAATGCTTTGTATCCGCATCAAATTGTATAGTTGTTGTACATTTTTCCCAACCTTCCGGAGTTCTTTCTTTAACGTTATGAAACTCAATGTTTCCTTGAAGAGGTAAATCTTCTTCACCGGGAAATAATTGTCTAACAGAAATCGAAGGGTTTGAACCTAACCTTTGTACAGCTACATCGGCACTTTTTAAGTTCGGTTGGATTTCTTTCTTATCTATTTTTGGAATTTCCGGTCGAGTAACTTTCTTTAATATTAAAGATTTCCTCGGTTGGTCTTTTTTAGTTTCTAAATCACTCCCACATTCCATCGCAATGTTTGGAATTAAAGTTTGGTAATCGACCATGTAATCGGAAGGTGATTCCGCTCTTGATTCGGATGAAGGCACATTATTTTGGTCGCTTAGTTGTTCGTTATCCGTTTGAGAATCATTTACAGTTGCTTCGGTTTGATTTAAAGTTGGAGTTGGTGATTTTGAACCTTTTTTCTTTCTTTTCGAGGAACAATTTTCCTTTTGGGCGTCTTTAACCGGGATTAAAATCGGTTCTTCGACTTCTTCCTCTCTCATATGTTCCACGTCGTGGAAATGTAACAATCGTCGAGTGTAATCTTTAAAAAACGTTTCGGACGATCGTTCATCTTCGCTCGAAAGGGCTAAAGTAGCGTAGTATTTACATAATTTACAAACGACGGGTTTATCTTCCAATTTAACCGGGATATTCATCGCGTTTAATTTTTCATTTAACTCATTTAATTCTTGACCTAAATAATGAATGTGATTCTTTGCTAATTTTCTTTTGCACATCGCACAAGTCATTAAATGTTCCAAAGCTGTGTAATGTTCATCACAAATCGGTATTGAGTGTAAACCAGGATTATCCAAGTCTATGTTAATCTATAAAATAAAAAATATAACATAAATAAATTAAATTAAAAATAAAAAATTAAATTAAAGATAAAAAAATTAAATTAATTAAAAAAACTTACCACTTTACAAATATTTTTTCTCATTTTAATAATCCATTTCCGCCTTAAGATATTTTTAGACTCGTTTTGACACCCTAAAACGTGACAATGGTTTTCTTTTGGAGCCGGAGCCACGAGAACGTTCCTTTTGAAGCTTTTATTGGTGTTATAAGACGGGATGTTTGATTTTCTATCCACGTGTCGGTAACAGGCGTCGCAAAGACATGAATCACGGGTTAAATGTTTTTCAGCTAAATTAAAAAAGGAAAAATTGCTTAAAATTATTTAAAAAAATATTTAAAATTATTTAAAAAATACTTAAAATTATTAAAAAATACTTAAAATTATTAAAAAATACTTAAGGTTAAAAAATTAATTAAAATCATTAAAAAATTCTTAAAGATTATTAAAAATCCTTTAATTTGATACCAAACACGACTATATTTCGATTAAAAATAAGGGAGTTATGGTGGTTTAAAACTTTTCAAGATGGCCGCCGTCGATTATTTTTTAGGTTAGAAAAATCGACAACTTCTAAAATATTTAAGATAAATGGGTGGTGTTTGTACTTAAATTAAAGGAAATTTAATTTTCTATCGAATTTTTGTAAAATTTTTATTTAAAAATTATTATTAAAAATTTTACCTTTGAAAAATATTCTTAAAAATGGTTTAATTTAATATCCAACACGACTATATGTCGATGAAAAATAAGGGAATTATGTCCATTTTTAAATTTTCAAGATGGCGGCCGTCGATTATTTTTTAGGTTAGAAAAATCGACAACTTCTAAAGTATTTAAGATAGATGGATCGTGTTTGTACTCAAATTAAAGG